>CANTUR010000579.1:0-628656 GCA_947683625.1 Mallotus nudiflorus
CCACAATTCACAAAATAATATAGAAATACCAAAAATACCCTTATATCATAGAACTACATTTTATAAGTAGAAATTACATAATTAACCCTAAAACACAGTAAAAACCGATAAAAACTCATTTATTTAGAAAAATCGTATATTATGTATAACTGAAAATAATTTACGAAAAATAGTTTTAATTAGTTAAAAATACTAAATAATTTGTAGAAATCATTTTTATACCCTAAATAACTATTAAAACCAATTTAATTACATTTTTAGCCAATTTAGGGTAAAATTACCAAAATACCCCTATATATATAAATATACTAAAATTACTCCAAAATTCACCAAAAATAATGTAATTGCACAAAATTAATTTTCTAAACATGTATATCAATAAGATCAATAATTAAACTCAATTAAATAATTAATTTCAATTAAAAACACAATTAACCCTATTTTCTGAAAATTACATAAACTAATTAAATTCAAAATAAATACATAAAATTCCAAAATTCCAAATAAATTTCTATAATTCATTTCAACACCTATAATTACCATAAAACACAATTTCATAATTTAATTAATTAATTTTTGAAATTTAGAAAATAATAATAAAATATTCAAAAATACCCAAAAAGCAAAATAAATTCCAAAAATTCTACAAAAATTCACACATGAAGATTAAGGTAAGGGGAACAATATTTGTGAAGTAATTTTTCATGAATCAATCAATTCAAAGTTCAAAAAAATCAAGAACCCTAAAATGGGCCGAATTGCAAAAATCGAAACCTAGACAAATCTATACCATTTTAAGTGAAACAAAGCTTGGAATCACACTCACCGAAGCTCAAGGAGAAGAAAGACACCAGCGGTGTCGAAAATGGTGGCCACAAACATTGTGAACGATGGTGACTCAAGTTTTAGCTTCCCAAGCTTATTTCGGCCAAACCACGACGGAATAGGGAGCTGCTGGCGGCGGGGAAGGCTGAGGAAGGAGGTGGCACGTCGGGAGGCACACCGACGGCCTAAAAATGGGATGGCAGATGACGGAACGGCGAGGAGGTGATCGGGGAAGAAGAAGAAGGAAGAATGGCAATCTCGTAAATAACTCAAACTTTATATTTTGTTTAACTATTATATGTATATGTATATATATATATACTTTTACACTATATATTAAAATAATATAAACTCACACACATTAAATATACACCACACACATATAATTTAATATTTTGATAATTTATACACTAAAAATAATTAAATAATATTAAAACTAATTAATAAATAATAAAAAAATATTAGGGTAATTAATTAAACCCTAATTAAATAAATAAATACACATATATACATTATTTAATACTTTAAAAATATATGAGTTCATGCAAATGTGAAAATCTATTTAAAATAATTAATAATAAATAATTTACATGTCAATTTTCCCAAAAATACAAGTCCCCGGAAAAATTTTACGTAAAGTGCTTAAAATAACATAAAATAATTAAAAATAAATTTTAATTAAATAAAAACTCATGAAATATCATAAATATATACAAAAATTATTAGCACTGCATATCCCGATGCTGTATTAAAATATTTAAAAACACGGGGTATTACACTGGGGCTAGGTTTAGAGAGGTGGGTGTTTATATAGAGAGTTTGGGACATGATTTTGGGAACACAGTTTGGGAAAACCATATTGGGTAATATGATATGGGAAGTGAATGGCATGACCTTCTATGCCATGATTAGAGATCATGCAATCTAAGGAATGACATGGCATGCAGACCGTGTTGTCATGCCATGTCACATATTGGAAGAATTAATGAATGTGTGACACGACGTGGAGAGATGATAACATAACATGTACATGTCATGTTAGGGTGTCATGACACGAGCTGTGTGATTGATGTATTAGCACAACATCATGGCATGCTGGACATACTGTGTTTAATGTGTTAGCATGGCATCATACAGTGCTAGACATGCCATGTTTGATGTGTTAGCATGACATCATATTGTGCTTGACATGCTATGTTATGGATGGTGTGTGACATGGCATGGGAGGGGTAATGATACGACATGCTGGATGCCATGTTAGGGTGGCTAGCACGACATGCTAAAGGTGATAACATGGCATGTAAACCATGTTAGGCGCTTAATGTTTGACACGATATAGTGATGCCATGTGAGCATGCTATACAACCGTCTGGGAGTGAATTGAAGATATGACACAACATATTGGATGTTGTGTAATGAAGCCATGACACAGTTTGTAACTTATAGATTTTAAGGCATTGTGTGAAAATGCCATGTCAATATGTTGTGCAGTACGCGTATAAATTTGTCTATTCTAAGTTTAAGTGGCATACCTGGATGCTACCTGTTACACGAACATGCAATTCCTTGTGTGACCATGCAAACTTGCTCCTTGAAGTAGTAGCTCTTTGTGACGATTGAATTCTTGATCCTATGGAAGAAGTGAAGTAAATTAATTAACAAATAAAAACATAAAGGAGAGAAAATACTAAAACAAAATGAGATTTAAAAGGAAAATGATTGGGTTGCCTCCTTATTAGCACTTTTTAAGGTCTTTAGCTTGACCATTGTATGATGAGCTCAAACCGGATCTATGAGTGTACAAGAGACACTCTTTAAGCTAGCTTCCTCCGCAAAGTAAGGCTTGAGACGTTACCCATTAACTTTGAAAGTTTTGTTTGCCTTATTGAAAAGCTCAACTGCTCCATGAGGGAAGACTTGCTTGATTCGAAAAGGTCCATGCCATTGAGACTTGAGTTTTCGTAGAAATAGCTTTAGTCTAGAGTTAAATAGCAACACCAAATCCCCTTCTTAAAACTCTCTCATCTACAAATGTTTTTTTATGCCACTTCTAGTTCTTTCCTTGTAGATTTTAACATTCTCATAGGCATACAATGCGAAACTCTTGAAGTTCATTCAACTGAAGGAGCCTTTTGCACCAGCCTTTGCTAAAATCCAAATTTAGAAACCTTGTAGCCTATAATGCTTTATGTTCTAATTCAACTGGGAGATGACATAATTTCCCAAATTCCAGCCGAAATAGTGAAGTCCCAATTGGAGTTTTGAATGATGTTCGGTATGCCCATAGTGCATCATCCAACCGAATGGACCAATCCTTTCTGTTGAGGTGTTAACTATCTTTTCCAATATAGTCCTTTAGTTCTCTGTTTGAGATTTCCACTTGTCCATTAGTTTAAGGGAGGCAAGGTGTAGCCACTTTATGCTTAACCCTATATTTTGCTAAAAGAGATTTAAATTGACAATTTTAGAAGTGATTGCCATCACTAATTATAGCTCTAGGTGTGCCAAAGCGAGTAAATATGTTCCTCTGAAGGAAATTAGTGATTACTTTTGCATCGTTGGTTAGTAAAGTAATTGCTCTTACCCACTTGGACACATAATCAACCCCAACCAATATATATTTGTTTCCATAGGAGCTTGGGAAAGGTCCCATGAAATCAATTCCCTACATATCAAATAATTCAATCTCAATAATATTTATAAGAGGTATTTCATTTTGTCTGCTAATGTTGCCTATCCTTTGGCAATGATCACATTTGAGTACAAATTGCCTTGCATCTATAAAAAGAGAGGGCTAGTAGAATCCACTTTAAAAAGCCTTTGCTGCTATTCTTGGTAGATCTTGCATGTCTCCCACACTCAAATGAATGGCAAAGAGTGAGTACTTCTGAAATTTCTTTGTCTGGAATGCACCTTCTTAACAATCCATTCCCCCACACCTCTTGTATTAAATAAGGTTCATCCTAAAAGTATTGTCGAGAGTGCCAAAAGAATTTCTTCTTTTGATGGTAATTAATGTTTGGTGGAAGAACACTACATGCCAGGTAATTCATAAAATATGCATACCAAGGGGTGCTTTGTTGAACTCTCATGAGTTGTTCTCTTAAAAAGTCATTTGAGATTGGGAAGAGAATCTAGATTGGCACTTCACTTAAAGTGGGGAAAGGTAATCAACAACCAATTCTCTATTCCTTTACGATCTCCAATCTCTAAGTCAAATTCTTGTAAAATAAGGATCTAATGAATGAGTCTTGGTTTAACATCCTTCTTTGCTAGGAGGTACTTAAGGGCTTAATGGTCGGTGTAGACAATCACTTTGCTTCCTACTAAATATAAAGAAAATTTGGTCCATAGCATGTACCACTACCAAAAGTTCCTTTTCAATTATTGCATAATTTGTTTGAGCTTCATTGAGAGTGTGACTTATATTGTAGATGGCATAGGCCTATTTGTTTCTTTCGTTGCCCTAAGACAGCTCCTATTGCATAATTGCTAGCATCACATATGATTTAAAAGGAAGATTCTAGTATGGTAGTTAAGGACAAGTGCTGAAACAAGTGCCTCTTTCAACCTGTGGAAAGCAGAAGACATTCATTAGAAAATTCAAAAGGAACATCATTGGCAAGCAAATTAGTCAAAGGTTTAGCATTTTTGGAAAAATCCTTGATGAAACACCGGTGGAACCCGATGTGTCCCAGAAAACTCCATATTCCCTTAATAGTGGTAGGGGGGTTGAAGTTTCTCTATCACTTTAAATTTTTCCTTGTTGACTTCAATGCCATTTTCAGACATAGTGTGCTTAAGCACCACTCCTTTAGTCACCATAAAGTGACACTTTTCTTAGTTCAGCACAAGGTTAATGTCTTCATATCTTTACAACATTTTAGATAGATTATCAAGGTAATCATCAAAATAGGAACTGTACATAGAGAAATCATCCCATAAAAACCTCTATAGTGTCCTTAACAAAATCGAAAAAGATGAACATCATGAATCATTAGAAATTAGCGGGTGCATCACACCAACCCAAACGGCATTCTTCTATATGCATATGTTCCATAAAGGACATGTGAATGTGGTTTTCTCTTGGTCATTAGGGTGTATAGGAATTTGGAAGAAACTAGAGTATCCATCTAAGTAATAGAAGAATGAATGATTAACTAACCTTTCTAAAAGTTGGTCAATGAATGGTAGAGGGAAGTGATCTTTTCTAGTGGCTTTGTTTAATTTTCTATAATCAATGCACATGTGCCAACCTTTGACAATCCTAATTAGGATTAACTCATTGTTTCATTTTTCACTACTGTCATACCCTCCTTTCTTAGGGACTACATGGATTGGGCTAACCCATTGACTATCTGAGATAGGATAGATAATCCCTGCATCAAGCAACTTCACAATCTCTTTCTTAACTACCTCTTTCATGTTAGGGTTTAGCCTTTTTTGATATTCTATGGTGGGCTTAGCATCATTTTCCATGTGAATCCTATGCATGCATATTAAAGCACTAATCCTCTTTAGGTCATCTACGATATAACCTATGATCTTCCTGTGAGGCCTAATTCTCCTATGTAATTTGTCTACTTGTTCATTAGTCAACTCAGCATTCACAATGATATGATATATAGAGTTAGGGGCTAAGAAAAGCATACCTCAATGATGAAGGAAGAGCTTTGAGCTCTACCTTAGGTGCATTTTCCTCCTCAATCATACTAAGGCTTTATAATATAAAGGGTAAGGGCTCATACCTAGTTGATTTATGTATATTCAATGCTGGACTTGCACTGAGGTAGTGTTCATACATTTCCACCTCTTCATCAATGCCATCCTCTATAACATTATAGATCAAGCATGTTTGTAGGGGGGTTATGGGTGAGTTATTTTTTAAAGGTTTTTTGCACACAACTTTGTATCACATCTACTCTAAAATACGATCCCATTATTGAGGACTATTTTCCTATTTTAAAAACATCAAACTCCACCTTATTATCTCCAATTTCTAGCAAAATCTTTCCTCTCTTGACGTTTATGATTGCTTCTGCTATGGGTAGGAATGGTCATCCTAGTATGATTAGGATGTGGTGATCCTCCCATTTCCAGGATGATGAAATCTCCTGGTATATAATAGTCTCCAACTTTGACTAGGACGTCTTCCAAAATTCTGTAGGGGTACATAATAGATCTATCTGTGAGTTATAGCGGCACCGGTCGTCGGTTGTGGCTCATTGATATTAAGTCATCTGCAAAGGAAAGAGGAATTATACTTGCACTTACACTAAGATCACACAGAGATTTACTTATAAATTCGTTTCCAATAGGGAAGATGTCCTAGGATCACACAGATAGATCACTTGCACTAAGATCACACAGATATTGAGTATAAGGATAGTGATACTCCTGAGATCTTTAAGCTTATTTTGAATGTCAACACTACATTCCTTATTGATGGGAATGGTTTTATGATCTTCTCATTTCTCTTATATGGGATGATGTCTTTTAAGAATATGGAGTATGCATGCACGATATTGATTATATCTAGGATAGGTATGTTTAGTTTGAGCTACTGGAATGACTTTATAAACTTCTCAAATTGCCTGTCTAACTTGGATTTCTATTGCCTTTGTGGAAATGGTAGCGTCAGTACCAAAGGTGGTGAGTCCTTCTTCTCCTGATCCTTATTCTATGAATGCTCAGTCTTCTCCTCTTGGGTGTTATGAACAGTTTCTACAACTTTGTTCTTGGTCTCTATTTTAGGCAATTGCTTTCAACTCCTGAGTGTGACCCACCTTAGCTTATTCTCTAGGATTTTGAGGTTGATTAGGAAACATTCCACTCTTCTTTAAACTTGAAGCTTGTGATGCAATTTTGTTTTTTTAACATCTTGATGTGGGCAAAAAGTTATCCCACTTGAGCTGTCAGATTCTTTATTGCTTCCTTCTACTCCTTTTAGTTTTTTAGGAATTTTTCCATCATCACTTCAAAGTTAGACTTTGGTTCACTTTGTTGAGGGAAGGTATTTTTCTATTGAAATCCAAGAGGTAGTTGTTTAAACCCTTAATGAATATTTTATACCCCTCGGTTAGACCATGAAAAGTTTAGATGATTTCACAAATCTGTGTTATAGATGTGTAAGTAGGGATTTCTTTAATTCCTTTGGAAATTATTGAGTGCATTTAACTGCTCAATAGAGGGATCCTGAGAAAAACATCCTTGGACACTCTAGGGTTGAATGTCCTCCTCCATAATTCTCATAGGAATAGATAGCCATGGGATTAGAGACTTTAGTGGATGCCTTTAATTTCTTGCTAAGTAAATCAATCTTTGCATTAAGGAGATTCAAACTATCCACTTTATGCATTCTTGCAACTTTCTTTGGTTGGTAGTTGTTAGATGCCATAGTCTTGAGAAGATTATAGCCATCATCAGGCATCTTGCTCATGAATGAGCCTTGTGTAATTACATCAATAGTGATCCTTATTGGCTCTGTTAGGCATTAGTAGAAGGTTTGAATAAGCAACCACTATAGAACTCCATGGTAAGGACATTGTCTTTATAAATCCTTGAAACATTCCTAAGCCTCATTGAGAGATTCACCACCATATTAGTGAAACTTGCGATCTCCTATTTGAACTTTGCTTTTTTTGCCCAATGGGAAATACTTGCCCAAGAATGTCCTTGACAATGTATCCTATGAAGTGATTGACTATGGTGATAAAGAGTGTAGCCATAGCTTAGTCTCATCCCTCAAAGAAAAAGGGAATAATTTAAGCTTTATTGCATCAGGACTAACCCCATTCATCTTGAATGTATCATAAATCTCCAAAAATTGAGCTAGATGGGCATTAGGATCCTTGCTTGGGAGACCTCCAAACTAGAATTGTGAGATCATTTGGATTATCCCTGGTTTGATCTTAAACGTGTTGGCATTGATAGTTGGCCTGCTAATGTTATTATGGGTATCTCCTGGATTAGGCATTTGTACTCTTGAAGAGCACGATTCCTACCCAGTGTTAGTGCTTGATCTTCAACCATCTTTTACTTGTCTTTTTCATGCTTTTCCTTTTGGTTTTGTTTGCACGATTTCTTAATTTCAAGGTTGATCTTTTCTAAGTTCATCCCCTTGGATTGAGTGTTCATAAACTAGCAAAAGTCAATTAAAAAATCAATTAGCAAATTAAATTAACATTAAAGAAAGAATACTCGTCTAAGAAAAGTAAAAATTAAATTAATATCAATATTGCCATTCCCAAGCAATGACACAAAAAACTTGTTGTGTTTTCAACCCGCAAGCGCATGATTATGGTTGCAGTAGAAAGATATTGTCCCTTAAGGACTGTATATTGATTACTAATAATTTTACATATGATCTCAGCTATTTAATTGAATAATTTAGCAAGGTTTAAAATTTAAATAGCAAAAAAGCAATTAAAAGTAAAATCAAATATTTGTAAACACAGAGTCTAGGTTTAGTTTCACTATTCCAATCCAATCATAAAGACATTATTTAAGTAAAAATATTGAATTCAGTTAAGGGTAATTACTCTAAAATATTTAAAGACTCTCTCAAATTCAATTAACCATGCAGGGATTAAAATCTAACCTATTCTTGTGATTAATAATTTAATCCAAGCTCATCAAGATTTTTAGCAATTAATTTTTCACCGTAATCTACTGTCATGACTCCCCGAAGAGCTCGCCTACTCTTATGGCCAAGTGATATAAGTTTTAAGTGTATTAAGCTAATGAATTCCCCTAACTCTCGTTGGAAAATTCATCTATAAACATGCAATCAAACAGGCCTGGAATGATAACAAGATAAATATTGCAACATAAAGAATTAACTGAAATTCAAATCAAATAAAAACTTGTGTTCAAATCATGTCATGGAATAGCTACTCCTAACCAAGACTTTGAAAGAAAACTTAGCTACACATGGCTATGATGAAATCCATAATCAAAAGTCAAGAAAATAAGAAGATGAAGACAGAAAATAAAATAAAAATAAGCTTTTAGTCTTTGTTGATTCCTATCTAGTCGCCCCCTTATCTTTGTGTCTCCCCCTAAAAAAGGTGTTCATTCCTTATATAGTGCTAGGGTATGAAAAGAATCCTTTTTTTATTTTTAATTCCTTTTTATTTTTAAAATAAGATAACTTCTGCATTTATGACACGATTTTGGGACACAGTCGTGCTTCATTCAAATAAATTTGCGAATTTACTCAACATATAACACGACATCCAACACGGGCAAGTTCATTAGCTATGCCATGACATTGCTCTATTGATATTAAGTGTAGATGGCTTTTTCATGGCTCACACATGGCTTGGTCATGGCTTGGATATGGATTTCCTCTTTTGTTGCTTTATCACGTGGCATGTACATGCCATGTTATGTAAAAATATATCAACTCCTTTGCATTATGGGGCCCATTAGAGATAAAGCACAAAAACTAATTAAAACTTAAATAAAACTTTCCCAAATATTCAATACAAAATAAAAATCCTAAATAAATACTAACTCATAAAACTTTCCTAATTAAACCAAAAAATTACTTAAATTAATTTATTCCGTATTTAGAATTCATTAAAATTCAACTCTAAAACAAGTTTATAATAAACATATAAGCTACTATATCACTACAAACACATCACAGTTGCTCATAAAAACTAGTAAAGATTGTTAACTTTTTTATTCAAAGAAGAACAAACCCCCTTATGCAGTTATGAAAACATCTGCTGGTTTGAGTCATAGGAAACCAACAAGAGGTTATGGTGTTTATACAGACTTAAAAACCTTAACTGCCATTCTTAATGTGAGATACTTGTTATTTTATTCTAAAGTGATGTATTAATTTAATGCATAATTTGATTTGATTTATTAGTTGATGACTTTTGTAGCCTTAAACACCAGGTGCAAGGATAATTGAACATGGTGGCACGCTAAGAATTGGAAAGGAACTTGAGCCAAGCTTTTTAACAAAAAAGCATGAAGGTTTCAATAAAAATGGAAAATGCTTAATCACTTCAAGACAGCTTCAATCTAGAAGAAATAATAACCATAAGGCAAATGCAGTTAAAAGGAAGTTGAATGAAGTTGAGTGCAACAAGAAGGATGATGATGACATGAACAAGGGATGTGGAAAGAAATCAAAGAACATTTAGCCATACCATAAGGAATATGAGAGGAATTTAATGCTATTTTATTTGAACTTATTACCATTTAATATTTATTTTGTCAAGTATTCATACTTTTTTATTAGCTGGTGTTATGGCTACTTAAGATGGCTTATCAAAGCAACTAAATATTATGTATATTTTCTCTTCAAGATAAATAATGTATCCATATGGAAAAACTCTTAGAAGTTTTTATGTAATGATGGTATTTGCTAAGTTTCATCTTCAATTCTAGCTACTAAATTTGAGTGCTTTTGACCATCATTCTTGCTTATCTTTATATAGTCTGATTTTTTTTCAAGGATATGGTATATGCATTCAAGATAAGCAAGTGAAGCAAAAATGTGGTCATGCATATCTTTATAATTCTCGTTTACCAATATTTGATGGTTTTATGTGCTCCTTTTCTTAATCAATTGCCTAAAATAGTTCAAGATCATATTGAACACATTTACTACTTTTGAATAAAAAAAATGAACAATTGAACAAAGTGATGAATAGGATTGACAAAATTAGGGCTTTCATTTCATTGAATAAAGATTATACATTAGGGGGAAAAGTACATACAATTTCAATTGCCCAGAATAATCTAAACTACAGCCCCACCCATACTACTTTCATTTTCTAGATTCCTAACATTCATAACTAAACCATAACCATATGCATTTGATATTAGATTCCATTTCTTATCTGTAGACAATAATTCCATACAACTAACACAATCATTGATACCCCATATACATATTCTTATTATACTAAGGGTTTATTTTCCTATACAGGGGTTACTTATAGATGAAGAATGTCCAAATTAGATAGGGGAAGGATTCCTAATTAAGGAGACTCTCAGATAGGAAGAATACTCCCTAACTAGGCATAAGAGCTAAATCAAATAGGAATCCTATTCCTCTCAAGTTTGAGCATCACTATCCCTATAAATAGGACCCCATATCCTTTATTCTCATTCATTCTATTCTCTCATACTCTTTGTTCTCTTTATCTTTCTAAATTCTCTCTCTACATTCTTTGACTTAGGCATCAAAGGGTTTGTGGGAATCCTCCCTACCTCTCACTTTGCCCTTTTGTTAATTCCTTATAGGGCTTAGACTCAAAGATCCCAAAAATAAGTTATTAAGTGGCATCGTCTATGGGAAAACCTTCTCGAGTTAAAAGCCATTAAGCATCTACCAAATATGACATTAGCCTTATGACTTCTAGTCCACCACCAATCTCAACTCCAGATATGCAAATTAACCCATCAGCCCAGTTCCTCTAATTAACCTATTAGCGCCCATTCAGCCAATAATTCTATTAACACCTTTTCAATATAATAGACCCTCATAACAGGCTCCTCTCAGAGCATACACTCCAACTGGTAATACCCAGGGATGGCTAACACTAGGCAATGACTTCCCTTATTATGCTCCTCTACAACATAACAACAAACTTGTACCCTCTATACCTTTTTCAAGTTTGCCAAAAACCCCCGCCATAAACACATTAAACCTAAACACAATAACTCAGGTAGTTAACCTACCACTATCAAGCAAAGAAGTAATGATTCAAAACATCCAAACCCAAATGCTCCTGATGCAACAACAGTTGAATGCCTTAATCTAAGGCAGTAATCTCATAATAGCTCAAATATAGAATAATGTGGTGACACCAGTAATAGCTCAAAACGTGCCTGGTGTAAGTAGAGAATGTTATAAAGCTCTAAAAAGGAAATCTAGCATGAAAATTTTGGCCCTAGATGACTTAAAAATAGCTTAAAATATTAAAGAGGTTATGTAGAAAGCTCGTACTAGACCTAAGAAGGAAGATGAGTGTTTTCTAGAAGGAAAGACACCCTTTATAAGCAGAATAATCAAGATGGAGATCCCAACCAAGTTCATAATGCCTCAGTTAGACCAATTTGATGGAATCGGGGATCTAATCAATCATATATCCTCGTTCAGGACCAAAATGCTACTTCAGAATGTAAATGATAAAATAATGTGTAGAGTCTTTCCTAGTACCCTCACCAAGAATGCTTAAAAGTAGTTTGACCGACTTCTTAAGAATTCTATTTCATCCTTTAAGGAATTAGCTGAAAAATTCCGAACTAGGTTTATCACCACTGTTCCTCCTGATAAAAACATCAACGATCTTTGGATGTGTAGACAAGAGGCTACTGAGTCATTGAGAAATTACTTGGATAGATTTAATAAAGTAGCTATTCAAATCAAGAATTTAGTTGATAAAGTAGCTATAGAAGCCTTAAAGAATGGGACTTAGTTGGGGAAACTTAAGGATAAAATCATGACCAAAGAACCTAACACCTTTGCCAAGGTAATGGCTATGACAATAAAGATGATAAAAATGGATGAAGATAAGAGAATGCGTCGGGATGACGAAAAAAAACCCATCAGAAAAGATGAAAGGTTAGAACTAAGAAGGCCCCAATTTCAACGATCAAACTTCAAAAACTTGATACAATGATTTGAAAAGGAAGCAGAGAGGTACATACCACTAAACAGCTCCATATCTAAAATCCTCATGTGGATCAGAAAAAGTGGGTTAGGCATAACTCCGGCTAGAAGACTAGTCAAACCAGGAGAGCCATACAAGATATGAGGTTTTACTATCAACACCACTAGGACTATAGGCACGAGACTGAGGCATGCTCATAATTAAAGAATGCTATAGAAAAGTTAATTCAAAATAGGAAGCTTTGCAACTTCATTAACATAACTATAAGAGATCGAGAACTGGATAATCAGGATAGAGATAAGCCAAAGCACTAGAAAGATCAAAATGAAGTAGTTGGAGTCATTAACATGATTGTCAAAGGAGAAGCAACTGAAAAAAGGCCTAAAAGAACTCAGAAGGAAAAAGCCCCAACCCTGAAAAGAAACAGACCATCACATTTGGTCTAGAAGATAGGAAACACATTTAATATCCTTACAATAATGCCTTAATGGTGAGTGCTTTCATCAATAATTACTTAGTAAAAAGATTGCTAATTGATGATGGAAGTGTTGTTAATGCGCTCTCTTGGAATGCCTATAGGGCGATAGGAGGTTTTGTCACTAATTGGAAAGCTATTTGGACTCCCATTATAAGATTTTACAGTGGAACCATATAACCAATGAGGCCACGAGCATCAAACGTTTAACCATGAGGATTCCTTTGGAAGCCTGAGTCATAATAATTCATAAAGATTAGCATATGGCTAGGTAATGCTATTAGATTACTGTCAAACTCCAGATGGAAGCATTTCCCTTAGAATCCTTAGAAACTAAGAAATAAGGAACCAATCTTGAGCCAATTGATCAAGTCCAAACTTTACAAATTACTGAAGGAAATAAAATCAAAATTGGTAAGTTAAGAGTGGAATAAGGAGGGTCCTTATCAAATATTCAGGCAGTTTTTCCTTTAAGGCATCTGAGATCATTGGGGCAGATCCTCAGATTGCCTCGTATAGTTTGAACATCAACCCATAAATTAAACCCATTATTTAGAAGAAATGGAACTTCGCATATGAAAGGCAGAGGGTGATCATCGAGGAAATAAAGAAATTGCTATAAAATGGATTCATCAAAGAAGTGACACACCCAGAATAGGTAGCTAACTTGGTGCTAGTAAAAAGTCAAATAGGAAGTACATAATATGTGTGGACTATACTGATCTCAATAAAGCATGCCCAAAAGATAGTTATCTGTTACCAATAATAGATTAGCTAGTAGACTCAACCACTTATCACAACTTGTATAGCTTTATGGATGCTGCTCAGGGGTACCATCATATCCCAATGAAGAAGGAAGATTAAGAGAAAACATAATTTATCACTCATGAAGGTCTTTATTGCTACAAAGTTATGACTTTGGATTAAAGAATGCCAAAGAAACATACCAAATGCTGATGAACCACATGTTCCAAGATCAAATTAGGAAAACTGTAGAAGTATGTGTGGATGAAATCATTGTTAAGAGCTAGCATGTAGAACAACATTTGAGTATCTTGATAAAATCCTTCAAATACTGGATCAATACCATATCAAGCTTAATCCATAAAAGTGTGTCTTTAGGGTGAAGGTAGATAAATTCTTAGGATTCATGATATCCTATAGAGGAATTGAAGCCAATCTAGAAAAGATGGAAGCCATACTTAAAATGAAGGCTCCAACATCATTAAACAAACTCCAGAAGTTAAATGGCAGAATAACAACTTTGGGGTGTTTCATCTCCTGCTTAGCCAAATGATGTTTAAAATTATTCTGAGCCCTAAAAAACTCCAAGAAGTTTGTATGGAATGAAGAATGTTAGGATGCCTTCAAAGATATCAAATATTTCTTATCTTCACCACCTCTACTCAGCAGGCCAATCCCCGGAGAGATTTTGTACCTCTATCTCTCTATTGGTCAAGAATCTATTGCATCGGTACTGGTTAAAAAGGAAGAAGCCAGTAAAATTTAGTGTACTACATCAGCAAAATACTCTAAGGTTTAGAAGTTTAGTATCCTAAATTGGATAAGTTAGTTATGGTTGTCATACAAACATCCCAAAAACTCAAGCATTATTTTCAAGCTCACTCAATAATTATAAAATCCAGCTTCCTATTAAGGAAAATGTTATAAAGACCCAAAACATTCAACAGATTAGTCTAATGGTCGATATTGCTCAGAGAATTTGACATCAGTTATGAACCTCGACAACAAATCAAAACTCAAACCTTAGTAGATTTTGTACTAGAGATGATGATGGAAGACTTTGTCTCTTTTGAATGCCCAGAATGGAAATTATACATAGATGGAGCCTTGTCCATTCAAGGATTTGGTGCTAGAATCATGCTTAAAGGGCTAAATAAGGTTACAATCAGATATACAGTTTAAATAAAGTACAAAGCCGCTATTAATGTAGTCGAGTATGAGGAACTCATCACAGAAATAAAGTTAGCTACAGAAGTCAGAAATGATCATCTCAAAATATATTCTAATTCATAACTAGTGGTCAACCAAATCAAAGGAATATACTAGATCAAGGAGCTAAACATCATCAAGTACGTAGAGAAAGTCATACAACTCCTAAAGAAACTTGAGTAAGAATAAGGACAATGGGAAACCATTTAAATTCCCATAAGTGAAAACTCATAAGTAGACTTACTTGCCAAATTAGTAGTAGAAGATACTCAAACATTCAAAGAGCTTGAACTAATTGAAGTGTTGATGAAGTTAAGCACTGAGGAGGCAGAGATCATGGACATCCAAAAAGTAACAGGATGGATAAAGCCAATCATTCAGTATCTTGAACATGTGGTACTCCCTCATGATAAGTTGAAGGCTTAAAAGTTAAAGATAAAAGTTGTACATTATTCCATGCACAATAAAGAACTCTATGGAATGTCCCTATCACATCCATGGTTTAAATGTGTATCACTAGAAGAAGGAAATTATGTGCTTAAGGAAATCCATAGAGGGATTTATAGAGCTCATGAGTCTCATCATTCGCTAATTAGAAAAGCTTTGCTCTAGGGTTATTATTAGCCCACCATGTCCCGAGATGCTCAGAAACTAGTTCAGGAATGTCACAAGTGTCAATAATTTGCTCGCCATCCAATTGGGATTCCTTGACCTTTTGCAATATAGGGAATGGATATCTTAGGTCCATTTTTTATTTCAACATCCTAAAAGAAGTTATTGATCATGGCTATAGATCACTTCACCAAGTGGATGGAATTTAAAGCTGTTATAACCATCACTAAAGCTCGAATTTAACACTTTTTTAGAAAGAAATTATCTATAGATTGGGCATACCCCCACCTTGATAACAGTTAATAGGAAGCAATTTGACAATGAGAAATTTAAACAGTTCTATTATGATCTTAATATAAAACTTTGATTTACATCAATACCTCATCCACAAATAAATGACTAGACATATGTCACCAACAAGATCATCATGTAACATCTGAAAAAGATATTAGATGAAAAGAAGGCAAAATAGGTTGAAGAACTTAACAAAGTCATTTGGGCGTATAGAACAACACCTAGAACCTCCACAAGAGAAACACCATTTAGATTGACTTATGGGATGGATGTTATAATCCCAGTGGAAATTGGGTTAGTGAGTTACCGAGTAATTAGAGATCTAGATCATGAGGTTAACAACATCAACGCTAGAATATGTTTAGATCTACTTAAAGAATGAACATTCATTATTGTAGAAACTCAGAAGTAGAAGATCATGAAATATCATAATAGATATGTTCCACCAAAGAAATTTAAGATCAGAGATTGGATATTTAGAAGGGCTGACATTGGCAAAAGCAACTCTGGAATAGACAAGCTCAGACCTAATTAGGAAGACCTTTACCAAATCATTGAAAAAATGACCAAGGGGCCATGCAAGATCAAAAATGAGCGAGGAAAAGATTTACCTCGATACTGGAACTTAGATAGCCTTAGAAAATACTATCAATAAATGTATTCAGAGTTTATTAAGTTTTGAAAAATAAAAATATTTCATTCATCATTGAAAATGTTGCATTGCAAGGATAATTTTTATCAAGTATTTTACAAATTACCCAAACCTGGGAGGCACAATCCTGTCATTGGGATGGAGTTCAATATATTTCAAAGACTAAGATTTAGGAAATGAAGTGGATTTAGAGACAGAAGAAGTAGCTTTGGTAGTAGATTTCTCTTTGATGGCTTATGGATCCTTAGGAGTTGATTTAGTAGTTGCATTTTCCATAGTAACTAGTCGTGCCATATCATTGGCAGTTATCTTCTATAAGCCAAAAAAATCTAAATTTGAATGCTGAGCTAACAGTACCCTTCGACACTCAATTTTAAAGGCCTTAAGGAATCCTTTCACCAACTTCTAATAAATCTTTAGGTCTTCACCTCTGGATTTCCTTTCATTGGCCAATTCTTTTTTTAGAGTTCCAAGCTCGCCATCCTGCATCTTGATCATTGATGTAAGTTGAGCTTGTGAATGTTTGAGCTCTTGGACCTTCTTCAAGCTCACCTCAAAATTTGACTTAAACTTCGCATTATCAGTCTCTGTGGGCACTAAGGCACATTTTGCTACATCCAACTTCTTCTCATAGTCAATTTTTATGGTACTAACCTCAGCCTCCTTGATATTGTACTCACTTTAGAGGATGAAATGATTATCCTTCACTAGTAGTAACCCTTGAGCCATCTGACAGACAAGTATAAAAAGATAAAAAAAATAGAAACATCCATGGAAATTATTATAGCAGCTGAGTCAGACAAGTTACCTCTAAGGCATGGGTAATCAATGAGTTGAGTAGCTAACTCCTTCCCTCTTCTTATAATCTTTGGATGTCATTCAGCAATTGCAGAGACTCAGCATAGTGATCCTTAACTTACGGATTAGTGACGTTTGGGGGCTTCACCTTTGATAAAATCCATCTTTTCGAATCTGGGCATCCAACAAGTTTTAGAAGCTTAATAAACACCTCTTCACCAACCTGTTCCTCGTCACTTAAATCCACACTCCAGGAGCACTTATTAAGAAATGCAGATGTTTCTTTCTAAGTAGCACTGAGCATAGCTTTTCCTTTATCACTCGGGCATGGATCAGTTAGAGCCTCCAAGATCTTTGCATCCTAGGCAGGTTAATTAGTCTGAAGTGCCACTTGCTCTTCTAGCTCTTCATCTAAAAAGATTCCATGTAAAAAAGTGAAATAGTCAGCCATCTACAAATAAAAAATAACAAAAGTCAGAATATACTTTCAAAATATCAGAACTTACTACTAATATCTATACGCTTAGGGTAGACTCTTTGGAGGTATCTCCGAGATAAATTCTCAGCAGATGTTCCATCAACTATACTCTAAATGTGCAGTCTTAAAGTATTTTCTCAGAGTCTCTGAATTTGCACTAATTTAATATCTTTATCGGGTAACCTCATGGGACGCTTCACCTTCTAGCAATCATTGACCCACATCCATCGGATATTAATAAAATCTGACGGATTCTCAACTATGAAAAATCTATGCCTCCATTTCTTATGAAGGTTCAAAAGCTTCAAAAAATGCTATGGTTCATAACAGCCAATAAAAAACATCAGCTCCCTTTTTTTCCTATTTAGACTATACATATACTTGAGCATGTCTAGATCTGGCTCTTTACCCTCCCTATGCATTAATTCTATATACCCGGTCAAGATCTGATAATTGTTAGGGTAAAGTTGGTCAAGGTCTGTGTTGTATCTATTTAAGAAGCTCCTAACAAAAGGATCAAAGGAAAATTTCAACCCCCCTTTTAACTGATCGAAGTACATGACTAGTTTCTACCAATCTAAAGGAAGGGTATAAGCCTTAAAATTTTTATCTACAGTATGCAAGGCAAATTCCTGAGGAATGCTAAAGTGTCACCATTTGAGCATATTATCATTAATCCTAGATACAAAAAGATCTAAACTAACTTGCTCTCATAGAGCCATTGATCCTATTGAGTATAAATAAAGAAAGAAGATAAAAAGGGGAAGAGACTTCACCTGGTAGAAGAAGGAAGAAAGCAGGTCTATAGAAAATGTAAAGGAAGCAAGAGTAGAAAACACTTGAAAGAAAAACTAGTAAAAAAAAAGGTAGTAGAAAAGTAAAAGTGAGGCTAGCAAAAGGATTGGCATATTTAAAGAAGAGTGGAAGGTTCTGGAATGACCACTACTGCCCTTATAATTACTTTCATCCCTCTCATACAACATCAAGGGTATTTTGGGTAAAAGAAAAGCCCATTAATTGAGCAGTTATCATTATGGTAGCTAAAATGTCTCATCTTATGACACACGAACATACGTGATAGTTATGAAATTCAAAAAGGCATGGTGATTGACAATCCCACTTATCCTGTCGCCAGTTGTCCTTATCTTTTTTTTAACACTTAGGTTGCACTTCTAATGCACCAAGCATCTAAGTCAAGTGACTGAAGATGGCACCCTCAGGTCGCTTTGATAGTACTGAGGTTCAACACTCTGGCTGTGCTTAATGCACTAAGTATAAAACTCTAGTAATAACTGGTTCCATCAGGTTATTTCTATAATATTTATAGGTTAATCCCTCAGATGTTTCATAAACACCGAGCATCTATAAGTCTTATTGGCATCTTCATGCTTTAATGTCCATGCACTATAATCTCAAGACTCAGTACCAATCATCATCCCTTTTTTGTGACTGAGGCTGGCCACCTCAGATCACCCTTATGCATCAAATGCAATTACACTCATGATCTCTTTCTCCCGGTAGAAGAATCAATTTTCAAAATTATTCATTGCCATGCATTTATCATATCAAGATACATCAGATATAAATATCTAAACATACTTTTGGGGGGGACTCTTGATACCCCATATACATATTCCTATTCTACTAAGGGTATATTTTCTTATGCATGGGTTACTTGTAAATGAAGAATATCCAAATCAGATAAGAGAAGGATTTCTAATTAAGGAGACTCTCAGAAAGGAAGAAATACTCCCCAACTAGGCATAAGATTTACATCAAAGAGGAATCTTATTCCTCTCATGTTTAAGCATCATTATCCCTATAAATAAGACCTCATACCCTTTATTCTCATTCATTCTATTCTCTCATACTCTTTACTCTCTTTATCTCTCTATATTTTCTCTTCATAATCTCTAACTTAGGCATCAGAGGGTTTGTAGGGATCCTCCCCACCTCTCACTTGGCCCTTTTATTGATTCCTTATAGGGCTTAGACATAAAGGTCCTAGAAATAAGTTATCAATCACCAATAGCCATAAAAAATTTTCTCTAGTTCTGCTCCTCTTTAACTACATCTCCAACATCAACTTGCTTTTTAGAAGACCATAGATGATTCTTCTTGTTCTATCACATAATGGAGAATCAACCCATTCAAAGGTCCTCTTGCATAAAGCTCTCTCGCATGACAAAAATCTTATACCAATATTTATTTGCGTCCATGACATTTTAATCATGCATTGCTTGTCATATGGACATCTAACTTCAGCTTCCATTCTTCTTTTTTATGGATTTTAATTATGGTTAATGTCTTTATCTCAATCCTTCTACAATTTCTTCAGTAACCTAGTTCCTAATTTGATGAGGAAGAGAAGAGTTTACATTAGGAGAAAGCAAAACTTTAAAAGATGGGATTTAGGGTTATTTTGGTCAATTATCTTTTTGCATACATGACAGCTAAAGTAACAGTTGAGATAGAGAAAAGTAGGTCCTATCATCGCGGACTCATCAGTCAAACCACCAGTAACTAATCAAAAGCACTGGTCTGAGTAGAAAATAAGGAGTTCATACACTTAATTATAAAAAAAATTAGTCTAACCACCAAAATTGAAAAATTTAAAAAGTGCATACACCGTTTGTGCAATTTTTCTTTTTGTCTTTTCTCTTCATCTATAAACCTAATAATTTTGTCTTCTAACCTCACTAATCACTACTATTGCCATCACCCGCCGTCACCTCACTATCTTATGGCCACCACTTTATTATTTTTTACTTTCTATTTTTTTTGTATGTGTTTTTCTTTTTTGTTGATTTTGAAACATGTTGCTAATTTTAATTAGTCCTAATTGACAAGATCAAGAGGACATGAAGAAGGCAAAATTACTTTTGTTGAAGGCTACTGATCCTTTCTTTATTTTTGGATTTGATTTGATTTTATGATTTTTTTATTTTGATTTTGGGTTTGATTTAATGATTTATTAAAATTAAGCTTAGGTACTAATGCATGCATAACTTATTTTTCAACAATCAAGACTCAAGACTTCCCCTACACTTTACCAATCAAGATTCAAAGTATGTTGTCAGCTAATCCTTTCTATGTAATATCCAAACAAAGGTTTTTTTAATTTCAAATTTGGGTTTTATTTTGATTTTGGCTTTTATTTTGACTTTGGATTTTGCTTTTGATTTGGGTTTGATTTGATGATGCATGCATAAAAGTTTACAACACTTCTTTTTAATATATATATATTTCTTTTAGATAGATCAAAATGGTTAATTTTGTGTAGGTTTGTGTCATAATCCAAAACAGGGGCCATGACCGGCACTAAGGAACAGGAATTCTTTTGAATCTGGAACCCGTAGCAAGCCTTAAAATAAAATAAAACATGCAATAATAATAATAACATAATTAAAATATTATGCAGCGGAAGTAAAATCATAAATATTAAAATAATGATCCACCAAATGAAATTAAATAAAACATCCTCATTCATATATAAATAATTCTTCAATACATACACCAGTTCAAATCTTTAAAATACATAACTCACACAAATATAATACATAAATCCTAACAATTGTATACAACTACGGCAGTGTCTAGATTATAAAGTAAAGCTCAAATAAGCAATTTACATAGTGAAGCTGGGGCGGAAGAAATCTGGCGTATGGGCCTGCTACTGAGGTCTGAAGACGACTACTCTCTTGAAAAATAGTCAACGGAGGGGAGTTAGACCTCACTGAGTGAATTGTTATAATATATATACATGCATACTAAATGACAATGCACACAGTCAACAGTATATATAATAAATATATATACAAGCAAATACACACAGATGCAGCAAAATCATTTTTATATATTTACTGAAAATCACCGTTTATGAAGGATCAAATAGAACCCTAGCAAATCGTAACCTCAAACAGTGTTAGACAACACTCTAGCCATACATGCTCACTTATTCCAAATAAATTCACTTGTTCCATTTGGACAGTAGACTGGCCCCGAGACACTAAGTCAATCGAGCTGCAACAGTTTGACTGTCAGTGTGATTGGCCCTGAGATACTTGGTCAACCGAGCTCCAGCAATCATACTCTTAAATCATATCACACATCAGATAAATCAATTCGATCAATATCCACAAATAGGTTAGTAATGAAGCCTAAATTTCATCAGCGTATCGGTACGTACTCAGTCCTAGTGCTACCCACTAGGTAGCACATTCTATTGATATCCTTCATTAATATATAAAACATACATTCATAAATAAATGATGCATGAATTTCAATAAAATAGCAACATAAACCATATATATACTAGAAATATACCAAAAGTAAACCAGATATATTTCGAGTATATATACATCAAATAAATCCAATATAATTGCAAAATAAACTAGAAATATACTTAAAAACATTTTAAGAATAATTTATTAATAAAACATGCATACAGTTTGAAAATATACCAAAAATATACCAAAAGTAAACGTAAGTAATACTTAAATCATTTATGCATATTTATCAAAATAAATCATACATTTGTAAAATTATGTATCCTAGAACATATATATATATAAAATAACAACTCACTATTATTGCGCTCCTCGAGATGGGTCCGACGAGCCTGGTCCACTAGGCCTTGGTCTCGACGCAACTAAACAAACAAACGACAATAGAAAATCAGAATAAATCTAACAAAAATTCCTAGAAACTCGATCTAGAATACTAGACACAAAATTAGAATCAGAATTCGACCAGACATCACGCTTTACGAGAATTCTATCAAAAATTCGACAGAACCTCCCCTGTAAAACGAACATCTCTCTACTCAAAGAGTAGAGCCAGTCCTGTAATGAAACATACTTCGAAAATAAACATAGAATTCACAACCACAATCCTTCAGTCGAACTCCATACTACAATTCACCGACCGAGGTTCACAATTCACAGAACAATTACAAAATACCAAAAATGCCCTTTTAAAATAAAAATACATTTTATTAATCCAAATTACTTAACTAACCCTAAAACATGTTAAAAACCGATAAAACTCATTTATTTAGAAAAATTGTATATTATATATATAATTTGAAAATAATTTACGAAAAATAGTTTTAATTAGTTAAAAATACCAAATAATTTGTAGAAATCATTTTTATACGTTAAATAACTAATAAAACAAATTTAATTATATTTTTAGCCAATTTAGTGTCAAATTACCAAAATACCCCTATATATAAATTCACTAAAATTAATCAAAAATTCACCAAAAGTAATATAATTACTCAAAATTAATTTTATCAACATTTAGCTCAACAATATCAATAAATATACTCAATTAACCAATTAATTTCAATTAAACACATAATTAACCCTATTTTTCAAAATTACATAAACTTAATAAATTCCAAATAAATATATAAAAATTCACAAAAATTACAAATAAATTTCTAAAATTCATTTTAACACCTATAATTACCATAAAACACAATTTCATAATTTAATTAATTAATTTTCAAAAATTATAAAATATTAATAAAATAATAAAAAATACCCAAAAATCAAAATAAATTCCAAAAATTCTACAAAAATTACCACATGTAAATTAAGCTACAAGGATCAAAGTTTATGAAAGTTTACATGAATCAATCAAATTGAAGCTCAAAAAATTTTGAAACCCTAAATGACCGAAATGAAGAAATTAAAACCTAGGAAAATCTAGATCATTTTAAGTGAAACAAAACTTGGAAACACACTCACCAGAGCTCAAGGAGAAGATAGAGACCAGTGGCATCGAGTTTGGTGGCCGGAATCATGTCGATCGGAGTTGAGGGGAAGTTTCAGCAATTCTTGAAAAATCCGGCCAAAATACACTGGAAATGGTGCTTCAGGCATCGGGAAAGGCTGGAGGTGGAGGAGGAAGGATGAAAGGCACACCAACGGCAAGAAAACCAGCTTGGAACGATCGAAAATGGTGGAATGGCGATCAAAAAGAAGGAAGATGACCGAGTGGCATAATCGTAAATAATGCAAACTTTTTGATTTTGATTAAAATTATGTATATATATATATATATATATATATATATATATATATATATCCACACTATATATTATAATAATATATAATCCCACACACAAATAATACTCACCACACATATATTTTAATATATTTTAATAATTTATACACTTATAATTAATTAATTAATATTAAAACTAAATAATAAAAATTAAGTTAATTAATTAAACCCTAATTTATTTTAAATAATTACACATATATACATTTTATTTAGCACTTAAAAATTATGTATGAGTTCATGCAAATTCGTAAAACTAGTCAAAATAATTAGTATTAAATTATTTACGTGTTAATTTCCCTGAAAATATAATTTTCAGGAAAATTTTACGTAAAGTACTTAAAATAATTAAAAATAATTAAAATTAGCTTTAATAATTATCAAACTCATAAAAATATCATAAATATATACAAAATTATTAACATTGCATATCCCGATGTAGTATAAAAATATTTAAAACTCCGGATATTACAGTTTGGCTTGTCTTGACTCTTAACATATCTAATTTATCTTGTAAATTTATTTAATTTTCATTCAAATATAATTTGTACTAATTCAATGTGATAAACTATAATTTTCATTGATATGAATCGGGAGTGTGATTGCTGGAGCTCGGTTGACCAAGTGTCTCGGGGCCAATCACACTGACAGTCAGACTGCTGGAGCTCAGTTGACTTAGTGTCTCGGGGCCAGTCTACTGTCCAAATGGAATAAGTGAATATATTGGAATAAGTGAGCCTATGTGGCTAGAGTGTTGTCTAACATTTTTTTGAGGGTGCGATATTCTAGGGTTCTATTTGATCCTTCATAAACTGTGACTTTCAATAAATATATATAAAATGATTTTTATTGCATTTGTGTGTAATTGCTTGTATACATACATATTATATATACTTTTGACTGTGTGCATTGGCATTTAGTATGCATGTATATATACTATAGTAATTCACTCAGTAAGGTCTGACTCCCCTCCGTTGACTATTTTTCAGGAGAGTCATCTTCATCATACCTCAGTAACAGGCCTGTACATCGGATTTCTTCCGCTCCAGCTTCTCTATGTAAACTGCTCACTTGAGTTTTATTTTATAATCTAGACATTGCAGTAGTCGTAAAATTGTTAAAAGATATTGTATTTTATTTGTATGAGATATGTACTTTAAATATTTGAACTGGATTTGTATTAAAAGAGTTTATTTATATATATGAGATGAGGATTTGATTTAACTTCATTTGGTGGAATTATTATTTTGATATTTATGATTTTATTCCGCTGCACAATATTTTACTTAATTGTGTTGTTATTATTACTATTGCATGTTTTTATTTATTTTTAGGCTTGCTACGGGTTCCGAATTCGAAAGAATTCCTGTTCCCTAGCGCCGGTCATGGCCCCTGTTTTGGGTCGTGACATACCTGGAACCACATATATACAGAACTCAATCTCTCTGTGAGGTGGTAAACTTGGAAACTCCTCAGGAAAAACATCAGGAAACTCACAGGCAACAGGAACATCTGTGAGTAACAACTTCTCTATTGAAGTATCCATGACTAATGCCAAATATCCCTGCCAACCTTTCCTCAGCAACTTCCTAGCCGTAATAGCAGAAATAAGATTCTGAGGTGCTGAACTCCTATCACCCACAAACTTAAATTCTTCTTCACCAGGAATTCTGAAAATCACCTCTTTATTCCGACAATCCACCACGACATAGTGCTGAGATAACCAATCCATACCCAGAATAACATCAAACTCCATCACATCCAATAGAATCAAATCAGTGGATAATTCTCTATCTCCCACGAGAATTGGACAACCAGAAAGAACAATATCGGTGTCTAAGGAATCACTTAGAAGAGTGGCAAAAGACAAAGGAAAAGCCATCCTTGAAGCTTGCCAATAAGACTTGGAAGCAAAAATGGGAGAAATAAACAAATGCGTGGCACTCGGATCAAACAGAACCCATGCATCTAGGTAACAGATAGAAACAATACCTGCCACGACTGCATTGGATGCCTGAGCATCCTACTGAGTAAGATGAAAACTCTGGCCTATCCTCGTCCTCCCTACTAACTAGTAGAAGCCTGGCCAACACCTCTGGCACCTCTACCACGACCCTGCTATGAAATAAGCTGAGTGGAACTCTGATGTTGGGCTGGAGGCAACTGAAAAGGAATAGGTGCAGCACTAGCAATCGACTGCTAAGGAAATCATGGAATCTATGGCTATTGATACCCGGAGTAGGGACATGATCTGGCATAATGTCCTGTTTGCCTGCATCTGAAGCATGTCAGTGGTGTCAGGTAACACGGTCCCTGATGGACTCTACCGTAGGTCTGGCAAACACTGGCAGCTGATCCGGAACTACAACCACTACTACTACTCGAAGCACCTGACCCAAATCTAAATGGTCTACGCTGACCTCCACGGCCATGTCTACTGCTCCAATGTACTCGCTGTTGTCTCTGACTCTGCTGAGTCGGACATCTCTGTTGACTACTCGAACCAACATGAAAACTCAAATATGAAGTAGCCTATAATCCACTCGACCCAACACCCAGCTGGTAATAATCAGGCATCGCTCCCTGCCTAACTAGCCTCAGCTCAATCTCCTTGGCCAACTCAATCACAGACTCCAGAGTAAGGCCCGCTATAGGCATACCAGCAAATGCTGAACCCAATCCGGTGACGTAGCTAGTGACTGCGAAATACTGATCTCGCATCAGATCCTATGCATATCTACTCAACTGAAGAAACTCTCGGGTGTACTCCTCAACAGATTGGTCATCACGTGAAATACTGGTCAATCAGAGACGATAACTCATGCGAAGTGGCTCTGGGAAAAATCTTCTCATAAAACGCTCTTTGAACTGAGCCTAGGTCATCGTCATCGTATAGGGCTAGATTATCTGAATAAACTAGTCCAAGGCTGGTCCCTCAATAGAAAGATCAACGATCATGATCCACTGGTACTCGGTGTGAGCAGTCCAAGTCATAGTCTCGATCGCATGTAGAAAGTCTAACGGATCGGAAGTCCCATCGAAAGCAATCCTGCCAACTTTGATATAGAACAAAGTTGCCTTAGGGTCAGACATACCCTGCTGATAGGCAAGCTGAACAACTAAAGGTACAGGAATATCCTCAAACTCATGCTCTATAGGCTCATCATCCTGTATCTCTCTCTGCCTACGGTGACTTACTGCTCCTTGAGTCCTACCTCTGCCATAACCTCTGCATCTAACTGGCTTCTCAAGAGGTAAAACCTTATCCTTAAAGGACTCATCATCCTTAGCCTCAACGACTAGTGTAGCGACACGCGCTTGCCTCCTCATTCTGAAAAGACAAACAAAAGGATTTAGATAAAATAGATAACGGAGGAATAACGCAGAAAGCTAAAGCAAGGAATAATTATCAAGACATACTCGAACCTAATTCACTATAGTAGTTTCCAAAAGAAAACACAACTTCAAAAACTAGGGCCATGACTCATATAACTAAGCCCTGAAACAGAAAATCACGCTCTGATACCAACTTTGTCATGACCCAAAATAGGGGCCATGACCGGTGCTAGGGAACGGGAATTCTTTCGAATCTGGAACCCATAGCAAGCCTTAAAATAAAATAAAACATGTAATAATAATAATAATAATAACATAATTAAAATATTGTGCAGCAGAAGTAAAATCATAAATATTAAAATAATGATCCACCAAATGAAATTAAATAAAACATCCTCATTCATATATAAATAATTCTTTAATACATACTTCAGTTCAAATCTTTAAAATATATAACTCACACAAATATAATACATAGATCCCAACAACTGTATACAACTACTGCAATGTCTAGATTATAAAGTAAATCTCAAATAAGCAGTTTATATAGTGAAGCCGGGGCGGAAGAAATCCGGCATATGGGTCTGCTACTGAGGTCTGAAGACGACGACTCTCCTGAAAAATAGTCAACGGAGGGGAGTCAGACCTCACTGAGTGAATTGTTATAATATATATACATGCATACTAAACGACAATGCACACAATCAATAGTATATATAATAAATAGATATACAAGCAAATACACACAGATGCAGCAAAATCATTTTTATATATTTACTGAAAATCACCGTTTATGAAGGATCAAATAGAACCCTAGCAAATTGCAACCTCAAACAGTGTTAGACAACACTCTAGCCATACAGGCTCACTTATTCAAAATAAATTCACTTATTCTATTTGGACAGTAGACTGGCCCCAAGACACTAAGTCAACCGAGCTCCAGGAATCTGATTGTCAGTGTGATTGGCCCCGAGACACTTGGTCAACCGAGCTCCAGCAATCACACTCCTAAATCATATCACACATCAAATAAATCAATCCGATCAATATCCCCAAATAGGTTAGTAATGAAGCCTAAATGCTATCAGCGTACCGGTACGTACTCGGTCATAGTGCTGCCCACTAGGTAGCACGTTCTATTGATATCCTTCATTAATATATAAAACATACATTCATAAATAAATGATGCATGAATTTCAATAAAATAGCAACATAAACCATATATATACTAGAAATATACCAAAAGTGAACCAGGTATATTTCGAGTAAATATACATCAAATAAATCTAATATAATTGCAAAATAAACTAGAAATATACTTAAAAACATTTTAAGAATAATTTATTAATAAAACATGCATATAGTTTGAAAATATACCAAAAATATACTAAAAGTAAACATAAGTAATACTTAAATCATTTATGCATATTTATCAAAATAAATCATACATTTCTAAAATCATGCATCTTAGAACATATATATATAAAATAACAACTCACTATTATTGCGCTCCTCGAGATGGGTCCAACGGGCATGGTCCATTAAGCCTCAGTCCCGGCGCAACTAAATAAAAAAATGATAACAGAAAATCAGAATAAATCTAACAAAAATTCCTAGAAACTCGATCTAGAATACTAGACACAGAATTAGAATCAGAATTCGACCAGACATCATGTTTTACGAGAATTCTACCAAAAATTTGGCAGAACCTCCCCTGTAAAACGGGCATCTCTCTACTTAAAGAGTAGAGCCGGTCCTGCAATGAAACACACTTCGAAAATAAACACAGAATTCACAACCATAATCCCTCGGTCGGACTCCAAACTACAATTCACCGACCGAGGTTCACAATTCACATAATAATTACAAAATACTAAAAATGCCTTTTTATAGTAAAAATACATTTTATCAATCCAAATTACTTAATTAACCCTAAAACATGTTAAAAATCGATAAAACTCATTTATTTAGAAAAATCGTATATTATATATATAATTTGAAAATAATTTACGAAAAATAGTTTTAATTAGTTAAAAATACTAAATAATTTGTAGAAATCATTTTTATACCTTAAATAACTAGTAAAACCAATTTAATTATATTTTTATCCAATTTAGTGTCAAATTACCAAAATACCCCTATAGATATAAATTCACTAAAAATAATATAATTACTCAAAATTAATTTTCTCAACTTATAGTTCAACAATATCAATAAATATACTCAATTAACCAATTAATTTCAATTAATCAGATAATTAACCCTATTTTTCAAAATTACATAAACTTAATAAATTCCAAATAAATATGTAAAAATTAAAAATAAATTTCTAAAATTCATTTTAACACCTATAATTACCATAAAACATAATTTCATAATTTAATTAATTACTTTTCAAAAATTAGAAAATATTAATAAAATAATCAAAAATACCCAAAAATCAAAATAAATTCCAAAAATTCTACAAAAATTATCACATGTAGATTAAGCTATAAGGATCAAAGTTTGTGTAGGGAGTTTACATGAATCAATCAAATTGAAGCTCAAAAAATTTTGAAACCCTAAATGGGCGAAATGAAGAAATTGAAACCTAGAAAAATCTAGATCATTTTAAGTGAAAAAAAAGCTTGGAATCACACTCACCAGGGCTTAAGGAGAAGATAGAGACTGGTGGCGTTGAGTTTGGTGGCAGGAATCACGTCAATCGGAGTTGAGGTGGAGTTTCGACAATTCTTAAAAAATCCAGCCAAAACACGCCGAAAATGGGTGCTTCAAGCGTCGGAAAAGGCTGGAGGTGGAGGAGGAAGGATGAGAGGCACACCGAAGGCAAGAAAACCAGCTTGGAATGGCCGGAAATGGTGGAATGGCGATCAGGAAGAAGGAAGATGATCGAGTGGCATAATCGTAAATAATGCAAACTTTTTTATTTTGATTAAAAATTATGCATATATGCATATATATATATCCACACTATATATTATAATAATATATAATCCCACACACAAATAATACTCACCACACATATATTTTAATATATTTTAATAATTTGTACACTTATAATTAATTAATTAATATTAAAACTAAATAATAAAAATTAAGTTAATTAATTAAACCCTAATTTATTTTAAATAATTACACATATATACATTTTATTTAGCACTTAAAAATTATGTATGAGTTCATGCAAATTCATAAAACTAGTCAAAATAATTAGTATTAAATTATTTACGTGTCAATTTCCCCAAAAATATAATTTCCAAGAAAATTTTACGTAAAGTACTTAAAATAATTAAAAATAATTAAAATTAGCTTTAATAATTATCAAACTCATAAAAATATCATAAATATATACAAAATTATTAACACTGCATATCCCGATGTAGTATAAAAATATTTAAAAACTTAGGATATTACAGTTTGGCTTGTCTTGACTCTTAACATATCTAATTTATCTTGTAAATTTATTTAATTTTCATTCAAATATAATTTGTACTAATTCAATGTAATAAACTATAATTTTCATTGATAAAGAATTATTTCATTTCTGTTCCAAACTAAATTTTAGAAAACTAAATTCTAATGAACAGAAAATTAAATAGACAAGTCTTGTCTTTCTGGTAAGGGTGAAAGTCTTGTCTAGTACAAATGGTTTTTTTCTTCATCATTGTTTCCTTTGTCTTTTACTTTTTCTATTTATCTTTCGAGTCAATGTCTAGTACTACTAATGGGGTCAAGAAAATGGATTTAGTACAGGAATATGACAATCTTCATATTGATGAAGATGATGATTTTGGTCTTGATGGTTTAGTTATATCTGTTGAAGCACCAGTTAAAGCCCCATCTTCGAAGTTGTGCATACTAGGGAATTTTTTAACAGATAAGGCTGTTAACTTCAATGCCATGAAGACTACTCTCGCAACATTATGGAGTCCTATGCGTGGTGTGAAAATTAAGGATTTGGGTTAATAGTTATTTTCTTTCCAATTCTATCATAATATGGATTTGCAATGGGTTCTTTCACAAGGTCCTTAATCATTTAACCAAAACATGTTGATTCTTATTTCTTATGATCAGTCTATTGCAACAGAGGAGATATAATTTTGTTATGTAGATATATGGTTACAGATTTTCAAGCTTCCAATGGGACTTCATTCTGAAAAGGTTTTAGATCACACTGGGGATTATATGGGTGAGTTTCTTTACTTTGATGCAAACAATTTCAATAGTATTTAGAAATATGCACATCTGGATCATAATAGATGTATGGAAACCTTTAAAATCAAAGATGAAAACTAAGTTAGCAGGTTCTGAATGGGGATGGATTGAATTCACGTATAAAAGGCTTCCTACATTATGTTTTATCTATGGGAAGCTTGGCCATTCTAAATGTTTTTATGAGTTGGATTTCCAAAATTCCTCATTATTGGAAACTAAACATTTTGGGCCTTGGCTTAAAACTCTACTTCACCGTACTTAGAATGTTGTTGATCAGTGGTTGAGGAGGTAATGGAAAGGAGAAGGATGGCATGAGCAAATGGTAGTGGCAAGGATATCTCCAATAATTTTGGAAGTATAGGGAAACAGTATAAGAATAAAAGGTCTATTATGGGCACAAAAGGTTGAATTTGTATAGATCGTGAGAAGATTTTAACTACACCTTCTACTACTCTAAAAGGTTTTGCAACTTTTTCTTCTAACAAGATGGATGGGGTGGTTTTTCTTATGGCAAACGACATCGTATATTCCTCACGGAGGGCATTGACTTGGATGGTAATGTGATGCAAGAGGTTAGGAGTGACACTACTATTTTTAGGCCAAACCATAGGGCTCTGGACTTAATGGATATTCAGTTAAAAGAGGTGGGTCTTGGTCACTAAGCCCACCTAAACCAATGAGTTATTTTACTTAGAATTGCTATGGGCTGGCCAACCCACATGTAATTTGATTTTAAAAGGACTTAGTCAAATAGACTAGGCCCAATATTATTTTTCTTTATGAGACCTTAGCCAAATATAGTAGAATAGACAAATTGAAAGTTCAATTTAGTTTTGATGGGTTTAAAGTAGTTGATTGTGTGGGCTATAGTGGTGTGCTTGCCTTAATTTGGGATTCAAATGTGCATATTGATGTTTGAGGTAAGAATAGGAATTATACAAATGTGGCTATAATAATTCATGGGTTTGATTCTTAGAGAGTAACTAGGTTTTATGGTATTCCAAATAGAAGCAAACATTATGAATCTTGGCAATTGATGAAACAACTCACAACTTTACCCCTTCTCCCATGGTGCATGTTGGGAGATTTCAATAATTTGATTTTGTACTCAGAGAAGTCTGGTGGGATTCCTTACCTAGAGAATTTGATTGTAGGGTTTTATAATTCTATTGAGGAGTGTAGCTTGATTGAAATTGCATCCTTAGGTCATTTTTTCACTTGGGAAGAATCTAGGAGAACCGTTAATTGGGTACGAGAGAAGTTGGATAAAGGGTTTTCTAATTATGCTTGGTTAAACTTTTTTCACTCTCAAGTTATTCATGTTTTGTATAACTCTTCCTTAGATCACCTTCTTATTTCTCTTAATGTCTATGGGGACTTTATGGGTGCCTATTGTAAATGGTTTCTGTTTGAGAACTCTTGGCTTCTCTATGATGATTATAAAAGGATTGTTCATCAAGGTTGGGATGAGAATCAGGATATACCTTTGGTTGATAAATTATCGTCAAGTGGTAAGGATTTATCTAAATGGAGCAATAAATAGGTTTGTAATTTTAGGTTGGAGTTGAATTCTTGCTCTTATAAATTGTGTATTTTTCACTCCTGGACTGATGCTCAAGGAATGTATGAGTTTCATAATGCTCAGAATCAATAAAATATTGTAACACCCATCTAATTTATTTACATTTATTTTCATAACATGCATATCATATAGACATGAAAAATTGCATGTAATATGTGTGGTATTAATTCCAATCTTAAATAGGAAAAGATTATAATTATTTACAATTAACTCCATAATAAGACTTAGAAAATTAAGGGTCTATATTGGTTAATAGCAAAAATAAAGGGCTTAAATTGGTTTATTTATTATTACTATTATTATTATTAAAAAAAATTGCACAATGCTAAGAATGAAGGTCCTTATCTTCCTCCTCCTCCTTCTTCTTCTTAATCTTCTTTTTCTTTTTTTTTTTTTAAGACCAAAATTGAAGGTTTCAAAATTTATTTAAGACCAAAATATTCATCTTCAAAGGCCTTAAATTTTATTTGGTAAGTAATTTTAATATTTTTGGTTGAATTAACTTAGGGTTTTTATAAGATGAAAAATTTAGGTTCTACAAATCTAGTTTTTCAATCATATTTTTCTAATTATATCTCAAGCTAGAAAGCTTCAAATTAAATTTTCTTTAATGAAATGGAAACTTTGAAGAGTTATCTAAAACTATTCCTCTTTAGCTTGATATTATTTAGCTTCTATGTTAGTGTAATAAAAGGAAACATTTTATTGCTTAGTTTCCATCACTAGTCTGAGTAAGGTGGATTGTTTCATACAGTTCATCCTCTATACACCTAAAATTGAAGCACAATCAATCTTAAATTACTTTAGACATATAGGTTTAATAATTTAGAGAGTTTTATTTTGAGATATATTGTATAGAATTATTGGTAAAATTTGTAAATTCACCGTGTTAAATATGTTATAGTTGGTAGTTTCATAAGTTTAGGTAGTTTAGTGATGTTATCATGCTAGATGAGGTTCTATTATTTTTGGATATTTAAAAACAAGTTAATTATTATCTATTTCAACTAAAACAAATGGAAACAAGGCTGTTATACAAATAAATACAAGCAAAGGGAAGGAAGCAATAAAAGTAACTAAATAACTTAATATTCTATGTGAAAATAACACTTAAAATAAATAATTATAAATTTATTTATTAAGATGGTTGTTTAAGAAGAAATTGTGTGTTATAATTGATATATGATAGTTTTTTTATTATTATGTTGATGGTTAATTGTTTTTGAGATGAGATTGTACATATAAAAGAGGTTGTACTTATGAATGATGGTTACTAAATTTGAATGTCCTATTTATGTGAGAACAAAATACTTGTTGAAACCATATCTAGAGTTTTATAACTCCAAATGGGGTTTTGTTTAATCCCATAAAAACTTGGAGATGTTACTTACAAAATTTATAGAAATAGAGAAAACTTAATTTTATTGTCTTGATGGTCAAATTTAGCAATACTTTTTGTAGCTTAGTCCTTTTATGATAGAATGACTATGGTGGGTTGTTTTTAATATTTCTCCTTCTATACATATTCAATTGATGTGAAATTAGTTGCAAATTAATTTATACTTATAATGCTATTAATATGGAAAATACAACTTTGATATTCATAAATTGGAAATTTTGATGTATTTTTTAATTTACACTATCGAATATGCCATATTGAAATATGGTATATTTTTAGTATGTCTTGGGTATATTATTGTTCTTATGTATTATGGGAATGTTAATTGTTTAATGGAGTGGTATGAGATGTATATTTAAATATAAGAAATATGGTTGGATGAGTATGAGGATGCAATGTTACTTGTGAATGAGGCAATGTTGTATGTGTTAAGGAATCCCCTTGAAATGCCACAATAAGGCTAAAGAAATATTTGATACCAAATTATGATGGGTTGTGTGTGTATGGTTGTAGACGGTGGGGTTTAGCACACGTCCAAGATTTTAGCAACCGCATCACTGTTTAAGCTCAAGGCTCTAGAGAACACACTAACCACTGTCACAAAGACATGGCGTAGAGATAAGGAGTCGCTACCCAAGGTAATAACTAGGACAAATCAAAAAGGTGGTACTCGATACCCTAAAAGAAAGCTAGCACCACAACTAGGAGATTCTGGATACAGAATACCAACTTCTTTCAGTCTTGTGTTCATTTAGAATTACTTTATGAATTATTATTTTATTCTCTATTTACATGAAATTTCATATAAACCCAAAACAATAAACTCCAAGGCAAACTAGTCATGAAATATACAAGTAAATAATGCATTCAATAAATCACATAATCCCTAAGTTAGTCTAATCTACATGGATTTTAATTAAATGAGTTAAATCTACATGTTTTGAATTATAAGTGAACTTAAAGACCTAATTCCTTTTGATTTTAATTAAATGAACCTAAGTCTATGTATTTTAATTCTAAAAATGGGCCTAATTCTACATGTTATGAAGGTATTTAAATTAATGGGCTAATTCTACATATTTTGATTAAATAGTGATCTTAAATCTACAAAGTATGAAAAAGGTTTAAATTAAGTGAGCTAAGTCTAAATTAATTAAATTAAATTAGGTGGGCCTATGTCTAATTAACTAAATGGGCCTAGGGATATTTCAAATCTAAAATCTAATTAATTATGGGCCTAAAAATATATTTTAATTAATTAAACCTAATTAATTATTAAGTGAGATGGTGGGCTAAAAGAATTACCTAAACTTAGATAAATAAATCAAGACCTAAAATGGGCTTAAGGCCTAAAACATACAAAAATAATGAATAAACCCAAAAACAAATAAAAATATAAAAGAAACAATTAAATAAGATCAAAAAAATAATTAAATTTATTCCTTACTAAAACCCTAATTTTTATTAATATGCAACCTAAATTAATCTGCCTCCTCCATTGATTTTAAATAATTACCTAATTGAAACCTAACTTTATTAACCAGTTTAATCAAAATAAAGATGTAACCACACATAAAATTTTATTAGTCCCTCTATTGGGGCTATTACATTAATTCATAAAAAAATTAATAAAATAAAAAATAAAAAAGCAATAAATAAAATAAATATAACAAAAATAAAACAAAACCCTAGAAACTAAGTCTCTATGAGGCTTTATCTATAATCTTCTATGGACTTCTCATGAAATTCATCCCTCCCACATGATCATCATGCGTTTCCTCCATAATCACCACAAAAATAAGATAAAACAATGATTAATGAATAAATTATAATAATAACTTGAAAAAATAATAATAAAGAATAATAATGTAAAATAATCGAATAAATAAATAAGAAAATAAAGAATAGAAGAAGATGATATGCTTATGGATGATTTAAGGTGCCCCTCAAATTTGTGATTCACCGTTCTTGATAAATCTTCGAATCTTTTCTTCAAAAATTCTTCACGAGTCTTGAATTAATTGTTAAATCAAAAGGAATTTTTTGGTAAAAAAATAAACTTAAGAAGAATAAAATCACGTTTTTCTTCTTCTCCCATCTCTTCTCCTTCTTTCTCTTTTCTTTTCTTTTCTACACCCTTTTTTTGGTTTTTTCTCCCCTCCTACTGCTTCCCTTCCTTTCTTTTTATAGTAGAACCAGGAAGCCTAACCCTAATCCTAATGTGATTCTAATTCCTAAAGTGTATTTAGGAATTTTAAACCGGGTAGGATCTTATTCTAGGAAGTAGAAATAGACCTATGACTTTGACTTAGGATGACTTCCTTAAGGAATTTACAAATAAATACACACCATCAATGTATAGAGTTCAAAAGAAAATGGAGTTTCTGAGCTTGAGCAGGGAAACATGACAGTATCAAAATATGAGATGTAATTTTCTTAGTTGTTAAAGTATGCATTAGAAAAAGTGACTACAAAGGATGCAAAACAGAGACGGTTTGAAAAAGGGTTGAGAATGGATATTCGAGAAAAGATTTCCTTGAAGCCATTAAGTTACATTGTTTTATTAAAGTTTGCATTGAGAGTGGAAGAGTGTTTAACTAAGAAAGATGCAATGTTTACAAAGAAAAGAAAAGCAATAAGTAAGTATGGTGGTTTAGAGAGAAAAGGAAGAGAATTTTCTTTTAAAGGTTCTAGGTTTTAAGGGAGTAGACATTATGGGAGAGGAGGTCCCCAACTTCAGGTAGAAGTGGACGAGGTGGTTACAGTTAGAGCAGAGTAGAGAGTAAGAGAGGTGAAGGAGGTGTTCTAACTAGCCAAGGATACATTGCATTATATGCTAGATGTGGTGGATTTCATAGTGGAGAGTGTTGGGGACCAAGGCAGATACTTTATTATTATTGTGGTAAGCCCAGGCATATATCCAAAGATTGTTAGAGCAAGTGAGAGTTAGGTTACAAGGTAGAGTAGTATAGGTGAAAATATGACTCAGGGAGGAGTGAGTAGAGGAAAATGTAAAGGAATGGGATGAGAAGGAGGTTCTAACATGGTGCAGGTTGGATAGATAGGCCAACCTCAATAATCATTGCCCCAAGCTAGAGTATATGCAGTGACAAGATAGGAAGCACCTTCTGCATCTGATGTTGTGACTGGTATAACCTTTATCTATGTTTTTTATTCTTATACATTAATTAATCCAGGATCAACATGTGCATTTATTTCATATGAATTTGCATTGAAAACTATAGCAATATAGAAACCTTAGGGCATAATATTTATGTATCGATGCCTATTGGGGGATTGTCATTATAAATAGGGTTGTCAAATGTTGTTAGTGGTAATAAATGGGAATACACTACATGCAGATCTAGTTATGATAAAACTTAAGGAATTTGATGTTATTTTGGGAATGAATTGGTTATCTAAAAATCATGCTATAATGGATTGTCAACCAAAAGAAGTGGTTATGGAGACCTCAAAATAGAGAAAAAGTTTTTATGGGTAAAAGAAAAATTATCCAAACTTATTTAGTTTCAGCTACTGCTGCTTTCCATTTAATTAAAAAGGGGTGTAAAGCTTTTTTGGCTAATGTGGTAGATGTATCTAAAGTTAGTCTAGGAGTGATAGATGTTCCAGTAGTGAAGGAATTTGCAGATGTATTTCCAAAGGATTTACTAGGTTTACCTCCACATCGAGAGACTGATTTTGAGATGAAACTATACCTAGGGTAGCACCAATATCAAATGCACCATATAAAATGGCACCCTTATAGTTGAAACAATTAAAGAACTAGATAGAAGAATTATTGGAAAAAAGGTTTTATTAAACCAAGTACATCATCATAGGGAGCTCCATTGTTATTTATAAAGAAGAATGATGGCAGTTTGATTGTATACTGATTATAGGCAGTTAAATTAGGTTACCATAAAGAAAAAATATCCCTTGCTATGGATTGCTAACTTTTTAGACTAGTTAAAAGGAGCAACTGTATTTTTCAAAATTAATTTAACGTCTGGATATTAGCAATTGAGAATTACAGAGGCATATATACTAAATATTGCATTTAGAACACGCTATGAGCAATATGAATTTATTGTGATGCCAGTTTGAAAAAGCCCTAGAGGGGGGGGGGGGGTGAATAGGGCTACTAAATAAAAATTGAAATTAAAAATAATTCTTTGCAAGAATTGAAAAAATGTTAAGAAGGAAGAATGAAGAACACAATGATTTAAGGATTTCGGATTCAACAATAATCCTACGTCTCCACCTAACTTTTCCCTAAGTTAGGATTTTCAATCACCCATAATCTTATTGATAAGATTGAGATTACATAAGATTTGTATGGCTCACTTTTACAACCTTACAACATGAGTTTTCAAGGCTCACTTAAAAAACCAAATCCCAAGTGTTTCAATGGGCAACACTTAAACCAATTCCTTTAGAAATAAATCTCACTTCCCTATTAATCTATCCCAAGATTTAAGATAAAGAAAAATTCTATTTCTAACATACAATCAACTCTCACAAGAGTTATAAACAAAGAGTGAATATTTGAGAATTTGATAGCTTTAATGAATGTTAAGATAGAGAATGATAATAAGCAAAAAAAAAAAGTATTAACTTTCATTCAGCTCTAAAGATGTTTATATAGATAAACACTAAAAAATATAGTTGTTGAAGGTGTAAATAATGTGTCCAACATCTATATTTTGAACCCAACGTTTGTAATTTTGAATTATTGAAAGTAATGTTGTCAGACTATTATGCATGGGTTGAAACCATGATTGGATACTAGAGGTGTTCTAATTTTCCTATAATTTCTTCATAAAAGTTGTAGATATTTGACTTATCTTTCCATATCATTTTGAATCATCTCAATTAGACTTCTGTAACTCAATATATTTTTGAAATACTAAGAGCTATGCAATCTAAAATGGCAGCTGCATATGTTGAATTTAACTCAATATTTACATACCCAAATGAACTCATATTTTGACAAGTAAGCTCAATTTAAAAAGCTTAAGATGTCTAATTTAAATTTAAAGAAGATAACTTTCCCATTATAAAGCTCTAAAGATGTCAAAAGCCTCCTTGAATCTCATAGGTCGAATAAGCCCAAGATATTCATACTTCATTTTAACTTCTAATAGAGTCCTAACTTATACACACTTAAACAGACAAATTAAATGCTCAAAATTAAGTTTTTTAAGAATAAAATTAAGATTTATTATTTCTAAGATCAACAATCTCCCCCTTTTTGATTTTGACAAACTTATTTTGAGTTTGATAAAAAAAATACAAAGTAAAGTGTGTGATAATATTTGTGATAATAATGATACCAAATGAGATAAAATTTATTTATTTATCTATTTCTCCCTCTATTAATATAGACATGATAAGAAATATAAATTTATATATTATTCGCCTTGATAAAAAAAATAAAAACAACATAAAATATAGCAAGAGAGATAAAAACATGGCATTCTTATGACAAATGTATTAAAAACATAAAATATGATAACATGATCATTTAAATAAATGTTAGGCAATATGAGAAAATAATTTCAAATATATATGCATATAGTGCCACTAAAATGCATCACAAAAATAGTACATATAACAATAATGTTGATGCTAGACGAACTTAACTATTACATGATAATATAGGGCTCAGCTAGCTAATCAATCATGTAGCACTTAGCATATAAAAAATAAACATAAATTATCCATAACATATTTTTCTCTTTTTTTACAAAGGCAAAAGGAAAAAGAGACAAATATAAGGGGAAATGAACCTAAGGGGACCAAAATTCCTATAGGAACAAAGAAAAGATACACCAAATCTTTGTAAAAATACATCAAAGATCAAAACAATTCCCAAGAAAAAATTATACATGAATTATGCATGTATAAACACAATAATAAAATGTTATACACATGTTTAGTAACAAATAGCAAACTCAAATATATTTCTCCCCCTTTGTCAAAAATAAAAAGAAAAGAGAGAGATATAAAGGGAAATGAAAACAAAGAAACACAAAATCTTTATAAAATCTATGTCATACAAAAACAAAGTAAGCAAAACAAAGCCTTTTGTCACATATGATATACAACAAAATTAGCCATACTTACAATGTTAATATGCATGCAAAAATATAAATAAATTTTCTCCCCCTGTATCAAATAAAAATATAATATGTCACTAACATAAACACATTTTTTAAAGGATTTTTAAAATTAAAAAAAAACTAAGCACACATGTTGAAAAAAATTAAATAGAAAGGAAATTTAAAAAGATAAACCAAATATAAACTGATGACCATAAATAAAATTAAGATCAAAATCAAAACATTTATCAATCAAAGTAATCAATAAGCACAACATGATTTCACATGAAAATAGTTCAACCATTAATTAAACATAAAATCAAAATAAACTATAACCATCAATCATGCTAAGTTCATGCTTAATGAAATTCAATCTTTCTTCATTGAGAGGTTTGGTAAAGATATCTACAAGTTAATTATTTGTATCAATAAATTCAAGTGAGATATCACCAATTTTAGCATGATCACATAAGAAATGATGTCTAATGTCTAGATGCTTAGTTCTAGAATGTTGAATGAGATTTTTACTAAGGATGATAGCACTTGTATTGTCACATTTGATTGGAATGTGATAAAGTTTTACACCATAGTCTAACAACTATTGTTTTTTCCATAAAACTTGTGAACAACAAAGACTTGCTATAATATATTCAACTTCAGTAGTGGACAAGGCAACTAAAGCTTGTTTCTTGCTAAACCAAGAAACTAAACATTATTTTAAAAATTGATAAGTTTCAAAAGTGCTTTTTCTATCTAGTAAACTATCGATAAAGTTCGCATCAGAATAACTAATCAAGTCAAAGGATGAACTCCTAGGATACCAAAGTCCTAAATGCATTGTACTACAAAGATATTTGAAAATTCTTTTGATAGCATTCAAATAAGACTCTTTAGGACTTGATTGAAATCTAGTACACAAGCAAGTAGCAAACATAATATCGAGTCTACTAGCAGTTAAATAAAGAAGAGATCTAATCATACCTCTAAATCACTTTTCATCAACCAATTTGTCATTCTCATATTTGTTAAGTTTGGTTGTGGTGCTCATTGGAGTTTTACTTATCTTCTTGAGAATGTCTCTTGCATACTTAGTTTGATTGATAAAAATCCTATTTTTGCATTACTTGATTTGTAGTCCAAGAAAGAATTTGAGTTCACCCATCATACTCATCTCAAATTCTCCTTGCATTAAATTAGAGAATTCCTAACACAAGCAATGGTTAGTAGCATCGAATATAATGTCATCAATGTATATTTGAACAATTAATAAATCATGCTTGGATTTCTTTATGAAAAGAGTTTTATTAACTTTTCCTTTAAAGAAACCTGTCTCTAACAAGAAGTTGCTTAATCTTTCATACCAAGCTCTAGGAGCTTGTTTCAATCCATATAATGCTTTAGAAAGTTTAAATACATGATTTGGAAAATCAAAGCTTTCAAAACCTGCAGGTTGTTCAACATACACCTCTTCTTCAATAAAACCATTTAAAAATGCACTTTTAACATCCATTTGATAAAGTTTGAAATCTATGAATGATACAATTGCAAGTAGTATTCTAATTGCTTCTAACCTTTCAACGGGGGTATAGGTTTCATCATAATCTATGTCTTCCTCTTAATCATAACCTTTAGCTACTAGTCTAGTTTTATTCCTAGTTATGACACCTTGTTCATTCATCTTATTTCTAAACACCCATTTGGCACCTATAATAGGATGATGTTTTGATCTAGGAACCAAGGTCTAAACCTTATTTCTCTCAAATTGATTTAACTCTTGTTATATAGCAAGGTCCCAAAATTCATCACATAAAGCATCATTAGTATTTTTAGGTTCAATTTGAGAAATAAAGGCTAAATTAATAATAGACTTTAATTGAGATATAACAGTTACCCTTTTATAGTGTTACCTATAATGAGGTCTTAAGGATGAGCTTTTTTGAATTACCAATCCTTTGGAAGTTCATCCTTTAAGGTAGGTTGAGACGTTTCCTCATTATCCTCGTTGCTTAGACCTTTAAGTTCTAGAGGCTTACTAGCATTTTCTTATTAAGTTTCCACAATCTCATCTTTTCCTACAAGATCATCAACACTACAAATATCCTTTCTAGGATCAAGTGAGTTTAATTCATTAAATACAGCATGCATTGACTCTTTAATTGATAGAGTTATCTTATTAAAAACTCTATATGCTTTACTAAAAATAGAATAACTTAGAAAAATTCCTTTGTTGGCTTTGGAATCAAATTTTTCAAGATTATCCTTGGTGTTTAATATAAAGCACTAACATCTAAATACTCTTAGATATGAGATTTTAGGTTTTCTATTGTTCCATAGCTCATAAGAAGTTTCATTAAAAAATGGTCTTTTAAAAACTCTATTTGAAATATAGCAAGACATGTTAACGGCTTCCACCTAAAAGTATAAAGGCAAACTATAATCATGAAGCATTGTTTTAGCCATTTCCACAAGAGTTCTATTTTTTCCTTTCAACTACCTCATTTTGTTAAGGAGTTTTAGGAGAAGAGAATGTATGTGAAATACCATTTTCATCACAAAAGGTTTTGAAAAATTCATTTTAAAACTCGGTTCCACGATCAAAATGAATTTTTAAAAACCTTTTATAATGAAAATGGTATTTCACATACAAAAACCTTATGATTTTTGTATTTCTTATATTAGATTATCAACTAATATATATGCATAGTTCATACCACTGAGACTAGCAACTCTAGTTGGTCTAAACAAATCCATATGTATAAGTTCAAGTGGCCTATAAATGGACACTACATTTTTTTACTTAAATGTGGACTTGGATTGTTTTCCCTTTTGAAAAGTATCACAAGGTTTATTCTTAGTGAATTCAAGCTTAGGTAAACCAATCATAAGTTCATATTTATAAAGATCATTCAATAGCTTAAAATTTGCATGTCCTAACCTTCTATGCCATGTCCATGTGTCATGGGAAATTGACATCAAGCATTTAATATCTTTATTATCAATCTTATTCAAATCAATAACATAAAAATTATCAACTCTTTCACCACTAAAAATTACTTTGTCTTCATCAAGACTACTAACAGAGTAATTCTTAGGATAGAAAGTGACCTTATTTCCCATATCATATAATTGACTTATACTAAGCAAGTTATGTTTAAGACCATCAATAAGCAACACATAGTGTATAGTTAAGGACTAAGAATTATCAATTTCTCCAATTCCAATAATCTTTCCTTTTGCATTGTCCCTAAAAGTAATGTTTCCTCCATCCTTAGCATCAATCATGTGCCTTGAGCATCCACTATCAAAATACATTTTGCTTTTTAATCTTTTGGATTTAAAGCACACCTACATAAGATAATTTAAGCATTATTTTGAACCCAAACCTTTCTTGGTCTAGGTTGGTTAGTTTCAAGATAGTCCGTAGGAAGCAAGTTCATGTGCAGATAGTCCATAGGAAGCAAGTTCATGTGCAGTCTTCTATAGAAGCACACAGTATTAGTATGTCCTTTGATCATGCAATATGAACATTCAATATTTGCAAACTTATTTCTCCTAGGAGGATATGTATTCCTAATGTGTGAAGCATGCCTTTATTGATGTTGTGGTGTGTGTATCCTAAAGTTCTTTTAAGTCATAGTGTAAGACATGCATTGGCAATGACAATGTGTATTTTTATAGGTTTGTGCAATATGTCTAGGTGCATTATGTTGTGCAACATGCTTATGAGTATTGTGTCCAGTGTATATGTAAGCATGTTTAGGTTTTATTTTCCTATCATAATGCTTACTTCTTTGTGTCATATAAGGTTAAGTCTTATAAGATTTTCCTTAAGTGTTTGACACATAAGATCTTTGATCTTTGAAAGCTTAAGTCTCATTTTGTTTTAAGATAGAAAGAGCATACTTATTTGAGGCTTTAACAAAATTAATATGTGATGATGATGAAGAAGCTATTCCATTGGTATATCCAATTCCATGTATATCTCAGTGGAATTTTTGAGAGTCAACAATCTTATTCAAATATTCTTTTCCCTTCATGAGTTTCTCAATGGAATTTTTCAAATTTAAGAATTCCTTAGAAAGCTTTTGATTTTCATCATTTACTTTCTTAATTTGATCTTCCAAGGAATTTGAAGTTTTCAAATCATTAGAAAATTTATCATTTAATTTAACAAGATTAGAAAATTAATTTTTCAATTTTTTGAATTCCTTAGTTAGGCTAGATAATGATGCTTATAATGCTTCTTCTTAGATAATAAGTTTTTGCATTTAAGCAAGAGTTTCCTTACATAGAGCTTTCAATATCATCATCATCACAATAATCATCATCACATGAAGAATTAAATATAGATGGTACCTCTTTTTCATTTTTAAGAGCCATAAAACAAAAGTTGGCTACTTCTTGTTGTTGTTCCTCTTTCATTTTCAATTCGAAGGAGTCATCCCAAGTTGCCTTATAAGCCCTCTTTTTCTCTTTTGTTCCTTTGCTCTTATTTTTGAGTTTAGGACACTCACTTCGGATGTGACCCGGTTTCTTGCATTCATAGCAAGTAACGTCTTTGGTTTTCTTTTTATTTTCTCCTTCATACTTCTTATTGAAGTGTCTTATTCTTGATGAATGTTTCTTTTTTAAGAACTTCTTAAAATTTCAAGTGAGCATGAAAATTTCATTATCTTCATCACTAGAACTTTCAACATTTTCTTCTTCAATATCATTTTGTGAAGCATACAAGGCAATGCTCTTCTTCTTCTCTTCCTTTTCTTTTTAATTTTCACCTTTTTACTTAATTGTTAGCTTATATGTTAAGAGCTTTCTAATAAGCATGTCGATAGAGAGGTCTTGAGCTTCCTCAATTGAAGTAACCCGAGATTCCTAATCCTTCTTAAGTAGGATTCTTAGAATCTTATTATTTACTTCTTCTTTGGAGAAATGCTTTCCAAGTTTCTTGAGGGTGGTGATAAGAGCATTGAGTCAATTTGTCATCTCCATGATTGACTCATAAGGCTTCATCTTAAAAAGTTCATATTCATACATGTGAAGTTGAACCTTCTTGCTTTTAACTTGCACGTTGCCTTCATAATGATTTTCCAAAGTCTCCCACATTTCTTTGGCCGACATGTAATGTTGAAGCTTGCCTCCTTCCCTTGTCATAAAAGAGACTAGAGTGATCATCGCCTTTTTATTTTTATAATTTTCATCCTTTTGCTCATTATTCCATTGACTCCTTACTAGAGTAGTTACCACACCATCAATAGTAGTTGTAGGTGGCTCCTAACCTTTTAGCACAATATCCTAAAGTTTGATGGAATCACAATCAAGGTATAGCTCCATTTTGAACTTCCAATAAGGATAGTCACTACCATCGAAGAATGGTCTAAGTGAAGAAATATTTTATAATTCAGTCCCCATGATCTTGTATTCTAGCAATGAAGTTCCAAGAATTCAAGCTCTAATACTAATTAAAAAAGCCCTAGAGGGGGGTGAATAGGGCTATTAAATAAAAATTGAAATTAAAAATAATTATTTGCAAGAATTAAAAGAATGTTAAGAAGGAAGAATGAAGAACACAATGATTTAAGGAGTTCAGATTTAACAATAATCTTACGTCTCCACCTAACTTATCCCCAAGTTAGGATTTTCAATCACCCATAATCTTATTCATAAGATTGAGATTACACAAGAGTTTTATGGTTCACTCTTACAACCTTACAACATGAGTTTTCAAGGCTTACTTAAAAAACCAAATCCCAAGTGTTCTAATGGACAACACTTCAACCAATTTCTTTAGAAATAAATCTCTCTTCCCTACTAGTGTATCCTAAGATTTAAGATGAAGATAAATTCTATTTTTAACATATAAACAACTCTCACAATAGTTATAAACAAAGAGTGAATATTTGAGAATTTGAGAGCTTTAATGAATGTTAAAATAGAGAATGATAATAAGCAAAAAAAATGTCTTAACTTTTATTCAGCTCTAGAGATGTTTATATAGATAAACACTAAAAAAATATAGTTGTTGGAGGTGCAAATAATTTTTCCAACGTCTATATTTTGAATCCAACATTTATAATTTTAAATTATTGAAAGTAATGATATCAAACTACTGTGTACGGGTTGAAATAGTGATTAGCTACTACAGACATTTGAATTTCCCTACATTTTCTTCATAAAAGTTGTATATATTTGACTTAGCTTTCCATATCATTTTGAATCACCTCAATTGGACTTTTGCAGCTCAAGATATTTCCAAAATACTAAGAGTTGTGCAATCTAAAATGATAGTTACATATGTTGACTTTGACTCAATATTTGCATACCCAAATGAACTCAAATTTTGACAAGCTCAATTTAAAAATCTCAATATGTCTACTTCAAATGTGAAGAAGATAACTTTTTTATTATAAAGTTCTAAGGATGTCAAAAGCCTCCTTGAATCTCAGAGGTCGAATCAGCCCAAGATATTCATACTTCATTTTAACTTCCAATAGAATCCTAACTTGTACACACTTAAAAAAATAAATTAAATGCTAAAAATTAAGTTTATTAAGATTAAAATTAAGATTGACTATTGTTAAGGTCAACATAGTTGGATAATAAATGCACCTACTGCTTTTATGTCCTTAATGAATAAAATATTCCATATGTATTTAGATCAATTTTTCATTATGTTTATTAATGATATATTGATTTATTCTGAAACTTGAGAGTAGTATAAGAGCATTTAAGAATAGTATTACAAATTTTGAGAGAAAAGTTTCTTTATGCAAAATTCATTAAATATGAGTTTTTACTAGAAAAGATTGCATTCTTTGGGCATATTGTTTCTAAAAATAGTGTACAACCTGATCCTTCGAAGATTGCAGCCGTAAAGGAGTGGGAACCCCCTAAAAATGTATCAGAGGTATGGAGTTTTTAGGATTGGTTGGATATTATAGAAGATTTATTGAAGGATTTTCAATTATTGCTAAACCATTAATGACCTTGTTAAAGAAGAATGTGATGTTTAAATGGGATACTAAATGTGAGAAAAGTTTTGAAGAATTGAAGAAAAGGCTGATTTCTGCACCAGTTCTAACTTTGCCATCGGGCAATAATGGATATACAATTTTTACAAATGCATCACAGCATGAATTAGGATGTGTGTGAATGCAAAATGGAAAAGTTATTGCTTATACTTCTAGACAATTAAGGAGTCATGAACTAAATTATTTGACTCATGGTTTAGAATTAACAGTAATTATCCATACTCTTAAAATATGGAGGCACTATTTGCATGAAGAAACATTTTAGATTTTCACTAGCCACAAAAGTCTGAAATATATTCCAACACAAAAGGAGTTTAATTTGAGACAAAGAAGGTGGATGGAGTTGATAAAGGATTATGATTGTACCATAGATTACCATCCGAGAAAAGCCAACAGAGTTACTGATGCTTTAAGTAGGAAAGCCATTAAGAGAAATATTAGAATGACTTGTTAAGCAGTAAGGTCATTGGTAGAGCTTAGAATATTGCATGTAGAATTTGCATTTTAGGATGTTATACTTATTGCAAGTATGCATGTCAAGCCCTTGTTAGAGAGTAAAATTCAAGAAAAGCATATGAGTGATCCATATTTAAGAAAAATGAAGGAAAAGGTGCAACAAGGAAAGAATGAACAGTTTGCACTAAGGCACGATGGGATGTTATTGATTAATGGACACATTTGTGTTCTAAATATAAGGGAATTGAGAGAAAAAATTTTGAATGAAACCCATTATGCACTATACGCAATGCATCTTGGAAGCACTAAAATGTACAAGAATTTATGACCTTTTTATTAGTGGCTGACAATAAAGAAAGATACAGCTGAATATGTAGCAAAATGTTTGACATGTCAATAAGTAAAAGCTTAACATTAGGCACCGACTGGTAAACTTCATCCATTGCCTATTCTAGAGTGGAGATGGGAAAAAGTAACGACAGACTTTATTCTTGAATTGCCTCAAACCTTTAGGAAGCATGATGCCATATGGGTAATTGTTGATTGACTTGCTAAATCAGCTCATTTTCTACCTATGCAACAAAGTGATTCACTGGACAAATTATCTAGAATATATGTGTCAGAAATTGTAAGACTACATGGTATGCTAATGTCAATTGTGTTAAATAAAGATCCACGATTTACATCTCCTTTTTAAGGAAGTTTACAAAGAGCTTTGGGAACAAAGTTACATTTTAGTATAGTGTTCCACCCTTAAATAAATAGACAATCGGAAAGGAAAATTCAAACATTAGAAGATATGTTAGGAGCTTGTACGCTTGAATTTAAAGGAACTGGGATGAGCATTTACCCTTAATTGAATTTACTTACAATAACAGTTATCATTAAAGTATTGGTATGGCTCCATATGAAGCTTTATATGACAAAAAATGTAGAAGTCTTGTTTGTTGAGATATGGAAGGGTTACAACAATTAGAATGTCCTGAATTGATACAAGAAACGGTGGATAAGATTTAAATAGTCAAAAAGTGTTTAAAGGCTGCACAAGATAGATAAAAGATTTATGTGGACAAGCATATAAGAGAGATGGAGTATGATATGGGAGAAAAAATGTTTTTAAAAGTATCATTATGGAAGGGCATTATACAATTCGGCAGGCAAGGAAAATTAAGTCCTAAGTACATTGGCCCTTATAAGATTTTGGGAAGAGTTGGTCCTTTAGCATATATATTAGCACTACCACCAGAATTATCTTAGATGCATGATGTGTTTCATGTTTTCATGTTAAAAAGATATAGATATGATCCTAGACATGTAGTACAGGAGTCAGAAATACAGTTGACATAAGATTTAAAGTATAAAGAAAAATCAATTGAAATTCTTGATAGACAGATAAAGAAGCTACATAATAAAGAAATTCTAATAGTAAAAATTAAATGGAGTCGGCATTCTCTAAAAGAAGTTACATGGGAAGTAAAAAAGGATATGAGAATTTAATTCGCTTACTTAATTTTTGAGATTGGTGAGTCATATTTAATTCGAGGATGAAATATCCTAAGGTGGGGAGAAATGTAATGCCCACCTAATGCATTTACATTTATTTGCAAAACATACACATCATATAGATATGAAAAATTGCATGTAATAAGTGTGGTATTAATTCCAATATTAAATAGGAAAAGATCATAAATGTTTACAATTAAGTCCATAATAAGAATTATAAATTTAAATTAGTTAATAGCAAAAATAAAGGGTTTTAAATTGGTTTAGTTGTTGTTGTTGTTGTTATTATTATTATTATTATAAAAAATTATACGTGGCTAAGAGTGAAGGGAGGAAGATAATCCTTATCTTCCTCCTCCTCCTCCTCCTCCTCCTTTAAAAAAGAAAAACTGAATTTTTAAAGTAAATTGAAGGTTTAGAAATTTATTCCAGACCACAATCTTCATCTTTCAAGGCCTTAAATGTTTATTTGGTAAGTAATTTTAATATTTTTGGTTGAATTAAGTTAGGGTTTATAAGATGAAAAATTCGGGTTCTAAGGATCTAGTTTTTTAGTCATATTGTTTTAATCATATCTCAAGTTAAAAAGCTTCAAATTAAGTGTTCTTTGATGAATGGAAACTTTGAAGAGTTAACTAAAACTATTCCTCTTTTTAAGTTTGATTTGATTCAGACTCTATGTTAGTGTAATAAAAGGAAACATTTTATTGCTCAATTTCCATCGCTGGTGTGAGTAAGGTGGCTTATTTCATACAGTTCTTTCTCTATACACCTCAAATTGAAACAAAATCAATTTTAAATTACTCTAGACACATAAGGTTAATAATATGGAAAGTTTAATTTTGAGATATATTATATAGAATTATCGGTAAATTTTTTAAATTCACCCTGTTAAATCTATTATAATTGGCAGTTTCATAAGTTTAGGTAGTTTAGTGATGTTATCATGCTAGATGAGATTTTATTATTTTTGGATGTTTAAAAACCAGTGAATTATGTTATATTTCAGCTAAATCAAATGGAAATTAGGCTGTTATACAAATAAATACAAGCAAAGGGAAAGAAGCAATAAATGTAAGTGAATAACTTAATGTTATATGTGAAAATAACACTTAAAATAGATAATTATAAATTTATTTGTTAAACTGGTTAGTTAAGAGGAAATAATTATAAATCCAATTGATGTGAAATGAGTTGCAAATTAATTTATACTTATTATGCTATTGATATGGAAAATACGACTTTGATATTTATAATGTGAAATTTTTTATGTATTTTTGAATTTACACTATTGAATCTGCCATATTGAAATATGATATATTTTGGGTATATTATTGTACTTGTGTATTATGAGAATGTTAATTATTCAATGGAGTGGTATGAGATGTATATTTAAATATAATAAATATGGTTGGATGAGTATGAGGATGCAATGTTATTTGTGAATGAGGTAATGTTGTGTGCATTAAGGAATCCTCTTGAAATGTTGTAATAAGGCTAAAGAAATATTTGGTACCAAATTATGATAAGCTGTGTGCATACGAGGATTCTTGAATAATTGAAAAAAAGTTGCGATTTTATATATATATTTCATAAATTCATTGATGTCCAAAAGAAAATCCTATGATACTATGACTATTTACATATTATAAATGCATAGTTAAATATTGAATGGATTGACACTTGATAATATTACATGCTTGAATGAGTTATTTTTCATAGGATATTATATTATTTATTTATTGAGTTGCAGACTTACTTCTCTACATTATTTTTTAAGATTAGAAGAACTTTAGTCTATCTTGGGGAAACATTTGCATTAATTTCACTAGCATTGTACTAGGTGAGTCAATAGAAGGTCATCTTCAGTTGTATAAAATGTAAAATGCTTAGTAAATTTTCATATTTTGTAATATGACCAATGTATTATATATAAATAATATAAGGAAAAATATGAATTACTTAACTTTATGAGCTTGTGTGTCATATGCTATTTATATAATTAGTCTTATATATGTATTGACTTATAAACTAAAATTTAATTTTAATGAATATATTATTTATTAGTCACATACATATAATGTATGCTTGACATCATTTGCAGTTGTCACAAATGTGTTGTTGGAAAACCAAGAATCTTTCTAGAGACAGAGGTAAAGCAATTATAGTTGAGAGACGGGGACTCTGACACGGGATTTTTTCATTCATATGCTTCGGGTAGGAGACGTAGCAATATGATTCACTCTATCAAGGATAAAAATGGAGTTTGGTGCTCTTACATTCCTCCAGTTCGATAGGTTATTATTGAATATTTTAGCACTATTTTTAAATCTAGCAGTACTTCGGTTGAAAGTGTGGTTGCTTGTGTTCGTCCTTCTGTATCTCAAGAACAGAATGATAGCCATTTGGGTCCAGTTTCAATGGAGGAGGTTCGAGATGCTGCTTTTAGTATGCACCAAGATAAATCCCCGGGTCCAGATGGGATGAATCCTTGTTTCTTTCAAAAGTTATGGTCAGTGGTAGGTGTTGATATGTTCCAGCTTTGTAATCATTTTTTGCTTCATTCAATGAAACGATGCTAGTATTGATTCCTAAGAAGTATGTGGAGAGCATGTCAGATTTGCGACCGATTGCCTTGTGTAATGTAGCCTATAAAATTTTGGCTCAGCTTCTCGCCAATCGCCTCAAGAGGCTACTTCCTGGGATTATTTTCTGAATGTCAAGGAGCGTTTATTGGTGGTCATTCTATTATTGACAATGTCATGTTAGCTTTTGATATCTCATTCGATGCAACAGAAGCATAATGGTAGGAACGGGTTAGTAGCTCTTAAACTTGATATCTCTAAAGCATATGACTGTATTGAGTGGGGCTTTCCGAACGCTATAATGCTTTGATTAGGATTTCATATGGATTGGATGGATCGTATTATGTTTTGTGTCTCCACGGTTTCATATATGGTCTATCATAATGGTGAGACTATTGGTAGTGTTATTCCACAAAAAGGCCTCCGGCACGGGGACCCGTTGTTTCCGTACTTGTTCATTCTTTGTGCAGAGGGATTGAGTTCATTGTTGCAAGCAAAGGTAAATCAGGGCTGATTCATGGTTGTTCAATTGCTCGGCACTCTCCCCAAATCAGTCATCTATTCGTTGCAGATGATAGCCATCTATTTTTTAGAGCCAATATTGTCGAGTGCCAAATTGTATCTCAGTGTCTAAAAGAATATAAAGCAGCTTCTGGGCAGTCCATTAACCTCTCTAAATCTTCTCTTATGTTTAGTAAAAATGTTAAAGCCTCTCTTCAAGCGAAAATTTCTCAGTTTGTTAATATTCCTGCAGTTCTGTACCAAGGTATGTATCTCGGCCTCCCTACTTTTATTAGCAGTAATAAACGGGAAGTGTTTCAGTTTATTAAAGAATGTATCTGGAACAGGTTGAATTCTTGGCACTCAAAGATGTTATCTAGAGGCGGGAAACGAATTTTATTAAAGACAGTTGCTCAGGCTATCCCGAATTACATCGTGAATGTGTTATTACTTCCGGCTTCTGTGTGAGGAAATTGAAAGAATGTTAAACAGCTATTGGTGGGGTCAGAATGCTTTGATGAAGGGTATCCGTTGGCTTAATTGGAACAAGTTGTGTGTACCGAAATCCTATGGAGGGTTGGGGTTTAAAAAGTTGAGGGATTTTAACTTGGCAATGATCTCAAAGCAGGAGTGGAAGCTCTTAGAAAATCCTAGTTCCCTTGTTGCTCGGATTTTTAAGGCAAAATATTTTCCATTTTCTTCATTCCTTGATGCAAAGTTAGGTAAGAAACCTAGTTTCATTTAGAGAATTTTAATGGCCGTGCAATCCATTATTAAGCAGGGTGCTCGTATCCGGATTGGGGATGGGCTTTCTACCAGAGTTTGGGGTGATCCGTGGTTGACTAATAATGGTGATGGGTGTGTGTCTACGGCGAAAGTAGATGGGTTGGAAGATTGCATGGTTCAACGGCTGTTCATTCCTGGTTGTAGAAAATGGGATCATGATTTGGTTTTGGACTTATTTAATGATCAAGATCGTTATAATATTCTTCGGCTGCCATTGAGTTCCCAGAACGTGGCTGATCGTTGGTATTGGTTACCCTCTCATAATGGTACTTTCACAGTTAAGAGTTGTTATCAACTCACTACAGGAGAGTGTCTGAGTGCAGCTCTTCCTATTTGGCAGAAGATCTGGAAACTGAAAGTTCCTGAGAAGATGCGAAATTTTTATGGAGATGTGCTAGAGAGTGTATCCCTACTAGGTATGCTCTCAGGTCTAAGAGGGTTTTCGTTGATGAATCATGTCCTTTATGTTGTTCGAATTCTGAAACTATCACTCATTTCCTCTTTGATTGACTTGTTGCTGCTGAGTGTTGGAGGCTTGCTGGTTTAAATTTTGTTGCTGATTTGCACCAAGATATTCGTCAGATTTTGGGAGAGTGTTTTTCTCAATTTTGCTGCACTCTGTTATGGATTATGGTGTAACAGGAATGATAAAGTCTAGATAGGGATTAATGCCACAGCTTTGCATATTATTAATATTGCTGGTCATAATTTGAGTCAGTGGAAGCTGATAAAAGGGTTTGGATTGAATCTTGAAAATGTTCCCTCCAATCAGATAGCTGGCGAAATGTGCTGGTCCAAGCCTCAAACTGATATATTGAAATTAAACGTTGATGCTGCTGTCCATTCACTTTCTAACAAAGCAGGTATTGGGTGGGTTCTAAGAGACTCACAGGGGTCACTACTTCGAGCTAAGAGTCAATCTATCACAAGTTTTATTTCTCCCAAAGAAGCTGAAGCCGTAGGTGTCAAAGAAACTCAAAGTTGGTTGAAGTTGGAAGGTTATGATGATTGTATTGTGGAATTGGATTCGCTGCAGGTTATTCAAGCTTTGCGTCGCCAAGATGTTGTTTCTTCGTTTGGTTTTATAATAGATTATTGTCTGTGTCTTGTCAAGCACTTTAGAAATGTGCATTTTCGGTTTGTTTATAGAATTGCAAATTCAACAGCTCATGCTTGTGCTCAGGCTGCTATATCTGTTAGTGGCTCTCAAGAGTGGTTTTCTTCTCCTGCATTTCTTGTTTCTATTTTAGCTCATGAGAGCTGTCATTAATGAAATTTCTGTTTATTAAAAAAAAATTCAATGTGATAAACTGGTAGCAAATGAACAGATTTTCAAATTTACTGAAAATTTATATTGATATTTTAGTAATATTCCAAGTTATAATTAACTTTATATTTGAATACCTATTTTCTATTTGAATATATATATATATATATAATGTTATTTCAGTGTTTCTAAACCTGTGATTCAGTTTGCCTTTGAGCATCCAATTTTCTATATTAGGGCTCTATTGCCTCCTTTTGGGTTGGGCCTTGAACCCGTGGTGTTCGGCTTCCCCGCCCTATCTTGCAAACTTGGGTTTAAACAGAATTTAACTTACAAAACTAGCCAGTTGTAAAAGGTTACGGGCAACCTTTGCTTTGTACAAATTCAGGGACCAAAACAACAACAACAATATCACAAGACGTGAGACGCACCTAAAAGGGCCAAAAAAAAAAAAGTAAAAAAACGTGAGAGAGTGCACTTTAACGTCAACCTAACAGTAACAGCAGAACCAGTTCAACACTCTGTCCCCAAGGTCAACTGTAATCACAGGACCACTCATTCGTCTTTCCATAGATCCCCACTCTGTCCCCGATGCATCTCCCAGCACACGCTGAACTTCCTTTATGCGCAACCGAAGAGACAGGTACACCTTCGCCCTGATGAGTGGATCTCTGAGTTGCCGCGCCCGAGCATCTGGCATAGTTGTTTGAGCTGTCTGTTTATCAGCTGTGGTCTTGGGGTCTCCCATCTCATTGGCATTTTCAGAAGCTAAACCAGAGTGCTGCACAAGCTAGTAAAAATAAAATTTGTTACTATCACCAATAGGTTCAAAATATCTTTCAACTTAGAGAAGCAAAGAATATCAATGACAACAGTGGGAAATGGATAAGCTCATCAAAAGGCTAAAATTGTCCAGACACTTGATAAATTCAGTATGTATTTATGCCAGGTCCATTGACCAGTTCAATCCAGAATAAAAATTTAAAGATGATGGGAGGGGGAAAAAAATCTGTCTTTTCAAATGGAAATATTCAAATAGAAGCTTCAGCGGCAAGGATTGTGACCAATTTGAGGAATACATTTAAATTAGAAAGAGTTCATGAACAACGACCATGACAACTTCTAACAGCGGAGATAATTGGTGGGTAAGAGTGGACTAGAGTGGATCTTTTTTTAAAAAATATATATATATATATTGGATATTGCTATCAAACATCAAAATCAGTGGGTGGGTATACTTTCAAACCGAAAGAAAAAGGGAAAAGAAGAAAATGTCATGGGCTTTTTGGGCATTGGAGATCAGAAACAGAGAGATAATGTACCACGTTTTCAGAGGCAGTGACAGATCCTCTATGGGATACCCTTTTACTGCGATCCATTTCATGGGCAGTCCGATTTGGGTGTTGATCAGCGGAGGCAGTGACCTGTCTGATGATATTATCGGTTTGTTGATCATTGGTGGCAGATAATACTCTACCATATTTGTGCTCCCTTGTTGTATCTGGTAAATTGGACCTATAAAAAAAACATACTAAAATCACTGAGAGCTAGCCAAATTTATCCTAAAAAAAAAAAAACATATATTTTTAAAGGAAAAAAAGAAGAAAAGAAGAAAAAAAAAACATTTGATGGACAGTAGATATATATATACACACACACAAACGTCGATTTAAAAATATACACACACTAATGCCGATTTAAAAATACAGAGAAATGATACACCAGATATTTGGATGCACAGAGTAAACAAAAAACATTTGGATTCACAGTGCACAATAGTGGGTGTACGGCTCCTGTGAAATGGATGCAAATGTAACATTGGCGGTGGGTTTTTGAAATACTAACTATTAACATCTAATAGCTAATTGGTCTCTCCTCGTCCCAATGACATTGATTCTAACGAACATTGTTTTAACGATCGAAATGATAACTTTTATTTATATAATATTGTCATTTTTAAAACAAATAGATTAAAATTTAATATACAGTAAATCATAAAATAATATATGATTAATCATTAAAAAAAGATACCAAATTCACTAATTTTTACAAAGGTTGACTAAATAATATCACAAAATATCAAGTAAAAAAACAAAAGAGCATATATTTTACTAAATTATCATAATATAAAAAAATTATAATAAAATGATGCATGGTTGATCACAAAATGATATAGATTGATTTTAAAATTATATAGGTTAACTAAATAATATCAAGCCCCACAATTCTCAAAATTTCAATATTTATTTTTACAAAATTTAGTATATGATTTAATAAAATAATATGATCTAGGTTGTTGACATGTTTTAGGATTATATTCTATTGTGAATGTCTTGTTTTGTTAGTTATACATTTTTTCTTGTGCTATTCTACTCTCGTTTTCCTATTTTGTTTTTTTTCTATTACATTTATCTTTGTAAATGATGTAAATAGTGCATAAATATAAATCTTGCTATGATAACATTTGTTGTTCAAGGTTTTATTAGATTTATGTAATATCCCGAGTTTTTAAATATTTTTATACTGCATCGAGATATGCAGTATTAATAATTTTTATATATATTTATGATATTTTTATGAGTTTGATATTTATTAAAGCTAATTTTAATTATTTTAAGTACTTTATGTAAAATTTTTCCGAGAATTATATTTTCAAAAAAATTGATACGTAAATAATTTAATACTAATTATTTTGACTAGTTTTACGAATTTGCATGAACTCATATATAATTTTTAAGTGCTAAATAAAATGTATATATGTTTATTTATTTAAATTAATTAGGGCTTAATTAATTTCCTTAATTTTATTATTTAATTTTAATATTAATTAATTAATTAATTATAAGTGTAAAAAATTATTAAATATAATAAAATATTTATGCGGTGAGAATTATTTGTGTGTGGGAATATATATATATATATATATATATATATATATATATATACATACATTATTATTTATCAAAAATCAGAAGTTTACTTTATTTACAGTTTTGCCACTATCTTCATCTTCTTCCCTCCCGATCGGTTTCTCCCATTTCCGGCTAATTCAAGCTGGTTTTCTTGCCGTCAGTGTGCCTCTCCTCCTTCCTCCTCCCTTGCCAGCCATTCCCGACGCCTGAAGCACCCATTTCCGATGAGTTTTGACCGATTTTTCTCAAAGAAGCCGAAAATCGATCAAGCTCCGATTGATGTGATTCCGGCCACCAAAATTGAAACCGCCGGTCTCTATCTTCTCCTTGAGCTCCGGTGAGTGTGATTCCAAGCTTTTTTTCACTTAAAATGGTCTAGATTTCCCTAGGTTTTGATTTTGCTATTTCGGCCTATTAGGGTTCTTGAATTTTTTTTGAGCTTCAATTTGATTGATTCATGAAAAATTTCTTCACAAAATTTGATCCTGGAAGCTCAATATACATGTTATAATTTTTTTAAAATTTTTTGAATTTATTTTGATTTTTGGGTATTTTTGATTATTTTATTAATATTTTCTAATTTTTGAAAATTAATTAATTAAATTATGAATTTGTGTTTTATGGTGATTATAGGTGTTGAAATGCATTATAGAAATTTATTTGTAATTTTTTTGAATTTTATGTATTTATTTTGGAATTTATTAAGTTTATGTAATTTTGAAAAATAGGGTTAATTATGTGTTTAATTGAAATAAATTGGTAAATTGAGTATATTTATTGATATTATTGAATTACATGTAGAGAAAATTAATTTTGAGTAATTATATTATTTTTGGTGAATTTTTTACTAATTTTAGTAAATTTATATATATAGGGGTATTTTGGTAATTTGACACTAAATCAGTTAAAAATATAATTATATTGGTTTTACTTGTTATTTAGGGTATAAAAATGATTTCTATAAATTATTTAGTATTTTTAACTAATTAAAACTATTTTTCGTAAATTATTTTCAAATTATATATATAATATACGATTTTTCTAAATAAATGAGTTTTTATCGATTTTTAATGTGTTTTAGGATTAATTACGTAATTTGAATTTATAAAATATATTTTTATTATATAAGGGTATTTTTGGTATTTTGTGAATATTCTGTGAATTGTGAACCTCGGTTAGTGAATTGTAGTTTGGAGTCCGACCGAGGGATTGTGATTGTAAATTATGTGTCTATTTTCGAAGTGTGTTTTTTTGCAAAACCAGCTCTACTCTTTGAGTAGAGAGATGTCCGTTTTACAGGAGAGGTTCTGCTGGATTTTTGGTAGAATTCTCGTAAAACGTGATGTCCAATCGAATTTCTATTTTAATATTGTGTCTAATATTCTAGATCGAGTCTTTAGAACTTCTGTTAGATTTATTTTGATTTCTGTTGTCGTTTATTTGTTTAGTTACGTCGAGACCAAGACCTAGTGGACCAGGCCCATCGGACCCATCTCGAGGAGTGCAATAATTGTGAGTTATTATTATTATTATTATTATTATTATTATTATTATTATTATTATTATTATTATTATTATTATTATTATATATATGTTTTAGGGTGCATGTTTTAGAAATGTATGGTTTATTTTGATAAAATATGCATAAATGATTTAATTAGCACTTAAGTTTATTTTTGGTTTATTTTTGGTATATTTTGATATATTTTGATATATTTTAAATTATATGCATGTTTTGATTAAACATTTATACTTAAAATGTTTTTAAATATATTTCTAGTTTATTTTGCAACTATATTGGATTTATTTGACGTATATATACTCGAAATATACCTTGTTTACTTTTGGTATATTTCTAGTATATTTATGGTTTATGTTGTTATTTATTTTAAATTAATGCATCATTTATTTTTATCAATGTATGTTTTATATATTAATGAAGGATATCAATATAACGTGCTACCTAGTGGGCAGCACTAGGACCGAGTACGTACCGGTACGCTGATAGCATTTAGGCTATATTACTAACCTATTTGTGGATATTATTTTGAATTTATTTATTTGATGTGTGATGTGATTTGAGAGTGTGATTGTTGGAGTTAGGTTGACCAAGTGTCTCGGGACCAATCACACTGACAGTCAGACTGCTGGAGCTCGGTTGACTTAGTGTCTCGGGGCCAGTCTACTGTCCAAATGGAACAAGTGAACATATTTGGAATAAGTGAGCCTATATGGCTAGAGTGTTGTTTAACACTGTTTGAGGTTGCGATTTACTAGGGTTCTACTTGATCCTTCATAAGCAGTGATGTAATATCCCGTGTTTTTAAAAATATTTTTACACTGTACCGGGATATGCAGTGTTAATAATTTCTGTACATTATATGATATTTTTACGAGTTAATATGTATTTAAAACCTATTTTAATTACGGTGCATTATTTTCAGTGTTTTACGTAAAATTTTCCCGGGACTTGCATTTTCGGGGAAATTTTCACATAAACAATGTATTATTAATTATTTTAAATGTATTTACGAACTTGCATGAACTCATACATATTTATAAATTATTAAATAAAGTCTGTGTGTGTATATTTATTTAATTAGGGTTTATTATTACCCTAATATTTTATTAAGTATTTATTTGTTTTATTATTATTTAATTAATTTTATTTAGTATAAATTATTAAAATATTAAATTTTATGTGTGTGGTGTATATTTGATGTGTGTAATTTAATATTATTTTAATATATAGTATAAAGTATATATATATACATATATTTGTCAAATTACAAAAGATTTGGAAAATTACAAAACTGCCCCCGACTTCTTCTTCTTCCTCCCGATTCTTCCCTTCTCCATTTCCGGTCACTGCCGTGCCGTTCCTTCACCGTGGGTGTGCCGTCCGGTGTGCCACCATCTTCCCCAACCAATTCCGCCGCCTGAGGAGGCCGTTTCCGGCGTCTGGAGGTCGATTTTGGCCGGAGAAGCTGAAAATCGATCCACCGTCGATCACGTCGATTCCGGCCATCGTTTTCGACACCGCCGGTCTCTTTCTTCTCCTTGAGCTCCTTTGAGTATGATTCTAGCTTTGGTTTGAGCTAAAATGGTCTAGAATTGCTTAGGTTTCGATTTTGTCAATTTCGGCCTATTAGGGTTTTTGATTTTTTTGAGCTTATAATTGGATGATTCATGAAAACTCCCTTCACAAATGTTGTTTCTAGTAGCTTAATATACATGTATGAATTTTTGTAGAATTTTTGGAGATTTTTTGGATTTTTGGGTATTTTTGAATATTTTAATATTATTTTCTAATTTTCGGAAATTAATTATTTAAATTATGAAATTGGAGTTTATGGTTGAATTAGGTGTTGAAATGAATTATAGGAATTTATTTGGAATTTTTATGAATTTCTAAGTATTTATTTTGAATTATTAAAGTTTATGTAAATTTGGAAAATTAGGTTAAATGTGTTTTAATTTGAATTTAATTGGTGAATTGAGTTTAATTATTGATATTATTGATAAATATGTTGAGAAAATTAATTTTGGGTAATTGTATGATTTTTGGTGAATTTTTGAAGTAATTTAAGTAAATTTATATATATAGGGGTATTTTGGTAATTTTACCCTAAATTGTCTAAAAATGTAATTTAATTGGTTTTAATATTTATTTAAGGTATAAAAATGATTTCTACAAAATATTTGGTATTTTTAACTAATTAAAACTATTTTTCGTGAATTATTTTCAATTATATATATAATATACGGTTTTACTAATAAAATGAGTTTTATTCGGTTTTTACAGTGTTTCAAGGTTAATTATGTAATTTCTACCTATGAGATGTAGTTCTGTGATTTTAGGATATTTTTGGTATATCTGGAATATATTCTGTGTTTGTTGTCACGACCCAAAACAGGGGCCATGACCGGCGCTAGGGAACGGGAATTCTTTCGAATCCGGAACCGGTAGCAAGCCTAAAAATAAAATAAATATGCAATAATAACAATAAAAATATAATATGCAGCGGAAAATAAAATCATAAATATTACAATATCATCCATATCAACTGGATTTAATTCAAAACTCATCACATCGCATATATAATCTCATAAATGTATAATCTTTATACAAATCCAGTTTTACTATAATACATCTCTTTAAAACAAATACTTTATTTCACAACTGCTGAAAATCACAACTACTGTAGTGTCTAGATAAAATAAATAAGACTCAAGTATATAATTTACATAAAGAAGCCGGGGCGGAAGAAATCCGGCGTATCGACCTGCTACTGAGGTCTGAGGAAGTTGACTCTCCTGAAAAATAGTCAACGGAGGGGAGTCAGACCTCACTGAGTGAATTACTATAATACATATACATACACTCTAAGTGATAATGCATACAGTCAACAGTATATATATAATATGTATATATACAGGCAAGTTCATACAGATGCAGAAAAATCATTTTATATATTTTACTGAAAAATTCCAGTTTATGAAGGATCACATAGAACCCTAGAATATCGCAACCTCAGAAAATAGTGTTAAACAACACTCTAGCCATACAGGCTCACTGATTCCAAATATATCCACTTAATCCATATGGACAGTAGACTGGCCCCGAGACACTAAGTCAACCGAGCTCCAGCAGTCTGACTGCCAGTGTGATTGGCCCCGAGACACTTGGTCAACCGAGCTCCAGCAATCACACCCAAACCACATCTCACACATATCAATAATCATATCAAATCGATATCCACAAATAGTCAGTAATAAAGCCTAAACACTATAGGCGTACCGGTACGTACTCGGTCCTAGTGCTGCCCACTAGGTAGCACGTTCTATTGATATCCTTCATTCTTAAATATAAAACATTCATTCACAAAAATAAATGATGCATGGATATAAATGAAATAGCAATATAAACCATATATATACCGAAAATATACCAAACATAAACCAGGTATATTTTGAGTATATATATGTCAAATAAATCCAATCAAATCATGAATTAAACTAAAAATATATTTAAAAACATTTTAAATATATTTTATTAATAAAACATGTATATAATTTATTATATACCAAAAATATACCAAAAATATACTTGAATATAAATCATGTTATTTATGCATATTTAGTCAAAATAAAACATGCATTTTCTAAATCATGCATCCTAAGCATATATATATAATATAGTAACTCACCTAATGCGCTCCACGAGACAGGTCCGACGGGCCTGGTCCACTAACCCTCGGTCTCGGCGCAACTAAACAAGAAATAATTAATCGACATCAAAATAACCCTAACAGAAATCCTAGAATTAAATCTAGAGTATTCAACACAGAATCGGAAATTAGGGTTCGACTGGATATCACGTTTTACGAGAATTCTACCAGAAATTCGGCAGAACCTCCCCTGTAAAACGGACATCTCTCTACTCAAAAGAGTAGAGCCGACCCTGCAAAGAAAATACACTTCAAAAATAAACACCACAATCAATCACAACCCCTCGGTCGGACTTCAGACTACAATCTGTCGACCGGGGTCCACAAACACAGAATATATTCAAATATACCAAAAATATTCTTAAATCATAAAAATACATTTCATACGTAGAAATTACATAATAAATCTTGAAACACTGTAAAAACCGATTAAAACTCATTTTATTAGAAAAACCGTATATTATATATATAATTGAAAATAATTCCCGGAAAATAGTTTTAATTAGTTAAAAATACTAGATATTTTGTAGAAATCATTTTTATACCTTAAATAAATATTAAAACCAATTAAATTACATTTTTAGACAATTTAGGGTAAAATTACCAAAATACCCCTATATATATATATATACCTAAATTACTTCAAAAATTCACCAAAAATCATACAATTATCCAAAATTAATTTTTTCAACATATTTATCAATAATATCAATAATTAAACTCAATTAACTAATTAAATTCAATTTAAAACACAATTAACTTAATTTTACAAAATCACATAAACTTCAATAATTAAAAATAAATACTTAGAAATTCATAAAAATTCCAAATAAATTCCTATAATTCATTTCAACACCTAATTCAACCATAAACTCCAATTTCATAATTTAAATAATTAATTTCCGAAAATTAGAAAATAATATTAAAATATTCAAAAATACCCAAAAATCCAAACAATCTCCAAAAATTCTGTAAAAATTCATACATGAAGATTAAGCTACCAGGAACAACATTTGTGAAGGAATTTTCCATGAATCATCCAAATCGAAGCTCAAAAAAAATCGAAAACCCAAAGAGGCTGAAATTTTCAAATCGAAACCTAAGCAATTCTAGACCATTTTAGCTCAAACCAAAGCTAGAATAACACTCACCGGAGCTCAAGGAGAAGATAGCGACCGGCGGTGTCAAAAACGGTGGCCGGAGGAGGGAGAAACGGCGGTGAGGAAAAATGGTGGTCGGCGCCCGCGGGAGAGAAAGAAGAAGAAGAAGAAGAAAAAGAAAAAGAAAGAAAAAGGAAAGAGAAAGAAAAAGAAAAAGAAAGAAAAAGGAAAAGAAAAAAAAAGAAAAGAAAAAAAATAAATTAAATTAAAATAATTAAATATTAATAAATAATTAATAATAAAATAATAAATTTTAATAATTTAATAATAAATAAAATAATCAAATAATAATAAATAAATAATAAAATATTAGGGTAATAATAAACCCTAATTAAATAAATATACACACACAGGCTTTATTTAATAATTTAAAAATATGTATGAGTTCATGCAAACCCGTAAATACATTTAAAATAATTAATAATACATTGTTTACGTGGAAATTTCCCCGAAAATGAAAGTCCCGGGAAAATTTTACGTAAAATACTGAAAATAATAGACAGTAATTAAAATAGGTTTAAAATACATATCAACTCATAAAAATATCGTATAATGACTAAAAATTATTGACACTGTATATCCCGGTACAGTGTAAAAATATTTTTAAAAAACACGGGATATTACAGTCTTCCCCCCTTACAAGAATTCGTCCCCGAATTCCAAAAACAAGATTACAGAATCAGGAAGGAAAGAGATACGGGTAAGAAGCTCGCATCTCAGCTTCAGTCTACCACGTATGCTCTTTAACTCTGTCGCTACGCCACAAAACCTTGACCATCGGAATCTGCTTCGATCGTAACTGTCGAACTTGAAAATCTACGATCGCCACAGGTTCTTCCACAAACGTCAAATCTTCACTCACTTCCACACTGTCAGGTTGCAACATGTGTGAAGGATCTGAGATATACTTCCTCAACATCGAGATATGAAATACTGGATGCACCTGTGACATACTCGGAGGCAAATCCAACCGATATGCAACAGTGCCAACTCTCTCCAGAATCTCAAACGGTCCAATATATCTCGGTGCTAACTTACCCTTCCTGCCAAATCTCATCACACCCTTCATCGGAGATACTTTCAGAAAAACGAAATCTCCAACCTGAAACTCCACATCTCTGCGCCTAGGATCCGCATAACTCTTCTGTCTGCTAACTGCGGTCTCTAACCTGCGCTTGATCACGACGACTTTCTCTGCAGCATCCTGAACCATCTCTGGTCCAGTCAAAACTCTCTCACCGATCTCATCCCAACTCAACGGGGATCTACACTTCCTTCCATACAACGCCTCATATGGTGCCATACCAATACTGCTATGGTAGCTGTTATTATATGCAAACTCAACAAGCGACAAATGATCATCCCAGCTACCTCTCAAATCCATGACACACATCCTCAACATATCTTCCAGTGTCTGAATCGTCCTCTCAGACTGACCATCTGTCTGAGGATGAAAAGCAGTACTGAAATCCAACCTAGTGCCCATCGCTTCTTGCAACTTCTGCCAAAAATGAGAAGTAAACACCGAACCTCTGTCTGACACAATGGACACAGGTACTCCATGAAGGCACACAATATGCTTCACGTACAACTTTGCCAATCTAGCAACTGAATATGTGGCTTTCACAGGCAAGAAATGTGCAGACTTCGTCAATCTGTCTACAATCACCCAGATGGAATCGTATCCATCCTTCGAACGAGGTAAACCGACCACAAAATCCATAGCTATCCTTTCCCATTTCCACTCGGGAATAGGAAGAGGCTGAAGCTTCCCAGAAGGCTTCTGATGTTCGGCTTTCACTTGCTGACACGTCAAGCACTTAGCAACATAATCGGCAACATCCTTCTTCAATCCATCCCACCAGTATAGATCTCTGATACTGTGGTACATCTTAGTAACACCAGGATGAACGCTGTAGGCTGTAGAATGTGCTTCTTCTAAAATCTCCTCTCTCAAATCATCCACATCAGGAACACACAATCTACCACTGATCCACAACACACCATCATCATCGAGTGTGAAATCAGTGAACTTCCCTGCTCTGACATTCTCTGCAAGCTCTTCCAGAATAGGATCTTGGCTCTGAGCTGCTTTAATCCTATCCCTTAGCACATATCGTACTTTAAACTGAGCTAACAGTCCACCTGATCTACTGATCTTCATCATCAGACCTTGATCCACCATCAGATGCAATTCCTGGATCAATGGTCTCCTCTCAACACCGATGTGAGCAAGACTACCTGAGGACTTCCTACTCAAGGCATCTGCTACCACATTAGCTTTACCCGGATGGTAAAGAATCTCGCAATCATAATCCTTCAACAGTTCCAACCATCTTCTCTGCCTCAAATTCAAATCTCGCTGCTGGAAAATGTACTTAAGGCTCTTGTGATCAGTAAATATCTCACAAGTCACCCCGTACAAATAATGTCTCCAAATCTTCAAAGCAAAGATCACTGCAGCCATCTCTAGGTCATGTGTAGGATAGTTCTGCTCATGCTTCTTCAACTGCCTCGAAGCATAGGCTATCACCCTTCCATTCTGCATCAACACACAACCAAGACCAATTCTAGAGGCATCACAGTAAACTGTGAACTTATCCACACTATTAGGCAAAGCTAATACTGGCGCTGTGGTCAACTTCTCCTTCAACAACTGAAAACTATTCTCACAAGCTTCTGACCACTCGAATCTAACATTCTTCTGAGTCAAGCGAGTCATAGGGGCTGCAATCCTGGAAAAATCCTGCACAAACCGCCTATAATACCCGGCTAAACCCAGAAAACTCCGAATCTCCGTAACAGAAGTAGGTCTAAGCCACTCAGATACTGCCTCAACCTTCTGTGGATCAACCTGAATACCTTCTTTAGACACTACGTGTCCAAGAAAAGAAACACTCTCCATCCAAAAATCACACTTCGAGAATTTAGCATAAAGCCGATGATCTCTCAGTGTCTGTAGTACAATCCTCAAGTGATATACGTGCTCTTCCATACTCCTCGAATATACCAGTATATCATCAATGAAGACTACCACAAACTGATCCACATACGGTCGGAATACTCTGTTCATCAGGTCCATAAAAGCTGCTGGTGCATTAGTCAAACCAAAAGACATCACCAGAAACTTATAATGACCATATCGAGTGCGGAATGCTGTCTTAGGAATATCAGCTTCACTGATCCGCAGCTGATGATAACCCGACCTCAAGTCAACCTTAGAAAAGAACTGTGCACCCTGGAGCTGATCAAATAAATCATCTATCCTCGGGAGAGGATACTTGTTCTTCACTGTCACCTTGTTCAACTCTCTGTAGTCAATGCACAGTCTCAGGGTACCATCCTTCTTCTTCACAAACAAGACTGGTGCACCCCAAGGGGAAACACTAGGTCTGATGAAACCCTTATCCAACAACTCTTGCAACTGCTCCTTCAACTCTCTCAACTCTGCAGGAGCCATACGATAGGGTGGCATAGATATAGGAGTAATACCTGGAACCACATCTATACAGAACTCAATCTCTCTATGAGGTGGTAAACCTGGCAACTCCTCGGGAAAAACATCAGGAAACTCACAAGCAACAGGAACATCTGTGAGTGACAACTTCTTCACTGACGTATCCCTAACGAATGCCAAAAACCCCTGACAACCTTTCCTCAACAACTTCCTAGCTGAAATAACAGAAATAAGATTCTGAGGTGCTGAACTCCTGTCACCAACAAACTTAAATTCTACTTCACCAGGAATTCTGAAAATCACCTCCTTATTCCTGCAATCAACCACGGCATAATGCTGGGATAACCAATCCATTCCCAAAATAACATCAAACTCCATCACATCCAACAAAATCAAATCAGCGGGTAATTCTCTATCTCCCACGAGAACTGGACAACCAGAAAGAAAAATATCGGCGTCCAAGGAATCGCTCAGAGGAGTGGCAACAGACAAGGGAAAAGCCATCCTCGAAGCTTGCCAACAAGATTTAGAAGCAAAAACAGGAGAAACAAACAAATGCGTGGCACCCGGATCAAACAAAACCAAAGCATCCAGGTAACAAACAGAAAGAATACCTGCCACGACTGCATTAGATGCCTGAGCATCCTGCTGAGTCAGATGAAAAACTCTGGCCTGGCCTCGACCTCCCTGCTGACTGGTAGAAGCCTGGCCAACACCTCTGGCACCTCCTCTAGTACCTCTACCACGACTCTGCTGTGGAACAAATTGAGTAGAACTCTGATGCTGAGCTGGTGGTAACTGAAATGGCACGGGTGCTGCACTAGCAATCGACTGCTGTGGGAATCGCGGAATCTACTGCTGCTGATATCCGGGGTAAGGACACGATCTTCCTGTCTGCCCGCATCTGAAACATGTCAACGGTGTCAGATAACACGGTCCCTGATGGACTCTACCACAAGTCTGACAAACACTGGCCGCTGATCCAGAACTACGACCACTGCTGCTGCTCGAAGCACCTGACCCAAATCTGAATGATCTACGCTGACCTCCACGACCATGTCTACTGCTCCGATGCACTCGCTGCTGTTGTCTCTGACTCTGCTGAGTCGAACCTCGCTGCTGACTACTCGAACCAACATGAAAACTCGAATACGGAGTAGCCTGCAATCCACTCGACTGAACTCCCAACTGGTAATAATCAGGCATCGCTCCCTGCCTAACTAACCTCAGCTCAATCTCCTTAGCTAGCTCAATCACCGACTCCAGAGTAAGACCTGCTGTAGGCATACCAGCAAAAGCTGAACCCAAACCAGTAACATAGGTAGTAACAGCGAAATACTGATCTCGCATCAGATCCTCAGCATATCTACCCAGACGAAGGAACTCTCGGGTATACTCCTCTACTGATCGATCTCCACGAGAAATACTAGTCAAACGGAGACGATAGCTCAAACGAAGAGGCTCTGGACAAAATCTCCTCATGAATCGCTCTCGAAACTGAGCCCATGTCATCGTCATCATATAAGGCTGGATCATCTGAATAAACCAATCCAAGGCTGGTCCCTCGACAGACAACTCAACGATCATAATCCACTGGTACTCGGTATGAGCAGTCCGAGTCCTAGTCTCAATCGCATGTAGAAAATCTAAAGGATCAGAAGTCCCATCAAAAGCAATCCTGCCAACTCTGGCATAGAACAAAGCTGCCTCAGGGTCAGACATACCCTGCTGATAGGCAGGCTGAACAGGCTGAACAACTGGAGGAACAGGAACATCAAACTCAGGCTCAACAGGCTCCTCATCCTGTAACTCTCTCTGCCTACGGCGACCTGCCGCTCCTCGAGGTCTACCCCTGCCACGACCTCTACGTCTAACTGGCTGCTCAGGAGGTAAAACCTCGTCCTGAAAAGACTCATCATCCTCGGCCTCAACGACCGGTGGAGCGACACGCGCTCGCCTCCTCATACTGAAAAGACAAACGGAAAGATTCAGACAAAACAGACAACGGAGGAATAACGCTGAAAACTACAGCAAGGAATACACATCAAGACATACTCGAACCTAATACACTGCAGTAGTCCAACAGAAAACACAACTTTAAAACTAGGGCCACAACTCATAAAACTAAGCCTTGACACAGAACTCCATTCTGATACGAACTTCGCTCTGATACCAACTTTGTCACGACCCAAAACAAGGGCCATGACCGGCGCTAGGGAACGGGAATTCTTTCGAATCCGGAACCGGTAGCAAGCCTAAAAATAAAATAAATATGCAATAATAACAATAAAAATATAATATGCAGCGGAAAATAAAATCATAAATATTACAATATCATCCATATCAACCGGATTTAATTCAAAACTCATCACATCGCATATATAATCTCATAAATGTATAATCTTTATACAAATCCAGTTTTACTATAATACATCTCTTTAAAACAAATACTTTATTTCACAACTGCTGAAAATCACAACTACTGCAGTGTCTAGATAAAATAAATAAGACTCAAGTATATAATTTACATAAAGAAGCCGGGGCGGAAGAAATCCGGCGTATCGACCTGCTATTGAGGTCTGAGGAAGTTGACTCTCCTGAAAAATAGTCAACGGAGGGGAGTCAGACCTCACTGAGTGAATTACTATAATACATATACATACACTCTAAGTGATAATGCATACAGTCAACAGTATATATATAATATGTATATATACAGGCAAGTTCATACAGATGCAGAAAAATCATTTTATATATTTTACTGAAAAATTCCAGTTTATGAAGGATCACATAGAACCCTAGAATATCGCAACCTCAGAAAATAGTGTTAAACAACACTCTAGCCATACAGGCTCACTGATTCCAAATATATCCACTTAATCCATATGGACAGTAGACTGGCCCCGAGACACTAAGTCAACCGAGCTCCAGCAGTCTGACTGCCAGTGTGATTGGCCCCGAGACACTTGGTCAACCGAGCTCCAGCAATCACACCCAAACCACATCTCACACATATCAATAATCATATCAAATCGATATCCACAAATAGTCAGTAATAAAGCCTAAACACTATAGGCGTACCGGTACGTACTCGGTCCTAGTGCTGCCCACTAGGTAGCACGTTCTATTGATATCCTTCATTCTTAAATATAAAACATTCATTCACAAAAATAAATGATGCATGGATATAAATGAAATAGCAATATAAACCATATATATACCGAAAATATACCAAACATAAACCAGGTATATTTTGAGTATATATATGTCAAATAAATCCAATCAAATCATGAATTAAACTAAAAATATATTTAAAAACATTTTAAATATATTTTATTAATAAAACATGTATATAATTTATTATATACCAAAAATATACCAAAAATATACTTGAATATAAATCATGTTATTTATGCATATTTAGTCAAAATAAAACATGCATTTTCTAAATCATGCATCCTAAGCATATATATATAATATAGTAACTCACCTAATGCGCTCCACGAGACAGGTCCGACGGGCCTGGTCCACTAACCCTCGGTCTCGGCGCAACTAAACAAGAAATAATTAATCGACATCAGAATAACCCTAACAGAAATCTTAGAATTAAATCTAGAGTATTCAACACAGAATCGGAAATTAGGGTTCGACTGGATATCACGTTTTACGAGAATTCTACCAGAAATCCGGCAGAACCTCCCCTGTAAAACGGACATCTCTCTACTCAAAAGAGTAGAGCCGACCCTGCAAAGAAAATACACTTCAAAAATAAACACCACAATCAATCACAACCCCTCGGTCGGACTCCAGACTACAATCTGTCGACCGGGGTCCACAAACACAGAATATATTCAAATATACCAAAAATATTCTTAAATCATAAAAATACATTTCATACGTAGAAATTACATAATAAATCTTGAAACACTGTAAAAACCGATTAAAACTCATTTTATTAGAAAAACCGTATATTATATATATAATTGAAAATAATTCCCGGAAAATAGTTTTAATTAGTTAAAAATACTAGATATTTTGTAGAAATCATTTTTATACCTTAAATAAATATTAAAACCAATTAAATTACATTTTTAGACAATTTAGGGTAAAATTACCAAAATACCCCTATATATATATATATACCTAAATTACTTCAAAAATTCACCAAAAATCATACAATTATCCAAAATTAATTTTTTCAACATATTTATCAATAATATCAATAATTAAACTCAATTAACTAATTAAATTCAATTTAAAACACAATTAACTTAATTTTACAAAATCACATAAACTTCAATAATTAAAAATAAATACTTAGAAATTCATAAAAATTCCAAATAAATTCCTATAATTCATTTCAACACCTAATTCAACCATAAACTCCAATTTCATAATTTAAATAATTAATTTCCGAAAATTAGAAAATAATATTAAAATATTCAAAAATACCCAAAAATCCAAACAATCTCCAAAAATTCTGTAAAAATTTATACATGAAGATTAAGCTACCAGGAACAACATTTGTGAAGGAATTTTCCATGAATCATCCAAATCGAAGCTCAAAAAAAATCAAAAACCTAAAGAGGCTGAAATTTTCAAATCGAAACCTAAGCAATTCTAGACCATTTTAGCTCAAACCAAAGCTAGAATAACACTCACCGGAGCTCAAGGAGAAGATAGAGACCGGCGGTGTCGAAAACGGTGGCCGGAGGAGGGAGAAACGGCGGTGAGGAAAAATGGTGGTCGGCGCCCGCGGGAGAGAAAGAAGAAGAAGAAGAAGAAAAAGAAAAAGAAAGAAAAAGGAAAGAGAAAGAAAAAGAAAAAGAAAGAAAAAGGAAAAGAAAAGAAAAAAAATAAAATAAATTAAAATAATTAAATATTAATAAATAATTAATAATAAAATAATAAATTTTAATAATTTAATAATAAATAAAATAATCAAATAATAATAAATAAATAATAAAATATTAGGATAATAATAAACCCTAATTAAATAAATATACACACACAGGCTTTATTTAATAATTTAAAAATATGTATGAGTTCATGCAAACCCGTAAATACATTTAAAATAATTAATAATACATTGTTTACGTGGAAATTTCCCCGAAAATGAAAGTCCCGGGAAAATTTTACGTAAAATACTGAAAATAATAGACAGTAATTAAAATAGGTTTAAAATACATATCAACTCATAAAAATATCGTATAATGACTAAAAATTATTGACACTGTATATCCCGGTACAGTGTAAAAATATTTTTAAAAAACACGGGATATTACATTTGTGGACCCCGGTCAGTGGATTGTAGTTTGGAGTCCGACCGAGGGGTTGTGGATTTTTGTTGAGCTTGTATTTCGAAGTGTATTTCCTTGCAGGGTCGGCTCTACTCTTTTGAGTAGAGAGATGTCCGTTTTACAAGGGAGGTTCTGCCGAATTTTTGGTAGAATTCTCGTAAAACGTGATGTCCAGTCGAATCCTAATTCTGTTTCCATATTTTAAATACTCTAGATTGAATTCTAGGATTTCTATTAGGTTTATTCTGATGTCGATTATTTATTGCTTGTTTAGTTGCGCCGAGACCGAGGGCTAGTGGACCAGGCCCGTCGAACCTGTCTCGTGGAGCGCATTAGGTGAGTTACTATACTATATATATATGCTTAGGATGCATGATTTAGAAATGCATGTTTTATGTTGATTAAATATGCATAAATAATTTGATTATTTCTTAAGTTTATATTAAGTATATTTTCGGTTTATTTTTGGTATATAATAAATTATATGCATGTTTTGTGAATAAAATATATTTAAAATATTTTTAAATATATTTCTAGTTTAATTTATGATTTGATTGGATTTATTTGACGTATATATACTCGAAATATACCTGGTTTACTTTTGGTATATTTCTAGTATATATATGGTTTATGTTGATAATTTTATTGAACTTCATGCATCATTTATTTGTGAATGAATGTTTTATATTATTAATGATGAAGGATATCAATAGAACATGCTACCTAGTGGGCAGTACTAGGACCGAGTACGTACCGGTACGCCTATAGCTTTAGGCTATATTACTAACTATTTATGGATATTGATTTGATATGATTATTTGATATGTGAGATGTGGTTTGGAGGTGTGATTGCTGGAGCTCGGTTGACCAAGTGTCTCGGGACCAATCACACTGGCAGTCAAACTGCTGGAGCTCGGTTGACTTAGTGTCTCGGGGCCAGTCTACTGTCCATATGGATTAAGTGGATATACTTGGAATAAGTGAGCCTATATGGCTAGAGTGTTGTTTAACACTATTTCTGAGGTTGCGATATTCTAGGGTTCTATGTAATCCTTCAGAAAAGATGATTTTCAGATAAAATATATAAAAATGATTTTATTGCATCTGTGTGCAATTGCCTGTATATATACATATTATATATACTGTTGACTGTATGCATTATCACTTAGTGTGTATGTATATATATTATAGTAATTCACTCAGTGAGGTCTGACTCCCCTCCGTTGACTATTTTTCAGGAGAGTCAACTTCTTCAGACCTCAGTAGCAGGTCGATACGCCGGATTTCTTCCGCCCCGGCTTCTTTGTGTAAATTATCTACTTGAGTCTTATTTATTTTATCTAGACACTGCAGTAGTTGTGAATTAAAGTATTGGATTTCATGTACTTTATTTTAAAAAGATGTATTATGTTGAAACTGGATTTGTATTAAAGATTATACATTTATGAGATGAGATTTTAATTTAAATCCAGTTGATATGAAAATCATATTATGATATTATGATTATTTTTATTTTCCGCTGCATATTATATTATTATTGTTATTATTGCATGCTTTATTTTATTTTTAGGCTTGCTACGGGTTCCGGATTCGAAAGAATTCCCGTTCCCTAGCGCCGGTCATGGCCCCTGTTTTGGGTCGTGACAAGTGATTTTCAGAAAATATATAAAAATGATTTTTGTTGCATCTGTGTGTAATTGCCTGTATATATATTTATTATATATACTATTGACTATGTGCATTGTCATTTAGTATGCATATATATATATATATATATATATATATATATATATATATATATATATATATATATATATATATATATATATATATATATTATAACGATTCACTCAGTAAGGTCTGACTCCCCTCCGTTGACTATTTTTTAGGAGAGTCATTGTCTTCAAACCTCAGTAGTAGACCTGTACGCCGGATTTCTTCCGCCCTGGCTTCATTATGTAAACTGCTTACTTGATTTTTATTTTATAATCTAGATATTGCAGTAGTTGTAAAATTATTAAAGAGGTTTTGTACTATATTGTGTGAGTTGTATATTTTAAGGATTTGAACCGGTTTGTATTAAAAGTTTATTATATATGCAAGATAAGTTGTTGGTTTAAATCCCGTAATGGATTATTGTTTAATTATTTATGATTTTATTTCCGCTGCATAATATTATTTATGTTATTATTATTACTGGATGTTTTATTTTATTTTAAGGCTTGCTACGGGTTCCGGATTCAAAAGAATTCTCGTTCCCTAGCGTCGGTCATGGCTCCTGTTTTGGGTCATGACAATTTAGGCCATAAATATATTCTTTTGCACTAGTTTTGTATGTATTTACTAAAAAAGTATATAATAATTGCAATTATCATTTTTCTTCATAGTTTTCATTATTGTTGTTATGGATAGATGAGTGTGTGTTTGTATATATTTTGTCGTATGAAAACTAGAGTAAAACGAAAAGTATAATATATATTACCAAATAACAAGTAGATAAGTAGAAATAACGTTACAAATTCATAATTGTTATCTAGAGGATGATTTATGTTAAGTTCAAAAATCTCTCTCATTTTTTTGAGTTAGTGAGTGGCGACTAAATTAAATTAGTAACAAATAAATATTTTTTCTAATTGTTTTTCTCTTATTCTTTTGGAAATTCAAATATACAAAATAATAATAATTTTAAATAAAACATGAATAGAAATTAATATAATCATTTTACCATTTATAGAAGATAATAACAATTTAATAAAAAAAATTCTTCTTAATGAAATTTTTAAAAAATAATTTTTTTTAAAATATACAATTATTTTTAAAAAATAATTGTATCTAAAAATATATGTTAATGTTAAGTTAATTTCTCTAATGTAATTAATATATTTTTCAATTTTCCATTTTTATTTTTAAAAATCATATGAATTTGGACACTTAATTATATGTATATTCAATTTTTTGAAGTTATTTTTGTCTAATATATATAAAATAAGATATTTTTTAAAAAAACCAAAAGGTCAGATTGATTGACAATTTATTTTTTTTAATGAAGTTGATATTTCTTTTGTTAGGTGTACGAATTATTATTATTTTTAAATAATTTTATTAGTTATAGAATGTTTTGACTAACCTTTGATTTTGTTTAAATTTTTTTTATCTTAGCTAGTATGTGATGTGGGTATGCAAGTATTGTTATTTTTCAAATTGTGCAAAGATGTTAAATCTATATAACTTCTACTTCAAAAATGTAATATCCCGAGTTTTTGGATAATTTTAAACTGTATCGAGATATGTAGTGTTAATAATTTTTAAATATATTTATGATTATTTGATGAGTTTGTTATTTATTAAAGTCATTTTTAATTATTTTATATTATTTTAAGATATTACGTAAAAAAATTTTGAGAATTTTATTTTCAGGGAAATTAAGACGTAAATAATTAAATATTAATTTTTTTTAAAACGGTTTTATGAATTTGAATGAGCTCATGCGTGATTTTAAAGTGTCAAATAAAATACATATACGTACATGCATTTAAATTAAATTAGGGTTTATTTAATTAAATTATATTATATTATATAATTTTAATATTAATTAATTAAATGTGTGTATATATGTATATGTGTATATATATTATTATTAAAGTGTGGTGGAAATTTATTGTGTGTGTTAATTTATATATTAAAATAATATAAGTGAGATATATATATATATATATATATATATATATATATATATATATATATATATATATATATATATACATATATATATACATGTATTATTATTAACAAAAATAAAGTTTACATTAATTACCATTTTGCCATTTTCCTCTTCTTCCTCCTCCCGATCGATTTCTGCCATCTCTGGCTTCTGCAACTCCTTCCTCTCCCCGTCGATGTGCCCTCCGGTGTGCCACCACCATTTCCAGCAGCTCAGCCACCCTCTTCCACCCTCTCTAGCACCAGTGAACGCTATAAAAATCCGAGAAGCCGAAACTCACACTCAACTCCGATCGACGTGATTTCGGCCACCGTTTCGAGCCCCAGGGGTCTCTATCTCTTCCTTGAGATCCGTTGAGTCCATTTCCAAGCTTTGTTTCACTTAATTTGGTCTAGATTTTCCTAGGTTTTGAATTTTCATTTTCCGCCAACTAGAGTTCTTGAATTTTTTGAGCATCGATTTCAATGAGTCATACAAAATTCCTTCACAAACATTGATCCTAGTAGCTTAATATAGCTCTTTGAATTTTTGTGGAATTTTTGGGAATTATTTTGATTTTTGTGAATTTTTTATTATTTTATTAATATTTTCTAATTTTCGAAAATTAATTAATTAAATTATGAAATTTTGTTTTATGGTGTTTATAGGTGTTGAAATGAATTTTAGAAATTTATTTTTAATTTTTGTGAATTTTATATAATTATTTTGAATTTATTTAGTTTATGTAATTTTTTTAAAATTAGGTTAATTATGGAATATCCGCATAATTGACATATCCTGAGTTCTTAACTGAAAAAGAAATTACATCTGCTGAACGATCGAAGGTATCAGCACTGCACCGTGCGAATCTCCTATTGTAGAAGCAACATCATCGCATTACTAAGCCACCAGCTCCTCATTCAATTATTCCCGCTATCAGCAACGATCATTAGGCCTTCTAATTATTTTGAATTTTCATTTTCCACCAACTAGAGTTCTTGAATTTTTTGAGCATCGATTTCAATGAGTCATGCAAAATTCCTTCACAAACATTGATCCTAGTAGCTTAATATAGCTCTTTGAATTTTTGTGGAATTTTTGGGAATTATTTTGATTTTTGTGAATTTTTTATTATTTTATTAATATTTTCTAATTTTCAAAAATTAATTAATTAAATTATGAAATTTTGTTTTATGGTGTTTATAGGTGTTGAAATGAATTTTAGAAATTTATTTTTAATTTTTGTGAATTTTATATAATTATTTTGAATTTATTTAGTTTATGTAATTTTTTTTAAAATTAGGTTAATTATGGAATATCCGCATAATTGACATATCCTGAGTTCTTAACTGAAAAAGAAATTACATCTGCTGAATGATCGAAGGTATCAGCACTGCACCGTGCGAATCTCCTATTGCAGAAGCAACATCATCGTATTACTAAGCCACCAGCTCCTCATTCAATTATTCCCGCTATCAGCAACGATCATTAGGCCTTCTAAATCCATCTCTACCCCTACACCTAACAGGTTGCATAAGGAGTAGAACCTCATGCTCAGAAGATCAACTATCATCGATAGATGGAGCGACTCACGCTCAAGGCAATTAGCAAGGAGCAAAAATAAACAAATAGTTCAAACAATAACAACATCATCAGACACCGTAACGGTTACGCGGAATTCCTAATGCAAGGAAGACTTTTCAAAGACATGACTGAACCTAATTTAACTGTAGTAGTTCCAAAGAAAACACGACTCGACAACCTAGGTCCACATCTCTAAACCTATGCTCTGATACCAACTTTATCACGACCCAAACTAGGAGTCATGACCGGTGCTAGGGAACGAGAATTCTTTCAAATCCGGAACCCGTAGCAAGCCTTAGAAAATAAAATCATGCAATAATTAAATAAAAATATGATAGAATTAAAATTTTTTGAATCAATATATAATATAAATACTTCAAATCCTTCTCAATGAATATATCTTCGTATAGTAATCAAATACAAATTTTCAGAGTATATAATATCAAAACAATATAATACTCTTCTGATACAATAACACTACTACTGCAGTTTCTAGAATACAAATCATAGTTCAAAATATACATTTGCATAAAATGGCTGGGACCGAAGAACACCGGCGAGGAACTCTACAACTAAGGTCTGACGATATGGGATCTCCTGAAAAAAAATAATTGAGGGGGGTTAAACCTCACTGATGAATTATTATACTATATATACATGCAATCTAAACCATAATAATCAGGCATTCTTATATATATATATATATATATATATATATATATATATATATATATATATATATATATATATATATATATACATACATTTCACACAAATGCTAAACTCTGCTTGTATAAATATACAAAATGCAGAAAACATTTATTTTAATTCATGAAGGAACCATAGAACCTTAATAATAGCAACCCCAATCAACCCCATCATCACTCTAGCCATACAGGCTCACTTGATTCCAAATAGAATACTTATTCCAAACTAGACAACAGACTGGCCCCAAGACACTAAGTCGACCGACCTCTAGTAGTCTGGCTGTCAGTGTGATTGGCCCCGAGACCCCTGGTCAACCGAGCTCTAGAAATCACACTATTTATCACCTCACATCTCTATCAACCCAATAGATCATTCATTCCAATATGGACAATAGACTGGCCCCGAGACACTAAGTCAACCGAGCTCCAACAGTCTGACTGTCAGTGTGATTGGCCCCGCAATCACACTATCTATTATGCCATTAAACTTAATCAAATCAATCAATTATAATCACCATAATTAATTCTTACTCAACCCTTATCTATCGCACTGGTACGTACACGGTCCTAGTGCTGCCCACTAGGAAGCACGTTCTATCGATATCCTTCATTTAAATAAATCATTCATTCAAAAAATAATTAATGTAGAACAATATTCATAATAGTAAAACCAACCATATATATATATATATATATATACCAAAAATATACCCAGTATATTTCGGGTATATATATATATATATGTCAAATAAAATATGAAATAAACTAAAGATAAATCATTAATATAGTTAAAAACAATTTAAATTTATAACAATAATATAACATGCATTTTCTTAAAAATATACCTAAATATACAAAAGATATGCATTAGGCGACGGGGTTTAGCGCTTGCCCTAATGTTTGGCGACCAGGACACTATGTGGGCTTGAGGCCCGCTACGAAATACGATATAGGTCATGGGCCTATTCAGATATGGAGTCGCCATCCGGATAAAAGCCGGGACACACTGTACAGCAACTGGATCCCATGGAGGTTCCCAGAAGCCGTTATTAAAGATCGGGTTCGGAAACTGGGTATGAGCGTTTGAATGCTCACCCAACCTTGCGGTTGGCCTCCGTTTGTGTTTTGTGTTTTATTACTGTTTAATTATTTAATTATTTCCTCATATACCACAAGTAATGAAATTGCCTTCGGATAATTGCCAGATTTTATAATTAAGTCTGAGTTTGCACATTAGTCCAATTTCATGCCTTTAGGTCCCAACATTTAAAAAAATGCAGTAAATAAAATAAATAATAATTTACAACCATACATTCAAAATTAAATAGGGGAAGGGATTAAGGATTACAACGCTTTTTAACTACACAAACTAATAACATAAAAAAAATAAACGAGACATATACCAAAAATAAACTATAAAAACAACATAAGAGCGGCAATATACAAAAGGTAACTGACAAAAGTGACTACTTGATGACATAAATTATCAAGTAATTCCTGCAAATAACACACGGTTAGCCTTTCTTTTTACAAAAAAATGGAATCACATATAACGACATTTGCAAAGAGGTTCTATAAAGAGGTTTTCACATTATAAACTATAGAAAGCATCAAATAATCAAGATAATCACCATTATGCAATCATACAGACATATTTAAGGTCAAAAGGGGACATATTAAAGCAGGCATCACAGCAAATAAACAACAAAACAAGCAAAGAAACAAGTTAACCCTGTCAATAAGGCAATCACCTCATTGATGAGGCGATTTCCTCATTGAGATAAGGCGATCGCCTCATCAATGAGGCGACACCTCATCAACAGGGGAACCTGCCTCAATGCCACAAGGACGTGAATCACATGCAAAGGTAGGGCCTCTTGGAGGCCTGTTAATGGGGCGATCGCCTCATTGAAGAGGCTATCGCCTCATTGAGATGAGGAAATGCCTCTGATCACCAGGTCGGCTCTGACTCCCAAGACGTACAAACTTCTATTCTAAGTAACCAAAACATGCATATACACACTCTACACTCATCATACTACGACTACATGCAAAAGTATTCAAAGGTCCATCAATAAAATAAGATATCAAGCAAGACACACTAGAGGTAAACCTAAAATATGCTAAAGACTCAGTTACACACAATCAAGAACATATGAAATGATGAACATATCAAGTTTACGTATAGATTTTATACCAAAATGAGAGGCCCTTAGAGCTGTTTTGCTTGAGATCCTTGCTAGGATGTGATATCTCTCCTTGTTACAAGTTTCTTCCTTTTTCTCTTATGGGAAAGTGGACCTCCTTTCTTCCTTTAGGACATTTTCCTTCTTCTCCTCCTTTCTCCTTCTGTGTTTTTTTTTTCAGAGCTCTCCCTCTCCTTCTTTTTTCCTCCCCCCCTCTCTCTTCTCTCTCTTTTCCTTTTTATCCCTTAGCTTTCCCATCCCCTTAAGCCTCCTAGCCCATCATGAGCTCTCCTAGCCTTTTTCCTTTTCCCAAAAGTCTTTTCCTCATATAAGGAGAAAGTCTGGAGAGTAGGGCCCGTGCCAATTGATTGTCATGATTGCAGCTGCACGTGGGCTGTTATAAAGGTGACGCCTCATCAATGAGGTGATCACCCTATTGGTAGTCGCCTAAGAGGCGATCGCCTCATTGCACTAAGGCGATGCCTCTTGGACCCGGGCCTGCGCTGGGCTAAGTGGGCTCAGGCCAAAATTGGATAGTTGGGCTCGATTTTGGGTTTTACAAGCTTCTGGGTTTTCAAGTCCATTTTCCACTTAGAGATTCAGGCTTCGTCCTCATGTCCAACTTTCACATTCTCATCATTGGGCTTGACAACGGGTTAATCAAACTGAGCATCCCTAATTCGTCCCCTAACACGGGCCAACCGAATCAGGTGTCTACAGTTTGCCCCCTGATTTTTTGAAAAATCAAATGCATGTCATGACCATTTTTTAAAAAATCACATGCATAACAATAAATAAAAAATAAGATAAGAAACATACTTAACTCTCGGGTCTCACCTGAGAGATGAATTCTTCAATTCTGAAACGTGACCGTGATCCTTGGGTTTTCCTGGTCTAATCAGCCACTTATTAATATTTGATAAAGTATTCAAAGACTATTAACTTTGGGTTTTCCTGGCCCGATTACTGTCCTATTAGGGATATAGACTTATGGGTTTTCCTGGCCCAACCATCAATCACCTGAAATATGATTCTCGGGTTTTCTTGGCCCGATCATCACTGGGGATGCAATTTTCAGATTTTCCTGGTCTGATTATCACTCCTCTGGGGATAGAGACTTTCGGGTTTTCCTGGCCCAGTTGTCCTTCACTTCCGACTTTGGGGATACCACCTGAACAGTCCTTTTTTTGAGCTTCGGGGATTCAAACCCGAATAGCCATGTCTTTGAGATTCGGGGATTCAAACTCGAACAACCCTTTCTTCTGAGCTTCGGGGATCCAAACCCAAACAGCCCTGTCTTTGAGCTTTAGGGATTCAAACCCGAACAACCCTGTCTTTGAGCTTCGGGGATTCAAACCTGAATAACCCTGTCCTCTAGAAACTTTATTTCAAAAATCCGTACTTTGAGTTTCGCCCTCCTGGTATGCGACAATAGCCATCATTTTCCACTCATCACTTTTCATTTTTCATTTTTTTAGGGGAAACCCTACATCTTTGCTTGCTATAAAAATGACTCTTTTCCATTTGTCCTTTCTCCCTTCTTTTTTTGTCACCTTTTCTTTTCCTTTTTTTTCTTATACTTCTTGTACTCCCTGTATCTCTCCCCACTTTTCAGTTGATGGAGAACAACAGAACACCCCATGTACCTCAGTAGGATCATATCCCGCCTCTCATTAGCGCTTCTAGGAGTCTGGGATTGACCCGTGGAGACTCAATTCCGCTTCTGGTAGACCTAGGGTCTCACATCTACTCTTCCGCATCCAGAGAGGTTAGCACCCTAAAATTTCCCTACAGAGGTGATCGCCTCTTCGATAAGGTGATCGTCTCATTGATAAGGCGATCGCTTCATCAACAGAGAGGAACTTCACCATTTACATGTACATCCATTCTGAAATTCTCCCTGAGACTGAAAAATGCATAAATTTTACTTTCCTGTCTCTTTATTTACAGCATGATGCTTAGACTTTCAAGGGTGCTGGGAATTTCCATGGAGCCCGGGTCTTTTTCAGTGATTTGACTGATGAGCAGAGGGACTGGATTTAGGAGACAAGGTTTGAGGACTTCGTACTCTCACTTCTATTCGAGCAAGGGCGCACGGACTACCAGCCATTGCATGCCCTGATGGAGAGGTGGTTCGATATGACCCACACCTTCCACCTCCTATTTGGCGAGCTTACTTTAGACCTAGTATCATTTACTGCCATCACAGGGATTGCCTGCCCCAGGGATCCTATTCCCTTCAATGCGAGTCTACATCAGCTGTCTTTGGATAAGGCGGCATATATCAAGTGGCTTTTGGGGATGACTCCTAACATGAAGGGGACTCATACCCTTAAGTTGGACTCAATCAGGAGTTTATACACTCGAGACCGGGCCGTAGCGATGATCTCTCCCCTTGAGATTGACCAGGTGGTGAGGGCTTTCTTGCTCTACCTACTCGGTACCACTCTCTTTGTCGACACCACCAGCTCTATTGATTTGATATTCCTACCAGCCCTTCGGGATCTTGACCAGATTCCCACATTAAATTGGGGTAGTTATGCCCTGGCGTACTTGTACCAGAGCATGGACGAGGTGGTTCGAGGGGCTAGCAGGTTTTGTGGCTTTTGGCATGCTGTTTTGGTACGTCATGACCCCCTTTTTTCTCGTCTTGTTCTGACCCCTATTAATTACATCAGCCTTCTCAACTTCTTATATTTCATTTTTCACTTCTAGGCTCTAAAGTTAGAGTTGCTTGTAGGAGTTACCTGAGTGGGAGACCATTTCTCGACCCTTGGTAGGTGGGGCGCTAGCCGTGTCGTGAAGAGGCACCATGTGCGAGTTCATATCCACAGACAGCACTTGAACTCTCTGACACAGGATGCGGTACCTATAAAGCACAAATCTTCTTATTAGTACATTATTCACATTCAATTTACTTACATATTAACATCTTTTCTTTCTTTTTGTAGATCCGGAGCGACTTATGGGGGTCCAAGGACACTTGGATCATTGAGATGACTCGTTCTAAGCCTTTGGCCCAAAAGAGGGCACTCCTTTGTGGCCCTGGGTATCGAGCTTGGTACTTGGGAGAGTGGGTCTTGAATTAGAGGGCAGGTGTTAGGGCTAGGCGGGTCCCCAGGTCTCCTCCTGAAAGTATGCTTTGGACTCACGAGCTGGAGGGTAATGATCTAGTTCAGGCCATTGTGGGCTCACCAGATGTGGATCACACAATTCGTGTGAAGAGCTAGTACGTGGAGTTCATCCATACTCACCTTCTACTGACGATCCCCTTCTAGGCCGCTTCTACCTCTCAGGTAAATCCTCACTGGTTCCCTTTTTCTTACAAATTCACTACATCCTTAACATGTTCCTCATATTTTCGTCTTTAGGCTACACTTGCTAGGCCCGTGGCCTCGGTTAAGTCTCGGGTGTGGGAGAGAGAGCCCTTGAGGCATCGACTAGATCCAGGCAGAGAGGAGACTTCCACTGTTGGTAAGGAAGCCAGGCCGACTACTACCCCCGGTTCTGAGTTTGTCCTAGGCAGCTTCATCCACGTCCCCGACCCCCAAGCCCGATGTTGGGTTCCCCCTGGGGAGTTATCATGTCAGTTCTTGACTTTGGATAGGGACCTGACCCCTGCATGCACCTTAGTGGTGCTACTCACGTATGTTCTTTTCCCTGACCTGCTTTCACTATAATTCTCAAACCAAATGTTAGTTCCAACATTTATTTTGATAATGTAGATTCCATTGGAGCAAGGCCTATATATGTATCGCATGATAGAGGCCTAGAGAGACTACATGTTGGAGGTTACCCAGCAGTGGAGGGTAAGAATTTCATTACTTTCTACATGTATGCATGCTCACATGGTTTACTAACCTGTGATTTGTCTGAATAGGATCGAGATGAGGCTAGCAAGGCAAGGATCGCTACTCTTGAGTATCAGATTGATGTATTCTAGATTGATGAGGATGAAGAGGACGAAGACGGGAGCGGTGATAGTGCCGGGGGAGAAGATGACCCTGAGGGTACGGGATCAGATGCTTGATATTCTCGTGTTAAAATTTATGTAGTCTTTGAATAATGAACGTGAAATTTTGGTTTTAGAATTTATGAACAGAATGTTTGCAGAACCTGACACTCCCCTTGATTAAATTCATTTGTTTTGCTTTTCTCATTTCTCCATATGTGAGTTGATTTCACTGTTTGCATGTGTAACTGTCCCACCTGTTAGACTGTGCGATTTGAAGAAACGCAATCGACCTGTACTGCTGATGAGGCGATCGCCTCATCGAACCCTGGTAAAGAGGCAATTGCCTCAAGTTGATGAGGTGGCCACCTCAGCAATAGGCGGTCCTGCCCCTATAAAACCTCATTCCTGCATTTGACCTAATTCTTGAATCCCCTTCATCCTCCCCTTTCTGTTTCTCTCTCTAAGTGTCTATGAAAAGCCATAAACATGACAGAATAAAGTCTGAGGTCCCTACAGTTGATTTTGAAAGGTTTGGACAATAAATCTTGGGTCGGGTTAGAGCCATTTCATCTCGCGGTCTTTAAATCACTCCATACTCGGAGAATTAATTACCCTTTTCTCCATGCTATGGTTCAATTTTAGGATCCCTAGAAACACATTTTTTGGCTCAACACAATAGAATTATGCCCCTTACCAGAGGAATTTGAGGCAATTCTTAGTCATCGTACAAATTCCACTTGTTAACTTGCAATTCCTACTCTTGAAAACCTGGATTCTCATTCCATTCAACAACAAATGGCACGCATGTTCAATCTTCCACCTCGGTCTTCCTTTCACTGTATCTCTGACTCAAAAATCAAATTGGAGTCCCTCCTTGAAGTCATCATGATTGTGGACAAAGGGGAAACTTACTGGCCCCGTATGTTAGCCCTCTATCTGTATGCTCAATTTCTACTGGTTTCCCCCTTAGGGGGCTGCAATACAAAGATCCTCTCCATCCTCGATCAAGTGAAGTAAGGGCTCAATCCCTTCCCTCTCATCTTAGCAGAAACCATCATTGGATTGGATGACTTCGCAAGGACGTGACGATTCTTTGGAAGCCCTTTTTTACTAGAGGTAAGTTCTCGTTGCCCCTCCTTTACTTTCAACTGCCAATACTGCCTATACCTAAACAATTGTAATCCCATAGATGTGGTTTTATGAAAAGTTGGGCTTGATCGAACCTCCTCAAGACATTAGGCGTTATCAGGCTAAGCATTATCGAACAAGAAAACTACATCCTATCCCTGTAGACATTCGTGGCTGGCTATCAACATTCCCTGATACACTGATTCTCCGGATGTGTCCCTGGTGGGGTTTGCAGTATGTGACCCTTTGGTCTTATACATATTGCGTCTCAATTTTTTATCTCCATTTTGCCACTTTCTACAATCTAACCCGCCTCTGTCGCCAATATGGTCATAAACAACTGATTATGGAGCCTATTCACGAGTTCGAGCCAAGGCCACTTTCTCAGAATTTTCTTGACCACCTAGTGGCAACTTGGCCTCGAAGAGCCATCGAAAGAAACTTAAGCCACGATGGTGATCAGACCATCGATGATTATTACAAAGCGTGGGTTTGCTTACAACAGATAGAAAGAGACGAGTTTATTAAATATAAAAAGACAAGAGAATTACAGATGTTAAGTTCACAGGGTAGGCAACAAAAGAAGAGAAGACAAAACTAGCTCATGGAATGAAGTTGTCTTTTTCCTTTTTGTTAGACGTAATTTCCCTTTTGTACTAGTTAAACAGCTTGTAATGGACACACTATGCAATGTTTAACGACAATTAAAGCAATCCATTTCATTTCATTTAAGCACAAAACATACATACATTTCACTTCTAGTACATCTCATGTTATTAGTTGGCTTGCCTTTGCAAGTTTTCCAACTAACCATTTTATGCCTCCCTCTCCCCTTTTATATGTCCTTAACTTTTGCCTGGACCGCCTCTTTCGAGGTTTTCAGTCCAGCAGGACTCCTTTTTTTTTCTTTTTTTCTTTTTTTCTTTTTGGTCTTTAATTTTTGCCTATACAACCTCTTTTCGAGGTTTTCTCCCTAGCGAGACTTTTCACAGAAAGTATTTCTTGAGTTTGTCTAGGTTGATAGGTTCCTTGAACTCGTTTCCCTCCATGTCAGACAAAATGGTAGCGCCCTTTGAAAATAGCTTCTTTACTAGATACGGTCCCTCCCAATTGGGCTTAAACTTTCCTCGAGGATTGGTCATGACTGATCTTGTAAGTTTCAACACCAGATCCCCCTCTCGAATATTGCTTGGCTTGATCTTCTTATTGTAGGCACGGACTATCCTTCTCTAATACAACTGAGAATGATACATAGCCTTCATCCTCTTTTCTTCCAATAGTGTCAACTGAGCCAACCGACTTTCGACCCACTGATACTCGGGGAGTTTAGATTCCAGAAGGACTCTCAATGACCTTATCTTGACCTCTATGGGCAAAACTGCCTCACACCCATAAACTAAGGAGTATGGAGTGATCCCTGTCGAGGTTCTAGTAGTAGTTCAGTACCCCCCATAACGTGAATTGTAAGTACTCAGCCCAATCTCGATAATTTTTCAGCATCTTAGCCAAAATCTTCTTCACATTCTTATTTGCTGCTTCTACCACTCCGTTTGCCTATGGCCTATATGGAGATGATCTGTGGTGCTCAATCTTATAGTCCTTTAGTAGTGTGGCCGTCTTTGCTCAAAATTGAACACCATTGTCTATGACTATGTGGTGTGGCAAACCATACCTACAGATTATGTTCCTTTCGATGAATCTCGACATCTGCCTCGCCCCCACGTTAGCATAAGATTCAACCTCAACTCGCTTGGAGAAGTAGTCGATGGCTACGATGATGTACCGATGACCATTAGTTGCTTTTGGCCTTATCTCCCCTATGATGTTAATCCCCCATACAGCAAATGGCCAAGGAGATGTCATTCCTTGAAGTTCCATAAATGGTAGGTGGTTAACATCACCATATGTTTGGCAACTATGACATTTCTTCATAAATCTAACATAATCTGCTTCCATAGTGAGCCAAAAATACCCCTGACGGGCTATTTTTTTTGCCAAAACAGTCCCATTCATGTATGGCCCGCACACCCCTTCATGAATTGCTTCCATAAGCTTTTGACCTTCATCCTTGTCGACGCATATGAGGTGTACCCCAACTGGCATTGTTTTGTATAACATCCCTCCGTGGCTTATGAACTGTCAAGACAACATTTGTAGGGATATCCTTTATTTCTTATCAGCGTCATCTGGGAATTGCCCAGTTTCTAGATACTTTTGTAAATCATAGAACTAAGGTTTCTCAGTGACATCAACTGGCATTACTCTTACCTCTTCGTAACTGGGGGCTTGAGACTTTGTGAGAATCAAGGGTCTGGCCTCTGGTTGTTTCCCACTTTCCCACATGGAGGCTAGTGTGGCTAAGGCATCAGCTACCTGGTTTCCTTCCCTTGGTAAATAGATGAATTTACATTGTGTGAAGGAGCACAGAATGGTGGTCAAGTGTTCCCAGTACATCCATAATCTGTCTTCTTTTATCTCCCATTCTTTGTTGGCTTATTTTATAACTAGCATGGAATCCCCGTAGACAGTGACATTTTCCACCCCTGCACTACGCAATGCTTCTAAACCAAAGATGCAGGCTTCATATTCTGTTTGGTTATTGGTTGCTTCAAATTCGAGCCTTTTTGCCATCGGGATCATTTCTCCTTCTAGTGTAACCAAAATCACTCCTATCCCAGCTCCCTTATTGTTGACAGCTCCGTCAAAGTACATTTCCCAATCTTGTATCTCTATCACCCCTAAATGCTCATCAGGGAACTCCAGCTTCCATTCTTGGGTGTCCCCAACCAGGCCTTGCACCAAGAAGTCTGCTACTGCTCTCCCTTTTATTGTCTTTTTGGCCGTATACTCTATATCAAACTCTGTGAGCAAAATAAGCCACCTAGCCAATTTTCCCGTAAGAGACGGGGTCTGTTGGAGGTACCGAAGGGGATCATATTTGGAAACTGCTTGCAACTTATATGAATGGAAGTAGTGTCGGAGTTTCCTTGTTGCCCAAATCACTATTAGAAAAATTTTCTTTACTAAACTATAAGTAGCTTCATAGGGTAGAAGCTTCTTACTCAGGTAATAGACAGCATGCTCTGTTTCCCTTCACCTTCCTGTGCTAGCATCGCCCCTATTGCATCCTTTTCAATTGCCAGATACATGATTAAGACTTTACCTGGTCTCGGTGGTTGTAAGATAGGGGGATTCATCAGATAATCCTTGATGATTTTAAAAGCCTACTGGCACTTTTCTTTCCATACAATAGGTTGATCTTTCCTCAGAAGCTTAAAGATAGGGTCGCAAATGGCTGTTAGTTTGGCTATGAATCTGCTAACATATTGTAAGCACCCCAGAAACCCTCGGACCTCTTTTTCATTCTTTAGTACTGGCATATCCTTAATTGCTCTGATCTTATCTAGGTCCACTTCTATTCCTCTCTGGCTAACAATGTGCCCTAATAGTTTCCCAAACGTGACCCCGAAGACACACTTTTTTGGGTTCAGTCTGAGATTATACTTCTCTGCTCTAGCCAAAAACTTGCCCAATGCTTTAAAATGCCCTTCCCTGGTTGCAGACTTCACCATCATATCATCCACATACACCTTGACCTCTTTATGGATCATGTCATGTAGCAAGGCAGTCGCCATCCTCTGATAAGTGGCTCCCGCATTCTTTAACCTGAAGGGCATCACTTGATAATAGTACATGCCCCATTCGGTGATGAATGATGTCTTCAATCTATCCATCACTGCCATCATGATCTGATTGTATCCCAAAAATCCATCCATAAAAGAGTACATTGCATTGGAAGCCACACTATCGATCAATGTGTCAATATACGATAAGGGAAAGTCATCCTTAGGGCAGGCTTTATTCAAATCTCGGTAGTCCACACACACTCTGACCCTTCCATCCTTCTTAGGAACTAGGACTATATTTGCTAACCACTGAGTGTCCTCTACCACTTCTAAAAACTTTGCCTTCAAATGCTTTTCAACTTCTTCCTTAACCAAGAGAGCCTATTCTAGCCTTAACCTCCTTTGCTTCTACTTTATTGGCGCTATATGTGGGTATGTGGGGATTCTCTGAGATCTCCCTATCGATTCTGGGCATGTCTTCATAACCCCAAGCAAATAATTTCTGTCTCTTTTTTAAGATTTCTTCCATTTTTTCTCTCTCACCATGAGTTAAACTAGAAGCAAGCAGTATATTTTTAGGATTATCGTCTGTGCCTAAATTAAATGATTCAGTTTGCATGGAATTAATGTCAAACATATGCATGAAATGATCATCACAAATAGAATAACCGTTAGGAAACACATCGCATAAATAAGCAAATTCAGATTTCATTGCATTCACTTTTGAAAAGAAAAGATTGTCAATTTCAAACAGAGAAGCTAGGGGGACATCAAAGTCATCATAAAAGGTATCTATGATGGAATTGAGGATATAGGTTTCAAAGTCTAGGTCTTTATTCTGATCATCAATGCCCTTTTGCCCCGAAGTAGCTTCATCCTCTTTAGACTCCTCTTCAGCCAGTACCAGCTCCTTAGTAGGGGCCTTTTCGATAGCGGCTTCCCTGATTTTGTTCACAAATTCAGCAAAAATCTCAAATCCCGGGATAACTTCTCCAGCCATTAGGAGAGGCTTTGGGGTCCCACTGTATGGTTGCCCAGTGCCTTCCTTTACAAAGGTTTCCCATAAAGTTTTCTTTCTAGTCACGGTCTCCTTTCCCTTCTCTTCAGACTGGTCCAACAAACCCCTTTCCTTCCCAGCTTTGTCAACCTCTTTGAATCCTAGCCCATGCTTGAGAACAAGTACCTTGCTTCCCACAAACTCTGAAGGTCTGCTCTAATTTTTCCCTAACCCCATGCCGGGCAGAAATTTCATATTACGCATCATTCTCAGAACCCTTTCATTCATCTCATCTTTGTAGATCACGTAAACTTCAAAACTAGGGCTAAAGGAAATCTCTTTAGGGATCAACTTCAGTGTGGCTATGGCGACTTCAATTTCGGTTGAGATGGTAACAACCCTTCCCTCATGTGGAAACTTAACCTTTTGATGGACAGTTGATGGGACACCACCCACGAGGTGAAACCATGGCCTTCCCAATAAAATGGCAAAGGTTACCAGGATATCAAGCATATGTAGGTCAACCCAAACTTCTATAGGCCCCGTTCTGACTAACGCCCTGAAAGTTCCTTCCACGGATCTCTTGGTGTCATCATAAGCCTTAATAACCACCTCAGAAGGCTTTAGGTCAGCTACCGTCAACCCTAGTTTTGGCAAAATCTTCAATGGACACACATTGATGGCAAAACCGTTGTCAACCATCACACAATAGGTCATCTTCCCTTTTACTTCGACTTTGATAAATAGAGCTTTATGGTGATCCCTCCCTTCTAGAGGCAGATCATCATTAGAAAATGTTATCATTCCTTGAGGAGTTTCTGTTAAGGACTAAACCATCTGTTCTAGGGTGGAATCAGTAGAAATTTTTCTTTGGTCTAGTGCCAGGACTAGGGCTTCCCTGTGATCCCTAGAATGCATGAGTAATTCCCAAACACTGGTAATGGTCTCTCTGCTTTGTTCTACCCCCTCTCCCTTCTCTGCACCTCCTGCCTTTCTGGGTCCCATCTTGGTAACCTCGGTTCCTTTTTCCTTTTCTTCAACCTTTCCCACAGACTGATTTGGTTCACACACCTCGCCGTCCTATAGGTCAACTTGTTCCTTGCTTTCATCATTAGAACTCCATACGTCTAAGACTTGTATCTACAACTCCGTGGGTTATTTGCTTGTTCTCAAGTCTTCAGGCTCGGTGTGTTGGGAATTGCAAGAGACATCAATGAAGGAGTTTAGGACTTGTTCTTCTGTTAGGCTAGAGTTGACCATTAGAATGGATGGGTTAAGAGGTGGTACATTTCGGTAATTGGGTAATGGGTTGGTTTGAGTGTTTGGTTTTCTATTTTCTGGGTCAGTGATTTTACCTGAGTCTATCAAATCTTGGATTTCATGCTTTAACCGGGCACAGTTGTCTGTGTCATGCCCGATGGTCTGGTGGAATTTACAGAAAAGCTTTGGGTTGGCTCCAGGCAAGGGTTATTGCGAAGGCAAAGGTCATAGTAGGTTCTTCTCAATGAGCTTATCGAGGACTTTAGACATAGGACGTCCCATATTAGAAAATCTCTGGGGTTATCTGATTGCATTGACGTGTACATTACTGCTTGGTGGTCGAATAACATGAATCTGAATGTTACTGCTTGAGTTGGCCCCCTCTTTACCCCCAGAACCTCTTCCGAAGAACTTCTTCTCTTGAACCAAATCTGATTCTTTTTGGACCCCAAACCTGTATAATTCTTCAAAATTCCTGATCCCTAAATCCCTCAATTTCCTAGATAATACGGGAACACACCCTTCTATTGCCAGGACCAATTGGTCGGACTCAGCAGGCCTGTGCTTCAGTAAGGACAACTTTCCCCTCCAACGAGTCAGGTAATCGAGAAAAGGCTCACTAAAGTTCTGTTTGGTATTTTGCAGATCTCTCAAAGACACCTCCAGTTGAACGTTGATACCATATTACTTGACAAAGGCAATGCACAATTCTTTCCAATCTGACTGAACATGCGGTTCCAAGGTGTAATACCAATGAATTGGTGCTCCTTCTAATGAAATAGGGAACTGCTGAATAATTTAGCTCTCAGTTAGCTCAGTAGCCTTCATGTATGTTATATATTATTTCAAATGCAAATGGGGATCCTCAGTACCAGTATACTTCTTCATGTTTGGGAATTTAAACTTACGAGGTAGCGGTTCATCACCCTTTTCCAAATTCAGATCGTAATCTATGGGGGCGACCATACCCTTCTCCTTCATCATTACTTGCATCTGGTTCATCACTCTGGTCATATTCTTAGCCCACCCAGTCTGACCCACATCATCAGCTTGGATGATATTTCTTTGATTCATCAGATTGGCCAATACCGTTACATCATCTTCTTCCCTTCCCTTAATTGGTATTTCTCTATCAAGGTCGACTGGATCGATTGGCGGTGCATTGGGTTGCTGTGTTGGCTAACTTTCTCTGATAAGCTTAGTAATCTCCCCCATCATTTCTCTCATTATAGCTCGGGTTTCTGTTATTACTTCTTCTTTCCACCGTGCCCTAAATGCCTATGGATCGAATCCTCCTACCATTCCTAATTCTGAATTTATGACTAAACAACATGAACCAGCTTAGATCCACCTGGCTAAGCTTGAAGGATCTATAGTATTGCAAAATAGTTGGTTAGAATGATGCATGACGTGTGGCATGACATGCAGGTTCGGTATATTTAGAAACAAAAAGGTCACACATGAAAAGACATACAAGATCAAAATAAGGAACTTAAATGTGCAAACTTCCACCCTTATTTCTCCCACACACGTATTCGATGGCGAGTATCTTGTCCTAGGATTTTTGGCCTAGGTTTTAATTATCAGCGGGGGATAATAAAACTGACGTATGCAAGAAAACTCTCAAAATGATTCAGACAAGTAATGGGTCCTTTAAATAAAGCCTGAGTCCACTTTCTATGAGCCGAGATCCTTATCACCATAAACTTACTTGTCAAGGCCCATTTAAAATGGGTTATGAGTAGGCATGAGAGGCCTTTGTTGACTAACTTATTTATAATGGGCTTTGGTTGGACACAAGGGCCCATTTTATTTTGGACTGCTTATTGATGGGCTCGAGATTTATTTTAAGGGTCCATTATATGGCATAATACACATGCATGTGGGAAAATTCCTAAGGATAGTTGCTAAGTCATTACATGGGCTTGAGTCTTGGGTAAAAAGGCTTCGGCTCCCACAACGATATACATCCATATACGTCTCCCCACTCAAGGGTCAAAAAACATGGATTAGTACGTGTCGTGAGTGACAATAATCAAATATTCCACCACCAGGTTTGAGTGAAACGTAGGTAGTGAAGTACTGACTATTGTCGGGTTAATTCAGGACTGAAGTGCTCATTGTGTGCAAAATGTGTAGTGAATGCATAAATGCAGGAAGAAATAAGAAAATAATTAAAGATGATAAAATGCAAAACAATGGAATCAGTTTCTCTATCCCCAATGGAGTTGCCATTGTAAGCGGTGGGGTTTAGTGCGTGCCCCAGTATTTGGCAACCATGGCACTATGTGGGCTCGAGGCCCACTAGGAAATACGATATAGGTCATGGGCCTATTTGGAGATGGAGTCGCCACCTGGATAAAAGCCGGGACACACTGTACAGCAACTGGATCCCATGGAGGTTCCTAGAGGCCGTCATCAAAGATCGAGTTCGAAAACTGGGTATGAGTGTTTGAATGCTCACCTAACCTTGCAGTTGGCCTCTGTTTGTGTTTTGTGTTTTATTATCATTTAATTATTTAATTATTTCCTCATCTACCACAAGTAATGAAATTGCCTTCAGATAATTGCCAGATTTTATAATTAAGTTCGAGTTTACACATTAGTCCAATTTCTTGCCTTTAGGTCCCAACATTCAAAAAAACACAGTAAATAAAATAAATAATAATTTACAACCATACATTCAAAATTAAATGGGGGAAGGGATTAAGGATTAAAACGTTTTTTAACTAAACAAACTAATAACATACAAAAAATAAACGAGACATATACCGAAAATAAATTATAAAAACAACATAAGAGCGGTAATTTACAAAAGGTAACTAGCAACAGTGACTACTTGATGATAGAAATTATTAAGTAATTCCTGCAAATAACACATGGTTAGCCTTTCTTTTTACAAAAAAATGGAATCACATATAACGACATTTATAAAGAGGTTCTATAAAGAGGTTTTCACATTATAAACTAAAGAAAGCATCAAATAATCAAGATAATCACCATCATGCAATCATACAAACATATTTAAGGTCAAAAGGGGACATATTAAAGCAGGCGTCACAGTAAATAAACAACAAAACAAAGCAGGAAACAAGTTAACCCTGTCAATGAGGCGGTCGCCTCATTGATGAGGCGATCTCCTCTTTGAGATGAGGCGATCGCCTCATCAACATGGGAACCTGCCTCAATGCCACAAGGACATGAATCACATGCAAAGGTAGGGCCTTTTGGAGGCCTGTCAATGGGGGGATCACCTCATTGAAAAGGCGATCTCCTCATTGAGATGAGGCGATGCCTGTGATCACCAGGTCGGCTCTGACTCCCAAGACATACAAACTTCTATTCTAAGTAACCAAAACATGTATATATACACTCTACACTCATCATACTATGACTACATGCAAAAGTATTCAAAGGTCCATCAATAAAATAAGATATCAAGCAAGACACACTAGAGGTAAACCTAAAATATGCTAAAGATTCAATTACACACAAGCAAGAACATATGAAATGATGAACATATCAAGTTTAAGTACAGATTTTATACCAAAATGAGAGGCCCTCAGAGCTATTTTGCTTGAGATCCTTGCTAGGATGTGATATCTCTCCTTGACACAAGTTTCTTCCTTCTTCTCTTATGGGAAAGTGGACCTCCTTTCTTCCTTCAGGACGTTTTCCTTCTTCTCCTCCTTTCTCCTTTTGTGTTTTTTTTTCAGAGCTCTCCCTCTCCTTTTTTTTCCTCCCCCCTCTTTCTTCTCTCTCTTTTCCCTTTTATCCCTTAGTTTTTCCATCCCCCTAAGCCTCCTAGCTCATTATGAGCTCTCCTAGCCTTTTTCCTTTTCCCAAAAGTCTTTTCCTCATGTAAGGGGAAAGTCTGGAGAGTGGGGCCCACACCACTTGATTGTCATGATTGCAACTGCATCAAATGTAGCTGCACGTGGGCTGTCATAGAGGCGATGCCTCATCGATGAGGCGATCGCCCCATTGGCAGCCGCCCAAGAGGCATCGCCTCAGTGCAATGAGGCTTGCACTGAGGCGATGCCTCTTGGGCCTGAGCCTGCGTTGGGCCAAGTGGGGTTCGGTCGAAATTGGATAGTTGGGCTCGGTTTTAGGTTTTATAGGCTTCTGGGTTTTCAAGTTCACTTTCCACTTAGAGATTCAGGCTTCGTCCTCATGTCCAAGTTTCATATTCTCGTCATTGGGCTTGACAACGGGTTAATCAAACTGAGCATCTCTAAATTCATCCCCTAAATCATTTAATAAAACATTTATGTATAAATGTTCATTTAAATATGTGTTTAGGTTTAACATATATTTACATTCTACCAAAATAACCTAATTTTCTAGCATGCAAAAATCACAATTAAACCCTAAGTATACCACTAATGTTTTAGGTCTCAATTAATAATAAAACATACATTTATTTTGGGGGAAATATATAAAAAATATACCAAAATAAACTTAAAAATAATTTAAGTGTAGGTTTATAATTTAGCATGCAATTATTTAAGAATAAACTTAAAATCTACTGAAACTATACCTAAAGTATACTAATTATTTAATAAAATTATTATGTCTAAATGTACGTTTTAAACATGTATATATATATTAAAATGTATTAAACATAAACCTAAATGTTTAATGTGCATATATCAAACTAACATGCATAATTATTTAATATGCATATATAATAAATACAACCCTAGATATACCAAAAATATTATAATTTAAATCACTTTAAAAACATATAATGAAAATGGAAAACCCTAAGTGATGCATCCTATATGTGATGCATCCTATATGCAATGCATAAATATACAGTATAATAACTCACATGTTAGCGCTCCACGAGACAAACTTGGCGGGCCTGATCTGTTAGGCCTCGGTCTCAGCGTAACTAAACAAATAAATGATAATATGAAATCAGAATAAATTTAATGGAAATTCTAAAGACTCGATCTAGAATTGTAGACACAGAATTAAAATAAGGATTTGACCGGACATCATATTTTACGATAATTCTACCGAAAATTCGACAGAACCTCCTTGTAAAATGGACATCTCTCTACTCAAAGAGTAGAGCCGGTCTTGCAAAGAAAACACACTTCGGAATAACACCAAATTCACAACCACAATCCCTCAGTCGGATTCCAAACTACAATTCACCGATCGAGGTTCACAATTCACAGAATAATTACAAAATACCAAAAATGTCCTTTTATAATAAAAATACATTTTATAATTCCAAATTACATAATTAACCCTAAAACTTATTAAAAACCGATAAAAACTCATTTATTTAGAAAAATCGTATAATATACATATAATTTTAAAAAAATTTACGAAAAATAGTTTTAATTAGTTAAAAATACTAAATAATTTGTAGAAATCATTTTTATACCCTAAATAAATTAAAACCGATTTAATTACATTTTTAACTAATTTAGTGTAAAATTACCAAAATACCCATATATATATATATTTACTAAAATAAATCCAAAAATTCACCAAAAATAATATAATTACTCAAAATTAATTTTCTCAACATATAATTCAATAATATCAATAAATATACTCAATTTACCAATTTATTTCAATTAAACACATAATTAACCCTATTTTTCAAAATTACATAAACTTAATAAATTCCAAATAAATATATAAAAATTCAAAAAATTACAAATAAATTTATATAATTCATTTTAACACCTATAATTACCATAAAACATGATTTCATAATTTAATTAATTAATTTTCGAAAATTAGAAAATAATAATAAAATAATAAAAAATACCCAAAAATCAAAATAAATTCTAAAAATTCTACAAAAATTACAGAATGTAGATTGAGCTTCTAGGATCAAAGTTTGTGAAGGGATTTTTCATGAATCAATCAAATTGAAGTTCAAAAAAATTTGAAACCCTAAATGGTTGAAATGAAGAAATTGAAACCTAGGAAAATCTAGATCATTTTAAGTGAAAAAAAACTTGGAATCACACTGACTGGAGCTGAAGGAGAAGATAGAGACCAGTGGCGTCGAATTTGGTGGCCAGAATCACATCGATCGGAGCTTGATCGATTTTCGGCTTCTTTGTGAAAAATTGGTCAAAACTCACCGGAAAAGGGAGCTTCAGGCGTCAGGAATGTCTGGAAAGGGAGGAGGAAGGCTGAGGGGCACAGTGACGGTAAGAAATAGAGGTCACAGTGGCCGAAAATGGTGGAAAACTGATCGGGAGGGAAGAAGATGAAGATAGTGGCAAAACTGTAAATAAAGTAAACTTCTGATTTTTGACAAATAATAATGTATATATGTATATAAATATATGTCCACCTTATATTATAATATTATATATATTCCCACACACAAATAATACTCACCACACAAATATTTTAATATATTCAATAATTTATACACTTAAAATTAATTAATTAATATTAAAACTAAATAATAAAAATTAAGGTAATTAATTAAATCCTAATTAATTTAAATAAATACACATAAATACATTTTATTTTAGCACTTAAAAATTATGTATGAGTTCATGCAAATTCATAAAACTAGTCAAAATAATTAATATTAAATTATTTACATGTCAATTTTCCTGAAAATACAATTCCCGGGAGAATTTTACGTAAAGTAGTTAAAAATAATATAAAATAATTAAAATTAGCTTTAAATAACAACAAACTCATAAAATATCATAAATATATACAAAAATTATTAACACTGCATATCCCGATGCAGTATAAAAATATTTAAAAACTCGGAATTTTACATAAAATAATTATTTTTAGCATTTAAATATTTAATTTGCTACATTTTGAGTATTAAAAGGTATTTTCGGTATTTTTCATGTGTTCAGTATTATTTCGTGAGTTGTGATCCTCGATCGATAGAATTGTAGTTTGAAGTCTGACCGAGGGGTTGTGAACTGTATTTATTTTTGAAATGTGTTTCTTTACAGGACCGGCTTTACTCTTTGAGTAGAGAGATGTCCGTTTTACAGGGGACGCTCTGCCAGATTTTTGGTAGAATTCTCGTAAAACGTGATGTTCGATCGAATTCCTATTCTAATTATGTGTCTAAGATTCTAGATCGAGTCTTTAGAATTCTGATAGATTTATTCTAATTTCATGTTATCATTTGTTTGTTTAGTTACGCCGAGACTGAGGCCTAGTGGACCAGGCCCATTGGACCCGTCTCATGGAGCGCAATAACAGTGAGTTGTTATTTTATATATACATGTTTTAGGGTGCATATTTTAAAAATATATGATTTATTTTAGTAAAGTATGCATAAATGACTTAATTAATGCTTAGGTATATTTTTGGTATGTTTTGGTATATTTTAAATTATATGTATGTTTTATTATTGAATTATTCTTAATATGTTTTAAAGTATATTTATAGTTTAATTTATAATTAAATTGAATTCATTTGACGTATATATACTCGAAATATACCTGGTTTATTTTTGGTATATTTCTAGTATATATATGGTTTATATTGTTATTTTAATTAATGTCATGCATCATTTATTTTATGAATGTATGTTTTATATATAAATGAAGGATATCAATAGAACGTGCTACCTAGTGGGCAACACTAGGACTGAGTACGTATCGGTACGCTAATAGCCTTTAGGCTTTATTACTAACCTATTTGTGGATTATGATCGGCTTGATTTATTTGATGTGAGATATGATTTGAGAGTGTGATTGCTAGAGCTCGATTGACCAAGTATCTCAGGGCCAATCACACCGACAGTCAGATTGCTAGAGCTCGATTGACTTAGTGTCTCGGGGCCAGTCTACTGTCCAAATGGAACAAGTGAATTTATTTAGAATAAGTGAGCCTGTATGGCTAGAGTGTTTTCTAACACTGTTTTGAGGTTGCGATTTTCTAGGGTTCTATTTGATCCTTTATATACGGATGTATTTCTTAATATTTATATAAAATGATTTTGCTGCATCTGTGTGATTTTGCCTATATATATATATATATATATATATATATATATATATATATATATATATATATATATATATATATATATATATATATATATATATATATATATATATATATATTATATACTATTGAATGTGTGCATTGTCGTTATGCATGTATATATATTATAACAATTCACTCAGTGAGGTCTGACTCCCCTCCGTTGATTATTTTTCATGAGAGTCTACGTCTTCAGACCTCAGTAGCAAACTCATACGCCGGATTTCTTCCGCCCCGGCTTCATTATATAAACTGCTTACTTGATTTTATTTTATAATCTAGACATTGCAGTAGTTATAGTCGTTTGTGAAATTTATGTATCATGTTTAAATGAGATTGTATTTTAAAGATTGAACTGAGATTTGTATCAAAAGATTATTTATATATGAGAATGAACTTGTTTATTTAAATGAGTTTGATGGAGCATTACTATATTTTATTTATGAAAATTATTTTCGCTACAAGTTATTTTATTTATGTTATTATTATTATTGCATGTTTTTATTTTTAAGGCTTGCTACGGGTTCTGGATTCGAAAGAATTCTTGTTCTCTAGCGCTAGTCATGACCCCTGTTTTGGATCGTGACAAAAAATAATAATGTAATATATATTTGATATTGACTTTTTTACATATTCTAATACCATATCCATTATTATCAATTTCAAGATTAGTTTTATTTTTATTTGTTTTTGTTCAATTATTTAAATCCTATATACTTTTTAATGATTTATTAGCACATGAAACCTTATGTTAGGATTCATTTTAATCTTGCAAATCTAACTATTTTTATATTATAAATTTTGTTTATTATTATTTTTATTTAATTTCTTGCTTTTTAATTAGGCCAACAATATATTATTTAACTTATAAATTAATAAAATTATAAGGTATTTTGTTTATTAGTTTATTTTATTTTATTTTATTTCTTGCTTTTTATATTGTTTAAGTTATCAATTAATAATAATATAAGTTCACAAACCATATACTAATGTGAAAACTAAAACTTCACAATTCTTTAGATAATATGTTAATTGGTGAAATTATAATAAAAATGAAAATTGGGTAAACTAAATTAATCCAATTCAATAAAAAAAATTATATTTTAAAATGTTGAAAGGTTGGTTACGATTTGTTTTTTCAAACTAAATTTTATAATTTGGTTTGAATTATAAAAATATCTAAGAAAATTAAATTGAATTATCAATAATATCATAATATTATAGATGATTCATAGTAATAACAAATTCATATGATTCAACTATTATCAAACATGAAAAGAGTTGTTTCAAACAAATTAATACTTTAGTAATATTATAATTGAATAACAAAATATTGTAATTAGTAAAATGTTTTTTACACTATTTAAAAAATAAACTAAATTTTTATATGTTTCAAAACATTTATGTTGTAATTTTAACGTTTACTGACTTCTAAACAAGCAATTGTCATTATATATTTGTTAATCTTGTACCACAAAATTACAAATATATAGTAAGAACTAAAATTTAATTTTTTTTTTAAACAGGGACAAGTTAATATTTTTATTTATAATAATAATAATAATAATAATTATTATTATTATTATTATTTTATATATATATATATATAAACTCAACCTGATCGAATGCAAATATTTTTATTTTTTATATTCTTAAATGTTACTTAGTTTTGGTTAATATTTTAAATATTTAAAAATTAACTTTATTGCTTTGTTTAAAAATATTATTTTATATTGAGTAAATAAAAGTGGAACAAGTTAAAAATGTTTTTTTTAAAGTGATTTAATTGGTTTTTTTAAAAATATTTGTTTTAAATCAAGTAAAATACAATTTGTATATTTAGACAATTGGGACTGAGTTATTTGTAAAAAAAAAATTAATAATTCAGTTTAGATTGAATTAAATTGCATAGAAAAGTCAATATTGTACAATTTATTTTTGAAAAATTAAAAAATTAAAACTAACTCATTAAAAATTATTTAGCTTCTTTAATCAATTTGAATTCAAATCGCATTAAGTTTTTGATAAAGAAGATTAATCATATTTGAAAACATTTTTCTCATTTTCTTGGTTGGATATTTGAAAATTATTTTCATATGGGTTATCGGAATCTTGGAAGAGAATAATAAAGCCAATATCTCTAGTTTTAGTATAATCATCTTGATCATTATATTTTGTTATTTTCCTAATTTATGTCTTTGTTTATAATTATGATGTCAACATTTTTAAAATATTATTATTCTATTCGGCTTCATAAACAATTAAAAAAATAGTATCAACCACACACATTTGATAAATGATATTTATGTAAACATTAAATATATGTATATTTGTTCAACAATAAAAACAGTAATTACTCATATAATTTGATATTTTCTCAAATCAAATTTCCATTATATAATAATTTTAATTTTTATTATTTATTGATTTGTGGTTGAACTTAAATGATCTCCTAAGTTATATAAAAAAATATATCTAATTTCATATGTTAAGTTGACAATTTATGGTTCACCATTAAATAAGGTGGGGTCAACCACAAATGTTTAATTAAAAATTTAAACTATAACCATAATTTTTTAAGACTTATAATAGGTTAATTTAATATATCAGGTAAATTTATTTTTTTTTGAAATTATTTTGTTTTTAAAGGTAGCAATACCTTTAAGGTATTGTAGACAAATCTATGTGAACTTTTATTAATTGAATGTATAACAGTACCAATAAATATTGCAATTTTGTATTGTCAAATTCAGATAGCAAGTTATAATTGATAATGCAGACGTTTAATGTAAGTTGTTTTATAAGAAAAATAGCAAAAAAACAAAAAACAGATAATGTTTCATCTACCAACTTAGATACATGAATATTGTTGGCACCAAGATGGAAAATACTTGTATGCCATGACTTTCCAATTAATGTCCTCAAATGTAAAAAGGCATGAAAATATAATTTTAGTTTGAAAAAAAATAAGTGTTTAAATGTATATGAGATCGTCGCATGTTTGTCAAAAAAAACACGAGCAACATAAATTAAACATAATAAAATGTTCAAAGGCTTATGCGTCTAACAGAATGACGCTACCAGGGCACGTATGAATCATGGACAGTTCATAAGGATAGAAAGGCACAATGAAATGCCCATGATTCAAGGAAAACCAAATTAAAAAATGCTTTGTATACTGTTATGCGTCAAACTTAGTGCAAGGATGAAGAAGTGATATCTGCCTCGTCGTTGATTGCATCTATCGACTCATCATCGCTGTCGGTCCTTGACCAATCAAGTTTGTCATGACCCTCGAAGAGTCATTACATTAAAAAATAAAAAAAAATTTCGAATCTGAAACTCATAATAAGTTTTAAAATAAAATATATATGCAATCATAACATAAAAATACATAAAAATTAAATTTTAATTAATATAAAATAAATCATTATATCATAACATAATAAAATATATTCATACAATATTTAAATATATAGTCTATAACTAATACAACACAATACTACAACAATATACACTATTATTGCAACGATTACTAAAATACAAGAAAATGTATGGTTCATGAAATAATCTGAATATTTTTTAAAATTATATATATATATATCGAGATTTTAGCGATATTAATTATTTTATTTTTATATTGTTATTATTACATGCATGTACATTATTTTATTTTAATTGTCAATATTTTTTAATGGCATTATTATTATTATTATTATTATTATTAATAGAATTATTTTAAACTAGGGTTATTTTATCATTGTTATGTGTATGTATGTGTGTGTTATGCATGTGTGTGTGTGTGTATATATATATATATTTGGTCAAGTATCAAAACCGGGTCAGCCAACTCACTCCTTCCCCTCCATTTCTTTTCTCCTCTTCACGCCATTTTCTTCCCTTTACTGTGCAAAACCAACCACCAGCGCCACCCACCCACACTGGATGCCATAGCCACCACCTGTCATTGTCGTCAACTTCCCTCTCCTTACCTCCGCCTCTCTGTTGCCCGAGGACCGCTTGAAGCCACCGAAGATCACGAGTTGTAGCAGCAGCTAAGAAGAGCTTCACGTCGCCGACGTTGATTCCGATGGCCATTGCTCATGATCTTGGGCTTGCTGGACTCCTTGAGCTTTGGTTAGTCCATTTCTAACCTCCATTGAAGCTCATTCTCCATTGGTTTTGAGTTTTGAGCTAGTTTTTTGTTTATGTCTAATTAGGATTTTGTATTTTTATTTAATTTTTGGCTTTGATCCATGGTTTTTCTCTTTAGTAAAGTTGTTTTATTTATTTCAAGCTTCCCAAAAATAATTTTTATGTATTTTTTGAATTAATTTGATTTATGGGTATTTTTGAATATTTTAATAATATAAATTGAATTTTTATTAATTATGTTAATTAATTAGTTTGGTTGAAAATTTGAGTTAATTAGTGTTAGTAATTTAAGTTAGTAATTTTAGTATTAATTAAATAATTTTTAGTGAATTTATATAATTTTTGAGGAATTATTAATATTATGTGATTTTGGAATTATAAGTTAATTGTATGATTTTGTTGAAAATATAGTTAAATATTATGTTTTAAATTATAATTTTATAGGGTATTAAATTAATTTTTATAAATTATTTATTATTTTTAGCTAATTAATACTAATTTTTGAAAATTATATTCAAATAATATATTATTTACTATTTTGGGGATTAAATGGATTTTAAATTACTTTTATTTTGCAAATAAGCTATTTGAATAATTAAATGTGAAAGTGACTATTTTATATTGAATATTTGGAAAAATTGGATTTTTATATAATTATATTAATTATTTGAGGTTTTTATTATTTGTTGTGAAAAATATTTACATTTAGTGTATTGATGTTTAAATAAATTATATTGTGATTTATTATTGAATTTTTGGATTTTTAGTGATTTTAATATATTATTATTTAATATTTGTTTTATTGTGTATTATGAACTTCGGTTGGGAATTGTATAGTTCAAGGTCTCAACCCGAGGTGTTGAGCTTGTGTAAATTTCAGAAGTGTGTTTGCTTGCAGGGTTGACTTTACTTCGGTAGAGAGATGTCCATTTTATAGAGGAGACTTTGTCAAATTTTTGATAGATTTCTCGTAAAATGTGATATCAAGTCAATCCTAAGTTTTGAATTCTGAGTCAAGTCTTCCTTGGAATTCTAGAAGCTAGGGTTTCCCATTTTCTGATAGTTATTTTATTTTCTATCTTTTAGCCGCCCCTCCGGTTGTGTCTACCAGTCGAGGTCGAGCACGACATATCAGATGAGCACCTTCATCTTGTAAGTTAATATTTGATTTGCATGTCAGGTTTTTGAATTAAATACATAATTGCTTATGAATTTATATTTACAAGATTCTAGTCAGTATTCTTTAAATAATGTTACATGATTTAATTTATAGTTGATTTATTTTATTTTTTATTTATTTATTGTAATTTTCCTTATTCTATTTTCATTTATTTTAAATAAACTACGGTAGAACGAGTTACCTGATGGGTTTCATCAGGACCATGTGCGCACTGGTAAAATATTTGATTAATATTGATTATATTACTGGGGTTGAAGATCTGGTAATGCTTTGCTCTTGGACACCGCCAATAATATGATATTTGATTATTGATTAAATACTCGGGCCGAAGGTCTGGTGATGCTTTGCTCTTGGACATCGCTAATATAGTTGGATTAATATTTATTAAATCACTAGAGCCGATGGTCTAGTGATGCTTTGCTCTTAGACACCGCCAGTGATATTAGATTAAGTGATGTGACTGCGGCTGTTCATCCTAGTGATGCTTTGCTCTCAGGATCCGGCAGTGTTGGATATAAGCGAGCCGAGTAGCTAATAAAATTAAGAACTAGGGTTTTACCTAGTTTTCATACTAAAATGTTTTTAAAGCATTTAAATATTTCTTTCTTTCCTTTTGAAAAATGATTTTTTATATGTATATCAAATGAATTGAATAAATTATAAATATATTATATTTTCGTAAAAACCTATTTTAAAGAAGATTTTTAAACTGCATTCATTTCTTTTTATTAGTTTACTCAGTGAGGTCTGACTTCCCTTAATTTATTTTTTTAAGAATTTGGGAGTCTTCTGTTAGGCCTACTTCTCTATGCTGAGTAGCTTCTTCACCGGCTATTTTATGTAGGTCTATATAGTTGTGTTTGTATTAGTATATGTGTACCGCAGTAGAAAAACTATATAACTGCATACTTTAATTTGAATATTAAGTATTTATGAGTAATGTACTGAGATACTATTTTGTATAACTGATGATGTTTATTTACACATGACGATGGCATGGTTTGTTTAAATTGAGAAACATCAGTTTGATAATATATATCATGATTAAATTATTTTATTATAAGGTTTTAAAGTGAAATATTCTGAATTTTTCTTTTAAGGCTTACTATAGGTTTCCGTAGCTTTAAGCTTTCCTATTCCTTAGTGCCGGTCACGTGCCCCTGGGTTCAGGTCATGACAGTTCAATATTTATATAAATCAGTTGGAGAGGAAAGAGTCCAGCGAATAGTTCTACTAAGGAGGTCTGAAGTAGAAAATCCTAAAAAATATTGATGGAATCACACCTCACTGAGTGAATTATTATAATATATATACATGCAACATAAAGCCATATACAATCAAACATCAGTATAATATATATATATATATACACACACACATGCATTTCATACAAATGCCAAAAATCCACTTTTTATAATAATAAATGCAGAAAAAATTTGAGTGAAGGATCAAAGTAGAACCCTAAAATATTTCGCAACCTCAATCACTAAACCTCACTAGCCAACAAGCTCACTTAATTCCAAAATATTTCTCTTCTCAATTTATGGACAGTAGATTGGCCCCGAGACACTAATTCAACCAAGCTCCTACAGTCTCACTGTCAGCATGATTGACCTCGAGACACTAGGTCAACCAAGCTCCCACAATCACACCACTCTCTCACCATAATTCTCAATAATCAAATATCCAAATCTCACTTCAATAAATTTCATAGCATCAACCCTAACATTTTAATGTACTGGTGCGTACATAGCGCTAGTGTAGTGTGATAACCCGATATTTTAAATTGTTTAGAGATATGCAGTGTTAATAATATTTTAAATTTATATATATTATGATTATTTTGTGTGATTTAATTAAACTCAAGTATTGGAGTTTAATTATTTTATTATGGTTTAACATTAAGTTGTGATTTACAAGTTAGTTTATTGTTAAATATTATTTATTTATTTAATAATATTATTATTTTTATTAAATTATGAATAGTGTAAATTTAGTATATTTATCATATTTAGATATTTGTGATATATTTTTATTAAGTCTAAATTTATTTTATATATATATATATATATAAAGAGGGTAGGATCAATTTTTTCCGGGTATTCTCTCCTTCTTTCCGTTTTTCTTTTCTTTTCTTTTCTTTTTCTTTCTTTTTTTTTCTTCCACTTCTTCCTCCTCCAGGTATTGCGCAGACCCACCGTGTGCCACCAGCCACCACCACACCTCCCCATCACCTTCCCTCCTTCCCTTTTTCCCTCAGCTGCCATTAGAAGCCCTCCCTCTCCCCTGTTTTCAGCGAGAAATGGCAGCAACTTCTTCACATCACCAATGACATTTTCGGCAATGAGAGCTAATGACCTTGGTATTTTTTGAATCCTCTTGGCCCAGGAAAGTTTCTTCTTAGCTTGGTTCAAGCTTAAAACATCCAAATTGTGAGTTTTCTTCAAGTTTTAGTTTTGGTATATTTTATTTTATTTTGAGCTTGACTTCCCGTGATTTAAGCTTAATGCCTTTAGAAATGTTGTTATGTGTAGGTTAGGCTATTCAAATATATTTTTGGTTGATTTTTTTGAATTATTTTGATTTTTACGTTTTGAGTTTTCTGGCAAGTCACTGTTCTTGTGACCCTTGTTGAAAAATCTTTGTATTTTTAATAAATTTTTTTATAATATTTGGAGTATAGTTTATGAAGGAAGTTTATTGAAATTATGTCCCGATTATTTATTGTGAATTTTTGAAAGTTTATGTAAAAAATTATTTTGTGGAAAATTTAGTATAAATTAGTGAATTTGGTGTTTTAATTGAAATTATTATTAATTAGTATGTTTTGAATAATTTTGGAATAATAATTAGTATTAAAATAATTTTTACGAATTATTTACTATTTTTAACTAATTAATAGTAATTTTTGGAAATATATTCAAATAATAATTTCATTTACAATTTTTGTGATTAAATGAATTTTTAACTATTTTTATTACATATTTGAATTATTTAAATAATTATTTATGAATTTTACTATTTAATTTTGAATAATCGAAAAATGGATTTTTTATTAATATTGTATAAATTATTTGAGATTTATTAACTAATTTGAAAATAATTAGTTTTAATGTTTTTGTTATATAAATTAATTATATTGTGGTTTATTATTGATTTTTATGGATTTTAATGATTTTTATTATATTCTTATTAAATATTGATTTTTGAGAATTGTGTTTCTTAGTTGGGACTTTGTGTAGTTCAAGGTCCCAACCCAAGGTGTTGTGCTTTTGAGTATTATTGGAGTGTGTTTTTGAGTATTATTAAAGTGTGTTTGCTTGTAGGATCAGCTCTACTTTCGGTAGAGAGATGTCCATTTTACAAAGGAGACTTTGCTGAATTTTAAGTAGAATTCTTGTAAAACATGATGTCTAGTTGATCATGAGTTTTTGGTTTTGTGGTCAAGTCATGTCCTAGCTCAAGTCTTTCTTTAGAATTCCTAGAAGTATAAAATTAGGAGTTCGATGATAATATTAATATTACTTATTTGTTTTCTTTAGTTGCATTGAGACCGAGTCCTACTGAACCAGCCAATCTACTCTGTTTAAAGGAGCACATAACTGTGAGTTATTATTTTATATATACATTGCATGTATAATACATAATTATGAGCATCCATGTTTTCATAATGTATTTAAACATGAATTATTTTACCAAATGATTATGTATATGTTGGTATACTTTTGGTATATTTTGATGTATATTTAATATATATGTGACATATATGTTTGGTATGTTTTTAGTATATATTAGTATATATGTGACACATATGTTGGTAGATTTTTGGTATATACTCAGTATATTTTTTATATATACTCAACATATATATTTGTTATATTTTGGAATACATTTGGTATATATTTAGTATATGTTTGGTATATAAGTGGTATATTTCTTTAAAAATAGATGTCATTTATGTTTAAATTGTGCATTTTATTATTTTTAATAATTATACGATTTATTTAAAGGATAGCAGTAGAATGTGCTACCTAGTGGGATGCACTATGATTGTATACATACCAGTGCATTAGATTTTAGGGTTGAGATTATAAAATTAATTGATGTGAGACTTGATCATTGATTATTAAGATTTATGGTGAGAGAGTAGTGTGATTGCAAGAGCTCAGTTGACTTAGTGTCTCGAGGCCAATCACACTGATAGTGAGACTGCAAAAGCTCGATTGACTTAGTGCCTTGGGGCCAGTCTATTGTCCAAAAATGGAAAAGAGAATTATTTTGGAATTAAGTAAGCCTATAGGCTAGTGAGATTTATTGATTAAGGTTGCGGATATTTTAGGGTTCTACTTTGATCCTTCACTTAAATAAATTTTTCTACATTTATTATTATAAAAAGTAGATTTTAGCATCTATGTGAAATGCCTGTATATATATTATTATACTGATGTTTGACTGTATATGACTTTAGTTTGCATGTATATATATTATAATAATTCACTCATTGAGGTCTAACTCCCCTCAACATTTTTTTACAGGATCTTCTTCTTCCTCAGACCTCCCTAGTAGTATTATACACCGGTCTTGTTCAACCCTGGCTAGATTATATAAATTTTATATTTGAACTCTTGTTCATATTCTAGAAATTGTAGTAGTAATGTTATTGTGATAGAAGTGTGTTGTACTAGTTTGAGATTTTGTATCCAAATCTTGTATGAGATATTTTTATTATGTTATAAAATAAAGATTTATTTTTATATTGATTAAAGTTTTAATTCTGGATATTTTTATATTATTATTGCATGTGTTTTTATTTTTAAGGCTTGCTACGGGTTCCGGATTAGAAAGAATTTCTGTTCCCTAGCACCGGTCATGACTCCCCAATTTCGATCATGACAAAGTTCGTATCAGAGCCTAGGTTTTTAGTGTTATGGACCTAGGTTATCAGAGTCTTGTTTTCTTTAAAACTACTGCAGTAAATTAGGTTCAATTATGTCTTCAATAAGTTTTTCTTGATTTATTTTTTCACGTAATCATTAGGATGTCTATCTGTTGTTTATTTTTTTTGAATCTCGTTGGTTTTGTTTTTTTATAATAAGGAGGTGAGCGTGTGTCACTCCATCAGTTGTTGAGGCCAAGGATGATAAGTCCTTTCAAGATGAGGTTTTACCTTTAGAGACACCAACCAGGTGCATAGGTAGAAGTAAAAGTAGACCTTAAGAGCAACAGGTCACCGTAGGCAGAAAGATCTATAGGATAAGGAACCTGTAGAGCAGGAGTTTGAAGAAGTTATTATACCTCCAGTCACATCGTAGATCTAACCTTTCTATTAGTAGGGCATGTCTAACCTTGAGGCAATATTGTTTTACACTAAAGTCGACATGATATCATTTGACGGGACTACAGATCCTCTAGATTTTCTGCATGCCATTTAGATGAGGACTCAAACCACTCACAGGCAGTATCAACGGATCATGATAGTGAAGCTATCTGTTGAGGGACCAGCTTTGGATTGGTTCATTTAAGTCATCCAGCTGCATATGATGACACTCACTTGGGCTCAATTCTAAGAGAGATTTATGAGATGCTTTTATCCAGAGCCTATAAGGATAAGCTACAAGCTTCAACTGATGAGCATTACTAGAGTGAAAAATTAGTAGAGGACTACTCCAAAGAGTTCCTCTAGCTGGGTCATTATGCAGAGGACTTAATAAGAGATCAGTACTTCATAGTTACAACAAACATCACTGGACTGGGTTCTGCATTCACTAGGATGCCTATTGTAGGTCTTACTCTTGAGTCAGTGATAGAGTTGGCCAAGGAGATAGAGCTCAAATTGGTCAAGTAAGGAGTTATGCCTGATTATTATTAGTTGGGAGGTGTTCAGTCGGGAGGAATTTAAAGCACACTGTTCCAGACATTTCATATTAGCTCTAGCAGTCATCAAAGAGGATCTTATCAACAGAGCTAGAGACCTCATTAGAGAGTCCATAAGAGTAGCAGACATGGTTGTGGTGGATCGTGTAGACCTATCAGATTTGGTTCTAGAGCTACCAGTAATAGTAGTGGTCAAAGTTTGGGTTATAACAGCACATGATTAGCAGCTAGTGCTTATCAGATGTGTGGGAGAGTCCATTAGTGAACGTGCTACATGACTCCTAGAGCTTGTTTTAAATGTGGACAGACGGGACATTTTACTAGAGTGTATCCATATTCTGGCTATCAGCAACCATTTTTTTTATAGCAATCCATTACCAGTTCAGCTCCAGCTCCTTATCAATTACCTCTAGCTCAGTATTTGAATACAATGCAGATTATTGCCCAGTAGGGGCATGGCAGAGGTAGTGGAGGGGATGCCAGGGGTGTTGGTCAGGCTTCCACTAGCCAGCAGGGAGGTTGAGGTTAGGCCAAAGTTTTCATCCTCACCTAGGAGGATGGTCAGACATCCAACGCTATTGTTGAAAGTATACTTCTAGTCTGTTACTTGGATGCTAGAGTTTTGATTGATCTGGGTGCTACTCATTCTTTTGTGTCCCTTATTTTTGCTTTGAAGTCATGTTGGCAAGCTTCGAGGATGGCTTTTCCTTTATCTGTCACCACTCCTCTAAGCAATTTATTAGACATTAACGTGGTTCTTTCTGGATTTCCAATGTTCGTGGAAGGTAGGGAATTACCAGTAGAATTGGTATTGTTGGATGTGATGGAGTTCGATGTGATCCTTGATATGGATTGGTTATCTCAGTACTATGCCATTATGGATTTTCGGAATAAATAGGTGATTTTTAGAATTTGGGATGAATAAGAGTTTAAGTTTATGGGTGACAAGAGTTCTGCACCTTAGAATCTTATTTTCGCTACTACAGCTAGGAAGACACTGAGGAAAGGCTGTCAGGGATACTTGGCACCAGTCAGGGATACTTTAATAGAGAAGTTGTCTCTTATAAATGTTCATGTAGCTTGTGAATTTCCTGATATTTTCCCTGAGGGGTTACCATGTTTACCACCTCATAGAGAGATCAAATTATGTATAGATGTGGTCCTAAGTACAACTATTATTTTGATGTTGCCCTACAAAATGGCTCTTGCAAAGTGGAAGGAGTTGAAGAAAAAGTTGCAAGATTTGCTAGATAATAGTTTCATTAGACTTATTGTTTCTCCTTGGGGTGCACCAATCTTGTTTATGAAGAAGAAGGATGGTATACTGAGACTGTGTATATATTACAGAGAGTTAAATAAGGTGATAGTGAAGAACAAGTATCCTCTTCAGAGGATAGATGATTTATTTGATAAACTTCAGGGTGCACCATTCTTTTCTAAGGTTAACTTGAGGTCGAGTTATCATCAGTTACAGATCAGTGAAGCTGATGTTCCTAAAATAACATTCCGCACTCAATATGGTCATTATGAGTTTCTAGTGCACAGTTCTTGAAGTCTGATTTTTGGTTGGAGAGTGTTGCATTCCTTAGACACGTAGTGTCTAAAGATGGTATTCAGGTTAACTTGTAAAAGATTAAAGCAGTGTCTGACTAGCCCATATTGACATCAATCACTAAGATTTAAAGTTTTCTAGGATTGGCTAGGTACTAAAGGAGATATGTATAGGATTTCTCGAGAATTGCAGCTCCTATAACTCGCCTAACTAAAAAGAATATGAAGTTTGTATGGTCAGATGCTTGTGAGAATAGTTTTCAGTTACTGAATGAGAAGTTGACCACAACTCCAGTTCTGACTTTACCTAATGGAGTAGACAAGTTGATTATGTATTGTGATACCTCCAAAGTTGGTTGAGGTTATGTGTTGATGCAGAATGGTAGGGTGATAGCTTATGCTTCAAGGTAGTTGAAAAAGCATTAACAAAATTATCCTACTCATGACCTAGAGATGGCTACAATGATATTTGCTCTCAAAATTTAGAGACATTATCTATACGGGGTGACTTATGAGATTTTCACAAATCATAAGAGCTTGAAGTATATTTTTCAATAGCGAAATCTGAACTTAAGGCAAAGGAGATGGTTAGAACTCTTGAAGGATTATGACTGCAATATTCTTTATCATCCAGGTAAGGCTAATATTGTAACAAATGCCTTGAGTAGGAAGTTCTCGGGTAGTCTTGCTCACATTAGTATGGAGAGGAGACCTTTGATCCAAGAGTTGCACCAGTTAGTGATTCAAGGTTTGATGATGAAGATTAGCAAATCAGGAGGATTGCTAGCTCAGTTTAGAGTCTGATCAGTGTTGAGAGATATGATTAAAGTAGCTCAGGACTGAGATCCTATTCTAGCTGAGCTTAAGGAGAATGTTCATACAGGGAAGTTCACTAATTTTACACTGGATGATAAAGGTTTTTATGAATCAATGGTAGATTATGCTTTCCTGATGTGGATAATTTAAGGGAGGAGATCCTTGAAGAAGCACATTCTATAGCTTACAATGTACATCCAAGTGTTACTAAAATGTACCATAGCATCTGAGATTTATACTGGTGGGATGGATTAAAGAAGGATGTAGCTGATTATGTTTCTAAGTGCTTGACTTGTTAGTAGGTGAAAGCTGAGCATCAAAAGTCTTTTGGGAAGCTTCAGCCTCTTCCTATTCCTATATGGAATTAAGAGAGAGTTGCTATAGATTTTGTGGTAGGGTTACCTGGTTCTAAGGATGGATATGATTCCATCTGGGTGATTATGGACAGGTTAACCAAATCAACTTACTTCTTACCAGTTAAAGCCACTTATTCTATAGCTAAGTTGGCTAAGTTGTATGTTAAACATATTGTGTGCCTCCATGGAGTGCCTATTTCCATTGTATCTGATAAAGGTTTAGTGTTTACCTCACGATTTTAATAGAAGTTACAAGAAACAATGGGCACTAAGCTTGATTTTAGTATTGCTTTTCACCCTCAAATAAATGGTCAATTTGAGAGGATGATCCAAACACTTGAGGATATGTTGAGGATGTGTGTATTGGATTTTGGAGGTAGCTGGGATGATCATTTGTCGCTATTAGAGTTTACTTATAATAACAGCTACCATAGCAGTATTGAGATGGCACCGTATGAGGCTTTATATGGAAGAAAGTGTAGATCTCCTTTGTGTTGGGATGAGATTAGAGAGAGAGCATTAATTGGACTTGAGATGGTTCAGGATGCAGCAAAGAAGGTTACTATAATCAAAAGGAGATTAGAGACCGCAACTAGTAAATAGAAGAGCTATACGGATCTGAGGCATAGAGATGTGGAGTTTCAGGTTAAAGACTATATGTTTCTGAAGGTGTCTCTGATAAAGGGTGTGATAAGGTTTGGCAAGAAGGGAAAATTAGCATCGAGATATATTAGACCGTTCAAGATTCTGTAGAGAGTGGGCATGGTTGCATATTGGTTGGCTTTGCCTCCAAATCTTTCTCAAGTGCATCCAGTGTTCCATATTTTGATGCTGAGGAAGTATATTTCAGACTCTTCACACGTGTTGCAGTCTGTGAGTGTTGAAGTAAATGAAGACCTGATATACGAGGAAGAAGTAGTTGTGATAATAGATTATCAAGTTCATCAATTGTGTTCGAAGCAGATCCCGATGGTCAAGGTGTTGTGGCAGAGCAACAACATGGAGGAGTACACGTAGGAGACTAAGGCTGAGATGCAGGTGGCCTACCCTTACCTCTTTCCTTGATGAATTCATGTTTTTTGTACTTTCATTTGAAATTCGAGGATGAGTTTTTGTAAGGGGGAAAGATTATGATGACCCGATATTTTAAATTATTAAAAATTATTTTGAGATATGTGGTATTAATAATATTTTAAATTTATATATATTATGATTATTTTGTGTGATTTAATTAAACTCATGTATTGGAGTTTAATTTATTTTATTATGGTTTAACATTAAATTGTGATGTAAAATTTAGTTCATTGTTAAATATTATTTAATTATTTAATAATATTATTATTTTTATTAAATTGTGAATAGTGTAAATTTAGTATATTTTTTTGTATTTAGATATTTGTGATATATTTTTATTAAGTCTATATATATATATATATAAGAGGGCAGGATCAAATTTTTTTTAGGTATTCTCTCCTTTTTTCCTTTTTTCTTTTCCTTTCCTTTCTTTCTTTTTTTATTCTTCTCTTTCTTCCTCCTCTTGGTACTGCGCAGACCCACAGTGTGCCACCAGCCTCCTCCAACCACCATCACACCTCCCCATCACCTCTCCTCCTTCCCTTCTTCCCTCAACTACCGTCAGAAGCCCTCCCTCTCCCCTGTTTCTAGCGAGAAATAATAGCAGTAGCTTCTTCACGTCGATGGTAATGTTTTTGGTGGTGAGAGTTCATGATCCCGGGCTCTTTCAAATCCTCTTGGTTTGGGCAAGCTTCTTCTTAGCTTGGTTCAAGCTTAGAACATCCAAATTGTGAGTTTTCTTCAAGTTTTAGTTTAGGTATATTTTAGTTTTTTTAGCTTGATTTCCTATGATTTAAGCTTAATGCTTTTAGAAATATTGTTCTGTGTAGCTTAGACTATTCAAATATATTTTTGGTTGATTTTTTTGAATTATTTTGATTTTTGGGTTTTGAGTTTTCCGATGACCCTCGCCGAAAAATATTTATATTTTTAATGAATTTTTTATAATATTTTGAGTATAGTTTGTGAAGGAAGTTTATTGAAATCATGTCCCGATTATTTATTGTGAATTTTCAAAAGTTTATGTAAAAAATTAATTTTTGAAAAAATTAATACAAATTAGTGAATTTGGTGTTTTAATTGAAATTATTGTTAATTAGTATGTTTTGAATAATTTTGGAATAATAATTAATATTAAAATAATTTTTATGAATTATTTACTATTTTTAACTAATTAATAGTAATTTTCAGAAATATATTCAAATAATAATTTTATTTACTGTTTTTGTGATTAAATGAATTTTTAACTATTTTTATTACATATTTGAACAATTAAAATATTATTTGTGAATTTTACTATTTAATTTTGAATAATAAAAAAATGGGGTTTTTTTATTAATATTGTACAAATTATTTGAGATTTATTAATTAATTTAAAAATAATTAGTTTTAATATTTTTGTTATATAAATAAAGTATATTGTGGTTTATTTTTGATGTTTATGGATTTTAATAATTTTTATTATATTCTTATTAAATATTAATTTTCGAGAATTGTGTTTTTTGGTTGAGAAATTGTGTAGTTCGGGGTCCCAACTCGAGGTGTTGTGTTTTTGAGTATTATTGAAGTGTATTTTCTTGCAGGATCGATTCTACTTTCTGTAGAGGGATGTCCATTTTACAGAGAAGATTCTGCTGAATTTTTGGTAGAATTCTCATAAAACGTGACGTCAGGTCGATCCTGAGTTTTTAGTTTTGTGGTCTAATCATGTCCTAGCTTGAGTCTTTTTTTAGAATTCCTAGAAGAATAAAATTAGGAGTTTGATTCAATATTAGTATTATTTATTTGTTTTCTTTAGTTGCACCGAGATCGAGGCCTATAGGATCAGGCCAGTCTACTTGATTTAGAGGAACGCATAACTATGAGTTATTATTTTATATATACATTGCATGTAAAATACATAATTATGAGCATCCATATTTTCATAATGTATTTAAACATGAATTATTTTACCAAATGATTATGTATATGTTGGTATACTTTTGGTATAATTTGGTATATATCTAATACATATATGACATATATGTTTGGTATGTTTTTAGTATATATTGGTATATATGTGACATATATGTTGGTGTTCTTTTGGTATATACTCAGTATATTTTTTGTATATACTCAGCATATATATTTGGTATATTTTGGTATACAATTGGTATATATTTAGTATATGCTTGGTATATGTTTGATATATAAGTGGAATATTTCTTTAAAAAAGGATGTCATTTATGTTTAAATTATGCATTTTATTATTTTTAATAATTATACGATTTATTTGAAGAATAGCAGTAGAATGTGCTACCTAGTGGGCTGTACTAGGATTGTATACGTACCAGTATGTTAGCTGTTAAGGTTAAGATTATTAAATTAATTCGTGTGAGACTTAATTATTGATTATTGAGAATTGTAGTGAAAGAGTAGTGTGATTGCGGGAGCTCGGTTGACCTAGTGTCTTGGGGCCAATCACATTGATAGTGAGACTGCGGGAGCTTGGTTGACTTGGTGTCTCAGAGCCAGTCTGTCCAAAAATGGAAAAGAGAATTATTTTGGAATTAAGTAAGCCTATTGACCAAAGAGATTTTATTGATTAAGGTTGCGAATATTTTAGGGTTCTACTTTGATCCTTCACTAAAATAAATTTTTATGCATTTATTATTATATAAAAGTGGATTTTAGCATCTGTGTGAAATGCATGTATATATATTATTATACTGATGTTTGATTGTATATGATATTAGGTTGCATGTATATATATTGTAATATTTCACTCGGTGAGGTCTGACTCCCTTCAACATTTTTTTTACAGGATTTTCTTTTTCCTCAAACCTCCCTAGTAGTATTATACGCCAATCTTGTTCAACTCCGGCTAGATTATGTAAATTTTATATCTAAACTCTTGTTTGTGTTCTAGAAATTGTAGTAGTAATGTTATTGTGATAGAATTGTGTTGTATTGGTTTGAGATTTGGTATCCAAATCTTGTATGAGATATTTTTATTATGTTATAAAATAAAGATTTGCTTTTATATTAATTAAAGTTTTAATTCTGACATATTTTTATATTATTATTGCATGTATTTTTATTTTTAAGACTTGCTACAGGTTCCGAATTTGAAAAAATTCTCGTCCCTAGTGCCAGTTATGACTCCCGGTTTGAGTCCTGACATGTAGTCCATCAGATAGCACGTTCTACTACTATCCTCCAAAATATTTTATAAAAAATAATTAAGTAAATGAAATCATGTTAAATATGTAAAACATCCAATTTATATCAATAAATATTCAATTATATATATATATATATATATATATATATATATATATATATATATAATTTAATAATAACAATTAATATGTAATGCAACATGGCCTAATAAAATTCATATATATTAATATTAACAATAATAAATATGATTTAATGAAATGAGCATAATTAAATTCATATTTATTAAAATATATCAATGCTCATAATATTAATCTACATGCAATGTATACATATGATAATAACTCAGTGTTATATCGCGCTCCTTAACCCTAGCTTGGCTGGCCCGGTCCAATAGGTCTAGCACGCAGAGCAACTAAGGAAAACAATAAAATAATAGTATACTAGAGATAATTCCCTAATTTAATACTTCTAAAAATTCTAAAGAATAACTCAATTTAGGACGAAACTCAACAAAATAAAAATTTAAGACTCAGGACCAACCCAATGTTACGTTTTATGAGAATTCTATTGAAAATTTGGTAGAGTCTCCTCTGTAAAATGGACGTCTCTCTACTAAAAGTAGAGCTGATCCTACACGCAAACACACTTCAAATATACACACAACTCAACTTCTCGGGTTGGGCCCCCGAATTACATAAATTGCCTAACTGAGAACCAATATACATAAAATCAATAATATAATAATAAATATTAAAAATCACTAAAATCCATAAAAATCAATAAAATACCACAACTTAATTTATTTAAATAATAACAAAATTAAAGATATTTATTTTCAAAATAATAAATAAAGTCCCAATATAATTAAATAATAGTAATAAAAATCTATTTTTCAAATATTCGAGATTAAATAGCATAAATTAAAAATAATTATTTAAATTGCTCAAATATATATTAAAATAGCTAAAAATTCTTTTTAATTATAAAAATAATAAATAAAACTATTATTTGAATATATATTTGGCAATTATTATTAATTAGCTAAAAATAGTAATTAATTCATAAAAATTATTTTAATACTATTTATTACTTAAAAAATATCCAAAACATAATAATTAACAATAATTTCAATTAAAATACAAAATTCACTAATTTATGCTAATTTTTCCAAAAATCTAATTTTTACATATACCTTTAAAAATTTATAATAAATAATCAGAACATAATTTCAATAAACTTTCTTAACAAAATATGCTTAAAATAACTAGTAGAATTTATTAAAAATAAAATGCATTTTCTGAGCTATGACAGCCCTCATGAACAGTACCTGAGCCGGAATAGTATTCAAAATTCAATTATCTATAAAATCAAATTTAAGCACATTTTTTTGAAAGCTTATAACTTTAATTTAACTAATCTAAAGTCAATTTAACAAGAATCAAAGCAATTGAACACAAAATCAACAAATAAAATTATGAACCCTATATTGAAATCTATAAAATTAAAGCTGAATTCAAGGTTAATTGGACGAATTACCTTGGGGGAAATGAAGACCAAGGAACAAGATTTCAAACGAGACCAACCTCGTCCACGGACGTTGTCAAAATGGACGCCGGTGGCTTCCAGATGTTGACAGTGCCGAGAAGAGGAAGAAGGGAGAGGGAAGAAATAGTGGTAGGAGGAGGAGGAAGGGAGGAGAAGATGGTGGTGCTAGCGAGCTGAGGTGAGTGGTGACGAGCGACAATGTGGATGCTAGTGGTGGCATTGCTCAATTTTGCAAAATGCAGAAGAGAGGAAGAAGAAAAGGAGAAGGGAAAATGGGAGGGAAGCTAAAAAAGAGGGGGATTTTGGTATATATATATATATATATATATATGAGAAAAAGATAAAATAATATAAAAATAATATTTTTAATTTAAATATTTACTTTTCTAATTAAAGTCACCATAAAATATTAAATTATATAAAATACACTAAATTAACATTATTCACAAATAATAATAACAATATTATTATTATTATTAAATAATATATAACCACAAATTTAAGTTTTAAAATTCAATTTAATATTAACACTACAATAAGATAAAATAATTAATAGCACTTGAATTTAATTAGACTGCACAAAATAACCATACTATAACACTTTAATAAAATATTTATTAACACTTCAAATCCCAAAATTAATTTAATAATTTATAAAATATCGAGTTATAACCAGATTCCTCATCAGATTCAATTGTCGAATCCCAAAATTAATTTAATAATTTATAAAATATCGAGTTATAACCAGATTCCTCATCAGATTCAGTTGTCCACAATAGTTTAAATGGAATTAGAATGATCGACTCGCTCTCCCTTTTGGGGGGGGGGGGGGGGTTTTAGGGTTTAGGGGTGGGGGCAAACAAAATTTCAACTAAATTGAGATTATGAATTTTCAAATCAATAATTTTCGTGGTCCTAACCCAGAAATGTAATTGCCAGCTAGGTCGGATGTGATAGTGGTTGAAGATGTCCTTAATATATTTGTCTTCATTCGGTGTCGCCTCCAGGTCCTCAACAGTTGTCACAGGCCACAGGTGGTATGGTGCAATACGCGTAATGCGCACTATGATTCTGGGTTTGATCCCTTAACCTTCATATTTACTCTTGTTGGGACTCTCTGAAAAAATAAACACAAATGCTTATCTCATAAAGTAAAGAATAGGAAAGTCGTATATCGAATGTACAATCTCATCACTCATAGTAAGTTAAAATAAATGAACAAATCATATATATGTGGAAGCAAGTAATGTTAATTAGACATTACCACATGATCAATGGGGTAGTTAACCATCACCTAAAAGCTGATGCCGTTTCACTTCTTATCCTTATCATAAATGGGATTTTTCATATATGTGCCTACCATTTGATTTAAACCGATGTATAGTTTCATCTTCAGATAAGTCAAACAACGGGTGAAGATAAGAAGGTGATGTAAATTGGCTTCTCAGTGGGTACCGAGTTGTTGCTTTTATAGTTTGACGGGTAATTTCTTAATTTTTTTTCGAATTGAGGATTATATTAAATGGCGTGAAAGAACGATTACAAGACATGATAGTAATACGTTTCAAATGCCCCTCCGACGCTCCAGTGTTCTTTATTTATCAATTTATATCCAACTTCCAAAAAAAATTAACTATAATAATCTCTAAGTAATAATTACTAATTGGTATATTTCCAAGGTGGCACACTTAAGGTTAGCCTGCCAAACGACTTCCGACAACAATTCCACATAAACATGAATGTTCATGTTAAAACATTAAATGTTTTAGATGTGAAGCCATTATGATGGACAATTGAATACTAACTGATGACATTAATCAATAAATATACAAGGGAAAAGGTGCAATTTAAACCATAAATTTCAACCCAAATTTCCCAATGGAACCAAATTATATTTTTATTAAAAAAATACGGGAACTTAATCTTAAAAAATTGGAGTCTAGAATTGTACATGCAACCATGATTTTTACTGTATGAAATTACCAAAACTCCAATACCCAAATGTTAATGGCCCAACTATTTCAGGGACAACAATGGAAATTAAAGTTAAAATTCTATTTATGGGAGTTTATACACATTGTCAATGCATGAGTAACGACATATTAAGGTTAAATTAAATAAAAAGACAAAATAGAAAAAAACCAAAAATTTGCTTGGAACGACGTCATTACAAGGGCTAAGTGGGGCAAAAATGACAAACGGAGAAAGCGGTGCCGTTTGTTCTAGTGATTGTGCATTTAGGAGATGGTTAAGGAAAGTAATTTATGGCACAGATTGATGGCAATATAACAAATTGAAAAGCCATTGGAGGGCTGGAAATTAACATTTGTAGAACCAAGGAATTGTTGAGTCTAAAATAATAGAATGTTGGAAAAAAATTAATAACACCATCATTAGGACACGCGCCAAGCAATAATTCACGGAAACGTAAATAACAAAATTAAAAATAGTTAACAGATTTAAAAGTTACATGCCATGTCATTTTAATAAAGTGAAAGAGGAAATTTTTTTTTTGGAAATAAACCAAAACAGAAAAAAAAAAAGGGATCATCTTGACTTCACCATGCAGCATGACACGATGGCATGAGAATGCATCCTAATATCATCTAAAATGTTCCCGTCTAATTAGCGGTCTCTTACTCCCTAAATAGGAACACTTGAATCAGAAAAAAGGCAGATCCGTCCAGAATGGGAACTACCTCAAAGTGGAGTTCTAAGCACAAAAGGAAAACTCTCCTACTAAAATTATGATTCACTATCCCATATAGAATCCGACTCCATCCAGGTTTAAATATTACTATATATAGAGCCTTACATCCCTCACAAGGGGACATCTCATTCTCATATATTCAAGCTATCTTACATTCTCTTTACTTCTATTCTTTAACTTAGGCATCAGAGTGTTTGTGGGGATCCTCCCCACCTCTCACCTTGCCTTCTGTTCGTGATTTGCAGGACGCCGAGCCCAAGAGTTCCGAAAACCAGTTATTAAATGGCACCATCTGTGAGGACTCCTTGGGAAAAGCAAGTCATTTACTTGCTAAGCTAAAGACACCTTCACTATGACTTCTAGCCCACCACTAACCCAGACTCCTGAAGTCGGCACCAACCCTTCTGCACCTATCCTTTCGACCAACCTTTTAGACCCTCTCCCAACAATGATACTTCCACCCACCTTACAGCATGTTGGAGCCTCATCCAGATATATACCTTCACTTCAGAGAACACTCCAAGATACCCGTCCTTGGGCACAGACCTCCCGTATTACGCTCTGCTACAATATCATCGATCAATACCTTCAATACCTTTTCCAAGTCTACCAGAAACACCAACAATAACCACTCTAAATCTAAACACTGCGAACCAAACACTCAGCCTTGATCAAACTAGCAGGGAAGCCACGATAAAAAATATTCAAGAGCATATAGCTTTGATGCAACAATAACTAAATGCTATAGAGCGGGCGCACTGAGCCAGCTCAAAACGATGATAACACAACACCCCGGCAGGCCCCAAGGATGAGCATAGGGAAGGGTAAAGCGCCAGAAGGGGAGTGCAGTTCAACTATTCTGGCCCTTGATGATTTGAAATTAGCTTAGAAGGTTGAAGAAGCAATGTGCAAAGCCCAGACCAAACCTAGAAAGGAAGAGGAATGGGTTATAGATAGTAGAACTCCGTTTGTCAACAGAATAATTCAAATGGAGATTCCTAGTAAGTTCAGAATCCCGCAGCTTGATTAGTACGATGGGATGGGAGACCCCATCAGTCATATATCGGCATTCTGAACAAAGATGCTGCTCCAGAATGTAAATGATGGAATCATGTGTAAAGTCTTTCCAAGCACACTCGTAAAGAATGCTAAAAAATGGTTTCATCAGCTCCTGAAAAATTCAGTCACTTCTTTTGAGGACCTGGCTGAGCAATTTTGTATCAGATTTATCACTAATATTCCCACAGTAAAAAACATCAACGACCTGCGGATGTGCCAATAAGAAATTAATGAATCTTTACGAAGTTACCTTGATTGTTTCAATAAAATAGCCATGCAGATTGAGCATCTTGTTGATGAAGTTGCCATAGAAGCTTTGAAAAATGGCACGAGACTTGGAAAGCTTAAAGACAAAATTATGACTAAAGAACTGAGTAACTTTGCAGAGGCAATGGCAATGGCAGTCTGGATGATAAAAATGGACGAAGACAGGAGGATGCATTGGGAAGAAGACAAGCTATTGATCAAGGATGAATGGCCCAAATAGAGATAAGCAAGCTTCCCAAAAATGAATTTTAGAAATTTAGCAGAGAGATTTGATAAGGAAGCAGACAGATATATAGCCCTGAACACCTCTCGATCCAAAATCCTCATGTGGGCCAGTCAAAATAGAATGGGGATCACCCCAGCCAAGAGAATCAGCCCAAGCCGGAGATTTACTCAGGATAGAGGCCAGTACTGCGAGTACCACCAAGAATACGGACATGACACAGAGGACTACAGAGAGCTGAAGAGTGCCATAGAAAGACTGGTGCAGTGGGGAAAGCTTGATAATTTCACAGACACACCAAGGAGAAGCAGAAACTCAGAAAGCCAGTAACGAGACAGAGTCAAAGCAAAGAAAACTAGGAAGGAGCCGATTTGAACGATCAACATGATTATAGGGGGAGAAAATAGCAAGAAAAGATTAAAGCATAGTAGAAGAGAAAAAATGGTACATGGGAGAAGCAACATTGTCTTCAACTCAGAAGATGATTCGCATGTACACCACCCCCATTGTGATGCTATGGTGATAACTGCGTGCATAAAGAAGTATCGGGTCAAAAGGCTACTGGTAGATAATGGGAGTGCTATCAATGTATTATCTTAGAATGCGTACAAAGCTATGGGCAGCTCCGTCACCGACCTGAAGGCCATCTAGAACCCCATCACGAGTTTTTGTGGGGGAACTGTGCAACCAATGGGGATTGTCAATCTGAACCTAGAATTTGGAAACCAAGATGATGAGGAAATAAAAGTCATCCGGACTCCATTCAACGAGGTAGAAATACCACTGGCCTACAATGGGATTATAGGACGGCTGACACTTTATGAAGCAAATGCAGTCACCAGCATCTGGTGCTTAACCATGAAAATTCTGGTCAAGAATAGGACCCTTACTATTTAGGGAGATCAGCACAAGGCCAGATAGTGTTATCAGATGGCCATGAAGCCTCAAGTGGAGGCTTTTCCTTTAGAGGCCTGGGATGTTGAAAAGCAAGGTGCTGACCCACAACCGGTGGAAGACATGGAGACATTACAAATCATGAAAGGAAAGACTGTGAAAATTAGCAACGCCCTCAACCAAAACATTAGAGAAAAAATAAGGGAACACACTCAGAGGATTTTGCTTCTCAAGCCTTCAAAATCTTCGATGTGGACCCACAGGTTGCTTATCAGTACCTAAATATCAAACCGAGAGCCAAACTAGTAGCAAAGAAGAAAAGAACCTTTACCTATGAAAGACAGAAGATCATTAAGCTATTAGCAGCTGGGTTCATTAAAGAGGTTACTCACCTGGAATGGGTAGCCAACGTGGTACTCATCAGAAAAGCAAATGGGAAGTACAAAATGTGTGTTAACTACACAGACCTTAACTGAGCATGCCCTAAGGACAACTACCCATTGCCCACGATTGATTAGCTCGTCAATTCCACCACTAGTCATAACTTATACAGTTTCGTCAATACAGCACAAGGTTATCACTAGATTCTGATGAAGGAAGAGGATTAGGAAAAAACGTCCTTCATCACTCATGAAGGGTTGTACTGCTACAAGGTGATGCCCTTCGAACTGAAAAATGTTGGGGCCACATACCAAAGAATGATGAACCAAGTCCTTCAAGACCAGATTGGAACAAGTGTAGAAGTATATGTGGACGACATCATCATCAAGAGCAAGCATCTGAAGCAGCACCCAGTAAACGTGGATCAGGTTCTCTAGCTACTGAGTAAATCTAAGATCAAGTTGAATCCTGAGAAATGCGTCTTCGGAGTTTAAGTAGGCAAGCTCCTGGGGTTCATGATATCTCATTGGGGCATTAAAGCCAACCCAGAAAAAATGGAAGCCATACTCAATATAGAGGCACTGAAGAACATCAATGAGGTACAAAAGTTAAATGTTAGAATCACCGCATTAGGGCATTTTATTTCTTGCTTGGCTAGGCAGTGTCTACCATTGTTCTGAGCTCTCAAAAATTCTGGAAAGTTTCAGTGGTCCGCTAATTGCCAGGCGGCATTCGAAGACATTAAAAGATTCTTGTCTTCGCCACCCTTACTCAACCGACAGGTACCAGATAAGACCTTGTATTTTTATCTTTCTATTGGCCAAGAATGCATCGCTTTAGCACTAGTAAGAGAAGAAGGAAGCCAGTAAAGCCCTATCTACTATGTCAGTAAGATGCTCTGAGGACTTGAAATTCGATACCCCATGCTAGACAAGTTAGCCATGGTCGTGGTCCACGCCTCTCGAAAGCTTTAGCATTACTTTTAAGCTCACCATATTGTGGTTCGATCCCACTTCCCACTATAAAAAATCTTACAGAGATCGGAGACTATGAGCAGGCTAGTGCAATGGTCGGTCTTACTCGGTAAATTCAACATTGACTATGAGCCCAGGCGTTAGTAGATTTTGTGCAAGAAATGGCCCCAAAAGACATAGCCTTGACTAAAGCATCAGAATGGAAGCTCTATGTTGATGGAGCATCCTCAGCTCAAGGTTCTGGCACAGGAAAAATCCTCAGAGGACTGAACAAGGTTCACATCCAGTACGCAGTCCGTATTGAGTATAATGCCACCAATAATGTAGCTGAGTACGAAGCACTCATTACAGGTTTAAAGTTGGCCACCGAAGTAAGGGTTGAACACCTCATTGTACGCTTGGATTCCCAACTAGTAGTCAACCAAGTCAGCAGAGCATTTCAAGTCAATGAAACCTACATTGCCAAGTACGTAGACAAGGCTAAGCGGCTTTTGCAACACATCAAACGGGATGAAGGCCAATTGAAGATCATCCAGATTCCCAGGGAAGACAATAGTGAGGCTGACTACCTTGCCAAATCCGCAGTTAAGAACAGTCAAGTATTTCGGGATATGAATTTCATCGAGTCACTATCCAGTCCCAGCACAGAAGACACCGAAGTTTTAGAGACACAGGTAGTCTCAGAATGGATGCAACCTATAATCCAATATCTGGAGCACGAAACACTCCCAGAAGACAAGCTACAGGCTCAAAAGCTCATGACCAAAGGAGCCCACTATTCCATCCATCAAGGGGAGCTCTACCAAAAATCCCTCTCGCACCCATGGTTGAAGTGTGTTTCCCTGGAGGAAGGAAATTACATACTTCGGGAAATCCATGAAGGAATTTGTGGAGTGCATGAATCCCATTATTTGCTTACTAGAAAGGCACTACTCTAAGGATATTACTAGCCCATTATGTCCAAAGATGCCTAGTAGCTAATACAAGCATGTCCCTAGTGCCAGCACTATGCCTAACTTAGTCACAAATCTTCTTGGCCTCTATATCCCATCGGTAGCCCTTGGCCATTCGCCATGTGAGGGATGGACATCCTTGGTCCTTTCCCTCCCTCTACCTCACAGAAAAAGGTTTTAATTATGGCCATTGACCATTTCACCAAATGGATAGAAGTAGAAGTGGTCCTAACCATTACAAAAGCTTGGATACAACACTTCTTCTGGAAGGAGATCATTTGCAGGTTTGGCATCCCCCACACTTTAATTATGAACAATAGTAAATAGTTTAACAACCATAAATTCAGAGGTTTCTGCTCGGACTTTGGTATAAAGTTGTGCTTCACCTCAGTATCTCACCCGTAGATAAACGGGACAAACTGAAGTCACAAATAAAACTCTCATGCAAGGGTTGAAGAAGAGACTTGATGAGAAAAAGGGGAATTGGGTTGAAGAGCTCAACACCATAATCTAGGCCTACATAACCATACCTTGATCATCCACTAAAGAGACACCATTCAGACTGACTTATGGCATGGATACAGTAATTCTCGTGGAGGTTGGGTCACCAAGTTACCAGGTAAGCCAAGATCTCGATCACACCATCAACAACGTCGATGCCAAGATATGCCTAGACCTACTAGAGGAACGAAGAGAACAAGCTGCAACCACAACTGCGGCACATCAGTAAAGAATAACACAGTACCATCGTCAATGGCATCTAATAGAACAATTCAAATTGGGAGACTGGGTACTCAAGAGAGCAGTTATTGGCAAAGGAAACTCAGGAACTAGCAAGTTAGGTCCAAACTGGGAAGGTCCGTACCAAATCTCAGCATGCACAATGAAGGGAGCATACAGACTAAGAGAAGGAGGAGGCAAAGAACTATCGCAGTTTTGGAACTCAGACTCTCTCAGGAAATACTATCAGTAAAATTGTACTTAAATATATGATATGATTCGATAAAGTCTCTTCATTAATAAGAATGCCTTTACATATGATCAGTTACAAAAAAAAAGAACCTATACATATCTACTCTACTATATGTACGTCCGGACCCCCAGGCCCAGAAACAGAGGGTGAAATAGAATCAACAATCTCTGGATGCTCTGCGGACCCAGCAGTAACAATAGCCTCTTCAGACTTCCTCGCAAGAACAGAACTGGCCTTTCAATGGGCGTCCTCCTCTGCAATAAGTTTGGCAAGATTTGCTGTAGTTATCCGGTCTAACACCCTCAAGTCTAGTCTTGGGAGAGCAGGATCCTTTTGCACTCAGCCCAATAAGCTTTGAGAAACCCCCCTACCATGCCTTAATACACCTTCTTATCATTTACTTAGGATTTCTCAAGCTCTGCCAGCTTCCCTTGGAGCTCAGCAATTTGAAGATCCTGCTCCTCAATCCTCCTCGTCAACTAGGCCTGGCTATGTTCCAACTCAGAAACCTTCTTCTGACTCTCCTTAGCATCGGATTTGGCCTCAACATATTTTGTTTGGCAGTGCTCCAGAGCTGCCTTCTCGCTATCCAGCTTCTTCTCAAAATCGATGGCTATGGTCCCACCTCAATTTCTTTTAAGTTGTACTAGCTCTTTAGGTAGAAGTAGTGATCCTTCGCCAGCAGTAAGGCCTGATTCATCTACCAAAAATCAATAGTTAACTTAAATAAGGAACACGTACGATAACTACATCAAGTGGCAGAAGCTAGCTTACCTCCAATGACTGACCAATCATGGAATCCAGCAACCCATCCGGGCCCTGCTTGGACTAACATTGCATGTCATCGGGCAGCCGCAGTGACTCGGCGTACTGGTCCTGCACTTGACTATTGGAGATACTCGGGGGCTTCATCCGCTTTAATATCCAGCCCCTCATATCCGGACACCCAGATAATCTCGGGCATTGAACATAAATCTCTTCATCCAGCCCCTCCGCATTAGACCTTGGGTCAATCAACTGCCTCTTTCTTTGCCCAACTCGCTTTGGCCGTTCACTTTCCACTGGTGCTTTGCCCTTGGGGTCGACGGGAACTACTTCTAGGGCTGCAGGAGCTTCAGGTTTCAGAGAAGGAGAGACCCACACCTCCTTCACAGCAGTTGGCTCATCAACTAAGGAAATCCCGCCCATAAAATTAAAAAGTCAGTCATCTACAAATGGCAAAAATAAAGCAAGTCAGAAAGATAGCTCAAAGCAAAACAAACATACCGACGGAGTGATTGCAACTCAGACATACTCTCCACAGGTACCTCCGGGATGCATCCTCCGCTGATTAAGCTTCGGCAAGTCCATTGAGATGTAGCTGCAAAACTAGCTCCATATCAAGGTTGAAAAGTTTCGCTAGATGGGTCACTTTATGACACTCATCCGACCACATCCTCTGGACGTCCAAGAAGTTCAACTGATGCTCCACAACAAAAAAAGGGTGTCTCCACTTCTTATGGAGATCCAGAAGCTTTACGAAGAGTGTATGATTGGGTATAGCCGATAGGGAGAACATCAGCTCTCCCTTCTTCCTAGTCAGCTTGTACAAGTATTGGAAGACATCTAGATTAGGGTCCCTACCCTCTTCATGCATCATTTGGATGAACCCGGTCAGTATCTTATAGCTATTCGAATGAAGCTGACCGGGCGCTATGTTATTCCTATTGAGAAATTCTTTTACAAAGGGATTTAGAGGAAATTTCAAACCCTTCTCTAATTGGTCAAAATATACAACTAATCTACTTAGCCCTGATAAGGGGGTATGGGCCCTAAACCTCCTATCTATGGTGTGAAGGGCGTAATCAATGAGGATACAGAACTGCCGTCAGTACCACCCCAGTAACTCACTATCTACATTGGAGACAAAAAGATTAGACCTAACTTCTTCCCTTGCAGCCATAGTAGAGAAGGGAAACACGTAATAATAGAAAGGAGCAAAAAAAGGAAGGAGAAAGATAAAAGAATCACCTGGTCGCCACAAGCAAGAACTACGACAGGAAGAAATGGAAACAGTGGAGGCGATAACAACGCAGCAAAGGCAAAATGATAGAAAAGCAAAAGAAGCAAAATATGCCAGTTAACAAACGCAGTGGTATTTATAGAGACACGGAAGGATTTGGAAGCACGTCATTAACTGCCCTCATTATTGCTGCATTCCTCCCTAGGCCACCAGGGGCTTTTTGGGAATAAAAAAAGCCCATTAGACGAGGAGTCACGATAACGACGGCACAAACGCTCTGTTTACCGACATACGAAATGATGCATCACTCACACAATTTCAATTATGAATCCCTAAGAGTTGAAGTGATACCACCACGTGTCAGCCCGCCCACATTTTGACTGGGCCGCTTCGTCAAGCAACTCAGAAGACATTTCAAACATCATTTCTAGCCCATTCCGAGTATCCACACATCTAAGTTCAGTGACTGAAGCTGGCACCCTCAGGTCACTTCCATAGTACTGAGGTTCCGAGCATGTAAGCCTTGCGTCCTGAACCGAGCATCTGAGTCTCGCACATCTAAGTCCAGTGACTGAAGCTGGCACCCTTAGGTCGCTTCCGTAGTACTGAAGTTTCGAGCATGTAAGCCTCGCATTCCTAAACCGAGCATCTAAATCTCACGCATCTAAGTCCAATGACTAAAGCTGGCACCCTCAGGTCGCTTTCATAGTACTGAGGTTCCGAGCATGTAAGCCTAGAGTCCTTGAATCGAGAATCTAAGTCTCGCACATCTAAGTCTAGTGACTGAAACTGGCACCCGCAGGTCGCTTTTGTAGTACTGAGGATCTGAGCTCGGAAAGCCTCATGTCCATGCACCGAGCATCAAAAATCCAGTGACGAATGGTTTCGTCATGTTCCTAAATGGATGAGTTAATCTATTATGGTGCTTATATGCACTTGGCGAGTATCCCAGCTCTATAAATTATGATTCAACGATGACCATCCAGATACTTGCAATGATTTTTACTTACTGTGACTGAGGCTGGCCACCTCAACTCACTGGCCTTTATTACCGTCTTATATCCCTTATAAGAGCATCAGCATCCTACCCGGACGCGACAGACATAAATATCTGAATACTCTAGGGGGACTCTTGATACTATCTAGAATGTTCCCGTTTAATTAGGGGCCCCTTACCCCTTAAATAAGGACACTTGGATCAGGAAAAAGGCAGATCCGTCCGGAATGGGAACTACCCCAAAGTGGAGTCCTAAGCACAAAAGGAAAACTCTCATACTAAGATTATGATTCACTATCCCACATGGAATCTGACTCCATCTAGGTTTAAGTATTACTATATATAGAGCCTTATATCCCTCACAAGGGGACATCTCATTCTCACATATTCAAGCTATCTTACATTCTCCTTGCTTCTATTCTCTAACTTAGGCATCGGAGTGTTCGTGGGGATCCTCCCCACCTCTCACCTTGCCTTCTATTCGTGATTTACAGGACGCTGAGCCCAAGAGTTCCAGAAACCAGTTATCACATCCCAAAAAGGCAGTGTAGGTAACATGGTTGTAAGCACAACCTACAGTTTACCTCACCCCAAAAAAACATAGGGCATCCGCTTTGTACTGTCGTCGCCGTTAGCATTTGACCACTGACTTAGGTAAAGGGTGTCAATCTCACTATGGTGTTCATAAAAGTTAGTGCATTCATGATGAATTTTATAGCGATTGCATTGCTATTGTTTGTTAAGAATGTTCATGGTGTCTTTGTGTATAAAGTTTTCTTTTATTTAAGATTGAATCTTATAAGGATTTTACATAAAATAACCGCTTATTTTGATTATTCCATACACAAGTATTCAATTGTTTACAGATAATATAAGTAATGGTTACCAAAAAATTAATTTTTTTTGGAGTCATAATTGGTAAAAAAAATTAAACAATAGAGGAAAATTGAGGAATAAACCCTCCAATCTTTTATAGGAAGAGAATGAAGTGAGGACTTATTATTATAATTAAAGGTGCATATGTTATGGGTTAATTAGATGTCATCTATGTTGAAATTTTTGGGACTGAAATGTGCTCGAAGTGATAATGCATGATAAATAAAAGTAAACAAATTAAGTTCCAAAAGTGCTTGGAAATTGGTATTGCTTGTTTATATTTCTATTTGGTTTGTGTTTTATCACTATAAGCGTAGGTTGTTGAGTAGTTTACTTGCAACTTAAATTGAGATGGCGAATTCATGTAGATGTTATATGTTGAATATTATTCGATTGAAGTGGAGTATGAAGATGAGACCAAACTATTGGAAAATGTCGATCCTAATAAGTATTTGTACCTGACATTATTATGAGATGTGTTTAGGATGTTTTCACATATTATATCTGAAGTTCCAATTTGTGTTCTTAGGACTGGGATGCATCTACAGATGGATAAGGATATACTGACAATGTTTAGGAAGTACAATGATAATCAAATGATTCACATTATGATTTATAAGAACTTCACTCCTTTAAAAAATAGTGCATCCTAATGTAACTCAACCAAATGTGAGTATAGCACATGAAGACCCTAAAAATACAACATTACCTCCCCATTTAAATAGACATACAGGTAGAGCACGAAAGGAAAGATGTGCACATGCATCAGAATAAGGATCTTCATCACAGAAAAAACATGCATGTGATGTCAAATGCAAAATATGCAAGGAAATTGGCCATTCTAAAAGATTATGTCAAAGATATGGAGATGCAGCAAGGGTATTATTATTGTTATTAAGTTTAATTTCATTTGTGTTTGCTGTATGGTTTGGTGTTTTAATATATTAATTTTTTTATGGCTGTTGGGATCGTATATGAGGAATGAAAGTGGAGCAAGTTAAGTCGGAAGGTCAATGACATATGATTCTGGTGGTTCAACTCAATGTAATGAATGGAAGGTTTTTCATGGGAAAATACAATGGCTGAAGTGAGGATCCATCAAGAAAAAAAAATAGCAAGGCCAATAAATAAGGGCCACGACATTTAGGTGTAATTTTTATGAACTGAATGTTGTTTTATCATAGATAATACATCTTGGGAATTTATTATGGTGTTTAACAGCAGAGGATGGATGGAAACTGTAGGGGAACAACTGAAAACAGAACTAAATTGTATATCGATGGGGACAAACAAATAAAGCTTTTAGTCAATTTCCCTCGGCTCATCATATGATGTTGAGTCTGAATCCATCACAAAATTTTAGTTTGCTAAGTTTGACACTCCAAGGAGTAATTGCCGACACAAACATTACAATTTAAATCTATAATAGCACCCTAACATTTTAAAGCCTACATTAAAGATGTTTGTGCCTTGTGACTATTGTCATGCTGAAGATGACAACAACAACGACAATGATGATAATACTGATGATGATCACAACACCGTGATGATCGTACTTCTTTTGTAGCTGGAGGTAGTGCCCTTTATTTATAGTTTATTACTATGGGCTTCAGTCAAAGAGCACAACGCCAATATTTGAATTTATGGTCCAAAGTACAATAAAATAAGCCCTGTCAATCTTAATTTATTTTACTTTAATTTTAGTATACTTTTTGCTTATTGTCTATTTATTATTAAACAATAATGTATCTAACATAGTACTATGTTGCTAATATAATTACTATTGTACTATTGTGATTCTTACGTGTGTTATATAATTGACCGACTTTTTTTGAATTTTTAATTATTAATTGTAATATTAACATGATTATGATTAATCAATTTTACTGATATTAATAATTAATATAATAATTCAAATAATATTATGACATTTTTTTTAACTGTAAATTTTTTGTGTACTTTACATTATTAGTATTTAAAACATAAGGCATTTTTGTATCTTTTAGTTAAAAACATAAATATAATGTAAGTTTATAAAGTTAAATTTAGTAATATGTTAGTAAAAATTGATCATTATCTAATTTTTTTTAGTCATCGTATTTTTAATTTCAATTTTAATTTTATAGTGTTTATAATTAATTATAATAATATTAAAAAATAGCATATTTTAAATAATATTAATTTTTTTGTGTATATTATTTTTAAGATTTTTTATTATTTTAATTCAATCTATTATTATTATTATTAAAAAGTTATTATTAATGCATGACTAGCGTGTGTGCGGAGCCTCGGTTATTTATGAAATTAAGGTAAAAAAGAAAATTATTTCGAAGTATATGGTACTTGTAATACTAAATATTAGGTATATGTATATGATATTTAATATTATGCAATTAAGTCGTATTTTTTAAAAGGGAAAAAGTCATGTATAATAATATATGATAAAATTTAATAAATATAAATTGTGTTTAAAATATAATAAAGGAATGACTGGCAAAAATATGTTTATAAATTTCAATATTAATAATATTATTATTGTTGTTCTTATTGTTGCTGCTAGTACTACTACTACTAATATTAGTATTCAATTTGTCAAGGAAAAATGTAAAATATTTGGTATATTACAATAATTCAAGTAATAAATACGAATTTGAAATGTTTAGTACAATACAATTTAAACTTTAAATATGAGACCTAAGGACAATTGTTATGATTAAAAAAAAATTAAAAATATGGAATACCCTTTTTATTTAAATTTTAAAAAAATATATGAAACTAAGAAAATTAACAATGTATGTATTTTAAAATTTAAGATATTTGGTTATTAGTATATTTGAAAATTAATTGATTATTATCATAGTAAGTAATATAATAGTATTGAAAGTATTTAAAATTAATGAGTTAAGTAATATTATTATAACAATTATTTGTAGTGTATGTTAATATATACAAGGCAAACATCATGGTAAGCTCTTGAAGTGTAGTGATTTTTGTTGTCAATCCCCTATCCTTTTATTTTATTGCATTGAGCCCATATAATATTATGTATGTAGCTATTATGCCCTTATAATATGATTGATGTATACATTGAGCTCGTATACTATTATTTATATAATGCATTAAGCCCCTATAGTATAAAGAACATATATATGAAACTTGTCAAATTAGAGCTCAATAGATACATAAATAATAGTATGGGCGCTTCAATGTAATAAATGGATAGGGATCAATAAAAACTAAAACTATAGTTAATGGCATGGGTTTAAAAATGGATTTTGCATAAATACACACATATATTATATAGGGCTACCAATATGCGACATGTATGGATTAAACAACGCGACATGACATGGAAGTAAACAAGTGTAGACAGTGGGGTTTAGCGTGCATTCAAAATTTTAGCAACCGCGACACTATTTGAGCTCAAGGCTCTAGAAAATACACTAACCACTGTCATAAAGACATGACGTGAAAATGAGGAGTCACCACCTAGGGTAATAACTCGGACAAATCGAAAAGGTGGTACTTGATTCCCTAAAAGAAAGCTAGCACCACAACCAAGAGATTTTGGATACGAAATACCAACTTCTTTTAGTCTCGTGTTCATTTAGAATTACTTTATAAATTACTATATTATCCTCTATTTACATGCAATTTCATATAAACTCTTATTCTAGCAATTAACTCCAAGTTAAACCAGTCATTAAAATACAAGTAAATAATTCATTCATTCAAACATATAATCCTTAAGTTAGTCTAATCTACATTAATTTTAAGTAAATGAGCTAAATCTACATGTCTTTAATAAGTGAGCCTAAAGGGCCTAATTCCTTTTAATTTTAATTAAATGAACTAATTTTAATTAAATGAACCTAAGTCTATTTATTTTAATTCTAAAAATGGGTCTAAATCTACAAATTATGAAGTATTTAAATTAGTAGGCCTAATTTTACATTTTTTAATTCTAAGGTGATCTTACATCTACAAGTTATGAAAAAATGCTTTAATTTAATGGGCTAAGTCTAATTAATTAAATTAAATTAAGTGGACCTATGCCTAATTTACTAAATGGGCATAAGTTATTTCTACCCTAATTTCTAATTAATTATGGGCCTAAAATGCATTTTAATTAATTAAACCTAAAAAAACCTAAATTTAAATGGGTTAAAACCTAATGTGTGCCTAGGGCTCAAAACATATAAAAACAAATAAAAATACCAAAATAATAATAATAATAATAATAATAATAATAATAATAATAATAATAATAATAATAATAATAATAATAATAATAATAATAATAAAACATGCCAAAATAATTAAATAAAAAGATCAAATAACTAATTAAATTAATTTCTTCTAAAAAAACCCTAATTTTCATTAACGTGCAGCCTAAATTAATTTACTTCCACCATTGATTTTAATTAATTACCCAATTAAAACCCTAATTTTACTAACTAATTAATCAACAAAAACATGCAATCACATATATAATTTCACTATTCCCACTATTGGGGCTATTACAATAATCTACAGAAAATACTAATAAAGATAATTAATACACCCCCAAAACATAAATAAAATAAAGTAATAAAAAATAATAAAATAATAAAAAAACCTTAGAAACTATATCTCTACAAGGTCTTATCCATGGCATTCCATGGACTTCTCATGGATTCAATCTTCCAAACATGATCATCATATATTTTACTCCATAATCACCAAAAAAAAAATTATGATTAGTGAATCAATAATAAAATAAAATTAAAAATCAATAAAATAAAAATAAATAAATAAACCAAATAAAATAGAACAAGTAGAAGATGATGCTTATAGATGATTTTAATGGAGTGCTCCTTAGATTTTGTCAACTCACCGTTCTTGATAGGTCTTCGCATTTTGTTCTTCAAAAATCCTTCAAAGATCTTCAATTAATCAATTAAGCAAAAGAATTTTTTTGTAGAGAATGCAGATGCTCTTTTTCTTTTTTTTTTCTTCTCTTTTTTTCGTCTCTTTTTTTCTCTTCCTTCCCTCCACTTCTTCCAGGAGCCAAAAAACCTCCTTTTATAGTGAAACATCCTTCAAACCCTACGTATAAATTAATTCCTAACAGACTTCCATTTCCTTAAAAATATTAGATAAATATCAAAAATAATTTTAAGAGAATTTTAGACCAATTAGGACTCAAGAAAAGATTTTAATTTTCTGAAAAATTCAAAAACCAAGCAGAAAAGGTCTAATTTCAACCGGAATTATATAATTCCGATCGGAATGTAATTTCAAATAAAATTACATAATTCCAATCAGAATTATAGAATTATGACCTCTATTTTTTAAACTTTTAATTACAAAAAGGTCCCTAAAAGAATTTAAATTTTGTAATTAGGTTCTTAAAAAATGTTGCAATTTAGTCCTTGAAAACATTAAATCCTTTCTTTGAAAAATACAATTAGACCTCTAAAGTTTCAAAGTTCAAGTATTGAAGACCTATTCATAACATTTTCATCATTGGAGTCTTTTATTGCATCTATAACTCATCATTCCAAAATTGAGTGTCTACAATGGGGTTAGGGTGTCGTTATTTCGACACAACATGACCTGTTTAAACTTATTGTATGTTTACATATGTTAATATTATGAATATTTTGTATTGACATATATATAGTATTTATATTGTTATATATAATAGAATTTGTTTCATTAATTAAGTTATATCAGAAATTTTGACATATTAACCTAAAATATCATTTTTGTAAATATTATATTATCATAGTTTTATAATAACTAATATAAATATTGTAATAAGGTAGTAACATAATTATATGAAAATGATAATCGTCTAATTTAGTTATAATATTTAATATTATCTTACTAAATAAAACAAAGTTGTTTTGATAATTTTAGGCCATTATTGAATATCAAAGTTCAAAACTACATAGTTTTAGCTTTGAAATTTTCAAATGGCCGTAATATTATATAAAAAAATTGGTAATATAACTTTAATATCATAATATAATTATGGTCTAAAAAATAGCCATAGACAAAATTAAGCTTTTATATTAAAAAATGGCTTAAAATTGTATCAATAAATGTGAATATAATTTGAATGTACATAATATAATTGTAGGAAAAAAAGGCCATAAACAAAACTACATATTTTGGAAATTGTAGATTGGTTTAAAGAAAAACCTATCTACTACTTGATCTTCATTTTTCATAGCACCTTCCTCTACTGCATTGTTCCTCTTGAACTTCCAGTCTTCTTCTTCTTATTCTTCTTTTACTTACCTATTGTTCTTCCAATATTCTTCTTCTTCTTTTTATGTACATTTCATGATCTTATTTTTAATCATCATCTTTAGAACCAGCAGCTTCACTGTCTTGCACCAGCCATCGTAGATCGAACCATTTCATCTCATACCATGCATCGTAGATCGAACCAATCCATCTCACACCAATCATCTACTGTTGCTATTGTTGCTTTTAGGTACTTTTTTTTTATATTTTGAACACTTAGTTGCTTGATCTCTCTGTATTATGTATCTTGTTAATGTTGCTTTTCTTATTTTTCTTTAAAGTCAGTTTATGTGTATTGCATTTGCTTTTTTCATTGGTTTATTTTTATTTATGTTAAATTTCAATCTTGCTCTCAGTGGTTTCTAGATTATGATGCTTGCTTTAAAAAGAACAAGAATAAATTTACTGGTTGTAAAAGAATTATATTTGCATTTTGGGGTTTTTTTCTAGGTCCTATAACTCTTCCTTAATTTTTCTTATTTATTATATTGTTCGAAATTTAATTGCTTTTTTGTACGTCTTATTATTTTGCTTTTGATTTGATTTGTATGATGAAGGAATACTTTTGGAGATGTTAATTTTTGAGTAAAATTTTACCATTTGATTGATGGATAGCTTCATTATAAGCTTTTTACAAATGTAATAATCCATACTTTAAAGCTACGTATGCCTTAAGTTTGGATTTTCTTTTCCTTTGTATAAGTACCTGACTATAGCTTGCTGCTTTATTTTCTTGCTCAATGTTAAGGATTAGAAATGGGGTTTTGGAATTAGTAAAAGGAGCTTGCAGAGTGTTCAAAATTTATGTTATGTATTAAAAAAAAAGGTCTGCATCTAATATGGGTTGTTTTTCACATAATTTGAAGGTTTGTGATAAGCTTATATGCATATAATTATGCTGTTAATGAAGAACAAATCCCAAGTTTCAAGGTGAAGCCTGCTATCCAATTCCCCTTCCTCATCTATAATAACTCCCTATACAGACGAAATGACTATGGACTTGATGAGACTTAACCCGTAAAGTTTTGAATCAAGTTTGATATAATTATATTGTTCAATTAATCAAATAGTTTATGTGCCTATGATATAATATTCATATTTATTGTTTATTATGGTTGAAGTTAGTTTGTGTCTGGTAATGATGGGTTAGTTCGCAATAACCTTGATGTTGATGTGTCACTTATAAAGCATGTATCAAATTTTATTATAATTGTTATTGGAAAAAATTTCAGGTTGATGCAGATGCACGAGCGCTGGAGCGAAACAAAATTGTACATGATTAGGACAGAATCTAAGTTGCCAAAATATTGAACATGGTTTGATGCAAATCATGGGTTGTTGTCATGACCCAAAACAGGGGCCATGACCGGCGCTAGGGAACGGGAATTCTTTCGAATCCGGAACCCGTAGCAAGCCTAAAAATAAAATAAATATGCAATAATAACCATAAAAATATAATATGCAGCGGAAAATAAAAATCATAAATATTACAATATCATCCATATCAACTGGATTTAATTCAAAACTCATCACATCGCATATATAATCTCATAAATGTATAATCTTTATACAAATCCAGTTTTACTATAATACATCTCTTTAAAACAAATACTTTATTTCACAACTACTGCAGTGTCTAGATAAAATAAATAAGACTCAAGTATATAATTTACATAAAGAAGCCGGGGCGGAAGAAATCCGGCGTATCGACCTGCTACTGAGGTCTGAGGAAGTTGACTCTCCTGAAAAATAGTCAACGGAGGGGAGTCAGACCTCACTGAGTGAATTACTATAATATATATACATACACTCTAAGTGATAATGCATACAGTCAACAGTATATGAGTAATATGTATATATACAGGCAAGTTCATACAGATGCAGAAAAATCATTTTATATACTTTGTCTGAAAATCAACTTTTATGAAGGATCACATAGAACCCTAGAATATCGCAACCTCAGAAAAATAGTGTTAAACAACACTCTAGCCATACAGGCTCACTTATCCAAATATATCCACTTAATCCATTTGGACAGTAGACTGGCCCCGAGACACTAAGTCAACCGAGCTCCAGCAGTCTGACTGCCAGTGTGATTGGCCCCGAGACACTTGGTCAACCGAGCTCCAGCAATCACACCCACAAACCACATCTCACATATATCAATAATCATAATCAAATCGATATCCACAAATAAGTTAGTAATATAGCCTAAAGCTATAGGCGTACCGGTACGTACTCGGTCCTAGTGCTGCCCACTAGGTAGCACGTTCTATTGATATCCTTCATTAATAAATAATAAAACATTCATTCACAAATACATGATGCATGAATTTAAATAAATCAACAATATAAACCATATATATACTGGAAATATACCAAACATAAACCTGGTATATTTTGAGTATATATATGTCAAATAAATCCAATCAAATCATGAATTAAACTAAAAATATATTTAAAAACATTTTAAATATATTTTATTAATAAAACATGTATATAATTTATTATATACCAAAAATATACTTGAATATAAATCATGTTATTTATGCATATTTAGTCAAAATAAAACATGCATTTTCTAAATCATGCATCCTAAGCATATATATATAATATAGTAACTCACCTAATGCGCTCCACGAGACAGGTCCGACGGGCCTGGTCCACTAACCCTCGGTCTCGGCGCAACTAAACAAGAAATAATTAATCGACATCAGAATAACCCTAACAGAAATCCTAGAATTCAATCTAGAGTATTCAACACAGAATCGGAAATTAGGGTTCGACTGGATATCACGTTTTACGAGAATTCTACCGAAAATCCGGCAGAACCTCTCCTGTAAAATGGACATCTCTCTACTCAAAAGAGTAGAGCCGACCCTGCAAAGAAAATACACTTCAAAAATAAACACCACAATCAATCACAACCCCTCGGTCGGACTCCAGACTACAATCTGTCGACCGGGGTCCACAAACACAGAATATATATTCAAATATACCAAAAATATCCTTAAATCATAAAAATACATTTCATACGTAGAAATTACATAATAAATCTTGAAACACTGTAAAAACCGATTAAAACTCATTTTATTAGAAAAACCGTATATTATATATATAATTGAAAATAATTCCCGGAAAATAGTTTTAATTAGTTAAAAATACTAGATATTTTGTAGAAATCATTTTTATACCTTAAATAAATATTAAAACCAATTAAATTACATTTTTAGACAATTTAGGGTAAAATTACCAAAATACCCCTATATATATATATATATACCTAAATTACTTCAAAAATTCACCAAAAATCATACAATTATCCAAAATTAATTTTCTCAACATATTTATCAATAATATCAATAATTAAACTCAATTAACCAATTAAATTCAATTTAAAACACAATTAACTTAATTTTACAAAATCACATAAACTTCAATAATTAAAAATAAATACTTAGAAATTCATAAAAATTCCAAATAAATTTCTATAATTCATTTCAACACCTAATTCAACCATAAACTCCAATTTCATAATTTAAATAATTAATTTCCGAAAATTAGAAAATAATATTAAAATATTCAAAAATACCCAAAAATCCAAACAATCTCCAAAAATTCTGTAAAAATTCATACATGAAGATTAAGCTACCAGGAACAACATTTGTGAAGGAATTTTCCATGAATCATCCAAATCGAAGCTCAAAAAAATCAAAAACCCAAAGAGGCCGAAATTTTCAAATCGAAACCTAAGCAATTCTAGACCATTTTAGCTCAAACAAAAGCTAGAATCACACTCACCGGAGCTCAAGGAGAAGATAGAGACCGGCGGTGTCAAAAACGGTGGCCGGAGGAGGGAGAAACGGCGGTGAGGAAATGGTGGTCGGCGTCGGGCGCGGGAGAGAAAGAAGAAGAAGAAGAAAAAGAAAAAGAAAGAAAAGGAAAGAAAAAGAAAAAGAAAAAGAAAGAAAAAGGAAAAGAAAAAGAAAAAAGAAAAAAAAAAAGAAAAAAAATAAAATAAATTAAAATAATTAAATATTAATAAATAAATAATAATAAAATAATAAATTTTAATAATTTAATAATAAATAAAATAATCAAATAATAACAAATAAATAATAAAATATTAGGGTAATAATAAACCCTAATTAAATAAATATACACACACAGGCTTTATTTAATAATTTAAAAATATGTATGAGTTCATGCAAACCCGTAAATACATTTAAAATAATTAATAATACATTGTTTACGTGGAAATTTCCCCGAAAATGAAAGTCCCGGGAAAATTTTACGTAAAATACTGAAAATAATAGACAGTAATTAAAATAGGTTTAAAATACATATTAACTCATAAAAATATCGTATAATGCATAAAAATTATTGACACTGTATATCCCGGTACAGTGTAAAAATATTTTAAAAAAACACGGGATATTACAGTTGTGCTCATGCAGTGTTTTGATTTTTCACGTATATGAGGGGTTGTTTCAATCTGTGTTTAATGTACTGGTAATTCTGTTATATTAAATAATATATTTGTTAATTATTGTGCATTTGTCTAGAGGTCCATACATTCATTAACATCAATTTAACTTGTTTGCATTTAAGATAAAAGTTATAATTATTTTTTAAACTCCTATATGCATGTTAACACAATAATCCCCAAATAGTGTAAATTTCAAAATTGTGCTAACAGTTAACAAGTACTAATTATGTCCAATTGTAGATGCTTAAAATTTGGGTGTGGGAGAGATTCATAAAATTGTGATCAATGACAGAACTGAGTAGGGTTGGGTGAGGCATGCTTGGCTCAATTATTTGACACTATTAAATGCAACATGCATAATGTTAGTGGTGTGGTGGGGTGCAACCAAGTGGATAATCATTTTAAGGTTATATGCACAAATATTATAGCATGTCAATAAACTAATTCACAATAAATTCAGTTTTTTATGCACAGCACAGTTGTGCACAAAATTAAAGCTTGTTTAGTCCATCATTGATGGCATGGTATACTGAATTAGGAATAACTCAATTACAAGACACTTTAATATACAATTACTAAAATGAAAATCTACTTAGATGCGCATAAAAACATAGTGAGGGTTTTGCAGAATGCATGTGATATTGTAAAAATAATTAAGGCAATTATGGCTCCCTAACCATAATTAATTTTGTCTGTGGTTACAGTTTTATAAATCTTTCCTAGAATAAAAATATGAGTAATTGCGATGGGATATAATATGTAGTGCATAACTGTTGATGTAGATTTTAAGAAATCGCTAATTTGGGGATAAGTGCATGAAGAATAAGGAGTTTCATTAATAAAAATCTTTTCAAAATTACAGGCAAGCAAAACAAATTGAGTTAACTCAATACATGCACCTCTAGCCAAATGCACAACAATTATAATACACTATTTTAACATATAACACCATTACCATTATAGGGGTGGTGCTAAATTTCCATCTTTTCTAGATATCCAATAAATGTTCTTCTATATGTAGCTTATAAGATGTTAAAGTGTCCATTGAATGTAACAACCACAATTGATTAGCGTGTATATAGGATTATTTTTGTATATGGTGTATTGGATTTTATGGATTTTCATAGTATTACATATGATAATATTATGTTGTATGTTACCTTAAGCTGTATGAACAAGTGCATTGCAATTTTATTCATGCAAAAAATATTATTATTTATTGATGAGCAATTGTATTTTTCTTGAAGTCATGATTCTTTCAAAAAATATATATAATATGGAAAAGTTGTTGTGTAAAAAAATGGTGGTAATATTGATAGGGTCGCACACCAATATGTATTTCGAAGTAAATGAAAGTGAGGTTTATGCAAAGTGAAGAAGCATGTACAAATGGCAAAACGATTGATTGTGTAACATTTATATTGCTTGTGTTGGAGACTTGGACATTTATATTTGCTTGTGTTGAAGACTGGGACATGGAAGAAATGTGCATTTTATGAGGGTGGAAAGCATTAAATGGGTTGCCAATATTATTGGGGATTGCTAATGATGTGGAGAAATTTAAAACAAATATATCAAAATTTGTTTACCACTATAAGGCCACACTTTATTTGGTTTAATTATTGGACATATGGCCCAAAAAAGATAGTAAAAACTTGAATATTATAATATAAAAAAATTGATTTACTACCAACGACTATTCCATATACGGACAATAGTGGAGGAAAATCTGCATAATTGGATATGTAACTGAAATGACACCTGATATATTGATTGGTTATTGGTCTTTTCCAATGTTGTATAATCATGCTTGTGACTAAAGGAAAGCAAAATAAGAGGAAGAACAATATATGGTCACTCTTAAATCCAGGGGACATTTGCATACTTAAATTTTTGCCATAGAACACGTGTGTAATTAACATAAGTTGTACGTGTCGTTGTTGTGTTGGTTAGGTTTATGGGGGGGGGGGGGGGGGTATTAATGCTAAAAGTTTGTACATGAATAAGTGATAGGTCAACTAACCTCTCATGTTGAAATGAAGAAAATTGATATCAAAGTTTTCACAATAAACAAAAAATGACTGAATTATTTCATAGATCATCATCAAATTAATAATATTTTTTTATTTCTATATATTAGTTTTCTTATAGAGTGAAGAAAGTTACAATTCTAAGCTATTTTTCTTCAAGATTAGGAGATAATTTTTTATAGTCATATAGTAATAAATAATTTAAAAATTTTACGTTATATGGAAACATTTGACCAATAAGCCATGATGCAATCGAGTTTCTTTCCATTTTGTTTAAAAATAAAATCACTAATAAGTTTATCGTGTACAAAATCAACCATGCCTTAAGAACGTTCATTTCATTAATACAATATATGTACCTATCATTGTTTATATGCAAAGAGTCTTAATACAAAAGAGTGAAAAGGGATAGCACTATTATTTTCATGATGGATATAATATCATAATACAGCCAGAATGGAGAAGGCCATAAAATGTAATGGCATTCCTTTTACCTAGAGATATACAACTATAGACATAGTAGGTATTGAATGGAGAAAGAAATTGAATCTACTTATCAATAATCTTGCAGCCATTATTGAATTGATGCTCTTAGACCATGGTTGGGAATAAAGTTTTCATGTGCAAGGCAAACCTTCGTTAGTGGTGAAGTATCATGTCCATGTTCTAGACAACATAATAAAGCTTCATGTCAGTGGTGAGGTATCATGTGGATATTGCATTACTTCCTGCATGTTAACTACCCAAAAAGAGGTCAGTTAATTACATTGAAAACCCGAAAGGATATAGCTTAGCTAGCTATATATGTAATCATAAACCAATGTAATAAGGTAAAATAAACAATAGTTTCATAATAAGAATTTGGAGTGTTTAGAATGATACACCTAGAATATAAGTCAATATTTAATTATTAAAATGATAGAATATTATAGTTTGGTCCCCATGCTTAATAAACTCCCACATAATTAAATATGAAAAAAACTAGAAGCTTTGATGCTATTAAAGACACATCTAAAGAAATATTAACAATATATGAGTTACATGGAAAATGGGGCATATCAAGTACGGAGGAAGCTGGAGTGGCAATGCTCTTTTGAACCATGCAGGAAAAGTGATGAACCTCCATATTAAGGATTCATTGGTTCAAGCACCATAAATAATTATGATGCAAGATCTGGTTGGCTCTTTTAGTTCATCTCATAGCACCTCAATGCGAAGATGAATAATTGTTCAGCTAAGCCTAAACAAATGGCCAATTCCCAACCAAAGAATCAAAGAGGTTTTTCAAGTTTCCTTTGTCTAATGCATATTGCACCTCATACATTATGCCCATGGCTACTATCTGAGCAACAATCTTAACAATATAATACCAAATGAATAAACATCTGACTTTGGAGTGAGCTCTCTTGATATAAGAAACTCTCGATCCATGTACACAAAAGTGCCATGAGGGTGGTCAGTTCTAGAACATATTATTGTGTTATTGCTTGAAAATTCATTTAAAGAAAGTAGACAACATATTCCAAAGTCAATTAATTGACTGATGAAATTGGCATAAAATAGGATATCAGCAGGTTTTAAATCAACAAATACACTATGTTGTAGGGTTTACTATAGTTTATGAAGATAAGCACATAACATAACTTAATGGCAATCCGAATTTGAATTTGCCAAGACAGAGGAGGAGAATTATTCCTACAGCTCAGTTGGTTCTCAAGGCTACCATTGGGAAGATACTCATATACTAGTGTCCAAGTTTCTGGGTAGGATCTAATGATAGTGACAACTTTTGGATGTCACATATTGCCCAAAACATTAACCTATTACATAACCAACAAAAATATTATGGTGCTAACTCTTCAAATTCAATTCAAATTCATTCTTTTAAACTACAAATAACAATTATTTCCTGTATGTGATCAACATTACACTTTGTAGGATGCAAGTGCTAAAATAAGCTTCTTAATGTTCAATTCTATATACAATTATCCAACTTAATTTACTTATGTTAATATTTCACGTGATAACTAAATAGAACTATAATCGCAATGTTCAAAGTGATCATAGCCAACAATGCTAGATTAGACTTTAGCAGAACACAAGTTGAGACATTTGCAATCATGTGATTTTAAACAAGATTGCTTACATTTGCTGCAAGTAGAAAGGCAAGGTGCGAACTCTAATACAATATATACCTAGATAATCATTTAGATTAAAACTAATAAAATATTATTTGAAAAAAATTATAAAGCAACAATCAATATAAAACAAATCAGGTAGTTGAACGCAAAATACTACTAAATATGTGTTTATAATAATGAGATTCTTGGTTATATTTTCAGTTTATGCTTAAACACAAAATCAATGCCAAGACATATTGTACAAAGGATGGGAATAATAAAAATAATTCTATAATACTAATATACTTCACCTCCTGATGATATATTACAGTTCCTTGCAAGCTATAAGGGTGCAGGACCTTTATTGCCACTAGGGTGAGATGTAGTAGACCACACATAAATGATACCATATCCTTCTTCCCTTATATTGAGAGACTAATAAAAGTTGTGAGTTGCTTCTTTAATTTTTGATAAAGATAACTCACATATTAACAGAATTTAGGTTTAAGATTTGTTGAGCTGAATTAAGTAAAATAAGAGGAAGAAGAATACCATAAACACATGGATTAAAGGTGTCACTCTAAATGCCATACAGTTATACAACAACAACTTGTTAGTGCCTAATGGAAACCTTCAAAGAACAATGCCCAATCTGTTCAAGTTCTAAATAATAGTTTTTGTTAAACCTACAATAATCACTAACATGGAAGCCATTAAACAGAAAACTAAACCAAAGGACATCATAGTAAAGGAGATCTATGTTGTTTTATAAAATTAATTGAAAGTAGGTTCCAAATCTTTCAACTAGTCTAAATGCATTAACCGACAATAATCTTAAATATGCCCTAAACATTCAACACACAGTCATGAATACATATTAAAAGTCTATTAGAATGAAAAAATAAATAAAACCTAATTCACTTAAATAAATCAACTTACATGAAAGACCACTCAATAATCCTCTATAATTCTGGTGAAAATAAGGTTTTGTTGTATAACCAACCTCCGATCTACACCTCTCCATCCAAAAATTATTGTTCAACAATACTAGACTCCTGAATTTTATGCAGCAATTTAGTTTATGATAACAAAAATGCCCATCCCTATAAAATGCTTAGCTATAATACACACTTTCGAGTATGATACTTCTTCTAAAAAAGCCCTTTAAAAGCTAAGTAATGTATGTACTCAGCAAGTAACAAATATTTTCAAATGGTTAGTGACGAATGAAATTATACTTATTATTCAATTGCCCATAATAAACTAATAGCAGTTTCCATATATATATATGCTCATATAAATAAACTGCTCCCTAACTTAAGGCATGTACATATTGATACCATAATCAACAATGGATGCACAGCACTATATACAACTTTTCTTTGATAAAATGTGATTAATTATGTGATAAATGTGTTATATGAATGGCAGAATAAAAGCCTTAGTCTTACTATATGGCCAATAATGCATTAAAGAAATTCATATGCAAAGGAAAAAAAAGAAACAAAAGATCCTTTTTCTTTTCTAATCAATACCCCAAATTGGTAATAGCTAAAAATCTAATTCTCAAATGTAGCACAACTTTAAGCAACTTCAATCCAAAATTCATCACATAGAAGTATTTTTGAAAGGTAACCATTATAAGACAGCCTGAAGGTGTCACGACCCAAAACAGGGGCCATGACCGGCGCTAGGGAACGGGAATTCTTTCAAATCCAAAACCCGTAGCAAGCCTAAAATAAAATAAAATAAAATAAAACAGGCAATAGTAATAATAACAACACCATTAAGAAAATACTGTGTAGTGGAATAAAATCATAAATATAAAAATAATAATCCACCATGAGATTTAAATCAAATCCTTATCTCATATACATACATAAACTTTTAATACAAGTTTCAGTTCAAATTCTTAAAATACATAACTCATACAAATATAACACAATATCTTTTAACAATTTTATGACTACTGCAGTGTCTAGATCATAAAATAAACTCAAGTGAGCAGCTTAAATAAATAAGCCAAAGCGGAAGAAATCCGGCGTACAGGCCTGCTACTGAGGTCTGAAGACGATGACTCTCCTAAAAAATAGTCAACAGAGGGGAGTCAGATCTCACTGAGTGAATTACTAAATAACAATGCATACAGTCAACAATATATATATAATATGTATGTATACAAGCAAATACACACAGATGCAATAAAATCATTTTTATATATTTTCATTGAAAATCACCGTTTATGAAGGATTAAATAGAACCCTAGAATATCGAAACCTCAAAACAGTGTTAGATAACACTCTAGCCATACAGGCTCACTTATTCCAAATATATTCACTTATTCCAAATATATTCACTTATTCCATTTGGACAGTAGATTGGCCCCGAGACACTAAGTCAATCGAGCTCCAGCAGTCTGACTGTCAGTGTGATTGGCCCCGAGACACTTAGTCAACCGAGCTCCAGCAATCACACTCCTAAATCATATCTCACACATCAAATAATCATATCCAATCAATATCCATAAATGGTTAGTATTATAGCCTAAATGCTATCAGCGTACCAGTACGTACTTGGTCCTAGTGCTGCTCACTAGGTAGCACGTTCTATTGATATCCTTCATTAAAATATAAAGCGTACATTCATAAAAATAAATGATGCATGAATTGAATAAAATAACCACATAAACTATATATATATATACTAGAAATATACCAAAAGTAAACCAGGTATATTTCGAGTATATATACGTTAAATAAATCCAATATAATTGTAAAATTAACTCAATATATATTTAAAAAAAAACATTTTAAATATAAATGTTTAAATAAGCATGCATATAATTTAAAATATACCAAGAATAAACCAAAATAAACTAAAAATAAACTTAAGTACTGATTAAATTATTTATGCATATTTAATCAAAATAAAACATGCATTTCTAAATCATGCACCTTAAAGCATATATATATAGAATAGTAACTCACACTTAGTGCGCTCCTCGAGATGGGTCCGATGGGCCTGATCCACTAGGCCTCGGTCTCGGTGTAACTAAACAAACAACAATAACAGACATCATAATAAACCTAACAGAAAATCCTAGAAACTCGATCTAGAATATTAGACACAGAATTAGGATTAGGGTTCGACCGGACATCACGTTTTACGAGAATTCTACCAAAAATCCGATAGAACCTCCCCTGTAAAATAGACATCTCTCTACTCAAAGAGTAGAGCCGGCCCTACAAAGAAACACACTTCGAAAAATAGACACAGAATCACAATCACAACCCCTCGGTCGAACTCCAAACTATAATTCACCGACCGAGGTCCACAATTCACAAAATAATATAGAAATATTGAAAATACCCTTATATCATATAAATACATTTAATAAGTATAAATTACATAATTAACTCTAAAACACAGTAAAAACTGATAAAAACTCATTTATTTAGAAAAATCGTATATTATATATATATATAATTGAAATTAATTTACGAAAAATAGTTTTAATTAGTTAAAAATATTAAATAATTTGTAGAAATCATTTTTATATCTTAAATAACTATTAAAACTAATTTAATTACATTTTTAGCCAATTTAGGGTAAAATTACCAAAATACCCATATATGCATAAATATACTAAAATTGATCCAAAAATTCACCAAAAATAATATAATTGCACAAAATTAATTTTCTCAACATATTTATCAATAATATCAATAAATAAACTCAATTAACTAATTAATTTCAATTAAAAACACAATTAACCCTATTTTTCAAAAATTACATAAAATAATTAAATCCAAAATAAATACATAAAAATACACAAAAATTCCAAATAAATTTATATAATCCATTTCAACACCTATATTTATCATAAAACACAATTTCACAATTTAATTAATTAATTTTTGAAAATTAGAAAATAATAATAAAATATTCAAAAATACCCAAAAATCAAAATAAATTCCAAAAATTCTACAAAAATTCACACATGTATATTAAGCTAAGGAGAACAAAATTTGTGAAGGAATTTTTCATGAATAAATCAATTCAAAGTTCAAAAAAATTAAGAACCCTAAAATGGCCGAATTACAAAAATCAAAACCTAGGCAAATATAGACCATTTTAAGTGAAACAAAGCTTGGAATCACACTCACCGAAGCTCAAGGAGAATAAAGAGACTGGCGGTGTCAAAAATGGTGGTCGAAATCACTGTGGACGACGGTGGCTCAAGTTTCGGCTTCTCCGGCCAAAACAGAGGGAAACGGCGCCGAAGAAGAGGAGGAAAGGTGGCGGAGTTGCTGGCTGGGAAGGGTGGAGCTTGGGGCGGCACACCGATGCCCTGAAAACAGGATGGCAGGCGGTGGTGAGGGCGGAAACCGATCAAGGAGGAGGAGGAGGAGGAGTAGTCGGGGGCAGAATTGTAATTTGCCAAGCTTTGATTTTTGATAAATATTATATATGTATATATACTTTATATTATTTTAATATATAATATGATATAGACAATAAATATTCACCACACACATAATTTAATATTTTAATAATTTATACACTAAAAATAATTAAACAATATTAAATCTAATTAATAATTAATAAGTAATAAAAATATTAGGGTAATTAATTAAACCCTAGTTAAATAAATAAATACACATATATACGTTATTTAGTACTTTAAAAATATATATGAGCTCATGCAAGTCTGGAAATCTATTTAAAATAATTAATAATAAATAATTTAAGTGTTAATTTTCCCGAAAATGCAAGTCTCGGGAAATTTTTACGTAAAGTACTTAAAATAATATAAAACAAATAAAAATCAATTTTATTTAAATAACAACTCATGAAATATCATAAATATATACAAAAATTATTAACACTGCATATCCCGATGCAGTATAAAACTATTTAAAAACACGAGATATTACAAAAGGCATGCATTAATGTCCAATGTAACTATAAAAGCAGAAATTCTATGTTGATTGCTAAGCACAACAAAGTCCATAATTATAGAAATTAAAAATTTACTACGAAATAGCAACTACAAGAAACTGTATATGCCTGCATTAAATCTTTGATTTCTATACAAGTATTTCTTTGTCACTTTACTAAAAAAAAACTAACACTCCAACCCATTAGATAAAATAAGAGAAACATCAGCATTGGTGGCATAAGATTGAAATAAATATTAAGAAAGGTAACAAAATTTGATATGATCAAAACTTTAACAAGTTAATTCAAGGTTCACCTAATAATTAGGTGACGGTGTAATTAAGCATACACCATTTTCCATATTATAAATAGTAGAATTTGGCACTCATAGAAGGTTATCACTTTCAAATATTAGCATAGCACTTAAGATATTTATTGAAGAAAAAAAGAAAATGCTACCATCATAACATCAAATTCAAACACATTGCAAACAACTATTTTGTTATTAAATTTTTCTTCAGAGTAATATACATCTTTACTTTACTCATGTAATATTTCGAGTTTTTAAATAATTTTAAACTACATCAGGATATGCAATGTTGATAATTTTCATATATATTTATGATTATTTAATGAGTTTGTTATTTATTAAGTAATTTTTAATTATTTTTAATTATTTTAAGTCCTTACGTAAAATTTTTCCGAGATTTACATTTTTGGGAAAATAAAACCTAATAATTATTTATTTATTTATGCTAGCTCGTTTTATTAAATTGCATGTCATCATGCATGATTATATTTTTTATATTAATATTGTAATATCCTGAGTTTTTAAAATATTTTAAACTACATCGAGATATGCAGTGTTAATAATTTTGTATATAATTATGATATTTTTATGAGTTTGTTATTTAATTAAAACTAATTTTTAATTGTTTTATATTATTTTAAGTACTTTATGTAAAATTTTCCCAGGAATGTTATTTTCGGAAAAATTAATACGTAAATAATTTAATATTCATTATTTTAAACAATTTTACGAACTTTCATAAAATCATATATATTTTTAAAGTGCTAAATAGAGTGTATATATGTGTATATATTTAAATTAAACTAGGGTTTAACTAATTACCCTAATTTTTATTATTTATTATTAGTTTTAATATTATTTAATTATTTTTTTAGTGTATAAATTATTTAATATATTAAATTGTGTGTGTGAAAATTTATATTATTATAATACATAGTGTGAATATATATATATATATATATATATATATAATATATATATATATATATATATATATATATATATATATATATATATATATATATATATATGCATATATATATATGCATATATACATTAAAAATTGTCAAAAAAATCAAACTTTGCCAAATTATGGTTTTGCCCCCGACTTCCTCTCCTTCTTCCCCGATCGACTTCCTCTATTTCCACCATCTTTCAAGCTCTTCCCTTGCCATCGGTGTGCCGTCCAGCATGCCATCTCCTTCCTTAGCCTTCCCCGCCACCTGTTGCAGCCGTTTCCGGCGTCGGGAAACTTGTTTTGGCCGAAAAAGCCGAAACTCTTCTCAACGTCGATCGACGTGATTTCAGCCACCATTTTCGACACCGCCGGTCTCTATCTTCTCCTTGAACTCCAGCAAGTTTGATTCCAAGCTTTGTTTTACTTAAAATGGTCTAGATTTGCCTAGGTTTCGATTTTGCAATTTTGGCCTATTAGGGTTTTTGAATTTTTTTAGGATTCAATTGATTGATTCATGAAAAATTCCTTCACAAATGTTGTTCCCCTTAGCTCAATATTCATGTGTGAATTTTTGTATAATTTTTGGAATTTATTTTGATTTTTGAGTATTTTTGAATATTTTATTATTATTTTCTAATTTTCAAAAATTAATTAATTAAATTATGAAATTGTGTTTTATGGTAATTATAGGTTTTTAAATGAATTATATAAATTCATTTGGAATTTTTGTGAATTTTTATGTATTTATTTGAATTTATATAGTTTATGTAATTTTGGAAAAATAGGGTTAATTATGTGTTTAATTGAAATTAATTGGTTAATTAAGTTTATTTAGTGATATTATTGAAAAATATGTTGATAAAATTAATTTTGTGCAATTATATTATTTTTGGTGAATTTTTGGATTAATTTTAGTATATTTATATATATAGGGGTATTTTGGTAATTTTATCCTAATTTGGCTAAAAATGTAATTAAATTGGTTTTAATAGTTATTTAAGGTATAAAAATGATTTCTACAAATTATTTAGTATTTTTAATTAATTAAAACTATTTTTCGTGAATTATTTTCAAATTATATATATAATATATGATTTTTCTAAATAAATGAGTTTTTATCTGTTTTTACTATGTTTTAGGGTTAATTATGTAAATTCTACTTATAAAATGTATTTTTAGTATATAAGGGTATTTTCGGCATTTTTATAAATACTCTGTGAATTATGGACCACGGTCGGTGATTTGTAGTTTGAAGTCCGACTGAGGGGTTGTGATTGTGATTCTGTGTCTATTTTTTAAAGTGTGTTTCTTTGCAGGGCCGGCTCTACTCTTTGAGTAGAGAGATGTCCATTTTATAGGGGAGGTTCTGCCAGATTTTTGGTAGAATTCTTGTAAAACGTGATGTCCGGTCGGATTTTGATTTAATTTTATGTCTAGTAATCTAGATCGAATTTTTAGGAGTTTCCATTAGATTTGTTATGATTCATGTTATCATTTGTTTGTTTAATTGTGTCGAGACCGAGGCCTAGTGAACCAGGCCCATCGGACCCATCTCGAGGAGCGCAATAATTGTGAGTTACTATTATATATATATATATGCTTTAGGGTGCATGATTTAGAAATGTATGTTTTATTTTGATTAATTATGCGTAAATAATTCAATTAGTATTTAAGTTTATTTTTAGTTTATTTTGGTTTATCTTTAGTTTATTTTCAGTATATTTTAAATTATATGCATGTTTTGCTAATAAATTAGGTTTAAAATGTTTTTGAATATATTTCTAGTTTATTTTGTAATCTATTTGGATTTCTTTGATGTATATATACTTGAAATATACTTGGTTTACTTTTGGTATATTCCTAGTATATATATGGTTATTGTTGCTATTTTATTTAAATTCATGCATCATTTATTTTTATGAATGTATGTTTTATATTTCAATGAAGGATATCAATAGAACGTGCTACCTAGTGGGCAGCACTAGAACCGAGTACGTACCGATACGCTAATAGCATTTAGGCTATATTACTAACCTATTTATGGATCATGATTGGATTGATTTGATTGATATGTGATGTGATTATTGAGCGTGATTGCTGGAGCTCGGTTGACCAAGTGTCTCAGGGCCAATCACACTGATAGTCAGACTGCTGGAGCTCGGTTGACTTAGTGTCTCGGGGCTAGTCTATTGTCTAAATGGAATAAGTGAATATTTTGGAATAAGTGAGCTTGTGTGGCTAGAGTGTTGTCTAACACTGTTTAAGGTTGCGATTTTCTAGGGTTCTATTTGATCCTTCATAAATTGTGATTTTCAATAAAAATATATAAAATGATTTTTATTGCACTTGTGTGTATTTGCTTGTATACATACATATTATATATACTTTTGACTGTGTGCATTGGCATTTAGTATGCATGTATATATATTATAGTAATTCACTTAGTGAGGTCTGACTCCCCTCCGTTGATTATTTTTCAGGAGAGTCATCGTCTTCAGACCTCAGTAGCAGGCATGTACGCCAGATTTCTTCCACTCCAACTTCTTTATGTAAACTGCTTACTTGAGTTTTATTTTATGATCTAGACACTGCAGTAGTCGTAAAATTGTTAAAAGATATTGTATTGTATTTGTATGAGATGTGTACTTTAAATATTTGAACTGGATTTGTATTAAGAGTTTATTTATATATATGAGATAAGGATTTGATTTAATTTCATTTGGTGGATTATTATTTTGACATTTATGATTTTATTCCACTGTATAGTATTTTACTTAATTGTGTTGTTATTATTACTATTGCATGTTTTATTTTATTTTTAGGCTTGCTATGGGTTCCGGATTCGAAAGAATTCTCGTTCCCTAGCGCCGATCATGGCCCCTGTTTTGGGTCGTGACAAATATATATATATATATATATATAATATTTTTTTAGGGTTTATTATTATTTAATTATGTATATATTATATAGTTTTTATTATTATTATCATGTGATATATATATGTATATGTGTATATGTATATGTTTATTAATTTGTGGTGTGGGATTTTTCTAAATATAATATTAGTATATTTTAATAATTAAGTGTTAAAGTTATTTTATATATATATATAAACCTAATCAAATTTACCAAACGTGCCACTCATCCTTCCTCCCTAAAACCCGATGCCCTCCTCCCATTCTCACTGTCTGTCACTGTCGTCCCCTCACCGCCAGAGTGCCTCATTGCCGTTCAGAAGCTCCGCCGCCCTATATATATAAACCTAATCAAATTTACTAAACGTGCCACTCATCCTTCCTCCCTAAAACCCGATGCCCTCCTCCCATTCTCACCGTCTATCACTATCGTCCCCTCACCACCAGAGTGCCTCATCACCGTTCAGAAGCTCCGTCGCCCCTCTGTTCTTCCCCGGCGTAGGCAGAGACAACCATAACCATTTTTGGCCGAAAGTCGAGTTCCTCATCGTTCTTCAACCTCAGGCCGTCATTCTACTCGATTTCGGTGTCCCTGAGCTCCTCAAGCTCTGGTGAACTCAATCCAAGCTTCGGTTTTGAGCTCTAACTTCACCATTTTTGCTATTTTTTAATTTCTTCATTTTGGCTATTATGATTTTTTTAAATTTTTTTTTAGCTTTTTCCTTGTGATTCATGAAAAGTGCCTTAACAAATGTTGTTCCCCTTAGCTTATTCTACCTCTGAGAATTTTTGTGTGATTTTTGGGAATTATTTTGATTTTTGTGAATTTTTTATCAATTTATTAATATTTTCTAATTTTCAAAAATTAATTAAATAAATTATGAAATCGTGATTTATGGTGTTTATAGGTGTTAAAATGAATTTTAAAAATTTATTTATAATTTTTGTCATTTTTATATAATTATTATGAATTTATTTAGTTTATGTGATTTTTAGAAAATTAGGTTAATTATGTGTTTTATTGAAATTAATTGGTTAATTGAGTATATTTATTGATATTATTGAATTATATGTTGAGAAATTAATTTTTGAGTAATTATACTATTTTTGGTGAATTTTTGAATAATTATAGTGAATTTATATATAATAAGGGTATTTTGGTAATTTGACACTAAATTGGCTAAAAATATAATTAAATTGGTTTTAATAGTTATTTGAGGTATAAAAATGATTTCTACAATTTATTTAGTATTTTTAACTAATTAAAACTATTTTTTGTAAATTATTTTCAAATTATATATAATATACTATTTTTCTAAATAAATGAGTTTTTTATCGAATTTTAATATGTTTTAGGGCTAATTATGTAATTTGGATTTATAAAATGTATTTTTAGTATTAAAGGGTATTTTTGGAATTTTAATGTGTTCTGTAAATATCTCGTGAATTGTGAACCTTGGTTGGCGAAATTGTAGTTTGGGAGTCCGACCGAGGGGTTGTGTGGCAATATATTTTTAAAGTGTATTTCTTTGTAGGACTGACTCTACTCTTTGAGTAGAAAGATGTCCATTTTACAGGGGAGGTTCTGCTGGATTTTCGATAGAATTCTTGTAAAACGTAATGTCCGGTCGAATTCCTATTCTGATTTTGTGTCCGCTATTCTTAGATCGAGTCTCTAGGAATTTCGATAGATTTATTCTAATTCTGTATTGTCATTTATTTGTTTAGTTGCGCTAAGACCGAGGTCTAGTGGACCAGGCCCGTCGGATCCGTCTTGAGGAGCGTAATAACTGTGAGTTATTATTTTATATATACGTGTATTAGGATGCATGCTTTAGAAATGTATGTTTAAATTTTATGAATTTTTGCGTAAATGATTTAATAAATGCTTAGGTATATTTTAGTATATTTTTGGTATATTTTATATTAAATGCATGTTTTATTATTGAATTATACCTAAAATGTTTTTAAGTATATTTATATTTTATTTCCAGTTTATTTTATAATTAAATTGAATTTATTCGACATATATATACTCAAAATATACTTGGTTTATTTTTGGTATATTTCTAGTATATATATGGTTTATATGGCTATTTTATTTAATAAAGTCATGCATCATTTATTTCATGAATGAATGGAATTATTTTTAAATGAAGGATATCAATAGAATGTGCTACCTAGTGGGTAGCACTAGGACCCAGTACGTACCGGTACAACGATAGAATTTAGGTTATATTACTAACCTATTTATGGATATTGATCGGATTGATTTGATTTGATGTGTGATGTGATTTGAGAGTGTGATTGATGGAGCTCGGTTGACCAAGGGTCTCGGGGCCAATCACACTAACAGTCAGACTGCTGGAGCTCAATTAACTTAGTGTCTCAGGGCCAGTCTACTGTCCAAATGGAACAAGTGAATTTATTCGGAATAAGTGAGTCTGTATGGCTAGAGTGTTGTCTAACATTGTTTGAGGTTGCGATTTTTTAGGGTTCTATTTGATCCTTCATAAACGGATGTTATTTTTAATAAATATATAAAATGATTTTGTTGCATCTGTGTGTATTTGCTTGTATATATATTTATTATATATACTATTGAATGTGTGCATTGTCATTTAGCTATGCATATATATATATATATATATATTATAACAATTCACTCAGTGAGGTCTGACTCCCCTCCGTTGACTATTTTTCAGGAGAGTCTTCGTCTTCAGACCTCAGTAGCATACCCTTACACCAGATTTCTTCTGCCCCAGCTTTATTATATAATATGCTTACTTGATGTTATTTTATAATCTAGACACTGCAGTAGTTGTAGTCAGTTGTGGGATTTATGTATTATGCTTGTATGAAATATGTATTTTAAAGATTTGAACTGAGATTTGTATTAAAAAATTATTTATATATGAGTTAGTGGATTATACTTATCTTATTTATGATATTTATTTTCGTTACGAGTTATTTTATTTATGTTATTATTATTATTATTGCAAGTTTTTATTTATTTTAAGGCTTACTACGGGTTCCGGATTCAAAAGAATTCTTGTTCCCTAGCACCAGTCATGCCCCTATTTTGGGTCGTGACAACTCAAACCGATGATAATATTCTATATGTTCAAAAAATTATTTGGAACTTCAATGAGGTGCATGTAGCCTTTATATTACATGTATTATCACATGTAACTATATTGCCAATTGAGAGTTTTTGTATCCCAACTCATTCTTGGTCATCGTTGTGTAAGGGTCACCACCTAATTGTGTCACTCTACATCATTTAGGCAATCACATAACACAAAACCAACCATGACAAATTGCCCTTGCATAATTTTAAATCAAGAGATCAACCAAAATCTGGAAATCACAAATATAAAAACTTAGATAAATGGAAGACAATAAAAAAAGTTGCATAATTAGTTACTTGGGAGGACGTATATAACGTTCACAATCTACTCCATAGAACACTCATAACAAATTAATCAACCTTGATTTCTTATCATTTTTTTCACCCAATTTCTTTATTTCTTTTGTCCCTCTATAATGTTTGTTTAACTTTTGTCCATAGCTTTACTTGTACAGTCACTCTTACTTCATCGATGCAAGAATGAACTGTGCTCGAGAATAAAGGGCTTTGATTTTTTTCTTTCGACTACAGTCCAAAGCTTGTATGTCTGACCTTTCTTCTAAATAGGATTTCAATTCATAATTAAACAATTATGAAATACAAATCAACCATAATCTGCAATTTTATTGAAAAAATTTAGGTCCGCGATTCCACCAATGTCAATCGTACAACCTCTAATGTAAGTCTCTACACTTAATAACGTCCTTCAACATAACTAGATTCATGATTTGCATGAAGCACATAAATCATGATGGAAAATTGTTATCTATTGCTTTTAAATTCAAGCGAAAATACAGTAGCATTGCAGACCAAATGGTTGTCCTAAAAATGCCCCTATATTTCAAGTAATCTATGTATTCACCCTCTAAGGTATGACTTCTTGACCATTTGCAGTTTAGGAGACTGATATCATAGGAGAGATAAGGCTAAAGGCATCAAACAGTCATTGATACATTGTCATGAAAATAGACTATTTCTCCAAATGGGTCGAGGTTGAGTCCTATACTATAGTCAATTTGAAGCAAATGTCGAGGTTTATCGAGAAGAATATAATATGCAGATATAGGTTGCTACATCACTTTGTTACTAATAAAAGTATTCTAGTTTGAGCAGAGACAGCTGCACTATTAAGAGACTACAAAATGAAACATCACAGATCATCTTCATACAGGCCATAGGTAAATGGGGTAGTAGAAGCTGCAAACAAGAATGTAAAGAAGATCCTACTTAAAATGATAGAGAATTATTGGGATTGGGCAGATTACTTATAGTTTGCATTATGGGGGTATCAAACTACTGTTAGAACTTTAACAGGGGCCACTCCGTATTCCTTAATGTATAGGTGCGAAGTTGTGTTGCCAATAGAGGTCAAGGTTCAATCACTAAGGGTTCTCTTAGAGTCTAAGATCCCTGAATACCAATAGATGAAAAGTCGATTAACACAACTGACATTGTTGGATAAGAAAAGAATGAGGGTTATTTATCATTCTCAGTTGTATTAGAAGAGGATAGCCCAGGCTTATAATAAGAAGATCAAGCCAGGGAAGATCAAAGAGGGAGACTTAGTTATGACGCTTACAAAGAAAATTATGACTAACCTGTGAGGAAAATTCAAGCCAAATTAAGAAGGCTCGTATGTGGTGAAAAAGGTATTCTTCAAGGGTGTCGTTATCCTATCAACATCGAAGGGAACAAATTTTGAGAGCTTATAAACTTGAACAAAATCAAGAAGTACTTTCTGTAAAATTCTCGCTAGGGAGAAAACCTTGAAAAGAGGCTATCTAGGAAAAAATTAGAGATAAAAAATAAAAAATAAATAAAAAATTCCTATTGGATTGAAAACCTTGAAAGAGGCGGTATAAGCACTCAATTTCGGGATACAATTCTGCACAATTGCGACATAAGCCCCTATAATGAAATTTATTCAAAAATTGAACTTGGCTATTGATTTTCTAGACTTTAGGGACTAAATTGTAATTTTTTTTAGGATTTGATTGCAAATAAGTCATTTTTTCAGGGGTCTTTTGGTAATTAAAAGTTAAAAAAAATAAAATAATTTTTTAGGATCAACATTGGTGTAATGCCGACTGGCATTGCACAATGCTGATGCGCAATAATTCCATTTTTTTATTTTTTCGCATATTTTTCTTTATTTTTATTGATTTTTTCAGTGTTTTGATTGGTTGAAAATTCAAATTTTATCTGATAAGATTTTTTAAAAAAAATGCAGAAGATATTTTTGAAATCAAAACAAACACTATCTGATATGATCAGATAGGTCTGTTCCTCTTTTGAAGGAAGTTCAGTACGCGCAGACTCTGTATTTAAAAGCAAAGTCTGCATGCATGCGAGAGGGAGGCTAAGCTGGGCGGAAGGACTTTTTTTCAAAGGATTTTTTTACACAGAGGGAAGATAGAAAAAACTTTGGTTTCCTCTGTTCTTTAAAAAACCCTACTTTTTGTAGTTCATTTGAGAAAGACGATACAACGATTTTTTACTCTCAGTCCATAATCAAATCAACACTGATTTAATTTCATCAATGAAAATCCTAATTTAAGGTACCGAAAAAGGGCATATGCACAACATTCATTTTTTATTTCTTCTCTTCTGTGATTTTTATTCATTTCGTTAATTGTTTTATTATTTAATTTCACTACTAATTTGATTGCTTTTTTTGTTTTTTTTTTTGTTTTGATGTCCATATATGGATTGAGGAGGAGGATACCGCCTATGTTTAATTGAACAGAAGATCCATGGAATGCCATGGATGAACCTGTACTGTTTTAATAATAGTTCTTAGGATTTTAATTTTTATTTTGCATTTTGGTATTTTGTGTAGTTTATTCTTTAATTCGTGGGTGTATAATTATTTAATTTAAATTTGTACGTAGTTTGTAATAGCCCCAGTAGTGGGAATAGTGAAAGATTTAAATTTCTGCACTTTAAAATTAATTAGTAATTAGGTTCAATTGGGTAAAAAAATCAATTAAAATCAATGGTGGCAGGAGCTTAAATTAGGGTTTGCATGTAATTAATTTAGGGTTTTTTTAGAAAATCACTGTAATGTTTAATTGATATATTTTTTGTGTTTTATTTATTTTGGGCTTGTTTTTTTTATGTTTTTATATTTTTGGGCCCCAAGCCCACGTTTAGGTCTAACCCACTTAATAAATAGGCTTAAAAAATGATTTAGGTTTTTTAAATAATTAAAATCAACTTAGGCCCATTAGGTTAATTAGATTTTAGGCTCGCTTTAGGCCCGCTTAGTTAATTAAAATTGTTTAGACTTAGCTCAGCCCACTTAATTATATTTCTGTAATATCCCGTGTTTTTAAAAATATTTTTACATTGTACCGGGATATGCAGTGTCAATAATTTTGACTATATATGTGATATTTTTATGAGTTGATATGTATTTTAAACCTATTTTAATTACTGTGTTTTATTTTCAGTGTTTTACGTAAAATTTTCCCGGGACTTTCATTTTCGGGGAAATTTTCACGTAAACAATGTATTATTAATTATTTTAAATGTATTTACGGGTTTGCATGAACTCATACATATTTTTAAATTATTAAATAAAGCTTGTGTGTGTATATTTATTTAATTAGGGTTTATTATTACCCTAATATTTTATTATTTATTTATTATTATTTGATTATTTTATTTATTATTAAATTATTAAAATTTATTATTTTTTTTCTTTTTTCTTTTTTTTTTCTTTTTCTTTTCCTTTTTCTTTCTTTTTCTTTTCCTTTCTCTTTCCTTTTTCTTTCTTTTTCTTTTTCTTCTTCTTCTTCTTCTTCTTCCCGTGGGTGCCCGACGCCACCACTATTCCTCACCGTCGTTTCTCCCTCCTCCAGCCACCGTTTTCGACACCGCCGGTCTCTATCTTCTCCTTGAGCTCCGGTGAGTGTTATTCTAGCTTTGGTTTGAGCTAAAATGGTCTAGAATTGCTTAGGTTTTGAGTTGAATATTTCGGCCACTTTTGAGTTTTCGATGTTTTTGAGCTTCGATTTGGATGATTCATGGAAACTTCCTTCACAAATGTTGTTCCTGGTAGTTTAATCTTCATGTATGAATTTTTGTAGAATTTTTGGAGATTGTTTGGATTTTTGGGTATTTTTGAATATTTTAATATTATTTTCGAATTTTCGGAAATTAATTATTTAAATTATGAAATTGGAGTTTATGGTTGAATTAGGTGTTGAAATGAATTATAGGAATTTATTTGGAATTTTTATGAATTTCTAAGTATTTATTTTTAATTATTGAAGTTTATGTGATTTTGTAAAATTAAGTTAATTGTGTTTTAAATTGAATTTAATTGGTTAATTGAGTTTAATTATTGATATTATTGATAAATATGTTGAGAAAATTAATTTTGGATAAGTGTATGATTTTTGGTGAATTTTTGAAGTAATTTAGGTATATATATATATATAGGGGTATTTTGGTAATTTTACCCTAAATTGTCTAAAAATGTAATTTAATTGGTTTTAATATTTATTTAAGGTATAAAAATGATTTCTACAAAATATTTAGTATTTTTAACTAATTAAAACTATTTTTCGGGAATTATTTTCAATTATATATATAATATACGATTTTTCTAATAAAATGAATTTTAATCGATTTTTACAGTGTTTCAAGATTTATTATGTAATTTTTACCTATAAAATGTATTTTTATGATTTAAGGATATTTTTGGTATATTTGAATATATATTCTGTGTTTGTGGACCCCGGTCGACAGATTGTAGTCTGGAGTCCGACCGAGGGGTTGTGGATTTTTGTTGAGCTTGTGTTTCGAAGTGTATTTTCTTTGCAGGGTCGGCTCTACTCTTTTTGAGTAGAGAGATGTCCGTTTTACAGGGGAGGTTCTGCCGGATTTCCGGTAGAATTCTCGTAAAACGTGATATCCAGTCGAACCCTAATTTCCAATTCTGTGTTGAATACTCTAGATTGAATTCTAGGATTTCTGTTAGGGTTATTCTGATGTCGATTAATTATTTCTTGTTTAGTTGCGCCGAGACCGAGGGTTAGTGGACCAGGCCCGTCGGACCCGTCTCGTGGAGCGCATTAGGTGAGTTACTATATTATATATATATGCTTAGGATGCATGATTTAGAAAATGCATGTTTTATTTTGACTAAATATGCATAAATAACATGATTTATATTCAAGTATATTTTTGGTATATTTTTGGTATATAATAAATTATATACATGTTTTGTAAATAAAATATGTTTAAAATGTTTTTAAATATATTTTTAGTTTAATTCATGATTTGATTGGATTTATTTGACATATATATACTCAAAATATACCTGGTTTATGTTTGGTATATTTTCGGTATATATATGGTTTATATTGCTATTTCATTTATATCCATGCATCATTTATTTTTGTGAATGAATGTTTTATATTTAAGAATGAAGGATATCAATAGAACGTGCTACCTAGTGGGCAGCACTAGGACCGAGTACGTACCGGTACGCCTATAGCTTTAGGCTATATTACTAACTTATTTGTGGATATTGAATTGATTATGATTATTGATATGTGAGATGTGGTTTGTGGGTGTGATTGCTGGAGCTCGGTTGACCAAGTGTCTCGGGGCCAATCACACTGGCAGTCAGACTGCTGGAGCTCGGTTGACTTAGTGTCTCGGGGCCAGTCTACTGTCCATATGGATTAAGTGGATATATTTGGAATCAGTGAGCCTGTATGGCTAGAGTGTTGTTTAACACTATTTTCTGAGGTTGCGATATTCTAGGGTTCTATGTGATCCTTCATAAAAGTTGATTTTCAGACAAAATATATAAAATGATTTTTCTGCATCTGTATGAACCTGCCTGTATATATACATATTATATATATACTGTTGACTGTATGCATTATCACTTAGAGTGTATGTATATATACTATAGTAATTCACTCAGTGAGGTCTGACTCCCCTCCGTTGACTATTTTTCAGGAGAGTCAACTTCCTCAGACCTCAGTAGCAGGTCGATACGCCGGATTTCTTCCGCCCCGGCTTCTTTATGTAAATTGTCTACTTGAGTCTTATTTATTTTATCTAGACACTGCAGTAGTTGTAAATTAAAGTATTGGATTTTATGTATTTGTTTAAAGAGATGTATTATGTTAAAACTGGATTTGTATAAAGATTATACATTTATGAGATTATATATGTGATGTGATGAGTTTTGAATTATATCCAGTTGTTATGGATGATATTGTAATATTTATGATTTTATTTTCCGCTGCATATTATATTTTTATGGTTATTATTGCATTTTTATTTTATTTTTAGGCTTGCTACGGGTTCCGGATTCGAAAGAATTCCCGTTCCCTAGCGCCGGTCATGGCCCCTGTTTTGGGTCGTGACAAAGTTGGTATCAGAGCGAAGTTCGTTTCAGAGTGGAGTTCTATGTCAGGGCTTAGTTATGTGAGTTGTGGCCCTAGTTTTAAAGTTGTGTTTTCTGTTGGACTACTGCAGTGTATTAGGTTCGAGTATGTCTTGATAAGTATTCCTTGCTGTAGTTTTCAGCGTTATTCCTCCGTTGTCTGTTTTGTCTGAATCTTTCCGTTTGTCTTTTCAGAATGAGGAGGCGAGCGCGTGTCGCTCCACCGGTCGTTGAGGCCGAGGATGATGAGTCTTTTCAGGATGAGGTTTTACCTCTTGAGCCGCCAGTTAGACGTAGAGGTCGTGGCAGAGGTAGACCTCGAGGAGCGGCAGGTCGCCGTAGGCAGAGAGAGTTACAGGACGAGGAGCCTGTTGAGCCTGAGTTTGATGTTCCTGTTCCTCCAGTTGTTCAGCCTGCCTATCAGCAGGGTATGTCTGACCCTGAGGCAGCTTTGTTCTATGCCAGAGTTGGCAGGATTGCGTTTGATGGTACTTCTGATCCTTTAGATTTTCTGCATGCGATTGAGACTAGGACTCGGACTGCTCATACCGAGTACCAGAGGATCATGATCGTTGAGTTGTCTGTCGAGGGACCAGCTTTAGATTGGTTTATTCAGATGATCCAGCCCTTTATGATGACGATGACATGGGCTCAGTTTTGAGAGCGATTCATGAGGAGATTTTGTCCAGAGCCTCTTCGTTTGAGCTATCGTCTTCGATTGACTAGTATTTCTCATGGAGATCGATCTGTAGAGGAGTATACCCGAGAGTTTCTTCGTCTGGGTAGATATGCTGAGGATCTGATGCGAGATCAGTATTTCGCTGTTACTACCTATGTTACTGGTTTGGGTTCAGCTTTTGCTGGTATGCCTACAGCAGGTCTTACTCTCGAGTCGGTGATTGAGCTAGCTAAGGAGATTGAGCTGAGATTAGTTAGGCAGGGAGTGATGCCTGATTATTACCAGTTGGGAGTTCAGTCGAGTGGATTGCAGGCTACTCCGTATTCGAGTTTTCATGTTGGTTCGAGTAGTCAGCAGCGAGGTTCGACTCAGCAGAGTCAGAGACAGCAGCAGCGAGTGCATCGGAGCAGTAGACATGGTCGTGGAGGTCAGCGTAGATCATTCAGATTTGGGTCAGGTGCTTCGAGCAGCAGCAGTGGTCGTAGTTCTGGATCAGCGGCCAGTGTTTGTCAGACTTGTGGTAGAGTCCATCAGGGACCGTGTTATCTGACACCATTGACATGTTTCAGATGCGGGCAGACAGGACATTTTGCCAGATCGTGTCCTTATCCCGGATATCAGCAGCAGCAGATTCCGCGATTCCCACAGCAATCGATTGCTAGTGCAGCACCCGTGCCATTTCAGTTACCACCAGCTCAGCATCAGAGTTCTACTCAGTTTGTTCCACAGCAGAGTCGTGGTAGAGGTACGAGAGGAGGTACCCGAGGTGTTGGCCAGGCTTCTACCAGTCAGCAGGGAGGTCGAGGCCAGGCCAGAGTCTTCCATCTGACTCAGCAGGATGCTCAGGCATCTAATGCAGTCGTGGCAGGTATTCTTTCTGTTTGTTACCTGGATGCATGGGTTTTGTTTGATCCGGGTGCCACGCATTCGTTTGTTTCTCCTGTTTTTGCTTCTAAATCTTGTTGGCAAGCTTCGAGGATGGCTTTTCCTTTGTCTGTTGCCACTCCTCTGAGTGATTCTTTGGACGCCGATATTGTTCTTTCTGGTTGTCCAGTTCTCGTGGGAGATAGAGAATTACCCGTTGATTTGATTTTGTTGGATGTGATGGAGTTTGATGTTATTTTGAGAATGGATTGGTTATCCCAGCATTATGCCGTGGTTGATTGCAGGAATAAGGAGGTGATTTTCAGAATTCCTGGTGAAGTAGAATTTAAGTTTGTTGGTGACAGGAGTTCAGCACCTCAGAATCTTATTTCTGTTATTTCAGCTAGGAAGTTGTTGAGGAAAGGTTGTCAGGGGTATTTGGCATTGGTCAGGGATACGTCAGTGGAGAAGTTGTCACTCACAGATGTTCCTGTTGCTTGTGAGTTTCCTGATGTTTTTCCTGAGGAGTTGCCAGGTTTACCACCTCATAGAGAGATTGAGTTCTGTATAGATGTGGTTCCAGGTATTACTCCTATATCTATGCCACCCTATCGTATGGCTCCTGCAGAGTTGAGAGAGTTGAAGGAGCAATTGCAAGAGTTGTTGGATAAGGGTTTTATCAGACCTAGTGTTTCTCCTTGGGGTGCACCAGTCTTGTTTGTGAAGAAGAAGGATGGTACCCTGAGACTGTGCATTGACTACAGAGAGCTTAATAAGGTGACAGTGAAGAACAAGTATCCTCTCCCGAGGATAGATGATTTGTTTGATCAGCTCCAGGGTGCACAATTCTTTTCTAAGGTCGACTTGAGGTCGGGTTATCATCAGCTGCGGATTAGTGAAGCTGATATTCCTAAGACAGCATTCCGCACTCGATATGGTCATTATGAGTTTCTGGTGATGTCTTTTGGTTTGACTAATGCACCAGCAGCTTTTATGGACCTGATGAACAGAGTATTCCGACCGTATGTGGATCAGTTTGTAGTAGTCTTCATTGATGATATACTGGTATATTCGAGGAGTATGGAAGAGCACGTATATCATTTGAGGATTGTACTACAGACATTGAGAGATCATCAGCTTTATGCTAAATTCTCGAAGTGTGATTTCTGGATGGAGAGTGTTTCTTTTCTTGGACACGTAGTGTCTAAAGAAGGTATTCAGGTTGATCCACAGAAGATTGAAGCAGTATCTGAGTGGCCTAGACCTACTTCTGTTACTGAGATTCGGAGTTTTCTGGGTTTAGCCGGGTATTATAGGCGGTTTGTGCAGGATTTTTCCAAGATAGCAGCCCCTATGACTCGCTTGACTCAGAAGAATGTTAGATTCGAGTGGTCAGAAGCTTGTGAGAATAGTTTTCAGTTGTTGAAGGAGAAGTTGACCACAGCGCCAGTATTAGCTTTGCCTAATAGTGTGGATAAGTTCACAGTTTACTGTGATGCCTCTAGAATTGGTCTTGGTTGTGTGTTGATGCAGAATGGAAGGGTGATAGCCTATGCTTCAAGGCAGTTGAAGAAGCATGAGCAGAACTATCCTACACATGATCTGGAGATAGCTGCAGTGATCTTTGCTTTGAAGATTTAGAGACATTATTTGTACGGGGTGACTTGTGAGATATTTACTGATCACAAGAGCCTTAAGTACATTTTCCAGCAGCGAGATTTGAATCTGAGGCAGAGAAGATGGTTGGAATTGTTGAAGGATTATGATTGCGAGATTCTTTACCATTCGGGTAAAGCTAATGTGGTAGCAGATGCCTTGAGTAGGAAGTCCTTAGGTAGTCTTGCTCACATAAGTGTTGAGAGGAGACCATTGATCCAGGAATTGCATCTGATGGTGGATCAAGGTCTGATGATGAAGATCAGTAGATCAGGTGGACTGTTAGCTCAGTTTAAAGTACGATCTGTACTAAGGGATAGGATTAAAGCAGCTCAGAGCCGAGATCCTATTCTGGAAGAGCTTGCAGAGAATGTCAGAGCAGGGAAGTTCACTGATTTCACACTCGATGATGATGGTGTGTTGTGGATCAGTGGTAGATTGTGTGTTCCTGATGTGGATGATTTGAGAGAAGAGATCTTAGAGGAAGCACATTCTACAGCCTACAGCGTTCATCCTGGTGTTACTAAGATGTACCACAGTATCAGAGATCTATACTGGTGGGATGGATTGAAGAAGGATGTTGCTGATTATGTTGCTAAGTGCTTGACATGTCAGCAAGTGAAAGCCGAACATCAGAAGCCTTCTGGGAAGCTTCAGCCTCTTCCTATTCCCGAGTGGAAGTGGGAAAGGATAGCTATGGATTTTGTGGTCGGTTTACCTCGTTCGAAGGATGGATACGATTCCATCTGGGTGATTGTAGACAGATTGACGAAGTCTGCACATTTCTTGCCTGTGAAAGCCACATATTCAGTTGCTAGATTGGCGAAGTTGTACGTGAAGCATATTGTATGCCTTCATGGAGTACCTGTGTCCATTGTGTCAGATAGAGGTTCGGTGTTTACTTCTCGTTTTTGGCAGAAGTTACAGGAAGCGATGGGCACTAGGTTGGATTTCAGTACTGCTTTTCATCCTCAGACAGACGGTCAGTCTGAGAGGACGATCCAGACACTGGAAGATATGTTGAGGATGTGTGTCTTGGATTTGGGAGGTAGCTGGGATGATCATTTGTCGCTTGTTGAGTTTGCATATAATAACAGCTACCATAGCAGTATTGGCATGGCACCATATGAGGCGTTGTATGGAAGGAAGTGTAGATCCCCGTTGAGTTGGGATGAGATTGGTGAGAGAGCTTTGACTGGACCAGAGATGGTTCAGGATGCTGCAGAGAAAGTCACCGTGATCAAGCGCAGGTTAGAGACCGCAGTTAGCAGACAGAAGAGTTATGCGGATCCTAGGCACAGAGATGTGGAGTTTCAGGTTGGAGATTTCATTTTTCTGAAAGTATCTCCGATGAAGGGTGTGATGAGATTTGGCAGGAAGGGTACCGAGATATATTGGACCGTTTGAGATTCTGGAGAGAATAGGCACTGTTGCATATCGATTGGATTTGCCTCCGAGTATGTCACAGGTGCATCTAGTATTTCATATCTCGATGTTGAGGAAGTATATCTCAGATCCTTCACATGTGTTGCAACCTGACAGTGTGGAAGTGAGTGAAGATTTGACGTTTGTGGAAGAACCTGTGGCGATCGTTGATTTTCAAGTTCGACAGTTGCGATCGAAGCAGATTCCGATGGTCAAGGTTTTGTGGCGTAGCGACAGAGTTGAAGAGCATACGTGGGAGACTGAAGCTGAGATGCGAGCTTCTTACCCGTATCTCTTCCCTTCCTGATTCTGTAATCTTGTTTTTAGAATTCGGGGACGAATTCTTGTAAGGGGGGAAGACTGTAATATCCCGTGTTTTTAAAAATATTTTTACATTGTACCGGGATATGCAGTGTCAATAATTTTGACTATATATGTGATATTTTTATGAGTTGATATGTATTTTAAACCTATTTTAATTACTGTGTTTTATTTTCAGTATTTTACGTAAAATTTTCCCGGGACTTTCATTTTCGGGGAAATTTTCACGTAAACAATGTATTATTAATTATTTTAAATGTATTTACGGGTTTGCATGAACTCATACATATTTTTAAATTATTAAATAAAGCTTGTGTGTGTATATTTATTTAATTAGGGTTTATTATTACCCTAATATTTTATTATTTATTTATTATTATTTGATTATTTTATTTATTATTAAATTATTAAAATTTATTATTTTTTTTCTTTTTTCTTTTTTTTTTCTTTTTCTTTTCCTTTTTCTTTTCCTTTCTCTTTCCTTTTTCTTTCTTTTTCTTTTTCTTCTTCTTCTTCTTCTTCTTCCCGTGGGTGCCCGACGCCACCACTATTCCTCACCGTCGTTTCTCCCTCCTCCAGCCACCGTTTTCGACACCGCCGGTCTCTATCTTCTCCTTGAGCTCCGGTGAGTGTTATTCTAGCTTTGGTTTGAGCTAAAATGGTCTAGAATTGCTTAGGTTTTGAGTTGAATATTTCGGCCACTTTTGAGTTTTCGATGTTTTTGAGCTTCGATTTGGATGATTCATGGAAACTTCCTTCACAAATGTTGTTCCTGGTAGTTTAATCTTCATGTATGAATTTTTGTAGAATTTTTGGAGATTGTTTGGATTTTTGGGTATTTTTGAATATTTTAATATTATTTTCGAATTTTCGGAAATTAATTATTTAAATTATGAAATTGGAGTTTATGGTTGAATTAGGTGTTGAAATGAATTATAGGAATTTATTTGGAATTTTTATGAATTTCTAAGTATTTATTTTTAATTATTGAAGTTTATGTGATTTTGTAAAATTAAGTTAATTGTGTTTTAAATTGAATTTAATTGGTTAATTGAGTTTAATTATTGATATTATTGATAAATATGTTGAGAAAATTAATTTTGGATAAGTGTATGATTTTTGGTGAATTTTTGAAGTAATTTAGGTATATATATATATATAGGGGTATTTTGGTAATTTTACCCTAAATTGTCTAAAAATATAATTTAATTGGTTTTAATATTTATTTAAGGTATAAAAATGATTTCTACAAAATATTTAGTATTTTTAACTAATTAAAACTATTTTTCGGGAATTATTTTCAATTATATATATAATATACGATTTTTCTAATAAAATGAATTTTAATCGATTTTTACAGTGTTTCAAGATTTATTATGTAATTTTTACCTATAAAATGTATTTTTATGATTTAAGGATATTTTTGGTATATTTGAATATATATTCTGTGTTTGTGGACCCCGGTCGACAGATTGTAGTCTGGAGTCCGACCGAGGGGTTGTGGATTTTTGTTGAGCTTGTGTTTCGAAGTGTATTTTCTTTGCAGGGTCGGCTCTACTCTTTTTGAGTAGAGAGATGTCCGTTTTACAGGGGAGGTTCTGCCGGATTTCCGGTAGAATTCTCGTAAAACGTGATATCCAGTCGAACCCTAATTTCCGATTCTGTGTTGAATACTCTAGATTGAATTCTAGGATTTCTGTTAGGGTTATTCTGATGTCGATTAATTATTTCTTGTTTAGTTGCGCCGAGACCGAGGGTTAGTGGACCAGGCCCGTCGGACCCGTCTCGTGGAGCGCATTAGGTGAGTTACTATATTATATATATATGCTTAGGATGCATGATTTAGAAAATGCATGTTTTATTTTGACTAAATATGCATAAATAACATGATTTATATTCAAGTATATTTTTGGTATATTTTTGGTATATAATAAATTATATACATGTTTTGTAAATAAAATATGTTTAAAATGTTTTTAAATATATTTTTAGTTTAATTCATGATTTGATTGGATTTATTTGACATATATATACTCAAAATATACCTGGTTTATGTTTGGTATATTTTCGGTATATATATGGTTTATATTGCTATTTCATTTATATCCATGCATCATTTATTTTTGTGAATGAATGTTTTATATTTAAGAATGAAGGATATCAATAGAACGTGCTACCTAGTGGGCAGCACTAGGACCGAGTACGTACCGGTACGCCTATAGCTTTAGGCTATATTACTAACTTATTTGTGGATATTGAATTGATTATGATTATTGATATGTGAGATGTGGTTTGTGGGTGTGATTGCTGGAGCTCGGTTGACCAAGTGTCTCGGGGCCAATCACACTGGCAGTCAGACTGCTGGAGCTCGGTTGACTTAGTGTCTCGGGGCCAGTCTACTGTCCATATGGATTAAGTGGATATATTTGGAATCAGTGAGCCTGTATGGCTAGAGTGTTGTTTAACACTATTTTCTGAGGTTGCGATATTCTAGGGTTCTATGTGATCCTTCATAAAAGTTGATTTTCAGACAAAATATATAAAATGATTTTTCTGCATCTGTATGAACCTGCCTGTATATATACATATTATATATATACTGTTGACTGTATGCATTATCACTTAGAGTGTATGTATATATACTATAGTAATTCACTCAGTGAGGTCTGACTCCCCTCCGTTGACTATTTTTCAGGAGAGTCAACTTCCTCAGACCTCAGTAGCAGGTCGATACGCCAGATTTCTTCCGCCCCGGCTTCTTTATGTAAATTGTCTACTTGAGTCTTATTTATTTTATCTAGACACTGCAGTAGTTGTAAATTAAAGTATTGGATTTTATGTATTTGTTTAAAGAGATGTATTATGTTAAAACTGGATTTGTATAAAGATTATACATTTATGAGATTATATATGTGATGTGATGAGTTTTGAATTATATCCAGTTGTTATGGATGATATTGTAATATTTATGATTTTATTTTCCGCTGCATATTATATTTTTATGGTTATTATTGCATTTTTATTTTATTTTTAGGCTTGCTACGGGTTCCGGATTCGAAAGAATTCCCGTTCCCTAGCGCCGGTCATGGCCCCTGTTTTGGGTCGTGACAATTTCTTTTAAAATAAATAGACCTAGGTCCACACTCCTCTTAAAATAAAACCAAGTTAGACTTAGGCCCACTAGTTTAGTTTTCCTTTAAAAATTGAATAGACTTAAGCTTATATCTTAGAAAGACTAAAAAATAGATTTAGGCTCATTAATTAATAAAAGGTAGGCCCACTTTTTCTATTTCACTTGTAAATAAAATGTAGATTTAGCTAACTTATTTAATAAAATTAACATAGTTTAGACTTAGGGACAATGCAATCTTAAGTGCATTTTTTACTTGTAATTTTATTGACTTGTTGCCTTTTTGGGTAAATGGATGTTAATTAGGGTTTAATAAAATTTCATGTAATTAGAGGATGAAATAATTATTTATAAAATTATTATAAATGAACACGAGACTAAAAGAAGTTAGTATTTTGTATCCAGAATCTCCTGGTTGTGGTGCTAATTTTCTTTTAGAGAATCGAGTACCACTAATCAAATTGTCTCAGTTATTACCCTGGGTGGTGACTCCTCATCTCCATGCCATGTCTTGGTGATAGTGGTTAGTGTGTTCTTTAAGGCCTTGAGCGTAAACAGTGTTGCGGTTGCTAAAATCTTGGACGTACGCTAAACCCCGCTGTCTACAGGCAGTCCAGGCAAAAGTTAAAGATAGTTCAAAAGGAAAGAGAGAGATAAAAATAGTTAGTTGGAAAACTTGTAAGGGTAAGCCAACTAATGATAAAAGATGTGTCAGAAGCAAAATGTATATGCAGATTGTGCTTAAATTAAATGAAATAAATTGCTTTAATTACTGCTAAAAATTGCATTAAGTGTTTATTACAAATTTTCTAACTGAAAGGAAACTCTATTTAACAAAAAGAGAAATGACGACTTAATTTGTGAACTAATTTTATTTTCTTCTCTTTTGTTGAGCATCTTGAGTACTCAATGCTTGTAATTCTCTTACTCTTTTATTTCTAATAAACTCATCTTTTTCTACCTATTGCAATTAAATCTATGCCTTATAATGATCATTGGTGGTCGGATCTCCATTGTAATATATGTTCCTCTGAATGATCCTACGAGACCAGGTAGCCACTAAGCTATCCAAGAAGTTTTGAGAAAGGGGTCATAGCTCGAACTCATGCACTAACTCCATTATTAGTTGCTTTTGTCCATATTAGCACTAGAGACGGGTAGGATTATAAAAGGTAGTAAAATAAAGACCGACAATTGGAATGCAGTAAGTGTAAGATAAAATAGTTACATGTTGCAACCTCCACTATGGGCACATCCACTGAATTAAAGTACCATGGAGTGTTGATAGCCAATCTGAATGTTCTCTGGTATGTGATACAACTTTCTAGTTCAGTAATGCTTAGCTCATTATTGTGTTATGTCTCGGGAAGGTTCAAGTAGTCTCAATTTCTCATGGAACCATATTTGTAAGAGTGATGGGTAAGTAAAATTCCTAGAAAATCTAAAAATAAAAGTTAGAGAATAAGAAGCTTACCTCCAACAAGAATGGACTTCTAACAAATTGCTTGGTCTTTGTAAAGTTATCTAGTTTGACAATGGTTTCTGCTAAAATAAGAGGGAAAGGGTTAAGTCCTGCTTCCACTTAGTCCAGAATATGGATGAGTTTTGAATTGAAATTTCCAGAAAGCGAAATGAGTAGGAATTAAGCGCATAAACAAAGGGCCATCATGTAGCGCCAATAGACTTCTTCGTTGTCTATGTCTGTGACAAATTTAAGGAATGGAACTAATGCAATCTTTGAGCTGAGAAGGTAATGAGATAAAACTAGGGTGGAAGATTGAAAAATTAGGCCATCTAATATTGGATAGAATGTGAGTCTAGAATTCCAAGCGTAAGAGCGTAAAGACCATGAGTTAGAAAAGGGAATCTATTAGGCAACCTAGAGGAGCTTCAAACTCTTCTAGTAAGGGGCATAACTCAACTATATTGAACCAAAAGATGTGTTTTTAAGGATCCCAGAACTAAGCTATTGCATGGAGAAAAAGGAAGTTAATTCTTTTAGCATGTAGTAATATGAAGACTGATAAGTGAAATGACTCCAATCTGGCCCATAATCTGAAGACCAATAGGAATTTGAGGCGATCGACTTATCTTGCATGGGAATCATGGAGAGGTGTTGCCTCATAAATAGGTTAGTTTCTTCCTCTTCAATTCCTAATTCCCATGCTGAGGTGGCGCCTCTTCGATTGTGACTTGTGTATGAGGTGATCGACTCATCAAAGAGGTGTTGCCTCAGCATAAAGAGGCTATCGCCTCTTCATCAGAAGTTCATGAGGTGATCACCTCTTCAATAAGGAAAGAAGAAGAAGAATGAAGGAGAAGAGAAGATAAGGAAAAAAGAAGGAGAAAAGAGAGAATGCCACCCATACCCAAGTAAGATTGTATTCTGCCTCCCACAAATGCCCTATGTAGTCTCAGATTGTCAAAAGGAGATACAATTCCTCTCTTAGCATATTTAAGGAGTCATATTTTTTCAATGGAATCCGAAGAGGTTAGTATCCAAATCCTTTTTACTTTTCCTAAAAATTACATCAGGTATGCTGTATTTACATTCATTTATTGTTTATGATTGGAAACTAGACTGATGAAATATGCATTTTATTGATTTGGTGAAACAATTTAGGGACTGTTCATTATTCTTCATTGCACGAAGGCGATCGCCTTATGACAAGGGGCAATTGCCTCTATATCAGCATGCAAGGGCATTGCCTCATACACAGAGGCGATCGCCACTATGATGAGGCAATCGCCTCACCCATAAGGTGCTACGTCTTTGTAATAGGGTGAACCATCCTGTTTACAATTACTTAACCATCTTTTACTTTGAAAAATAATAAAATTAAGCTATGTTCATTCAACTTCCTTGATTCTCTTTTGTAGCATGATGCACAAATGTTCAAAGGTGCTAGCAACTTCCATGGGGCTCGAGTTTTCTACAATGACCTGACTGAAGATCAGAAGGATCAAATTTAGGACACTGAGTTTAAGGACTTCATACTTTCGCTTCCTTTGGTGCAGGGTCGGAAGACTATTAATTGCTCCACGTGTTGATGGAGAGGTGGTTTAACATGATGAATACTTTTGTCACGACCCAAAATAGGGGGCCATGACCGGCGCCAAGGAACGGGAATTCTTTTGAATCCAGAACCCGTAGCAAGCCTTAAAAAAATAAAATAAAATAAAAGCATGCAATATTAATAAAATAAATAAAATATCTTACAGTGGAAATTAAAATCTCATATGTAATAATGTAACTCATCAGCTGATTTAATAACACAAGCTCATTTCATATATATATAATCTTTCAATACAAATCCTTTTTTCAATCCTTTAAAATATAAATCTCATACATATATAAAACATACATCCCATAACTTAACTACTGCAATGTCTATAATACAAAATAAAATCAAGTAAGCAATTTACATAATAAAGTCAGGGCAGAAGAAATCCAACGTAAGGGTCTACTATTGAGGTCTGAGGACAAAGACTCTCCTGAAAAATAAATCAACGGAGGGGAGTTAGACCTCACTGAGTGAATTGTTATAATATATATACATGCATAACTAAATGACAAATGTTCACATTCAATAGTATATATAATAAATATATATATATATATATATATATATATATATATATATATATATATAGCCAAATACACACGGATGCAACAAAAATCATTTTATATAATACTAAACATAATATCCGTTTATGAAGGATCAAATAGAACCCTAGATGATCGCAACCTCAAATAGTGTTAGACAACACTCTAGCCATACGAGCTCACTTATTCCAAATAAATCCACTTGTTCTATTTAGACAGTAGACTGGCCCCGAGACATTAAGTCAACTGAGCTCCAATAGTCTAACTGTCAGTGTGATTGGCCCCGAGACACTTGGTCAACCGAGCTCCAGCAATCACACTCTCAAATTGCATCACACATCAATCCAATCAATCCAATCAATATCCACAATAGGTTAGTAATTTAACCTAAATTCTATCGTTGTACCAGTACGTACTCGGTCCTAGTGCTGCCCACTAGGTAGCACGTTCTATTGATATCCTTAATTTAAAAATAAATCCATGCATTCATAAAATAAAGGATGCATGACATTAATTAAAATAACAATATAAACCATATATATACTAGAAATATACCAAAGATAAACTAAATATATTTCAAGTATATATACGTCAAATAAATTCAATTTAATTATAAAATAAACCAGAAATAAACTATACATATACTTAAAAACATTTTAAGTATAATTCAATAATAAAACATGCATTTAACTTAAAATATACCTAAAATATACCTAAGCAATTATAAAACCATTTATGCATATTTCATAAAATTTAAACATACATTTCTAAAACATACAGTCCTAAAACACGTATATATAAAATAACAACTCACAGTTATGCGCTCCACGAGATGGATATGACAGGCCTGGTCCACTAGGCCTCGGTCTCGGCACAACTAACAAACAAACGACAACACGAAATCAAAATAAATCTAATGAAATTCCTAGGGACTCGATCTAAAACATTGGACAAATAATAGGAATAGGAATTTGACCAGATGTCACATTTTACGAGAATTCTATCAAAAATTCAATAGAACCTCCCCTGTAAAACAGACATCTCTCTACTTAGAAAGTAGAGTCGGTCCTGTAAGAAAACACACTTTGAGTATAAACAGTCACACAACCCCTCGGTCGGATTCCCAAACTACAATTCTACCGACTGAGGTTCACAATTCACAAGATATACACAGAATACATTTAAAATTCCAAAAATACCCTTTATAAATCAAAATATAGCAAATTAGATATTTAAAATACTAAAAATAATTATTTTACCAATAATTACAATAAAACCCTAATTTTAATAAAATATTATTAAAAAAATCAACAATTCTCAATAAATTCATATATATTCACCAAAATTCATTTTATAAATCCAAATTACATAATTAGCCCAAAAAATATTAAAAACCATTAAAAACTCATTTTTTTACAAAAATAGTATATTATATATAATTTGAAAATAATTTTTGAAAAATAGTTTTAATTAGTTAAAAATACTAAATAATTCGTAAAAATTCATTTTTATACCTCAAATAATTATTAAAACCAATTTAACTTAATTTTCAAAAAAATTATTACCAAATTACCAAAATACCCCTAATTATATATAAATTCACATAATATACTATAATTATTCAAAAATTCACTAAAAATTATAAAATTGCTCAAAAATTAATTTCTCAACATATAATTCAATAAAATCAATAATTATACTCAATTAACCCATTAATTTTAACAAAATACTTATTTATCCTAATTTTCCAAAATTCACCTAAACTCAATAAATTCATAATAATTATAAAAAAATCACAAAAATTACAAATAAATTTCTAAAATTCATTTTAACCCCTAAAAATGCCATAAATCACAATTTCATAATTTATTTAATTAATTTACGAAAATTAGAAAATATTAATAAAATAATTAAAAATTCACAAAAATAAAAATAAATTCCAAAAATTCTACAAAAATTTTAGGATGTAGATTGAGCTACTAGGAACAATCTTTGTAAAGGAAGTAAGCTTAAATAATCAAGATTGAAGTTCAAAAAATTAAAGAACTCAAAATGGCCGAAATAGAAAATTGATCACCAACGAAAATCTAGACCAAATCAAGTGAAACCAAGCTTAGAAATGCACTCACCGGAGCTCAAGGAAGAGATAGAGACCGGCGACGTCCAATTTGGTGGCCGAAAAATGGTTGAACGGCGATGAGCTTGGATTTCTACTTCTCAACCAAAATACGCTGGAAAAGGGAGTAGCAGGCAGTGAAGCGAGCTAGAAAGGAAGGTGGCACACCGGGAAGCACACCGACGGTGAGAAAAAGGGAGTTGCAGTGGTGACCAGTAAGGAGGGGGCATCAGGAGTGTAGGGAGAAGATGAGGGCATGTTTTATTAAAGTTATATATATATATATATATATATATATATATATATATGTATATATATATATATATATATATATATATATATATATATATATATATATATATATATATATATATATATATATAACTTTAATAACTTATATTATAATATAATGAAATTATATTCACAAAAATTTCTACACCACATGTTTAAAAAATAAACAATATATATATATATAGAAATTTTTGTGAATATAATATCATTATATATATATATATATATATATATATATATGCATGTATATGTATATATATTAATATGATAAATAAAATCATGCATGGAATCATGCAATTACATAAAATGGACTAACATAAATAATAAATATTTATTTAGGTTTTAGTTTACCCAAAAATAAAATTCTAAGGAAAATTTTACGTAAGAAACTTAAAATAATTAAAAATAAGTTTAATAATTAACAAACTAATTAAATAATCAAATATATTTATCAAAATTATTAACACTGCATATCCCGATGCAGTTTAAAAATATTTAAAATATCGGGATATTACAACTTTTCACCTTCTGTTCAAGGAGCTCACTTTGGGTCTTGTTTCTTTTATTGCTATCATCAATAATATGTGCACCGGAGCTCCTATTTCCCTAGATACGAGCCTATACCAATTGACTCTAAAGAAGGCCACTTACATTGAGCATCTTCTAGGTATGGTTCCAGACATAAAGGGAACCCATACCCTCAATTTTGACTAGATATGGAGGTTCTATACCCGGGAAAAAACCTGTGGCGATGGTCACTCCTTGGGAGATCAACCAGGTGGTGCGAGCTTTCCTAATTTATCTTCTCAGTACTACCTTCTTTTTTGACACCACCAACTCGATGGATTTGATGTTCCTATTGCCCCTTAGAGACTTGGATCAGGTGTCTTTATTTGATTAGGCAGTTGTGCTCTGGTCTATCTATACTAATCACGGATGAAGTGGTCCGTATGGCTAAGAGATTTTGTAGTTTTTAGCACATTGTTCTGGTAAGTTCCACCTCACCTTATTATTGATTTTTTTTAATATCTATTCATTAACACCTGCCGTCCCTATTTTTTTTTTCAAGTCTAGGCCTTGGAGTTGGAGTTACTTTGTGGTGTGCTATGGGTAGGGGACGATTTCCCTGCCATCGACAAGTGGAGTGGTAGCTGTGTTCTAAAGAGACATATGGCTTAAGTGCACATCCATCGATAGTATCTAAACTCTCTAACACAGGATGTGTGTAGATGGCGGGGTTTAGGGCATGTTCAAGATTTTAGCAACTGTGACACTGTTTAAAGGGCTCTAAAGAACACACTAACCACTGTCACAAAGACATGGCGTGGAGATGAGGAGTCGCCATCTAGGGTAATAACTAGGACAAATCGAAAATGTGGTACTTGATTCTCTAAAAGAAAGCTAGCACCACAACTAGGAGATTCTGGATATGGAATACTAACTTCTTTCAATCTCGTGTTCTTTCAAAATTACTTTATGAATTACTATCTTATTCTCTATTTACATGCAATTTCATATAAACCCTTAAAAAAAATCAACTCCAAAATAAACTAGTCATGAAAAATACAAGTAAATAATGCATTCAATAGAACATATAATCCTTAATTTAGTATAGTCTACATGGATTTTAATTAAATGGGCTAAATCTACATGCTTTAATTCTAAAGTGTTCTTAAATCTACAAATTATGAAAAAGGTTTAAATTAAGTGGGCTAAGTCTAAATTAATTAATTTAAATTAGATGGGCGTATGTCTAATTTACTAGATGGGCCTAAGTTATCTTTAACCTAAAATCTAATCAATTATGGGCCTAAGGATATATTTTAATTAATTAAACCCTATTTAATTATTAAGTGAGATGGGCTAATTAAAAGATGGGCTAAAAAAGAATAATCTAAACTTAAATAAATGAATTAAAACCTAACATGAGCTTAAGACCCAAAACACATAAAAATAAATAAATAAGCCCCCAAAAAATTAAATAAAACATGCCACAATAATTAAATAAAAGTTCAAACAACTAATTAAATTAATTCCTTTTAAAATCCTAATTTTAATTAACATGCAATCCTAAATTAATCTACTTCCACCATTGATTTTAATTAATTACCCAATTGAAATCCTAATTTTACTAACCAATTAACAACATAAACATGCAATCACACATAAGACTCTACTATTCCTACTATTGGGGCTATTACAATAATCTATAGAAAATAATAATAAAAATAATTAATACACCCCAAAAAATATAAATAAAAAATAATAAAAAACCTAGAAACTAAATCTAGCTACAAGGTCTTATCCATGGCATTCCATGGACTTCTTATGAGTTTAGTCCTCCAAACATGATCATCATGGATTTTCCACCATAATCACAATAAAAAGAGAATAAAATTATGATTAATGAATAAATTATAACAATAATAAAATAAAATTAAAAATCAATAAAATCAAATAAAAATAAATCAAATAACATAGAATAAGGAGACGATGATGCTTATAGATGATTTTAATGAAGTGTTCCGTAGATTTTGTAAAATCACCATTCTTGATAGGTCTTTGAATCTTGTTCTTCAAAAATCTTCCAAAGATCTTCAATTAATTAATTAAGCAAAAGGAATTTTTTTGTAGAGAATGCTTTTTTTTTAACACTAAATAAAGGAAAAGAGAGTCAAGAATGCTTTTTTGAGAAAAAAAATCAACCAAAAGCCAAAAGACAATTTGGCATAGAGAAAATATCAAAAAGCTAAGAATAATAGTACTACTCCTCCCAGATGCTCTTTTCCTCTCCTCCTTTTTTTTCGTCTCCCCTCTTTGAAGAAACTAAAACCCCTCTTTTATAGTGAAAACTTACGTATAAATTGATTCCTAAAAGACTTCTATTTCCTTAAAAACATTAGATAAATATAAAAAATAATTTTAAGAGAATTTCAGACCAATTAGGATTCAAGAAAAAGACATTTTTATTTTCTGAAAATCCAAAAAAATAGATTGAAAAGGTCTAATTACAACCACTTTTTATAACTTTTAATTATAAAAAGGTCCCTAAAAGAATTTAAGTTTTGCAATTAGGTCCTTGAAAATATTAAATCCTTTCTTTGAAAAATACAATCACACCTCTGAAATTTCAAATTTCAAGTATTGAAGACCTATTCATGACATTTCATCATTGGAGTCTTTTATTGCATCTATAACACATCATCCCGAAATTGGGTGCTTACAATGTGGTTGTCACGACTTGAAGCCAGGGGACGTGACCGGCACTAGGGAATGGGAAAGCATAAAGCTACTAAAACCCATAGTAAGCCTTAAAAGAAAAATCGCAGAATATTTAAACTTTGAAACCTTACAATAAATAATAAAATCACAATACACATTATCAAACTGATTTTTCTCAATATAATTTAAATCATAACATCAGTGCATAAAATAAATAAACTTCAGTTATACAAATAGTGTCTCAGTACATAAATTATGAATACATGAAACCCCAAAAAAAGTATGCAGTTATACAATTTTCTCTACTACGGTACACGAAAGTAAATACAATACAATTAAGTAGACCTACGTAGAATAGCCGGTGACGAAGCTACACGGCGAAGAGAAGTAGGCCTAACAGAAAACTCCCAAACTCCTAAAAAAAATTAAATTGAGGGGAGTCAGACTTCACTGAGTAAGTTAATAAAGAAATGAATGTGATTTGAAAACCTCATTAAAAGTAAATTTTTTTATGGAAATATAATATAATATAATTTTATTCAAACCATTTGATATACATATAATAAATCCATTTTTAAAATAGAAGAAATAGATATTTAAATGTCTTTTTAAAATGTTTCAGTATAAAAATTTGGTAAAACCCGATTTATAAATTTTTAACGGTCATATGACTCACTTATATCCAAGACTGCCGGATCCTGAGAGTAAGGCATCACTAGGATACACAGTCGCAGTCATATCTCTTAATCCAATATCACTGGTAGTGTCTAGGAGCAAAGCATCACCAGACCATCGACCCCAGTGATTTAATAAATATTAATCAAAATTATACTGGCGGTGTCCGAGAGCAAAGCATCACCAGACCTTTGGCCCCCGTATTTATTAAATAAACAAATATTATACTACTAGTGGTGTTTGAGAGCAAAGCATCACCAAACCATCGGCCTCAGTAATATAATTAAATAATCACATATTTTACCGGTGCGCATATGGTCCTGATGAAACTCAATAGGTAGCTCGTTCTACCGTGTTTTATTTAAAAAATAAAAAAAAAGAAAATAAATAAAACAATGAAAATTATAATAAATCAACTATAAATTAAATCATGCAAAATCCTATGAAGAATGCTGACCAGAATCTCACAAAATTAAATTCATAAGAATTTAACATAATTTAAATTAAAAGACTCAACACTCAAATCAAATATTAACTTATAGGATAAAGGTGCTCCTCTAGCACGTCGTATCCGACCTCAACTGGTAGACACGACTGGATGGGCGGCTAAAAGACAGAAAAGGAAATGACAATCAGAAAAAATAGAAACCTAACTTCTAGAGTTTCTAAGGAGGACTCGATTCAAACTCAGAATAAAAATTTTAGGATTGACCCGGTGTCACATTTTATGAGAAATCTACCAAAAATTCGGTAGAGTTTTCTCTGAAAAATGGACATCCCTCTACCGAAGTAGAGTTAATCCTGCAAATAAACACACTATAAAATTTTACAGTGGCACAACACCTCGGGTTGGGACCCCAAACTATACAATTCCCAACCAAACAATTCCCAACCGAGGTTCACCAAAAATACAAATAAGCAAATACTAAATATTAATTTAGTAAATCACCAAAAATAATAAAAATTTATAATAAATCATAATATAATTTATTTAATTTTTAAAAAACTAAATAAAATTATTTTCCACCATAATTTAATAAAATTTCAAATAATAATATAATATTAATAACAATCCAACTTTCCAAATATTCAACGTAAAATAATCAAATTCAAACTATAATTGCCCAACTAGTTTAAATATACTATAATATTAATTAAAACTCATTCAACCCACAAAACAATAAATAATTTAATTTTGAATAAATTTTCAAAAAGAGTTAGTGTTAATTAACTATAAATAATAAATAATTTATAAAAATTATTTTAATACCACATTTTATCTCAAAATTAACTAAAACATAGTATTTAATTATAATATCAACAAAAACACACCATTTACCTATTATTTCAAAATTTACATAATAATAATAATTTCTAAAAAAATTAAATAAATTATCAAAAATTATTTTATCACTACTAAAATTACTATCATAATATACTAACACTAATTAACTCAGATATTCAACCAAAAATAATTAATTAATCACATTAACAAAATACACATCAAACTTAAAATACCTAAATAAATATACAAAAATTCCATAAAAATCAATTTAATTAATCTAAATTAATTTTGATATATTCTTAACCAAAATTAACCCCAATTAATTTAAATCCACTAATATAAGTATAGATCAACTCAAAAATTAACCACATAATTAAAATAAAATTCTGGGTAATTAGTAAATATAATAAAAATCAACAAAAATATTAAATCAACACAAAATCAACTAAATCAACTAACAACAGCCCTAAACAACTAAAAATCAACCTGAAAACTAACTAAAATCAACCAAAAATTACTAAAATCAACTGAGACCAACCAGAAATCAACTACAACAATTCTAACTAACCTAAAACTCACTTACAACCGAAATCTAAATGCAGAAAAGAGCTGCTAGAGGAACCAAAGCTGCTGGACTGTTGTTGCCTCCGTCACTGTTGCTTCTTGTTACTACAGTGCACGCTGCTGTTGTTGGCGCAAGGAAGGAGGAAGAGAGCTGTTGTACAGGGACAGTAAGGTGGAGAAGCAACTGATGGTGAGGAAGATGGCTGTGTGGGTGGGTCTTGCAACGAAAAAAGAAGGGAAAAATAGAGAAGAAGATAAGAGAAGAGAAAAACAAGAAAGGAAAAGGAAAAACAATTTGGCCCGTTGGATGTCTTTTTGACCAATACATTTGGTCTGAAATATATATATATATATATATATATATATATATATATATATATATATATATATATATACAACAACAATAATAATGCTAGCACTAGTTAAAATAACTCTACAAATAATAATAATAATAATAATAATAATAATAATAATAATAATAATAATAATAATAATAATAATAATAATGCCATGAATAAAATATTAGGACAATTAAAATAATAAAGTATGTGCATAAATTAAAATGATATAAAAAAATAATAATATCATTTGTTCTCGAATAAAATTTTAAATTTAATACTTAAACATAATAATTTTAATCTCACAATTATAACAATATAAAATAAAGATAATTAATATCATTGAAAACTCAATATTTATATATAAAAAATATATATAGTTTAAAAATATTTGGGTTGTTACAGTGGTACCTATAATAATCATACCTCATGTTAGTAATTTTGAAAATTTTACTCACTTACCTGTTGGTGCTACCATTACAAATCTAGAATGACTTATAGGGTCTTAAGAATAAATGGAACATGGAGATGACTCGTTCTAGACCCTTAGCTCAAACAAGGGTCCTCCTTTATGGGCCAAACTAGTGAGTCTAGTATCTTGGTGAGCATACCATGAACTAGAATCGGGGAGCTAGAGCGAGGTGCATGCCCAAATCTCCTTCGAGGAGCATGTTATGGACTCATGAGCTAGAGGGCACTAAGCTGGATTAGGCTGTTGCTAGAGAGCTAGCCATGGACCACACTATTCAAATTAAAAGCCAGTACATGGAGTTTTTTTGGACTAACCTCTTGCTGACAATTCCCTTAGTTGCTACCTCCACATCTTAGGTAATTGTTTGATACTCCCTTTTCATTCAAAATTATCATGCCCCGACACGATTTTCTTTTATTCTTAGGCTACAGCAACCATACGTGCACCCTAGGCTAGATCTCGGGTAAGAGAAAGAGAGCCTCAGAGAGACTGCCTCGATCCGAGCAGAGAGGGGACTTCAACTGTTGTTGAGTAAATAAGACCCCCCACCACCTTTAATTCTTAGTTTGTCACTAGCAGTTTCGTTCATACCCCTGATTCATTGGCTCGTTACTGGGTTCCTCTTAAAGAGTTGTCTCACTAATTTTGACCCTTATATAAGGACCTCATGCCTGCATGTACTCCTAAGGGTGCTACTCACATGAGTTTACTCTTAACCTATCTCTAAAGAATTCTTGACACATTTATTAGTTCTAACATTCTTTCAATAATGCAGATTCCTTTGGAGGAAGGCTTATACATGTATTGGATGATCAAGGCTTAGAGGGACTAAATGCTGGACGTCACCTAACAATGAAAGGTAATAACATCTCCTACATCTATATGTATGCATGCTTGTATGATTCACTAACCTATGGTTTGCTTGAACAGGATTGCGATGAGGCTAGCCAGGTAAGAATTGCCACCTTTAAGTGCCAAATTGAGGTCCTTCAAATCAATGAGGACAATGACAATAAAGGTAGGGACAATGATGGCATTGGAGGAGGGGATGATCCCGAGGCCACCAAGTCAGACACTTGATAGATTAGGGCCCATGAACTGTTCTTCTCTTTTAATTGCTAATTATATTTACTTGTTTAATTCTAACACTTGCACATTTTAACTCTTGTTAGTCAGATGTTTACTGAATTTAACTTTTTTTTTAATGAATTTCAATTTTCACATACAATTCTAGCATCAATAATTGCATAGACACCCTTTTTAAGCTGTTAAATTTTGAATCGCAAGGCTGAGACTGTATAATTCATCAGAGGCCTTTCAATTTTCACTGTTAGAGAGGTGATCGCTTCATGGGTGATCACCTCTCATTTTGCATTTTCAAAAAATGTGAGCACAGGAAAAAAGAATAAAAATGAGGAAAAGAGAAGATAAGGAAAAAATAAGGAGAAAAGGGAGAAAAGGGAAAAGGAAAAGAGAAAGGTAGGTGTTTCTAGTGAAAAAGGGTTAAGCTAAGTCACTTAAAAAAGAAAAAATAAAAAGGGAGAATGAAGGGATTAATCTCGGTAAAGGAGAATTTAAAAAAGAGAACTCAAAAAAAACTTTCCTAAGAGCATCTTAAGAATTAAGGTTATAGGATGAACATTTCTAATTGATTTTCTAAACTGAGCAACGTTATGGGCCAGGAAAGCCCAAGGATCATGTTTCGTAGGAGAAGGATTGTTCAGGGTTGTATCCCCAAAGCTTGTGATCAAGGAAGGGGTTGTTCGAGTTGTATCCCCAAAGCTCATAATCAAAAGAGGGTTACTCAGGTTAGATTCCCAAAGCTCCTAATCAGCTTTGGGTTATATCCCCAAAGCTCATGATCAAGAGAGGGTTGTTTGGATTATATCCCCGAAGCTCACAATCAAAGAAAGGTTATTCAGGTTATATCTCTGAAGCTCGTGTTTCAATTGAGTGACAATCGAGCCAGGAAAACCTAAGAGTCTTCATTTCAATTAAGTGATGATCAAATTAGGAAAATTTGAGAGTCTTCATTTTAGTTGAGTGACATTTAGGCTAAGAAAACCTGAGAGTCTTAATTTCAGTTGAATGATGATTGGGCCAGAAAAACTTGAGAGTCTCCATTTCAATGAGTGATAATTAAGCCCAGAAAACTCGAGAGTCTGTGTTTTGGTTAAGTAATTTATCAAGTCAGGAAAACCTGAGGATCATCGCTCTCAGATAATTTACCAAATATTTATGAGTAGCTGATCAGGCTAGAAAAACTCGAGGATCACAGTCACATTTCAAGATTGAAGAATTCGTCTCTCAAGTGAAACTCAGAAGTCAGGTGTGTTGTTTATTGTTTTCTCATATTGTACATATGATTTTTTAAAAAATTATCATTGCATGCATTTAGTTTTTAAAAAAATTAGAGGGCAAACTGTAGACAACCGATTTGATCGACCCACAATAGGGGGTGAACTATGGATGCTCAATTTGATAAGCTTGCAATAGAACATGATAATGAGAAATGTAAATTTGAATGCAAGAGGGAAACCCGAGATCTTCTAAAAAATGAGCCCGAGGGCTAGAAACCCATAAATCTGAGCCCAAAACCCTTACAAGTTAAGCCCAAGCTACCCTAAATAATTAGGCCTGGTGCAAGGCAGGCCAGAGAGGCATTGCCTCTACAGTAGCCACTTGCGTCTATATTAAATGCATAAGTGGCTATGGCAGCCAACTTGGTGGGCCCACATCATCTGCAACTCAGACTCTAGGATGAAAAAGAAAATTTTAGGAAAGAGAAAAGGCTAGGAAATGCAATGAAAAAAGAGAGTGGTAGGGGATGGGCTAGGGAGATGATAAGAGGAGATAAAGAGAGAGAAAAAGGGGAGGGGATTTTTTTGGTTAGCAATTCTCAGAAAAAAGGAAGGAGAGAACTTTGAGAGGAAGCTTTAAAACAAAAGGGGCAGAAAATGTTCTTAAGAAGAGGAAGTGAAGTAAAAAGGGTGATTTTCTTGAAGAATGAGGGAAAAAAGCTTGCATTCAAAGGGAGACTCACATCCATATTCATTTCTAAAGGTCAAACTATATTGGAAAAGCTCATTCTCAAGTAATTATGCTGATTCTTTTAAGATTGAACTATAGATTTGCATAACATATAGCTCATTTTTTTTATTAGTTTGTCCATCCACTCTCTTGTGTTTATTGTTTGTGACATGCCATGTCTTTAGCATGATTCATTGAGTTTTAAATGTAGTTCAGCATCTAGCTTGTTTGCAATAATAGATTCTTTCTTGAAGTGGAAGTTTGCCAGTTTAGGAGTCATTTAAGTCTGTTGATCAGGCGATCGCCTCTTAAAGAGGAGTTGCCTCTGCGAAGAGGTGATTGCCACTTCGACAAGTCCTCACGCCACTCTTACAGGGTCTTATGTGACCTTTTCTCATTTTTCGTAGACTATGTAGTATTCCCATGAATGTACAAGCCTTAGCATCCTCAAGTCTATTTTGTATAATTATCCCATTATGTTGTTCAATTAAAGTTCAGTATCTACCTTTTATCATTTTGTTTCTTTTATTTTACAAAATGGATTCATGAGCTAATCTTGTGGATTTTTATACAGGATCTTTATATGTTTTTGGGAGCTAACATTTTGTTTATTGTAGGGTTTTACTAGTGATTTCTAATCATAAAGTATTTATCATGTTAATTAGTTTTTGAGAGGTTTTATTTAATTCAAGTAGTTTATTCTTGGTTTATTTTTCGTTCATTATACTTTTAATTAAGTGGTGTAATCCCTATTCTCTTTCCCATTTGATTCAAATGTATAGTTGTAAATTACTATTATTTGCTTTGTTGAGTTTAATTATAAAAAGCGACAATTGTTTGAAGGAAATTGCAATTCACATGGTAATAAAGAAATAATTAAATAATTAAAGATAATAAAATACAAAACACAAACGGAGGCCAACTGTAAGGTTGGGTGGGCATTTTAAAAGCCCATACCCAGTTTCCAAACCCGATCTCTGATGACAGCTTTTGGGAACTTCTATGGGATCCAGTTGCTATACAGTGTGTCCTATCTTTTATCCAAGTGGCGACTCCATTTTCGAGTAGGCTTTATGACCTATTTTGTATTTTCTAGTGGGTTTTAAACCCACATAATGTCGTAATCGCCAAACACTTGGGCGCACTAAACCCCACTGTCTAAAATACTATATCTCAATTTTTTACTTTCTTTATTTAAATAGAGCAAGTAAAATATAAATTTATTCTATTTATCCATTAATATTTTAAATTTTTACCAATAAAATTATATTTAAAATAACTAAAATTTATATATATTAATAACAATCAGCGCAACGTCCAGATACACTACTAGTTAGTTATTTATAACTGCATTTAAGTTTTAAATACCTTTGAAAAAATTTAATTTAAATAAAATAGTTATCTTTTTGGTTATATTTTAACTTTAAAAAAAAAACTTAATTTAAACTTTCTAATTTCAATAAGTAAAATCTTACGAAGGAAAACAATAAAAAAACTCTTATAGTTATACAATGTTTGTAATCTTTTGTTCAAATAAAATAATTGAGTACTTTTAATTTAATTTATCATTTAAAATAAAAAAAATTATGAATTTAATAGATAAGATTATATAAGAAAAATGTTTCATTAGGATAACTTTGAGATAACTATTTAAATTTAATTTGAATAAAAAATTATCTCTTAATTTTAAGAAATTTTTTTTTATCACAATTATCCAATGACAAATGACAACCAATATAAAACCAAGCACAATTTATATTTTCGTTAAATTTCTCATTCTTTGAAAACCATCTCTAATGGGTAAATCTTTTTAAAATTTCTTCTCATAGCTATATATTGTCACAGTAATATCTAAATCGCTTTGCCTTTTTTTTTTTTTTTCCTATGCAAAGTTTAATGATTTATTTGTTTATTTATTTTTTTAGGTATGGAGGCTGCTATGCTTGATGAGCTACATCCTAACAACAATTTTAAGAAGGCTATAATATTTTGAGTGTCTAGAATATGGGATTCTATTGGGTTGTAGAGTTTTATTTTTCATTATTTTTATTCTTTTGGGTTTTTTTTTTTAAATTGTGTGGGCAATTGAACTTTTTCTTGACAGTGTGATGATGTGAATTTTATTTGTTTGTAATATTTATTGGGTACAGTCAATAATATCAATTTCACTTTTTGAGTGTTAATCAATTTGATGCTGCTATATTAGACATTAAAATGTCTATTGGTTAAAGTATTTTCTTTAGTAAGGTATACATACTTGTAAATATATATTTTATCATGTCAATTTTATATTATTGCTTTCTATTTGTAATCAATAGTTTGTATGAAAAAGTTGTTCAATTAATTAATCTGTTTCTTTTTCATTTATTGGGATTAGACCGATGAGTTACAACTTCATGTTATCCAGTAGTTTCTTATTTGGAGGTTCTACATTTGGGTATATATAATTAAATTAATTAAATATATAATCAAATTAAAAATAATACCCTATTAAAAAAGTACAATAATAAAATTTAAACTCTATTAAAAAGTACAAGAAAATAACTTGATTTTAAAATTTAGATAAATTAATTTAAATTTTTATATTTTATATTATTATATTCAGTTAGTATTTTAAGAGTAATTTTCGCTCATGCTATCCAATTTTTGACATTCCTTTGATTCAATTATCAATAAAGTGTCTAGAGTCATTTTTCAACTAGCAATGCGCCTATGTGAAGGCTGATGCATATTTAAAAGTGCCCGCATATCACATTGACTAAAACACCTAATGTTACACCAATTAAATAGGATGACTAATGTCACATCAACCATATCATGTGTCCCATTTCTAATATTATATTTATTTATTTTTAATATTTCCTTCTCCACCTCTAAAAAAATAACAATAATAATAAATTTGACTATCCACTAAGGCTGGAGCTAATCTAACCATCTGCGAAGGCTAGAATAGCAGCAACAATCAGTAACCACGACCAGCAGCAACGACCTAACCTTTACAGTGATCTCTAAGAATAGAGCAGAAGACAACAACCAAAAAGAACAAAGATCGGCGATGTACCGAGAAGGAAAATTAAGGAATAATAAATTAAATAAATATAATATTAATGGGACACGTGCTATGGTGGATGTGACACTAGTTATCCTATTTAATTGATGTGACATTATGTGTTTCAGTCAATGTGACATGCGAACACTTTTGAACACACGTCAGCATCCACATAGGCGTCACTTCAATATCGACAACTAGAAAAATGAATCTAGTCACTTTATTAATAATTGAATTAAATGATGGGTAGTTTTGTGCAACGTTTTGAAAATTAGATACCATGGTGATATAAAAGTTAAAAGTTGGATACCATGAGTGAAAATTACCTGTATTTTAACCACATAGAAGTTTAAATATACTTTAAATAAAATCTACTTATAAAACTCAACAAAGAAAAGGTAAAAATAAAATGAAACTTTCATATGATTTATTTTTATAGTTTTCAAATTTAAATCTTAAGTAATTTATTTCAGTTCTGATAAATTATTTAGTTAAATATATAATTTAATTAAAACTAAAATTTTCTTTGTCACAACCCAACCCGAGAGTCATGACCAGTGCTAAGGAATGAGAATTTTTTTAAATCCAGAACCCGTAACAAGCTTTAAAAATAAAAACACATGCAATAAATAAATAAAAATATGCCAGAATTATAATTTTATCAATATAAAAAAAATACTTAAATTTTCATATCATAATAAAAATATTCATACAGTATTATTATACAAAAACTTAAAAAATCAAAACAACAGACTACTTATACAATACACTACTATTGCAGTCTCTAAAGTACAATAAGAGTTCAGATAATAAATTTACATAATCTAGCCGGGGCTAAAGAAGACCGACGAAGAAGTCTACTACTGAGGTCTGAAGAAGAATCTCCTAAAAAATTATTGAAGGGGATTAAACCTCACTGAGTGAATTATTATAATATATATATATATATATATATATATATATATATATATATATATATATATATATATATATATATATATATATATATATATATATATATATATGCAACCTAAAGTTATATGCAGTCAAACATAAGTATATATATAAATATATACAGACATTTCACACAGATGCTAAAATTCACTTTTATATATAATAAATGCAGAAAATATTTATTTAAATGAATGATCAAATAGAACCCTAAGATTCGCAACCTCAATTAAATATCTCACTAGCCATCAAGCTCACTTAATTCCAAAGTAATTCTCTTATTCCATTTTGGACAGTAAATTGGCCCTCGACACACTAAATCAACCGAGCTATCCCTGTCTCACTGTCAATGTGATTGGCCCCGAGACATTAGGTCAACTGAGCTCCCGCAATCACACCACTCAATCACTAAAATTCTTAATAATCAATAAATCAAATGTCACTTCAAATGATTTCATAAACTCGGCCTTAAAATCTATTTCACTGATACGTACACAGTCCTAGTGCAGCCCACTAGGTAGCACATTCTATTGATATCCTTCAATAAAATCATATCTTTATGGAAAAATAATAAAATACACAATTTAAAATATAATGGCATCCAATGAAGAAAAATATACTAGAAATATACCAAAATATACTAACTTATATATGTCACATATATACAAAATATATACTAAAAGCACACTAAGTATATATGTCACGTGTATAGCATATATACCAAAATATACTAAAAATATAGCAAAAATATACTAAATCATTTAATAAAATAATTCATTTTTATACATATAATGAAAATATGCAAGCTCACTTTCATGCATACTATATGCAATGCATATATAAAATAATAACTCACAGGTTTGCGCTCCTTGAAATTGACAGGCCTGGTTCGATAGATCTCGGTCTCGGTGCAACTAGAAAAGTAAATAATAATAATATCAGAATATATTACTAACTTATACTTCTAAAAATTTTAAAGGAAGACTCGATCTAAAAATTAAAACTTAACTTAAATAGAAAAACTTAGGATCGACCCGACGTCACATTTTACGAGAATTCTATCGAAAAATTGATAGAGTTTTCTCTATAAAACAGACATATCTCTACTGAAAGTAGAGCCGATCCTGCAAGAAAACACACTTCTATATACACAAAGCTCAACACCTCGGGTTGAGACCCTAAACTACATAAATTTCCATCCGAGGTTCACAATTCACAATAAAGTCAATATGTAATAACAAAATAATAAAAATCATTAAATTCCATAAATATCAATAAAATACCAAAATACAATATATTTAATTAACAAAAACATTAAATATAATTATTTTCACATTAACTAAATAAAATTTCAAATAAATTATATAATATTAATAAAAAATCTGACTTTTCAATTATTTAACATAAAATAGTAAAATTCACAAATAGTTATTCAAATAGGTTACATATATAATAAAAATAGTTAAAAACTTAATTAATCACAAAAATAGTGTATAAAATTATTATTTGACTATATTTTTAAAAATTATTATTAATTAGTTAAAAATAGTAAATAACTCGTAAAAATTATTTTAATACTATTTATTATTCCAAAATTATATAAAACATATTATTTAACTATAATTTCAATAAATATACAGAATTTACCATAAATCTAAAATTCACATAATACTAAATATTATTCAAAAATTAATCAAAATTACTAAAAATTAGTGAAAATTTATTTTCTCATTTTCAAAACTAATAATTTAAATTAACTATACAATTTAACATAATTTTTCATAATAATACATAAAACACATAATTAATTGTCACGACCCAAATTGGAAGTCATGACCGACGCTAGGGAACGAGAATTCTTTCGAATCTGGATCCCGTAGCAAGCCTTAAAAATAAAAATACATGCAATAAATAAATAAATAAAGTATGAGTGAATTAAAATTTTTCAAATTATATATGAATATAAATACTCAATATCCTTTCATAAATAAAAGATGTTCATACAATATTCTGGATATAAAGTATCAAGAATAAAACAATACTCTTCTGATACAATACTATTGCAGTTTCTAAAATACAAATTAGAGTTTAAATATAAATTTTACATGATCTAGCTGGGACAGAAGAACACCAGTGAAGAGCAATACTACTAAGGTCTGACAATATAAGATCTCCTGAAAAAAATAATTGACACCTCACTGTAATATCCCGTAATTTTAAAAATATTTTTACACTGTACCGGGATATGCAGTAGGTCAGTAATTTTTGTATTTTATATGATATTTTTATGAGTTAATATGTATTTTAAACCTATTTTAATTACTGTCTATTATTTTCAGTATTTTACGTAAAATTTTCCCGGGACTTTCATTTTCGGGGAAATTTCCACGTAAACAATGTATTATTAATTATTTTAAATGTATTTACGGGTTTGCATGAACTCATACATATTTTTAAATTATTAAATAAAGCTTGTGTGTGTATATTTATTTAATTAGGGTTTATTATTACCCTAATATTTTATTATTTATTTATTATTATTTGATTATTTTATTTATTATTAAATTATTAAATTTATTATTTTTTTTTCTTTTTTCTTTTTTTTCTTTTTCTTTTCCTTTTTCTTTCTTTTCTTTTCTTTTCTCTTTCCTTTTCTTTCTTTTTCTTTTTCTTCTTCTTCTTCTTTCTTCTCCCGTGGGTGCCGCCGGACCACTACATTTTGCCACCGTCGTTTCTCCCTCCTCCGGCCACCGTTTTCGACACCGCCGGTCTCTATCTTCTCCTTGAGCTCCGGTGAGTGTTATTCTAGCTTTGGTTTGAGCTAAAATGGTCTAGAATTGCTTAGGTTTTGAGTTGAATATTTCGGCCACTTTTGGTTTTCGATTTTTTTGAGCTTCGATTTGGATGATTCATGGAAACTTCCTTCACAAATGTTGTTCCTGGTAGCTTAATCTTCATGTATGAATTCTTGTAGAATTTTTGGAGATTGTTTGGATTTTTGGGTATTTTTGAATATTTTAATATTATTTTCGAATTTTCGGAAATTAATTATTTAAATTATGAAATTGGAGTTTATGGTTGAATTAGGTGTTGAAATGAATTATAGGAATTTATTTGGAATTTTTATGAATTTCTAAGTATTTATTTTTAATTATTGAAGTTTATGTGATTTTGTAAAATTAAGTTAATTGTGTTTTTATTTGAATTTAATTGGTTAATTGAGTTTAATTATTGATATTATTGATAAATATGTTGAGAAAATTAATTTTGGATAATTGTATGATTTTTAGTGAATTTTTGAAGTAATTTAGGTATATATATATATATAGGGGTATTTTGGTAATTTTACCCTAAATTGTCTAAAAATGTAATTTAATTGGTTTTAATATTTATTTAAGGTATAAAAATGATTTCTACAAAATATTTGGTATTTTTAACTAATTAAAACTATTTTTCGTGAATTATTTTCAATTATATATATAATATACGGTTTTTCAAATAAAATGAGTTTTAATCGATTTTTACAGTGTTTCAAGGTCAATTATGTAATTTTTATTTATAAAATGTATTTTTATGACTTAAGGATATTTTTTGGTATATTTGAATATATTTTCTGTGTTTGTGGACCCCGGTCGACAGATTGTAGTCTGGAGTCCGACCGAGGGGTTGTGATTGATTGTGGTGTTTATTTTTGAAGTGTATTTTCTTTGCAGGGTCGGCTCTACTCTTTTGAGTAGAGAGATGTCCGTTTTACAGGGGAGGTTCTGCCGAATTTCCGGTAGAATTCTCGTAAAACGTGATATCCAGGTCGAACCCTAATTTCCGATTCTGTGTTGAATACTCTAGATTTAATTCTAGGATTTCTGTTAGGGTTATTCTGATGTCGATTAATTATTTCTTATTTAGTTGCGCCGAGACCGAGGGTTAGTGGACCAGGCCCGTCGGACCCGTCTCGTGGAGCGCATTAGGTGAGTTACTATATTATATATATATGCTTAGGATGCATGATTTAGAAAATGCATGTTTTATTTTGGACTAAATATGCATAAATAACATGATTTATATTCAAGTATATTTTTGGTATATTTTTGGTATATAATAAATTATATACATGTTTTATTAATAAATATATTTAAAATGTTTTTAAATATATTTTTAGTTTAATTCATGATTTGATTGAATTTATTTGACGTATATATACTCAAAATATACCTGGTTTATGTTTGGTATATTTTCGGTATATATATGGTTTATATTGTTGATTTATTTAAATTCATGCATCATGTATTTGTGAATGAATGTTTTATTATTTATTACTGAAGGATATCAATAGAACGTGCTACCTAGTGGGCAGCACTAGGACCGAGTACGTACCGTACGCCTATAGTATTTAGGCTTTATTACTAACTATTTGTGGATATTGATTTGATTATGATTATTGATATGTGAGATATGGTTTGGGTGTGATTGCTGGAGCTCGGTTGACCAAGTGTCTCGGGGCCAATCACACTGGCAGTCAGACTGCTGGAGCTCGGTTGACTTAGTGTCTCGGGGCCAGTCTACTGTCCATATGGATTAAGTGGATATATTTGGAATCAGTGAGCCTGTATGGCTAGAGTGTTGTTTAGCACTATTTTTCTGAGGTTACGATATTCTAGGGTTCTATGTGATCCTTCATAAAAGTTGATTTTCAGACAAAATATATAAAATGATTTTTCTGCATCTGTATGAACTTGCCTGTATATATACATATTATTCATATACTGTTGACTGTATGCATTATCACTTAGAGTGTATGTATATATACTATAGTAATTCACTCAGTGAGGTCTGACTCCCCTCCGTTGACTATTTTTCAGGAGAGTCAACTTCCTCAGACCTCAGTAGCAGGTCGATACGCCGGATTTCTTCCGCCCCGGCTTCTTTATGTAAATTGTCTACTTGAGTCTTATTTATTTTATCTAGACACTGCAGTAGCTGTAAATTACAGTATTGGATTTTATGTACTTTATTTTAAAGAGATGTATTATGTTAAAACTGGATTTGTATAAGATTATACATTTATGAGATTATATATGCGATGTGATGAGTTTTGAATTATATCCAGTTGTTATGGATGATATTGTAATATTTATGATTTTATTTTCCGCTGCATATTATATTTTTATGGTTATTATTGCATATTTATTTTATTTTTAGGCTTGCTACGGGTTCCGGATTCGAAAGAATTCCCGTTCCCTAGCGCCGGTCATGGCCCCTGTTTTGGGTCGTGACAAAGTTGGTATCAGAGCGAAGTTCGTTTCAGAGTGGAGTTCTGTGTCAGGGCTTAGTTTTGTGAGTTGTGGCCCTAGTTTTAAAGTTGTGTTTTCTGTTGGACTACTGCAGTGTATTAGGTTCGAGTATGTCTTGATGAGTATTCCTTGCTGTAGTTTTCAGCGTTATTCTCCGGTTGTCTGTTTTGTCTGAATCTTTCCGTTTGTCTTTTCAGAATGAGGAGGCGAGCGCGTGTCGCTCCACCGGTCGTTGAGGCCGAGGATGATGAGTCTTTTCAGGATGAGGTTTTACCTCCTGAGCAGCCAGTTAGACGTAGAGGTCGTGGCAGGGGTAGACCTCGAGGAGCGGCAGGTCGCCGTAGGCAGAGAGAGTTACAGGACGAGGAGCCTGTTGAGCCTGATTTTGATGTTCCTGTTCCTCCAGTTGTTCAGCCTGTTCAGCCTGCCTATCAGCAGGGTATGTCTGACCCTGAGGCAGCTTTGTTCTATGCCAGAGTTGGCAGGATTGCTTTTGATGGGACTTCTGATCCTTTAGATTTTCTGCATGCGATTGAGACTAGGACTCGGACTGCTCATACCGAGTACCAGAGGATCATGATCGTTGAGTTGTCTGTCGAGGGATCAGCCTTGGATTGGTTTATTCAGATGATCCAGCCTTATATGATGACGATGACATGGGCTCAGTTCGAGAGCGATTCATGAGGAGATTTTGTCCAGAGCCTCTTCGTTTGAGCTATCGTCTTCGTCTGACCAGTATTTCTCATGGAGATCGATCAGTAGAGGAGTATACCCGAGAGTTCCTTCGTCTGGGTAGATATGCTGAGGATCTGATGCGAGATCAGTATTTCGCTGTTACTACGTATGTTACTGGTTTGGGTTCAGCTTTTGCTGGTATGCCCACAGCAGGTCTTACTCTCGAGTCGATGATTGAGCTAGCTAAGGAGATTGAGCTGAGGTTAGTTAGGCAGGGAGCGATGCCTGATTATTACCAGTTGGGAGTTCAGTCGAGTGGATCGCAGGCTACTCCATATTCGAGTTTTCATGTTGGTTCGAGTAGTCCAGCAGCGAGGTTCGACTCAGCAGAGTCAGAGACAGCAGCAGCGAGTGCATCGGAGCAGTAGACATGGTCGTGGAGGTCAGCGTAGATCGTTCAGATTTGGGTCAGGTGCTGTCGAGCAGTAGCAGTGGTCGTAGTTCTGGATCAGCGACCAGTGTTTGTCAGACTTGTGGTAGAGTCCATCAGGGACCGTGTTATCTGACACCGTTGACATGCTTCAGATGCGGGCAGACAGGACATTTTGCCAGATCGTGTCCTTATCCCGGATATCAGCAGCAGCAGATTCCGCGATTCCCACAGCAGTCGATTGCTAGTGCTGCACCTATGCCATTTCAGTTACCACCAGCTCAGCATCAGAGTTCTACTCAGTTTGTTCCACAGCAGAGTCGTGGTAGAGGTACTAGAGGAGGTGCTAGAGGTGTTGGCCAGGCTTCTACCAGTCAGCAGGGAGGTCGAGGCCAGGCCAGAGTTTTTCATCTGACTCAGCAGGATGCTCAGGCATCTAATGCAGTCGTGGCAGGTATTCTTTCTGTTTGTTACCTGGATGCTTTGGTTTTGTTTGATCCGGGTGCCACGCATTCATTTGTTTCTCCTGTTTTTGCTTCTAAATCTTGTTGGCAAGCTTCGAGGATGGCTTTTCCTTTGTCTGTTGCCACCTCCTCTGAGTGATTCTTTGGACACCGATATTGTTCTTTCTGGTTGTCCAGTTCTCGTGGGAGATAGAGAATTATCCGCCGATTTGATTTTGTTGGATGTGATGGAGTTTGATGTTATTTTGGGGATGGATTGGTTGTCTCAGCATTATGCCGTGGTTGATTGCAGGAATAAGGAGGTGATTTTTAGAATTCCTGGTGAAGAAGATTTTAAGTTTGTTGGTGACAGGAGTTCAGCACCTCAGAATCTTATTTCTGTTATTTCAGCTAGGAGTTGTTGAAGAAAGGTTGTCAGGGGTTTTTGGCATTGGTTAGGGATACGTCAGTGGAGAAGTTGTCACTCACAGATGTTCCTGTTGCTTGTGAGTTTCCTGATGTTTTTCCCGAGGAGTTGCCAGGTTTACCACCTCATAGAGAGATTGAGTTCTGTATAGATGTGGTTCCAGGTGTTACTCCTATATCTATGCCACCCTATCGTATGGCTCCTGCAGAGTTGAGAGAGTTGAAGGAGCAGTTGCAAGAGTTGTTGGAGAAGGGTTTTATCAGACCTAGTGTTTCTCCTTGGGGTGCACCAGTCTTGTTTGTGAAGAAGAAGGATGCTACCCTGAGACTGTGCATTGACTATAGAGAGCTGAATAAGGTGACAGTGAAGAACAAGTATCCTCTCCCGAGGATAGATGATTTGTTTGATCAGCTCCAGGGTGCACAATTCTTTTCTAAGGTCGACTTGAGGTCGGGTTATCATCAGCTGCGGATCAGTGAAGCTGATATTCCTAAGACAGCGTTCCGCACTCGTTATGGTCATTATGAGTTTCTGGTGATGTCTTTTGATTTGACTAATGCACCAGCAGCTTTTATGGACCTGATGAACAGAGTATTCCGACCGTATGTTGATCAGTTTGTGGTAGTCTTCATTGATGATATACTAGTATATTCGAAGAGTATGGAAGAGCACGTATATCATTTGAGGATTGTACTACAGACACTGAGAGATCATCAGCTTTATGCTAAATTCTCGAAGTGTGATTTCTGGATGGAGAGTGTTTCTTTTCTTGGACACGTAGTGGTCTAAAGAAGGTATTCAGGTTGATCCACAGAAGGTTGAAGCAGTATCTGAGTGGCCTAGACCTACTTCAGTTACTGAGATTCAGAGTTTTCTGGGTTTAGCCGGGTATTATAGGCGGTTTGTGCAGGATTTTTCCAGGATTGCAGCCCCTATGACTCGCTTGACTTAGAAGAATGTTAGATTTGAGTGGTCAGAAGCTTGTGAGAATAGTTTTCAGTTGTTGAAGGAGAAGTTGACCACAGCGCCAGTATTAGCTTTGCCTAATAGTGTGGATAAGTTCACAGTTTACTGTGATGCCTCTAGAATTGGTCTTGGTTGTGTGTTGATGCAGAATGGAAGGGTGATAGCCTATGCTTCGAGGCAGTTGAAGAAGCATGAGCAGAACTATCCTACACATGATCTAGAGATGGCTTGCAGTGATCTTTACTTTAAGATTTGGAGACATTATTTGTACGGGGTGACTTGTGAGATATTTACTGATCACAAGAGCCTTAAGTACATTTTCCAGCAGCGAGATCTGAATTTGAGGCAGAGGAGATGGTTGGAACTGTTGAAGGATTATGATTGCGAGATTCTTTACCATCCGGGTAAAGCTAATGTGGTAGCAGATGCCTTGAGTAGGAAGTCCTCAGGTAGTCTTGCTCACATCGGTGTGGAGAGGAGACCATTGATCCAGGAATTGCATCTGATGGTGGATCAAGGTCTGATGATGAAGATCAGTAGATCAGGTGGACTGTTAGCTCAGTTTAAAGTACGATCTGTACTAAGGGATAGGATTAAAGCAGCTCAGAGCCGAGATCCTATTCTGGAAGAGCTTGCAGAGAATGTCAGAGCAGGGAAGTTCACTGATTTCACACTCGATGATGATGGTGTGTTGTGGATCAGTGGTAGATTGTGTGTTCCTGATGTGGATGATTTGAGAGAAGAGATCCTAGAGGAAGCACATTCTACAGCCTACAGCGTTCATCCTGGTGTTACTAAGATGTACCACAGTATCAGAGATTTATACTGGTGGGATGGATTGAAGAAGGATGTTGCTGATTATGTTGCTAAGTGCTTGACTTGTCAGCAAGTGAAAGCCGAACATCAGAAGCCTTCTGGGAAGCTTCAGCCTCTTCCTATTCCCGAGTGGAAGTGGGAAAGGATAGCTATGGATTTTGTAGTCGGTTTACCTCGTTCGAAGGATGGATACGATTCCATCTGGGTGATTGTAGACAGATTGACGAAGTCTGCACATTTCTTGCCGGTGAAAGCCACATATTCAGTTGCTAGATTGGCGAAGTTGTACGTGAAGCATATTGTGTGCCTTCATGGAGTACCTGTGTCCATTGTGTCAGACAGAGGTTCGGTGTTTACTTCTCGTTTCTGGCAGAAGTTGCAAGAAGCGATGGGCACTAGGTTGGATTTCAGTACTGCTTTTCATCCTCAGACAGATGGTCAGTCTGAGAGGACGATCCAGACACTGGAAGATATGTTGAGGAAGTGTGTCTTGGATTTGGGAGGTAGCTGGGATGATCATTTATCGCTTGTGGAGTTTGCATATAATAACAGCTACCATAGCAGTATTGGCATGGCACCATATGAGGCGTTGTATGGAAGGAAGTGTAGATTCCCGTTGAGTTGGGATGAGATCGGTGAGAGAGCTTTGACTGGACCAGAGATGGTTCAGGATGCTGCAGAGAAAGTCGCCGTGATCAAGCGGAGATTAGAGACCGCAGTTAGCAGACAGAAGAGTTATGCGGATCCTAGGCGCAGAGATGTGGAGTTTCAGGTTGGAGATTTCGTTTTTCTGAAAGTATCTCCGATGAAGGGTGTGATGAGATTTGGCAAGAAGGGTAAGTTAGCACCGAGATATATTGGACCGTTTGAGATTCTGGAAAAAGTTGGCACTGTTGCATATCGGTTGGATTTGCCTCCGAGTATGTCACAGGTGCATCCAGTATTTCATATCTCGATGTTGAGGAAGTATATCTCAGATCCTTCACATGTGTTGCAACCTGACAGTGTGGAAGTGAGTGAAGATTTGACGTTTGTGGAAGAACCTGTGGCGATCGTTGATTATCAAGTTCGACAGTTGAGATCGAAGCAGATTCCGATGGTCAAGGTTTTGTGGCGTAGCGACAGAGTTGAAGAGCATACGTGGGAGACTGAAGCTGAGATGCGAGCTTCTTACCCGTATCTCTTTCCTTCCTGATTCTGTAATCTTGTTTTTAGAATTGGGGAAGACTGTAATATCCCGTAATTTTAAAAATATTTTTACACTGTACCGGGATATGCAGTGTCAGTAATTTTTGTATTTTATATGATATTTTTATGAGTTAATATGTATTTTAAACCTATTTTAATTACTGTCTATTATTTTCAGTATTTTACGTAAAATTTTCCCGGGACTTTCATTTTCGGGGAAATTTCCACGTAAACAATGTATTATTAATTATTTTAAATGTATTTACGGGTTTGCATGAACTCATACATATTTTTAAATTATTAAATAAAGCTTGTGTGTGTATATTTATTTAATTAGGGTTTATTATTACCCTAATATTTTATTATTTATTTATTATTATTTGATTATTTTATTTATTATTAAATTATTAAAATTTATTATTTTTTTTTCTTTTTTCTTTTTTTTCTTTTTCTTTTCCTTTTTCTTTCTTTTTCTTTTCTTTTCTCTTTCCTTTTCTTTCTTTTTCTTTTTCTTCTTCTTCTTCTTTCTTCTCCCGTGGGTGCCGCCGGAACACTACATTTTGCCACCGTCGTTTCTCCCTCCTCCGGCCACCGTTTTCGACACCGCCGGTCTCTATCTTCTCCTTGAGCTCCGGTGAGTGTTATTCTAGCTTTGGTTTGAGCTAAAATGGTCTAGAATTGCTTAGGTTTTGAGTTGAATATTTCGGCCACTTTTGGTTTTCGATTTTTTTGAGCTTCGATTTGGATGATTCATGGAAACTTCCTTCACAAATGTTGTTCCTGGTAGCTTAATCTTCATGTATGAATTTTTGTAGAATTTTTGGAGATTGTTTGGATTTTTGGGTATTTTTGAATATTTTAATATTATTTTCGAATTTTCGGAAATTAATTATTTAAATTATGAAATTGGAGTTTATGGTTGAATTAGGTGTTGAAATGAATTATAGGAATTTATTTGGAATTTTTATGAATTTCTAAGTATTTATTTTTAATTATTGAAGTTTATGTGATTTTGTAAAATTAAGTTAATTGTGTTTTTATTTGAATTTAATTGGTTAATTGAGTTTAATTATTGATATTATTGATAAATATGTTGAGAAAATTAATTTTGGATAATTGTATGATTTTTAGTGAATTTTTGAAGTAATTTAGGTATATATATATATATAGGGGGTATTTTGGTAATTTTACCCTAAATTGTCTAAAAATGTAATTTAATTGGTTTTAATATTTATTTAAGGTATAAAAATGATTTCTACAAAATATTTGGTATTTTTAACTAATTAAAACTATTTTTCGTGAATTATTTTCAATTATATATATAATATACGGTTTTTCAAATAAAATGAGTTTTAATCGATTTTTACAGTGTTTCAAGGTCAATTATGTAATTTTTATTTATAAAATGTATTTTTATGACTTAAGGATATTTTTTGGTATATTTGAATATATTTTCTGTGTTTGTGGACCCCGGTCGACAGATTGTAGTCTGGAGTCCGACCGAGGGGTTGTGATTGATTGTGGTGTTTATTTTTGAAGTGTATTTTCTTTGCAGGGTCGGCTCTACTCTTTTGAGTAGAGAGATGTCCGTTTTACAGGGGAGGTTCTGCCGAATTTCCGGTAGAATTCTCGTAAAACGTGATATCCAGTCGAACCCTAATTTCCGATTCTGTGTTGAATACTCTAGATTTAATTCTAGGATTTCTGTTAGGGTTATTCTGATGTCGATTAATTATTTCTTGTTTAGTTGCGCCGAGACCGAGGGTTAGTGGACCAGGCCCGTCGGACCCGTCTCGTGGAGCGCATTAGGTGAGTTACTATATTATATATATATGCTTAGGATGCATGATTTAGAAAATGCATGTTTTATTTTGACTAAATATGCATAAATAACATGATTTATATTCAAGTATATTTTTGGTATATTTTTGGTATATAATAAATTATATACATGTTTTATTAATAAAATATATTTAAAATTTTTTTAAATATATTTTTAGTTTAATTCATGATTTGATTGAATTTATTTGACGTATATATACTCAAAATATACCTGGTTTATGTTTGGTATATTTTCGGTATATATATGGTTTATATTGTTGATTTATTTAAATTCATGCATCATGTATTTGTGAATGAATGTTTTATTATTTATTACTGAAGGATATCAATAGAACGTGCTACCTAGTGGGCAGCACTAGGACCGAGTACGTACCGGTACGCCTATAGTATTTAGGCTTTATTACTAACTATTTGTGGATATTGATTTGATTATGATTATTGATATGTGAGATATGGTTTGGGTGTGATTGCTGGAGCTCGGTTGACCAAGTGTCTCGGGGCCAATCACACTGGCAGTCAGACTGCTGGAGCTCGGTTGACTTAGTGTCTCGGGGCCAGTCTACTGTCCATATGGATTAAGTGGATATATTTGGAATCAGTGAGCCTGTATGGCTAGAGTGTTGTTTAGCACTATTTTTCTGAGGTTACGATATTCTAGGGTTCTATGTGATCCTTCATAAAAGTTGATTTTCAGACAAAATATATAAAATGATTTTTCTGCATCTGTATGAACTTGCCTGTATATATACATATTATTCATATACTGTTGACTGTATGCATTATCACTTAGAGTGTATGTATATATACTATAGTAATTCACTCAGTGAGGTCTGACTCCCCTCCGTTGACTATTTTTCAGGAGAGTCAATTTCCTCAGACCTCAGTAGCAGGTCGATACGCCGGATTTCTTCCGCCCCGGCTTCTTTATGTAAATTGTCTACTTGAGTCTTATTTATTTTATCTAGACACTGCAGTAGCTGTAAATTTACAGTATTGGATTTTATGTACTTTATTTTAAAGAGATGTATTATGTTAAAACTGGATTTGTATAAGATTATACATTTATGAGATTATATATACGATGTGATGAGTTTTGAATTATATCCAGTTGTTATGGATGATATTGTAATATTTATGATTTTATTTTCCGCTGCATATTATATTTTTATGGTTATTATTGCATATTTATTTTATTTTTAGGCTTGCTACGGGTTCCGGATTCGAAAGAATTCCCGTTCCCTAGCGCCGGTCATGGCCCCTGTTTTGGGTCGTGACACTCACTGAGTGAATTATTATAATATATATACATGCAATCTAAACCATAACAATCAGGCACCCGTATATACATATATATATATATATATATATATATATATATATATATATATATATATATATACATACGCATTTCACACAAATGTCAAACTCTACTTTTATATATATATAATAAATGTAGAAAACGTTTATTTTATTGAATGATCAAATAGAACCCTATTTAAATCGCAACCTCAATCAATAATAACTCCCTAGCCATACAGTCTCACTTAATTCCAAATTAATTCACTTATTCCATTATGGACAATGGACACTAAGTCAACCGAGCTCCAGCAGTCTCATTGTCAATGTGATTGGCCTCGAGACACTAAGTCAACCGAGCTCCAGTAATCACACTACTCAATCACATCAATCTCAAATCAATCAATCAAATCATTATTTCCTCAAATAAGTTAGTAATTCAACCTTACAATCTATCGCACCGGTACATATTGGATCTTAGTGCTGCCCACTAGGTAGCACGTTTTATTGATATCCTTCAATTAAAATTAAACATTCATATAGGAAAATAAATAATGCATAACAACATTCATAATAACAAAATAAACCATATATATACCAGATATATACCTAAAACAAACTAAGTATATTTCAAGTATATATATGCTAAATAAATTCGAAATCAACCATAAAAATATACCAATTAACAACCAATAATATACTAAAACATTCTAAGTATATATATCGAAAACATAACATGTATTTATTTTGAAATATATCAAAAATATACTAAAAAGATACCTAATTATATAACATGCATATATCAAAAAAAAAACCCTAAATATACCAAGAATATACTAAAAATAAACCGAAATATACCAATTCATTTAATACATAAATCACATTTAGACATAAAATAAAATGTAAAATACTTATTCATGCATCCTAAATGCAATGCATATATAGTATAATAACTCACTCATTTGCACTCCACGAGACAGACTCGGTGGGCCTAGTCTGATAGGCCTCGGGTCTCGACGCAACGAGAAAATAAATAATCATAAATCAGAATATATTCTAACTTTACACTTATAGGATTACTATAGAAAGACTCAATCAAAATTTCAAAACTATACTCGGACCAGTTGTCACATTTTACGAGAAATATACCGAAAATTCGACAGAGTTTCCTTTGTAAAACGAACGTCTCCATACAAAAGTAAGGTTGATCCTGCACAGAAAATACACTTTTAAAATCACAAATCACAACATCTCGGGTTGGGACCCCAAACCCCCACAAATTTCCAATCGAGGTTCACAAAATACAAACCAATAATATTAAATAATAAAATAATAAAAATCATCAAAAATCAATAAAAATATTAAAAACCTTTATTTTCCAACTAAAACATAAAATTCTAATTTTTAAATAATATTTGGTAATGAAATTCATAAATAGAATAAAATTCCCATTTTACAATTAAATTAACATAAATTGCAAATAATTATTAAAATTACAATTTAACATCATAAAAATAATAAAATACCCATTTAAGCTCAAAATAATAAATAAATTTATTATTTACATACTATTCAAAAATTATCACAAATTAACTAAGAAAATCTCAAATATTATATAATATTAATAAAAAATAAATTTCTCAAATAATTGACCTAAAATAGTTAAATTCACAATTAACTACGTAAATAGTTTAATTATACATTAAATTAATTTAAAACCCATTTATCACCAAAATAATAAATAATATATATTTGAATATAATTTTCAAAAAATTAATATTAATTGGTTAAAAATTACAAATAACTTATAAAAACCATTTTAATACTCTATATAATCATAAAATCATTTAAAATATAATATTTGACTATATTTTTTAACAAAAATCCATAATTAACCTATAATTTCAAAAATTAATATTAATTAGTTGAAAATAGTAAATAATTTGTAAAAATCATTTTATTACCAATTATTAGTTCAAAATCATTTGAAACATATAATTTAACCACAATTTCAACAAAAACTCATAACTAACCTATATAATCAAAAATCACATAATACAAATAATTTCCTCAAAAATTATATAAAATCAAAAAAATTATTTTATCAATATATAATAATCTAACATTACTAAAAACATATAATTAACCAATATTTTAATAAAAATACAAATCTAACATAGAATTCCAATATTTCCATAATACAAAAATATTCCTAAAAATTATATAATATATTAAAAAATTATTTTCTCAACATTATAATTACTAGCATATTATAATAACATTAAATTAATTAAATTTATATTCAAAACAATTAATTAACGAAAATTCAATAATTAAATATTAAATAATAAAAAATTAACCAAAATAATTTAGATCAACTAATATATATATAGATCAACCCAAAATTAATCAAATAATTAAAATAAATTCAGAATAATTTAAAGAAATAATATTTAAATCAACAAAAACCCAAAATCAACCAAAAACTACTAAAATCAACCACCTAACAACCAAGATCTAACTTCCCTCTAATCCACAACTCACCTAACACTGAACTTAAGGGCAGAGGAAGGGCTGCTACTACAAGTGTCGGAGTTGTTGCTGCCTTCGATGACAATAGGTGGGGGTGGTGCTAGACATCGCGACAGGGAAGTTGCTGCTGCTGGTCTTCCCGCGAGAAGGAGAAGGAGGTTGCTGCTACTGTTTCGTGACTTCAATGGCTTTAGACAGCCCTCTCCAACAGTTGTCGATGTCCGGTGGAAAGAGGAGATGCTAGTGGTCGTCCGGATGAAGGTTGAAGACGCACTTTGACGGGGAGAAAGCTAGACAGTGCGGGGAGGAGATGGGTTTCTGCATTTTGATATATTGTTCTTCATTTTTTTTCTATATATATTATATTATAACATTAGTTTAAGTCAACCTCCACCACAAATAAATATAACACTCTATATATATATATTCACACACACACATATATACAATATATACATCATATAAAATTAACAATAAATAATAATGATAATAAAAATAATACCATGATAATAATAACACACAATAACATTTGAAAATATCAATAATATAAACAATATTTATGAAATAATTTAATAATATAATAATTTCAATCAATAAAAATAAAATAATAATAATGAACTTAAAATATTAATATTAAATTAATACTATCCGAAATAACATTAATAATATTAACCCAAATATTTAAATAATAAAAATTCTAAAACTAGGGGCTGGAGCCTTATCAAAATTTCATAGTCATCTTGTTAGTAGCAATAATTTTTTAAGAACGAAAAAAAAAAGAGAGAGAGAGAACACTTAAAGAAAAAAAGGGGGCTGCTTGATCCTCTAAGTTTAGGTTTGATTTACAAGAGGAATTTGAAGATCTAAATAAATTTTCAGGCTGTAATATTCATCTTATAAGACTTTGGTGATTGATTTGGTAAGTAATTTTAGTATTTTAATTTATTTAATTAAGGGTTCTTAAGTTGCAGAATTCGGATTTGATAATTCTGGTTTATTAGTCTCTGTAATTTGATCATATCTTGATCTATAGAAATCCAAATTAAGTTTTATTTGATGATATAGAATCTTGGAAGAATTAACTAAAATTTTTTATCTTTGAGCTTGATCTGATTAAGTCTCTATGATAGTGAAATTAGAGAAAACATTTAAGTACTCAATCTATTATGTAAATTGACATAGTTGTGTTTAGATGCCTATATCTCACTCTGTAGTTGTCCAATTGATGTAAAATTTTTATATCATATTCTAGAAATACATATCTAAGGCTGATTAAAATTTTAGATCAAAATTCCTTTTCTATAAGGCCTAGAAATTTTTCAAATTCAGCTCTGAAAGCAGTGATTTTGATTATGTGAATCAAGTTTACATAGTTTATGAGTTAAATTCTTTTCTTATATCTTGAGCTAAAAAACTCTAAATTAAGCATGGTTTGATTCTGAGAAAACTTAAAAGAGTTATCTAAAACTTTATAATTTTGATCTAGAGTTGATTATGATAGAATAATGGTCTAACAGACCTATCCTTTTTATTATTCAATCTGTTTGAGTAATAGAGCTTCCTATAATGTAACCTTTATAATTATATTTGTGGTTATTAAATAGAAGTAAAAATTTTATTTAAGATAGACACAAATACCTAAGTTTGGTTAAAATTTTAGGTTAAAATTCTTCTCCTAAAGGTCAAAATAATTTTTATAATATAGGCCTGAAAATAGTCGTCGTAGAGTTAATAAGGCTAGTTTGTAGAGTTAAGTTAATTTGCATATTTTACATATAGTTTGGGGCCTGCATGGTTAGGTCATTATATGAGATTTTTATATTGATGATTTATAAATGAAATTTTTTATGTTAGGTACTGGAAAAGGCAAAGGAAGTGCAGATGCAAACTAACCAAATTCGATAAATTCAATTTGGGTGTTTATAGGCTGTTTGGTGAGTGAATGTTCAAGCCTTTAAAATCTATTTATTTTAGCAATAAAATGATATTTCTTAATGTTGTTGTATGGACCTAAAATTAGGTATTTAAATGGTTTCAATTCGGCCTTATTGATACTTGAATTATATATTTTAATTTTAAGCTTTCAAGGTTTCTATTTACAAGTTAAATATGTTATTATCATAAGCTTGATTTGGTAATATGATTTGAGATTATTTTGGATACTCAATTATTTAATTGAGATTATAATGATCTCGATTTTATTCCTTTGAATTTTGATGAGAAGTGGTTTGATTTTTAATTCTATGATGAGCTATAAATGTGATAGAATGATTTTAATTAATTTTGGATGAAAAGATATTTTTTTTATGTATTACCTCCCTATATGAGATGTATGAATGTGTTAAGGTGATATATGGATATTTGCGATTATGTTGTTTGTTATTGCGCAATAAACAATAGGGCACTTGATTGCAGGACGGTGAAGGAAGAAGGGTCATTCCGTGCTAATGTAGTTAAAGGGTTAGCCTTCAAGTGTGCTTGGAGAATGAGCTTGTGATGGCCTGTATATTATGGCCGAGTTGTGATGCTTGTGGTAGGGATGGTTAATACAAATGAAAAGTTGTATTGATATTTGCAAAGGCACATGTTTCAATTGGATATTTTGAGTGAATGATAATTTGATTATTAAATGCTTTAGTATTTTAATTTGAGACGTTTATTACATTTAATTTAGCTAAACTATTTTATGCTTGTAACATCTACTCATGGAGTATTTTTATACTCATTTTATTCTGTTTTATAAATGATTTCAGATAACTGGGCTTGATAGTTGGTAAACCGAGTTGAGTGAGTGTGGATAGAAATCCAGAATAAGGTTGGCCAACAATCCTCGTTAGAGTAGTCTTTTCTTTTCTTTTTTTTATTTTATTTTAATGATGTATAAGTGTGGAAAATATTGGCAGTTAAGCCATATTTAAAAATTTAACATTTATGTTTTCTAACTATTTTGTATGTATTTTTATTATTTATAAATAATATTTTACTATTCATAAATACTTATTTTTACTATTCATGACTAGTACTTCACTATAATAAAAAAAATTATTATTAATACTTTAAAGGTTCTTATTCTCTAAATATAATATATATACAACACTAAACTTTTATAAGAGATTAATTTTCAATCCTTTTGCAATTATAAGGATATTTTAATAAAAATTAATTAAATTGAGCAAATTATTTGACATTTTGGTTTTAAATGTCCATCTCAGGCTATGTGAGATGAGGTATGACAGTTTTGGTATCATAGCCATTGTTAAATGATCCTTTAAACTATACTTTTGCTTTAGTTTGATGAAATTCTGAAAATATTTTTATTATATTATAGGATGCCACTAAGAAGGAATCGTGGTAGACCACCTAAATGAGGGAAAGTTGGCCAACGGGGTAGTAATAGGGCAGAGTCTAGGGGTAGTTCTAATCCTGAGATAGAGTTTGAAGCTAGAACCCCTATTCTTGAGCAACCTCCACCTCCCTCACCCTATATTGTACCTGTATTGCAGCTTGATCCCAGAATACTTGTAGAGACTATTGTTGCTACTTTAGCAGCCTAAAAACAGAGGAGAAGGCCTAGTGATATAATTGAACATCCTAAGAAATGTGGAGCATTCGAATTTCATGGATCAGTTGATTCTCGGGAGGCAGATAGATGGTTGAGAGCTACAGAGAAAGCATTTAGTACTCTTGGATTAACTGAGGCATAGAAAATTAATAATGTGTATGGCCTTCTACATGATATAGTAGATGCTTGGTTTGCTTGGGTTAGCTTATTACATGGAGGTCAGTTAACTTGGGATGTATTCGAGACTGAGTTTTGTAGGGAATACTTGACAGATGCATTTAAGGCTGAAAGGCAGAATGAATTGATTGCTTTAAAACAGGGGCAATGTCAGTTTGAGAATATGTGGATAAATTTAAGGATTTATATAAGTATGCATCATATATTTTTCCAACTCAAGCTCAGAAGTGTTACAAATTTAAAGAGGGCCTTCAAACTGTGTTGAAGAATGAATTATCATTATATAAAGGCCAAAATTTTAGGGGCTGGGTTGAGAAAGCAATTGAGAAAGAGAAGCTAAAAAAGGAAATAAAGTAAGAGAGAAAGTCAAAGGCTCTAGTTTAGGTAGGAAGGCAAAAAGGATTAAGTAAGGGAACTGGCACATCTCAATAAAGGCCAGAGATAGGAGGATTCAGAGGTAGTAAAGGGCCTTGGACTTGGTCAGGCACTAATAGACCACAGTCTTCTCAATTTAGTCAGAGCTCCATGAGACAACCTATAGTTAGTGCAGGTAGTTCATTCAAAAGGATCACACCCTATACTATTTATGGCCGTGTTCATGAGGGAGGAGATTGTAGGAAAAGGACTGTTCAGTGTTTCGAATGTGGTGGATTCGGACACATTATGAGGGATTATCCTAATTTTGCACAGTTTGGCACCAGTACTAGTAGAGGAGTGCAAAGCATAGCTGGTAGAGGTGGTAGGACTTTTGGATTTGGTAGGGGTACAGATAGAGGTTTAAGAGCCAGTATTAGTCGAGAGGGTGGTACATCCACATCGATACAACCTACTCGACCTATACATATAGAGAGACCTTCAATGCAACTTAGGGTCTTTGCTATGACACAACAGGAGGCAGCATCATCACATGATGTTATTTATGGTAGGTTAACTATCTTCGGTGAGAATGCTTTTGCTTTAATTGATACAAGTGCAGCTCATTCATTCATTACATTATCATTCATATCATGCATACCAAAAGAAAAGAGTGCGATGGACCAGGGTTTGGCTATAGATATACCAATGGGTGAATTAGTAGTTTATAGATATGTTTATCGGGGTTATGAGTTAGAATTTGGGGGATTAAAAATTAGAAGCAGACTTAGTGCCATTGCCATTATAAATGTTTGATGTGATTATTGGCATGAATGTCTTAACCAAATACCATGCAATAATTGATTAATATAAAAAGAAAGTAGAGTTCCATATTTCTATGTGTAGTAAAATCGTGTTTAGAGGTGAAAAGGGTTCAGAGCATTATAGTATGGTTTCAATGCTCACAGCTAGAAAAATGATAAGAAAAGGGTGTGAAGCATTCTTGGCATATGTTATTGACATTGAAAAAGAGGGGAAAAAGATTTATAGTCTGCCTATAGTAAATGAGTTTACAGATATATTTCCAGAAGATCTTCCAAGTTTGCCACCTGATAGAGAGATTGAGTTCAGTATTGATTTGCAGCCAAGGTCAACTCCTATTTCTCAAGCTCCATATAGAATGGCTCTAGCAGAATTAAAAGAATTAAAGGTGCAATTACAAGAATTACTTTATTAAGGCTACATTAGACCTATTATATCACCTTAGGGAGTGTCAGTTTTGTCTATGAAGAAGAAGGATGGTACCATGAGATTGTGTATTGATTACAAATAGTTGAATAAGGTGATTGTGAATAATAAGTATCCATTTCCATGAATTGATGACTTGTTTGATCAACTGCAAGGAGCTAGAGTATTCTCAAAGATTAACTTGAGATCTGGGTATCACCAGCTAAAGATTAAGGCAGCAGATGTGCCTAAAACAACATTTAGAACTCGATATGGGCATTATGAATTCCTAGTGATGCCATTCGGGTTAACTAATGCTCTTGTTGCATTCATGGATTTAATGAATATAGTATTCAAGCCTTATTTAGATAGCTTTATTATTGTGTTCATTGATGATATTTTGGTGTATTCACAGTCAAAGGAAGAGCATGTTGAGCATTTGAGGATTGTACTATAAACATTGAGAGATAAACAATTGTATGCTAAGTTTAGCAAGTGTGAATTCTGGTTAGAGAAAGTAGTGTTTCTAGGCATGTCATCTCAGTTGAGGGAGTGTATGTTAATCCTAAGAAGATTGAAGCAATTCTTAGTTGGAAACCACCTACTAATGTGCACGAGGTGCGTAGTTTTCTGGGGTTGGCAGGCTATTATAAGAGATTTGTGCAGAAATTTTCTATTATTGCTTCACCTTTAACAAAACTACTAAAGAAGAATGTAAAGTTTGTTTGGAATGAAGAATGCCAAGACAATTTTGATAAATTAAAGGCATTTTTAACTTCAGCACCAATGTTAACACTACCAGTGATAGGACTAGAATATATTATGGATAGTGATGCATCTAAAAATGGCTTGGGTTGTGTACTGATGCAACAGGATAAGGTGGTAGCCTATGCTTCTCGACATTTGAGGCCACATAAGTTGAATTATCCTATATATGACTTAGAGCTAGCAGCAATTATTTTTGCTTTGAAGATTTGGAGACATTATTTATATGGTGAGAAGTGTCAGATTTTCACATATCATAAGAGCCTGAAGTACATACTAAGTAAAAAAGAATTGAACTTGAGGCAAAGAAGATGGATTGAGCTTCTAAAGGATTATGATTTCACCATTGAATATCACCCAGGGAAAGCTAATGTAGTAGCAGATGCACTTAGCAGGAAGTCCTTAGGTAACTTATCTTACATTCCTTCTGTAAGAATTCCATTATTACTTGAATTGAGGGCTTTGGATGTGGAGTTAGCTCAGGGTGAGAAAGGAGCATTGCTTGCTACTTTACGGATCTGACCAGTGTTGATTGATAGAGTTAAGGAGGCACAAAGTCAGGATGAACAAATGGTGAAGATTAAAGGGCAAGTTCTGTAAGGCAACAAGGCAGACTTTATGATTTTAGAGGATGGTACTTCATTATACGGGGGCAGATTATGTGTACCTAATGTAGAAGTTTTGAAAAGAGAGATAATAGAGGAAGCACACAATTCAGTATATACTATGCATCCTAGAAGTACTAAAATGTACCGTACTTTAAAAGACAACTATTAGTGGTCAGGGATAAAGAAAGACATTGCATAGTTTGTGGCTAGATGTTTGGTTTGCCAATAAGTGAAAGCTGAAAATCAACATCCAGCAGGAACATTATAACCTCTTCCTATTCCTGAATGGAAGTGGGAGCATGTCACAATGGATTTTGTGGTTGGGTTGCCCAAGACTCAACAGGGACATGATGCAGTTTGGGTGATTGTTGATCGACTCGCCAAATTAGCTCACTTTTTTCCTGTTAAAGTAAGTTTCTCATAAGATAAACTTACTGAAGCCTACATCAGAGAAGTGATTAGATTACATGGTGTTCCATTCTCTATTGTATCAGATTAAGATCTAAGGTTTACATCCAGATTTTGGCCAAGTTTACAACATGCTTTGGGTACTAAGTTGAGGTTTAGTATAGCTTTTCATCTTCAAACAGATGGCTAGTCAGAGAGGACAATTCAAACATTAGAAGACATGCTTCAAACTTGTGTGATGGAATTGTAGGGTAGCTGGGATAAACATCTACCTTTGTTGGAATTTGCTTACAATAATACCTTTCATTCTAGTTTAGGAATGGAACCTTATAAAGCACTATATGATAGGAAGTGCAGAGGTTTATTGGGATGAAGTTGGGGAAAAATAATTAGTTGGTCCAAAAATGATGCAAATGACAACAGAGAAGATCAAGTTAATTTAGGATCGACTTAAGGAAGCCCAAAATAGATAGAAGAATTATGCAGACTTAAAAAGGGAACCGATTGAATATACAGTGGGTGATAAGGTCTTCCTAAAGATTTTACCTTGGAAAGGAGTTTTACAGTTTGAAAAAAGGGAAAACTAAGCCCTAGGTATATTGGTCCATATAAGGTGATTGAGAGGATTGGTCCAGTAGCTTATAGGTTGGCCTTACCTCCAGAATTGTCTCAAATTCATAGTGTTTTCCATGTGTCAATGTTGAGGAGGTATAGGAGTGATCCTAGTCACCTTTTGCAAGCCTAACCCAGAAAATTAAAAGAAAACTTATCTTATTATCACGACCCAAAACAAGGGGCCATGACTAGCGCTAGGGAACGAGAATTCTTTCGAATCTGAAACCCGTAGCAAGCCTTTAAAATATAAAAGCATGCAATATAATAAAATAAATAAAACATTATATAGCAGAATTAAATCTCAAAAGTGAAATAATAGTTCATCAACTCATTTAATAACATAAATCCATCTCATATAACATAAAATCCTTCAATACAAATTCTCGATTCAAACTTTTGAAATTTAAATCTTATACATATATAATACATATAGCTCACTGAAACAACTACTGTAGTGTCTAGAATACAAAATAAAACTCAAGTAAGTAGTTTACACAATAAAGCCAGAGCGGAAAAAATATGGCGTACAGGCCTACTATTGAGGTATGAGGACGAAGACTCTCCCGAAAAAAATATCAACAGAGGGGAGTCAGACCTCACTGAGTGAATTTTTATAATATATATACATGCATAACTAAATGTCAAATGCAGGCACTCAACAGAATATATATAATAAATATATATACAGACAAATATACACAGATGTTGAAATCACTTTATTCAATACTGAAAAATATTCGTTTATGAAGGATCAAATAGAATCCTAAATGATCGCAACCTCAAATGGTATTAAACAACACTCTAGCCATACAAGCTCACTTACTCCAAATAAATTCACTTGTTCCATTTGGACAATAGACTGGCCCCGAGACACTAAGTCAATCGACCTCCAGCAGTTTGACTGTCAGTATGATTGGCCCCGAGACACTTGGTCAACCGAGCTCCAGCAATCACACTCTCAAATCACATCTCACATTAATCAAATCAATCCAATCAATATCCATAAATAGGTTAGTAATTTAACCTACAATCTATCATCGTATCGATACGTACTCGATCCTAGTGCCGCCCACTAAGTAGCACGTTCTATTGATATCCTTCATTTAAAATAAACTCATACATTCGTAAAATAAATGATGCATGACATTAATTTAAATGACAATATAATCCATATATATACTAGAAATATACCAAAAATAAACAAAGTATATTTCGAGTATATAGATGTCAAACAAATACAATTCAATTATAAAATAAACCATATATATACTTAAAAACAACTTAGGTATAAATTAAAGGTAAAACATGCATTTAATTCAAGATATATCAAAAAATATACTAAAAGTATACCTAAAATATACTTAAGCGTTTATTAAATCATTTATGCATAATTCATACAATTAAAACATACATTTCTAAAAACATGCAACGTAAATACACGTATATATAAAATAACAACTCACCGTTGTGCGCTCCACGAGATAGGTCCGACGGGGCTATTCCACTAGGCCTCAGTCTCGGCATAACTAATAAATAAAATATTAACACAAAATTAGAATAAATCTAACGTAATTTCTAGATACTCAATCTATAATTCTAGACACAGACAAGGAATAGGAATTTGACCGAATGTCATATTTTACGAGAATTCTACCAAAAATTCGGCAGAACCTCCCCTGTAAAATAGATATCTCTCTACTTAAAAAATAGAGTCGGTCCTGCAAGAAAACACACCTCGAATACAAATATCCACATCACTCCTCGGTCAGATTTCCAAACTACAATTCTACCGACTGAGGTTCGCAATTCACAAGATATACACAGAATACATAAAGATTCCAAAATACTAAAAATACCCCGTTATATACCAAAATATACTAATTTAGATATTTAAACACTAAACATAATTATATTACCGATAATTACATAAAAATCCTAATATCAATATCATATTACTAAAAATCAATAATTCACGATATATATATATATATTAATATTCAAATTTTCAATCATGCATGAAACCATGAAATTTAAGAAAATGAACTAACATGAATAAATAAATTATTATTTAGGTATTATTTTTCCAAAAATATAGGTTTCGAAAAAATTTTACGTAGAAAACTTAGAACAATTTAAAAATAACTTTAATTATTAAAAAAATAATTAGAGAGTCAAATATATATATTAAAATTATTACTACTGTATATCCCGATACAATATAAAAATATTTAAAAAACTCGAGTTATTACACTTATGAGGAAGAGCCAATTGCAATTGTTGCTAAGGAAACCAAGATGTTGAGAAATAAAATCATACCTTTGGTGAAAGTGTTGTTGAAACACCATGGGAGAGAGGAAGCTACTTGGGAGTGAGAGGAAGACATGAGAAATCAATACCCTCATTTGTTTTAGTATAAATTTCGGGGATGAAATTTCCTAAGGTGGGGAGAATTGTCACATCCGTGCTCTAACTCTAAGTATATTTGCATTCATTATGCATTGCATTTACATAATATATATTGATTTAATTTAAGTATAAGTTAGTTTATATATATATAGGAAAGGACTCAATTGAAACAATTGAAAGCTTAAGGATTTATAGGTAATTTAAGCATTTCATTAAGGGTCTTAACGGATATTTTAAAGTAAAATTTATCCAAAATAAGGGCTGGAGCCTTATCAAAATTTCATGGTCATCTTGTTAGTAGCAAGAATTGTTTAAGAAAGAAAAAAAAACAGAGAACACTTAAAGAAAAAAAGGGGGCTACTTGATCCTCTAAGTTTAGGTTTGATTTACAAGAGGAATTTGAAGATCTAAATAAATTTTCAGGCTGTAATATTCATCTTAAAAGACTTTGGTGATTGATTTGGTAAGTAATTATAGCATTTTAGTTTATTTAATTTAGGGTTCTTAAGTTACAAAGTTTGGGTTTGATAATTCTGGTTTATCAGTCTCTGTAATTTGATCATATCTCTAAATTAAGTTTTATTTGATGATCTAGAATCTTGGAAGAATTATATAAAATTTATTCTCTTTGAGCTTGATTTAATTCAGTCTCTATAATAGTGAAATTAGAGGAAACATTTAAGTACTCAATCTATTGTGTAAATTGACATAGTTGTGTTTAGATGCTTATATCTCGCTCTATAGTTGTCCAATTGGTGTGAAATTTTTATCATATTCTAGACATATATATCTAAGGCTGATTAATATTTTAGGTCAAAATTCCTTTTCTATAAGTCCTAGAAATTTTTCAAATTCAGCTATGAAAGCAATGATTTTGATTATGTGAATCAGGTTTACAGAGTTTATGAGTTAAATACTTTTATTATATCTTGAGCAAGAAAACTCAAAATTAAGCTTGGTTTGATTCTAAGAAAACTTAAAAGAGTTATCTAAAACTTTTAAATTTTGACCTAGAGCTGATTATGATGGAATAATGGTATAACATACTTGTACTTTTTATTGTTTAATCTGTCTGAGTAATGGAGCTGCTTGTAATGAAACCTTTATAATTATATTTGTGATTATTAAATAGAAGTGAAAATTTTATTTAAGATACTAGACAAAGTCTGGTTAAAATTTTAGGTTAAAATTATTCTCCTACAGGTTAGAACAATTTTTATAATATAGGCCTAAAAACAACCCTCGTAGAATTAATAAGGCTAGTTTGTAGAGTTAAGTTAATTTGTATATTTTTCATATAGTTTTGGGGCTGCATGGTTAAGTAAGTATATGATATTGTTGTATTGATGATTTATAAATGAAATCGTTTATGTTAGGTACTAGAAAAGGCAAAGGAAGTGCAGGTGCAAACTAACCAAATTTGGTAAACTAGATTTGGGTGTTTATAGGTTGTTTGGTGAGTGAATGTTCAAGCCTTTAAAATCTATTTATTTTAGCAATAAAATGATATTTCTTAATGTTTTTGTATGGACCTAAAATTAGGTATTTAAATGGTTTCAATTCGGCCTTGTTGATACTTGAATTATATATTTTAATTTCAAGCTTTCAAGGTTTCTATTTACAAGTTAAATATGTTATTATCATAAGCTTGATTTGGTAATATGATTTGAGATTATTTTGGATACTCAATTATTTAATTGAGATTATAATGATCTAGATTTTATTCCTTTGAATTTTAATGAGAAGTGGTTTGATTTTTAATTTTATGATGAGCTATAAATGTGATAGAATGATTTTAATTAGTTTTGGATGAAAAGATATTTGTTTTGTGTATTACCTCCCTATATGAGATGTATGAATGTGCTGAGGTGATATATGCATATTTGAGATTGTGTTGGTTGTTATTACACAATAAACAATAGGGCACTTGATTACAAGACGGTGAAGGAAGAAGGGTTGTTTCATGCTAATATAGTTGAAGGGTTAGCCTTCAAGTGTGCTTAGAGAATGAGCTTGTGATGGCCTGTATGTTATGGCCGAGTTGTGATGCTTGTGGCAAGGATGGTTAATACAAATGAAAAGTTGTATTGATATTTGCAAAGGCATATGTTTCAATTGACTGAGCTTTGAATGTGTTTGAAAGTAAGATTGAATTGGATATTTTGAGTGAATGATAATTTGATTATTAAATGTTTTAGTATTTTAATTTGAGACGTTTATTATATCTAATTTAGCTAAACTTTTTTTTGCTTGTAACATCTATTCATTGAGTATTTTTATATTCATGTTATTCTGTTTTATAAATAATTTCAGATAACTAGGCTTGATAGTTGGTGAACCGGGTTAAGTGAGTGTGGATAGAAATCCAGAATAAGGTTGGCCAACAATCCTCGATAGAGTAGTCTTTTCTATTATTTTTTTATTTTATTTTAATGTTGTATAAGTGTGTAAAACATTGGCAGTTAAGCCAGATTTAAAAATGTAACATTTATGTTTTCTAAATATTTTGTATGTATTTTTATTATTTATAAATAATATTTTACTATTCATAAATACTTATTTTTACTATTCATGAATAGTACTTCACTATAATAAAAAATTATTATTAATACTTTAAAGATTCTTATTCTCTAAATATAATATATGTACAACACTAAACTTTTATAAGAGATTAATTTTCAATCCTTTTGCAATTATAAGGATATTTTAATAAAAATTAATTAAATTGAGCAAATTGTTTGACATTTTGATTTTAAATATCCATCTCTGGCTATGTGAGACGAGTTGTGACAATAATAATAATAGTAAGACATGCATAAAATAATACTATTACTAATAATAATAACAAAAGTAATAGTAATAATAATACTAATTCCCAAATAATATCCTTTTGTCACGACCCAAAACAGGGGTCATGATCGGCGCTAGGGAACGAGAATTCTTTCGAATCTGGAACCCGTAGCAAGCCTTAAAATAAAATAAAACATACAATACTAATAATAACAACACAATCAAATAAAATATTATGCAGCGGAATAAAATCATAAATATCAAAATAAGATTTCCACCAAATGCAATTAAATCAATATCCTCATCTCATATATAAGTAAACTTTTTAATACAAGTTTTAGTTCAAATTCTTAAAATACATAACTCACACAAATATAATACAATATATTTTTAACGATTTTTTCAACTACTACAGTGTCTAGATTAATAAAATAAAACTCAAGTGAGCAGTTTACATAATAAAGCCGGGGCGGAAGAAATTCGGCGTACAAGCCTTCTACTGAGGTCTGATGAAGATGACTCTCTTGAAAAATAGACAACAGAGGGGAGTCAGACCTCACTGAGTAAATTACTATAATATATATATATATGCATACTAAATGCTAATGCACACAGTCAAAAGTATATATAATATGTATGTATACAAGCAAATACACACAGATGCAATAAAATCATTTTATATATTTATTGAAAATCACTGTTTATGAAGGATCAAATAGAACCCTAGAATATCGCAACCTCAAAACAGTGTTAGACAACACTCTAGTCATACAAGCTCACTTATTCCAAATATATTCACTTGTTCCATTTGGATAGTAGACTAGCCCCGAGACACTAAGTCAACCGAGCTCCAGCAGTCTGATTGTCAGTGTGATTAGGCCTGAGACACTTGGTCAACCGAGCTCTAGCAATCACACTCCCAAATCATATCTCACACATCAATTAATCAAATCCAATCAATATCCACAAATGGTTAGTAATATAGCCTAAATGCTATCAGCGTACCGGTACGTACTTGGTCCTAGTGCTGCCCACTAGGTAGCACGTTCTATTGATATCCTTCATTGAAATATAAAACATACATTCATAAAAATAAATGATGCATGAATTTAAATAAAATAGCAACAATAACCATATATATATTAGAAATATAACAAAAGTAAACCAGGTATATTTCGAGTATTTATACATCAAAAAAATCCAATAAAATTACAAAATAAACTAGAAATATATTCAAAAACATTTTAAACATAATTCATTAATAAAACATGCATATAATTTAAAATAAACCAAAAGTAAACTAAAAATAAACTTAAGTATTAATTAAACCATTATGCATTTTCAGTCAAAATAAAATATAGATTTCTAAAATCATGCACCCTAGAGCATATATATATAGAATAGTAACTCATAATTATTGCGCTCCTCGAGATGGGCCTGATCCACTAGGCCTCGATCTCGGTGCAACTAAACAAACAGATAATGACAGGAATCAGAATAAATCCAACAGGAGTTCTAAAGACTTGATCTAGATTACTAGAGACAGAATTAAATCAAAATTCGACCGGATATCACGTTTTACGAGAATTCTACCAAAAATTCGGCAGAACCTCCCCTGTAAAATGGACATCTCTCTACTCAAAGAATAGAGTCGGCCCTGCAAAGAAACACACTTTGAAAATAACACAAAATTCTCAATCACAATCCCTCGGTCGGACTCCAAACTACAGTTTACCGACCGAGGTCCACAATTCACAGAATATTTACAAAATACCGAAAATGTCCTTATATAATAAAAATACATTTTATAAGTAGAAATTACATAATTAACCCTAAAACACAGTAAAAACCTATAAAAACTCATTTTATTAGAAAAATCGTATATTATATATATAATTAAAAATAATTTACGAAAAATAGTTTAATTAGTTAAAAATACAAAATAATTTGTAGAAATCATTTTTATACCCTAAATAACTATCAAACCAATTTAATTACATTTTTAGCCAATTTAGGGTAAAATTACCAAAAGACCCCTATATATATAAATATACTAAAATTAATTCAAAAATTCACCAAAAATAATATAATTGCACAAAATTAATTTTCTCAACATATATTTCAATTATATCAATAAATATACTTAATTAACCAATTAATTTCAATTAAACACATAATTAACCCTATTTTCTCAAAATTACATAAACTATATAAATTCAAAATAAATACATAAAAATCCACAAAAATTCCAAATAAATTTCTATAATTTATTTCAACACCTATATTTACCATAAAACACAATTTTATAATTTAATTGATTAATTTTTGAAAATTAGAAAATAACAATAAAATAATCAAAAATACCCAAAAATCAAAATAATGTCCGAAAATTCTACAAAAATTCCCACATGAATATTAAGCTAAGGGGAGCAACATTTGTGAAGTAAATTTTCATGAATCAATCAAATTGAATCTCAAAAAAAATCAAGAACCCTAATAGGCTAAAATTGCAAAATCGAAACGTAGGCAAATCTAGACCATTTTAAATGAAACAAAGCTTGGAATCACACTCACCGGAGCTCAAGGATAAGATAGAGACTGGCGGTGTCAAAAATGGTGGTCAAAAATACTATGAACGACGGTGAGAAGAGTTTCGGGTTTTCAGTGGTTTCGAGCTCCTCCGACGTCGGAAACGACTGCAGCTGGTGGCGAGGAAGGCTAAGGAAGAAGGTGGCACGCCGATGGGAAGAAAACGGAATGATAGTGATCGGAGGGCGGATGGGAACAAACGGGAAGAAGGAGAGGGAGGAGTGGCAAATTCATAATTTTGGCAAATTTTATATTTTTTACAATATATTATGTATATATGTATATATATATATATACTCACACTATATATTAAAATAATATAAATTTTCACACACATAATTTAATATATTAAATAATTTATACACTAAAAAAATAATTAAATAATATTAAAACTAAATAATAAATAATAAAAATTAGGGAAATTAATTAAACCCTAGTTTAATTTAAATATATACACTTTATTTTATCACTTTAAAAATATATATGAGTTCATGCAAATTCGTGAAATTATTTAAAATAATTAATATTAAATTATTTACGTGTTAATTTCCTCAAAAATAAAATTATAGGGAAAATTTTACGTAAGGTACTTAAAATAATATAAAATAATTAAAATAAGCTTTAAATAAATATCAACTCGTAAAAAATATCATAATTATATACGAATTTATTAACACTGTATATCCCGATGCAGTATAAAAATATTTAAAAACACGGGATATTACAGTCTTCCCCCTTTACAAGAATTCGTCCCTCAATTCCAAAAAAGAGTAATTACAAGATCAAGAAGGGAAGAGATACAGGTAAGAAGCTCGCATCTCAGCTTTAGTCTCCCACGTATGCTCCTCAACTCTGTTGCTATGCCACAGAACCTTGACCATCGAAATCTGCTTCGACCGCAACTGTCGAACTTGATAGTCAACGATCGCCACAGGTTCTTCCACAAACGTCAAATCTTTACTCACTTCTACACTGTCGGGCTGTAACACGTGTGAAGGGTCTGAGATATACTTCCTCAGCATCGAGATATGAAACACCGGATGCACATGTGACATCCTCGGAGGTAAAGCCAATCGATATGCAACAGTCCCAACTCTTTCCAAAATCTCAAATGGTCCAATATATCTCGGTGCCAACTTACCCTTCCTGCCAAATCTCATCACACCCTTCATCGGAGACACCTTCAGAAAAATAAAGTCTCCGACCTGAAACTCCACATCTCTACGTTTAGGATCCACATAGCTCTTTTGCCTGCTAACTGCGGTCTCTAATCTACGCTTAATCACGGTGACTTTCTTTACAGCATCCTAAACCATCTCAGGTCCAGTCAAAGTTCTCTCCCCAATCTCATCCCAACTCAAAGGGGATCTACATTTCCTTCCATACAATGCCTCATACGGTGCCATGCCAATACTGCTATGGTAGTTGTTATTATATGCAAACTCAACAAGAGGCAAATGATCATCCTAGCTACCTCCCAAATCCAGGACACACATCCTCAACATATCTTCCAGTGTCTGGATTGTCCTCTCAGACTGGCCATCTATCTGAGGATGAAAAGCAGTACTGAAGTCCAACCTAGTGCCCATCGCTTCCTGCAACTTCTGCAAAAAATGAGAGGTAAACACTGAACCTCTGTCTGACACAATGGACACAGGTACCCCATGAAGGCACACAATATGCTTCACATATAGCTTCGCCAATCTAGCTACAGAATAGGTGGCTTTCACAGGTAAGAAATATGCAGACTTCATTAACCTGTCTACAATCACCCAGATGGAATCGTATCCATCCTTAGAACGAGGCAAACCTACCATAAAAAACATAGCTATCCTTTCCCACTTCCACTCGGGAATAGGAAGAGGCTGTAGCTTCCCAGAAGGCTTCTGATGTTCAACTTTCACTTGTTGAAACGTCAAGCACTTAGCAACATAATCGGCGATATCCTTCTTCAATCTGTCCCACCAGTATAAATCTCTAATACTGTGGTACATCTTAGTGACACCTAGATGTACGCTATAGGCTGTAGAATGTGCTTCCTCTAGGATCTCTTCTCTCAAATCATCCACATCAGGAACACACAATCTACCACTGATCCACAACACACCATCATCATCGAGTGTGAAATCAGTGAACTTCCCTGCTCAAACATTCTCTGCTAGCTCTTTTAGAATAGGATCTCGGCTCTGAGTTGCTTTAATCCTATCCCTCAGTACATATCACACCTTAAATTGAGCTAGCAGTCCGCCTGATCTACTGATTTTCATCACAGACCTTGATCCACCAACAGATGCAACTCCTGGATCAATGGTCTCCTCTTAACACTGATGTGAGCAAAACTGCCTGAGGACTTTCTACTCAAGGCATCTGCTACCACATTAGCCTTGCCCGGATGATATAATATCTCACAGTCATAATCCTTTAATAATTCCAACCATATCCTCTGCCTCAGATTCAAATCTCTCTACTGGAAAATGTATTTAAGGCTTTTGTGATCAGTAAATATCTCACAAGTCACCCCGTATAGATAATGCCTCCAAGTCTTCAGAGCAAAGATCACTGCAGCCATTTCAAGGTCATATATAGGATAGTTCTGCTCAAGCTTCTTCAACTTCCTTGAAGCATAGGCTATCACTCTACCATTCTGCATCAACACACAACCAAGGCCAACTCTAGAGACATCACAATAAACTATGAATTTTTCTACACTATTAGGCAAAGCTAACACTGGGGCTGTGGTTAATTTCTCCTTCAACAATTGGAAGCTATTCTCATAAGCTTCTGACCACTCGAATCTTACATTCTTCTGAGTCAAGTGGGTCATAGGGGCTGCAATTCTAGAAAAATCCTGTACAAACCGCCTATAATACTCGACTAAACCCAGAAAACTCCAAATCTCAATAACAGAAGTTGGTCTAGGCCACTCAGACACTGCTTCAATCTTCTGTGGATCAACCTGAATACCTTCTTTAGACACCACGTGTCCAAGAAAAGAAACACTCTCCATTCAGAAATCACACTTCGAGAATTTAGCATAAAGCTGATGATCTCTCAATGTCTGTAGTACAATCCTCAAGTAATATACATGCTCCTCCATACTCCTTGAATATATCAGTGTATCATCAATGAAGACTACTACAAACTGATCCACATACGGTCTAAATACCATGTTCATCAGGTCCATAAAAGTTATTGGTGCATTAGTCAAACCAAAAGACATCACCAGGAACTCATAGTGGCCTTATCGAGTGCGGAATGCTGTTTTAGGAACATCGGCTTCACAAATCCGTAGCTGATGATAACTCGACCTCATATCAATCTTAGAAAAGAACTGTGCACCCTGTAGCTGATCAAATAAGTCATCTATCCTCGGGAGAGGATACTTGTTCTTCACTATCACCTTATTCAGCTCTCTGTAGTCAATACACAGTCTCAGGGTACCATCCTTCTTCTTCACAAATAGGACTGGTGCACCCCAAGGAGAAACACTGGGTCTGATAAAACCCTTATCCAATAACTCTTACAATTGCTCCTTCAACTCTTTCAACTCTGCAAGAGCCATTATGTAGGGTGGCATAGATATAGGAGTAATACCTGGAACCACATCTATACATAACTCAATCTCTCTGTGAGGTAGTAAACCTAGCAACTCCTCAGGAAAAACATCAGGAAACTCACAGGCAACAGGAACATCTGTGAGTGATAACTTCTCCATTGAAGTATCCCTGACCAATGCCAAATATCCCTGACATCCTTTCCTCAGCAACTTCCTAGCCGTAATAGCAGAAATAAGATTCTGAGGTGCTGAACTCTTATCACCCACAAACTTAAATTCTTCTTCATCAGGAATTTTGAAAGTCACCTCTTTATTCTGACAATCCACCACGGCATAGTGCTGAGATAACCAGTCCATACCCAGAATAACATCAAACTCCATCACATCCAACAGAATCAAATCAGCGGGTAATTCTCTACCTCCCACGAGAACTGGATAACCAGAAAGAACAATATCGGTGTCCAAGGAATCGCTCAGAGGAGTGGCAATGGACAAAGGAAAAGCCATCCTCGAAGCTTGCCAATAAGACTTAGAAGCAAAAACGGGAGAAACAAATGAATGCGTGGCACCCGGATCAAATAAAACCCATGCATCCAGGTAACAGACAAAAACAATACCTGCCACGACTGCATTAGATGCCTGAGCATCCTGTTGAGTAAGGTGGAAGACTCTGGCCTGACCTCGACCTCCCTGCTGACTGGTAGAAGCCTGGCCAACACCTCTGGCACCTCCTCTAGTACCTCTATCATGACCTTACTGTGGAACAAGCTGAGTGGAACTCTGATGCTGGGCTGGTGGCAACTGAAATGGTACAGGTGCAGCACTAGCAATCGACTACTGTGGAAATCATGGAATCTACGGCTACTGATACTCGGAGAAAGGACATAATCTGGCATAATGTCCTGTCTGCCCGCATTTGAAACATGTCAATGGTGTCAAGTAACACGGTCCCTGATGGACTTTATCGCAGGTCTGGCAAACACTGGCAGCTGATCCAGAACTGCGACCACTGCTGCTGCTCGAAGCACCTGACCCAAATCTGAATGGTCTACGCTGACCTCCACGGCTATGTCTACTGCTCCAATGCACTCGCTGCTGCTACCTCTGACTCTGCTGAGTCGGACCTCTTTGCTGACTACTCGAACCAACATGAAAACTCAAATATGGAGCAGTCTGCAATCCACTCGACTGAACTCCCAGTTGGTAATAATCAGGCATCGCTCCCTGCCTAACTAGCCTCAGCTCAATCTCCTTGGCCAACTCAATCACAGACTCCAGAGTAAGGCCTGCTATAGGCATACCAGCAAATGTTGAACCCAAACCGGTGACATAGGTAGTGATCGTAAAATACTGATCTCGCATCAGATCCTCTACATATCTACCCAGCCGAAAAAACTCTCAGGTGTACTCCTCTATAGATCGATCACCACAAGAAATGTTGGTCAGTCGGAGATGATAACTCATACGGAGAGGCTCTGGATAGAATCTCCTCATAAATTGCTCTCTGAATTGAGCCCAGGTCATTGTCATCATATAGGGTTGAATCATCTGAATAAACCAGTCTAAGGCCAGTCCCTCGACAGATAGCTCGACGATCATAATCCGCTGGTACTCGGTGTGAGCAGTCCAAGTCCGAGTCTCAATCGCGTGCAAAAAATCCAACGGATCAGAAGTCCCATCGAAGGTGATCCTGCCAACTCTGGCATAGAACAAAGCTGCCTCAGGGTCAAACATACCCTGCTGATAGGCAGGCTGAACAACTGAAGGTACAGGATCCTCAAACTCAGGCTTTATAGGCTCCTCGTCCTGTATCTCTCTCTGCCTATAATGACATGCCGCTCCTCAAGGTCTACCTCTGCCACGACCTCTACGTCTAACTGGCTGCTCAAGAGGTAAAATCTCATCCTGAAAAGACTCATCATCCTCGGCCTCAACGACCGGTGGAGCGACACGCGCTTGCCTCCTTATTCTGAAAAGATAACCAGAACGATTCAGAAAAAACAGACAATGGAAGAATAACGCAGAAAACTAAAACAAGGAATACTTATCAAGACATACTCGAACCTAATTCACTGTAGTAGTTACCAAAATAAAACACAACTTGAAAACTAGGGCCACGACTCACACAACTAAGCCCTGACACAAAACTCTGCTCTGATATCAACTTTGTCACGACCCAAAATAGGGGCCATGACCGGCATTAGGGAACGGGAATTCTTTCAAATTTGGAACCTGTAGCAAGCCTTAAAATAAAATAAAACATACAATACTAATAATAACAACACAATCAAATAAAATATTATGCAGTAGAATAAAATCATAAATATCAAAATAAGATTTCCACCAAATGCAATTAAATCAATATCCTCATCTCATATATAAGTAAACTTTTTAATACAAGTTTTAGTTCAAATTCTTAAAATACATAACTCACACAAATATAATACAATATCTTTTTAATGATTTTTTACAACTACTGCAGTGTTTAGATTAATAAAATAAAACTCAAGTGAGCAGTTTACATAATAAAGCCGGGGCGGAAGAAATCTGGCGTACAGGCCTGCTACTAAAGTCTGATGAATATGACTCTCCTAAAAAATAGTCAACAGAGGGGAGTTAAACCTCACTGAGTGAATTATTATAATATATATACATGCATACTAAATGCCAATGCATACAGTCAAAAGTATATATAATATGTATGTATACAAGCAAATACACACAGATGCAATAAAATCATTTTATATATTTATTGAAAATCACTGTTTGTAAAGGATCAAATAGAACCCTAGAATATCGTAACCTCAAAACAGTGTTAGACAACACTCTAGCCATACAAGCTCACTTATTCCAAATATACTCACTTGTTCCATTTGGACAGTAGACTGGCCTCAAGACACTAAGTCAACCGAGCTCCAGCAGTCTGACTGTCAGTATGATTGGCCCCGAGACACTTGGTCAACCGAGCTCCAGCAATCACACTCCCAAATCATATCTCACACATCAATTAATCAAATCAAATCAATATCTACAAATGGTTAGTAATATAGCCTAAATGCTATTAGTGTACCGGTGCGTACTCGGTCCTAGTGCTGCCCACTAGGTAGCACGTTCTATTGATATCCTTCATTGAAATATAAAACATACATTCATAAAAATAAATGATGCATGAATTTAAATAAACTAGCAACAATAACCATATATATACTAGAAATATACCAAAAGTAAACCAGGTATATTTCGAGTATTTATACGTCAAATAAATCCAATAAAATTACAAAACAAACTAGAAATATATTCAAAAATATTTTAAACATAATTCATTAATAAAACATGCATATAATTTAAAATATACCAAAAATAAACCAAAAGTAAACTAAAATAAACTTAAGTATTAATTAAACCATTATGCATTTTTAGTCAAAATAAAACATAGATTTCTAAAATCATGCACCCTAAAGCATATATATATAGAATAGTAACTCACAATTATTATGCTCCTCGAGATGGGTCCGATGGCCTGGTCCACTAGGCCTCGGTCTCAGGGCAACTAAACAAACAGATAACGATAGGAATCAGAATAAATAACAAGAGTTCTAAAGACTCAATCTAGATTACTAGAGACAGAATTAAATCAAAATTCGACCGGATATCAAATTTTACGAGAATTCTACCAAAAATTCGACAGAACTCCCCTGTAAAATGGACATCTCTCTACTCAAAGAGTAGAGCCGGCCCTGCAAAGAAACACACTTCAAAAATAACACAAAATTCTCAATCACAATCCCTCGATCGGACTCCAAACTACAGTTTACCGACCGAGGTCCACAATTCACAGAATATTTACAAAATACCGAAAATGTCCTTATATAATAAAAATATATTTTATAAGTAGAAATTACATAATTAACCCTAAAACACAGTAAAAACCTATAAAAACTCATTTTATTAGAAAAATCGTATTATTATATATATAATTGAAAATAATTTACGAAAAATAGTTTTAATTAGTTAAAAATACAAAATCATTTTTAGAAATCATTTTTATAACCTAAATAACGATCAAAACCAATTTAATTACATTTTAGCCAATTTAGGGTAAAATTACCAAAAGACCCCTATATATATAAATATATTAAAATTAATTCAAAAATTCACCAAAAATAATATAATTGCACAAAATTAATTTTCTCAACATATATTTCAATTATATCAATAAATATACTTAATTAACCAATTAATTTCAATTAAACACATAATTAACCCTATTTTCTCAAAATTACATAAACTATATAAATTCAAAATAAATACATAAAAATCCAAAAAAATTCAAAATAAATTTCTATAATTCATTTCAACACCTATATTTACCATAAAAAACAATTTTATAATTTAATTAATTAATTTTTAAAAATTAGAAAATAATAATAAAATAATCAAAATACCCAAAAATCAAAATAATGTCCAAAAATTCTACAAAAATTCCCACATGAATATTATCTAAGGGGAGCAACATTTTTTAAGTAATTTTTCATGAATCAATCAAATTGAAGCTCAAAAAAAATCAAGAACCCTAATAGGCTGAAATTGCAAAATCGAAACGTAGGCAAATCTAGACCATTTTAAGTGAAACAAATCTTGGAATCACACTCACTGGAGCTCAAGGAGGAGATAGAGACCGGCGGTGTCAAAAACGGTGGCCGAAAACGCTGTGAATGATGGTGAGAAGAGTTTCGGGTTTCTGGTGGTTTCGAGCTCCTCTAACACCGAAAACGGCTACAGCTGGTGGCGAGGAAGGCTGAGGAAGAAGGTGGCATGCCGGGCGGCACACCAACGGGAAGAAAATGGCATGAAAGTGACCGGAGGGTGGATGGGAACGATCGGAAGAAGGAGAGGGAGGAGTGGCAAATTCGTAATTTTGGCAAACTTTATATTTTTGACAATATATTATGTATATATGTATATATATATACTCACACTATATATTAAAATAATATAAATTTTCACACACATAATTTAATATATTAAATAATTTATACACTAAAAAAATAATTAAATAATATTAAAATTAAATAATAAATAATAAAAATTAGGGAAATTAATTAAGTTTAATTTAAATATATACACATATATACATTTTATTTTAGCACTTTAAAAATATATATGAGTTCATGTAAATTCGTGAAATTATTTAAAATAATTAATATTAAATTATTTACGTGTTAATTTCCACAAAAATAAAATTATCGGAAAAATTTTACGTAAGGTACTTAAAATAATATAAAAAAATTAAAATGAGCTTTAAATAAATATCAACTCGTAAAAAATGTCATAATTATATACGAATTTATTAACACTGCATATCCCGATGTAATATAAAAATATTTAAAAACACGAGATATTACGCCTTTATATAAGAAAATGTATAAAACAAAATAATTAAATAATATTCACCAATATTAATATTTAAAAATTTAAAATATTATTAACACTCCATATCTCAAAATATATTTTAATAATTTAAAATCTAGGGTCATTACACTATCAAAAGATACAATAAAAATAAATTTCAAAATAAAATTTTATTTATTTTATATTATTTTATTTAGTTGGTCTTTATCAAAGACAGAAATCAAAATATATTACAAAAAATTTAATTATCATTACATATTACTAATTTAAGATTATTTCTTTATTTATAAATGACATTGGATTAGTTACTAATATCTTTTTTGTTATTTATCAAAAAATAATACCTTTTTGTGAAGAAATTATAATTATTTAATGTTTAAATAATTTTAGTTATTTAATGTTTGTTTAATATTTAAAAATTAATCTAAATCTATAAGATATATATTTCTAATTTTGAATTAAAATTAAATTATATATATATATATATTGATTTATCAAATTTCATTAGGATTTTATGACCTATAATTCTATATTTATCAAAGTATATATATTTAATTTTATTAAAATAAAAAAATAAAATCGCACATCCCGCGAGTATATTTTTAGTTGAAAAATAAATAATGGAGATGATAAAGATGAGTCTGTTACATTGAACTGATTAAGATGACTAACAACCACAACAATGAAGACGGAATGAATGTTAGGAATTTAATATTTGGGTGGGGAGAGAGGTAAATTGAGAAGAGTGGGAAATGTTGGATGTCGTAACAGTAAATTGTAAATGGAGAAAATTTATTTATGATTCTCTCTAGAGATAAACGAGCTTCTTATATTGAAAGATAAAAAAGAAAAGTAAAATTTTTTTTTTAGAGGTTAAATAAATTATTTTTTAAAAATTAAAGTATTTATTTACTATATTTATGATGTCCTGCATTTGTCACAATTTATGATGTATATAATTGTCTTATTTTATGTAGTGTGTATAGAAGGGTTACTGAAGAAGAAACAAATTTTTAAGTTATGTTGCAGGGCCAAGATATCATGTGAAATAGAATTTATACCCAATGGAACATCAATTAAATTTACTTGGTCAGTTTCATCATTTTTATCAAAAAAAAAAAAAACAATGGTAGCTATTACGGCTAGCGATAATTATAATAATATCATTATTTACAAAAAAAAAATTGAAAAAATTTAGTTTTTCATTTTTGTCCGTCAATATAGGAGTTATCAATTGACGTACCACTCAATTTTTGATTTAAATGATAAGAGTAGTACTTATGACCTTTGAAGGTCATGGATTCAAGTTTTAAAGACAACATCACTAAATAAAAACAAATTAAACTATTCACCTTCAACTGATTTCAGTTCCAATTATAAAATTAATTCCTATAGAGACGAGAGATTCAAACAACTCTCTTAGGAAAGTCAATTTTAGCGGACTTGGTGAGACAGTGAGTCAATTATTAAGGCAAAAAGGGAAGAGAAATTACATGGAAGCCACTAAGGGAGATAGATGCATCACATTCCAACCGCTGCTCTGCTCTCTCGCAATGCCGAAACACCATATGCAAACATATGCTCCATGTTGTTGATGATATATATACATAAACATGGCAGAAGCTGTGGTTTCATTTGTTGTAAAAAAGCTTGGTAATCTGCTCATTGAAGAAGTAGCATCCCTCTATGATGTTCATGGGCAAGTTGTGTCAATCGAGAGGGAGTTGACTCGAATGCAGTGTTTCTTAAAAGATGCAGATGTGAAGCAGAAGAGTGATGAGAGGGTAAGGAACTGGGTTAGGGACATAAGAGATATCGCCTACGACGTTGAGGATATCATCGACACCTTTGTCCTCAAGCTATCGTGCCAACGAAGATCATCTGGGTTCATGGGGTTAATCAAAACCACAAGCTGCAAATACTGCTTCCACCATTTGGCAGCTAGGCATCAACTTGCTAAGGATATACAAAAGATAAATCAAAGGATTTCTGAGATATCCGTTAGTAGAGTTACCTATGGGATTGAAAACATAGGTGGGAGTGGGGGCGACAGGGCCAATTATGTGTGCGAGAAAATGCGCGAGCGAAGGCGATCCTCCCCCGTATTGATGATCATGATGTTATTGGATTCGATGAAGACATCAATATGTTGGTTGTGCGGTTGCTTGATCAAGGATCACTGACGAGGAGTGTGATTTCTATAGTTGGGATGGGGGGAGTGGGAAAAACCACTTTAGCCAAGAAAGTGTACAATCGTAGTGATGTGAAAAGGCATTTTGATTTGTGTGCCTGGGTTTATGTTTCTCAAGATTACAGAGGACGAGAGCTTCTACAAGAGATTGGAAGAAGGGTTTTGAGCATCAGCCAGAGTACATTGGCTGCAATGACTAACGATGATCTAAGAGAGAAGCTTTACAAGGTGTTGAGCAAGAAGAGGTATTTGATTGTCATGGATGACATTTGGAAGATTGAAGTTTGGGATGACTTGAAAGCTATCTTTCCTGATGTAACGAATGGAAGTAGAGTGCTGTTCACCACCCGCATTAAGGAAGTAGCTGTTTCAGCTGATCCAACGGCCTCTCTCCACGAACTGCACTTTTTAAGTAATGCTGAAAGTTGGGAGCTTTTTACAAAGAAAGCCTTTCCAGCAGAAGCTAATTCATTTGCTTGTCCTCCTGAACTGGAGCGACTGGGAAAACAGATTGTTGCTAAATGCGGAGGCTTGCCCCTTGCTATTGTCATCCTTGGAGGCCTTTTATCAAGAAAAGAAAAGACCTTTAATGTTTGGTCCAGAGTGCTGCAAAGTGTAAGCTGGCAGCTTACTCATGATCCTAAGCAGCTCTTAGAAATACTAGCTCTGAGTTACAATGATCTGCCATATTATCTGAAGCCATGCTTCCTTTATTTTGGTCTTTTCCCTGAAGATTCTGAAATCCCTGCTGCCAAACTAATCTTATTTTGGATAGCTGAAGGATTTGTTCAGAAAAGAGGAGAAGAGTCTATGGAAGATGTTGCAGAAGATTTGTTAGAAGAGTTGATCGACAGGAGCATGGTTCAAGTAGCAGAGAGGAGGTATGATGGAAAAATTAAGACCTGTCGCATTCATGATCTTCTACGAGACCTTGCAATATCAGAGGCAAAAGAATGTGAGTTTCTTGAAATCCTTGACCGTGATGATACTTTCCACTTGATGCGTAGAGTTCGTAGAATTGCAGTCCATACCAGTCTTGAAATGTACATGAATGTAAGGCACCCAAATCCTCACCTTCGTTCGTTACTGCAATTCACAAGTTGTCAAGGTCAAGAAGTTCTTAAGAGACACCAGTGGACATACTTTGTTGACAGTTACAAGTTGCTTCGGGTGCTTGATCTTGAGGGTATTATTGTGCCAGTATTACCAAAAGAAACTGGACAATTTATTCATCTGCGACATCTGGGATTGAGGAATACTGGGCTGCAGAGGTTCTCATTCTCCATAAGTAGCTTGAGTAACCTACAAACTCTGGATATAAGGGCTACAAAGATTAGCAGACTACCAAATGACACATGGAAGTTGCAAAATTTACGACACCTCTACTTGCACAGGACTGCAATAACAGGGCGTTTACCGGCTCATGTTTCTGCACCAAATCTCCGAACATTATCAACTGTGTCAATTTATGGCAACAACTGGATTCCCAATTTCCTTGGCACCCTGACTAATCTTAGAAAATTGGGCATTGAAGGATATTTTGCTTCCCAAGCGGAGGAATTGTCTAGCACCCTAGTCAAATTACAGAGTCTAGAGACTTTGCAGTTGAAAGGAACTGATCCAATTGTGGAACCAATGCTGAGTTTGCTATTTACTCATCCCAGCATTTATAAATTGCATCTCTCTGGTGCTATGGAGAATCTTCCTGCCCCCGGACAGATCCAGTCTAATCTCAACAAGCTAACTCTAGAAATGTCGCAGCTTGTACAAGACCCTTTCATGACATTAGGGAGACTTCCAAATCTTAAGATGCTCAGATTGCTGTCGAATTCCTTTTGTGGAAAGGAAATGGTGTGCGCATCAGGTGGATTTCCTAAGCTACATTGCTTAGAAATAGGACAATTGGATGAGTTAGAGGAGTGGAAGGTTGAGGTGGGAGCATTGCCCAATCTTAGACGTTTGAACATCCATGAATGTGAAAAACTGAGAATGCTTCCTGAAGGATTGCAGTACCTAGCCACTCTCAGAGAAGTAATCTTGTATGATATGGCCGATGCATTTGCAGACAGGATTCAACAAGATTATGGGGATGATTGGTACAAAATTCAGCATGTACCATCCATTATCATAACAATATAGACTAGAAAGCCTCAGTTGCCATTGCTGCCGAATGCGGATAATAGGTGGTCACTGATCCTCCTATATTTTATTTTGTTTTTTTTTCAAGTGATTGGATCTTCTTCTGTGGAGAATATTAAAATATAGCATCAATTAATTTTCATTTTAGATTAACTATGAAAAGTTTTTAGCTATGAACCAAAAAAGGAAGACAACAGGTGCATGCAGCTTATTGGCATATTGCCACCAGCAAATATACAACCATAATTTTTGAGCAGGGACCGGACGAAATTCCAAGTTGAGATCAGTCGCCAAATGAGAGCAAACTCCAGTCCTCTTTACCAATATATTCACTTTTTAAAAGCCCTTAAAATATTACTAGAATTCGTACACCCGACTTATATGAACACCACCCATTAGAAACACGGTCAAAAATATCTCATTATCATGCTGCTGGACAAAACATTTTGCAAACTCAAGTAAACTAGCCAGTTGTCAAAGGTGATGGGCGACTTTGCTTTCTACTAATTCAACAACAACAACCAGCGGTGGGACCAAAACAACAACAGCAATAATAATATCACAAGACCTGAGAGGGAGCGCTTTAACGTAAACCTAACAGCAGTTCCTTTGGACTAATTCAACAGCCTGTCCCCCAGGCCAACTGTAATTACAGAACCACTCATTCGTCTTTCCATAGTTCCCCCATTTTGCAACTAACCCTCTCTCTTTCTCACCCATGCCCAGCATTACCCATTTTGTCCATTTTACTGACATAACTACCAACTCCAAATCCAGCTTCTTAATCTTGATCATAGCTGTGCTGGCTAATATACAGTTCATAATGTCATACTTACTAGGGTAGATGGGGTACTTCCTCCCAAATCCAAAACTGTCGGTAAGCTATTAAAACTGATCCTGTAAACTTAGGAATTACTATAAATCACAAGGACTCTACTCACGCATTACACTGATAATTCTCTTTTTGATGTCAAATCAAATTATGACACATTTCACTATTAAGTCAAAAACATCAAAACCTCCACGCTTTAAGACTAAGAACACAGCAATATCATTCTGTTCTGTTCATCACACCAAAAAAAAAATGCTTTTAAAAAATTTCCACAAATGGACCACCTAGCTCAACAAGGCTTTGATAAAAAGAATCAACAAGCGTGTTGGAGAGAGAAAGACAACAGTATAATTAAAAAAAAAAAACAACAGTATAATTAAAAAAAAAAAGACAACATTTCAAAATCTTAAGTTCGTCTAATTATTGCTAGTGCATAAGTTAATGATGGAACCCAAGTATAACAGTATTTGCTGATAACACTATAACATAAAAGAATGACACCAAATGATAACAGGCCAAATCATTACTTGAGCACAAAATTACCAAATAAGGATGCAGTCTCCAAACTATATGCGAAGACAAGAATATAGACAGGATTTTTGACCAACAATTAGAGCCAAAAATAAGGCAAATGCTCGCAATCATTTACAAATACAATTGCCAAGTTGCAGACATGTAGCCAAGAGTACCAAAATTAACTAACATGCCAGAAAGAAAAGGAAAAATTGTGTACAGAAAGAATTAATCTCAAAAGCTTCTACCTAGATAGCAAAAGAACCTACAGAGCGATGTAAACCTGTAAAAATGTTTGGCCACAGGGGATATGCAGAGGAGCTCTGATGATTGGACACAGCGAGAGGGCACTTCTAGGGGTTAATATTGCACTCACGCAAATATACATGACCATAATCTATATATTTTGCCCAATAGTTGCGGTACTTGGGGATGCCTATCTCAAGCCACGGCTTCATGTTGCCATTGTAATGTATTACGGCTGCTCGTTCAATTTCTCTTTGGTTGACATTGGGGTTATACCCAAGGCCCAGCACATGCCAATACCGATCGAGGGCATAAGTCCGCTTCCAAAATGTAATGAGACCAGGTGGTAAGGTCCCCAACTTCCACAATGATCTGTCATGATTCTGTGGACAAAATTAGATAACTTCAGAATCAGACCTGGAAAACTATAAAGCATTGAAAGCAAAATTTCCTAGCATGACACTAATGTGGTTATAAGTTTTAATTGACAATTAGTTTAGGACTTCCTAATACTTTTGGCTGTCTCTCCACCCAAAAGAGAGACAACTTCAGAACCTACCAGCTTCTGCCATGTATGATATATCCCGGTGATGTTCTGCCTCTTCCACTGTTCCAAATCAAAGACATTCATTCCATACGCCCATCCACAAGCCCGAGGATCGAACTTCTTTGAGATAAGAGGATTTGAAAAGTTGAGATATCGATCAAAACGATGAAAGCTTTCTCCACAAGTCTCAACAGCACCATTAACATTACCTTTCAAATCAAGGGACCAAAGGCCTGTAAGATCCTTCTGTACCACTATATCATCATCCAGGAACAAAACTTTGTTGAGCTTTGGGAAGATCTCAGGCAGGTAAAAACGCAGATGGTTCAAGATGGATAAGTACTTTGGGTTCCGATACTTCAAATTAGAATCAGAATTAGTACGATGTGCCCTGAAGTAATAATCTATCATTGATGGAGACCCCAATTGCTTCAGAACAGGACTGTAACTTGAATTCAACCAGGTAAACTCTTCGATATTCTGAACCTGAATAGCAGCTTTGCTTGGAGGATTTACTAAAAACCACATTCTCATTGCCGCATAATTGAGTCTATCAGTAACAATGTGGAAAACATGTTTCGAAGGATCCTATAAATAGTCAAAGTCAACGCATAAGTTTAAGGATGTCAATTCAAGGCAACACTTTTGGCAAAAAAGGGTGCATAATTAAGTCCAAAAGGTCATGCACATTGTCTACCTTAGCATGGGTAATGGTGGAGTTTACAACAACAGCTGCTGCCAGAACATTATCTGAGAATAATGCATAGTGATACAGCTGAGGGTCTTCTAGTTTCTCTTGATTTGGAAATTGCTGCTCTGAAGAGTTCAGGCTATAGTACTCATTGGTCAAGCGTAATGGAAGACAATGCAGACCTTTAGGAAGTGTTTTTGCTGTTAACTGCGTCAAGAACATGGTTTGCTTCTTATGCACTCGGAGCTGCTCTTCACTTGAGTGAAGCATAGCCCGGAGCTTCTTTACCACAGAAGCACAGTCATCCTGGATCTGCTTGCCTTTTGCCAATGATTGGTCCATCGCCTTCAATTTGTCATTGGCACTGCATTAATGAATACCATAAATATAAATAAAAAATAAATGCAAGATTGAAAGTCAACCAAGACATGAAACATTTAAAAAACTGCATGATTGCATACCAATCAGAAAATCTGAAAGAGCATAATATAGCATTAAAGTATTAATGGGGAAAATTAAAAAAAGGCAAACAGAAGTTATGTCAGCCAACAGTGTTAAAAATGAATTACTTCTTTGGCAGATCAGAATCTTTAGTTGCATCTCCCAGTACACGTTGAACTTCCTTTATCCGCAACCGAAGCTCCCTTGTTAAATGGGGGTTGTTCTTTGTGGATGGAAGAGACAGGTACACCTTTGCCCTGATAAGTTGATCTCTGAGTTGCCGCACCCGAGCATCTGGCATAGTTGTTTGAGCTGTCTGTTTATCAGCTGTGGTCTTGGGTTCTCCCATCTCATTAGCTTTTTCAGAAGCTAAACCAGACTGCTGCACAAGCTAGTAAAAATAAAATTTGTTACCATCACCAATAGATTCAAAATACCTTTCTCAACTTAGAGAAGCAGAGAATATCAATGACAATATTGAGAAATGGATAAGCTCATCAAAAGGATAAAGTTGTCCAAATAATCAGAGGCACAACAGCACTTGATAATCAGTATGTATTTTTGCCAAGTGCATTGACCAGTTCAATCCAGAATAAAAATTTAAAGATGGGTGGAAAAAAAATCAGACCTTTCAAATGAAAATATTCAAATAGAAGCTTCAGCAGAAAGGATTGTGACCAATTTGAGGAATACATTTATAAATTAGCTAGAGTTAATGCACAATGACTATGACTATTTCTAACAGCAGAGATGATTGGTGGATAAGAGTAGACTAGAGTGGAATTTATTTATTATTATTATTTTTTAAAATAGTGGATATTCCTATCAGACATCAAAATCAGTGGGAGGGTATACTTTCAAACCAAAAGAAAAAAGAGAAAAAGAAGAAAATGTCATGGGCTTTTGTACATTGGAGATAGGAAACAGAGAGATAATGTACCACATTTTGAGAGGCAGTTGCAGATCCTCTATGGGATACCCTTTTACTGCGATCCATTTCATGGGCAGTCTGATTTGCTTGTTGATCAGCAGAGGCAGTGACCTGTCTGATGATATTATCGGTTTGTTGGACATTGGTGGCGGATAATACTCTAGCAGATTTGTGCTCTCTTGCTGTATCTGGTAAATTGGACATAAAAAAACATACTAAAATCACTGAGAGCTAGCCAAATTTATCCTAGAAAAAAAAAAAAACCATATATTTTAAAGGAAAAAAGGAAGAAAAGAAAAGAAAACCTTGAGAGGAAGAATGGTGAGATAGAAGGGTGGAGGTGTGTGGATGTGAATCAGTCGAATTATCGGAATATACAATTCCAATGGGTTCTTTGAGAGCAGCAGTGGATTCCTGCAACCCAAAATCAAGTAAAGAGTGAGATCTACAAATTAATGGGTACAAAGATACAAAATTATGTATGTATATATACATGTATTAGATATTATAAATAAATAAATAAAAAGGAAGGGGGGCAGGAATCAAGACCTGGGGTAGCACATTAAGATGATGGTTGGAATCACCGGAGAGAGTCTGCAAATAAAATAAAATTAGATTAGAAGTTGTTGATGATTTGGGAGAAGAAGAAGAAGAAGAAGAAGGAAGAAGAAAGAAAGCACTTACGAAAGAAGCAACATCTTCGAGGAAATCTGTTCCAGCTGCTGCATATTATTAACAGAACAAGGAACACATTAGAAAAGAGAATAGAAAAGAGAGAGAGAGAGAGAGAGGGAGAGAACAAAAGGAAGAAGAATTGAAGGGTACAAACAAGAGAAGGAGGCAGCGAAACGATCGGTGTAGAGAAGAATTGGAGCAATTACGGTCACAAAAAGCATCCCCACCACCAAATTCCGGATCATCATTCTTCTGCTGCTGCCTGTCTGTTTCTTTTACAATGTTTGCTTTATTTTATATGTATAAAAAAAATTCTTTCTGAAAAAAAAAAAAAATAGGCTGAGGAAGAGAGTCTCGGAGCGATTACCACTACCACTGCCACCACCACCTTAATTTCTTCTTCTTTTCTTTCATTCGACGACAAAAAAGAAAAAGAAAAGGGAAGGTGCTTTTTTGTGTTGGTAATGAAAGCAAAGGGAAGAGATGGAAATGATTAGGATTTAGGCACTTGTATTATTAAGATTGAAGCAGAAGCAGAAGCAGCAGCCGCAGCAGCAGAAACAGACACAGACAGCATTAAGATTTGAAGTGGAACAATTATGGAGAGATGGATGTGCTGTGCGGCGATGATGAAACTGTGAAAGATTAGTCTCTGTTTTCTTTTTCCTTTTATTTATTTATTTGCTTTTTTATTACAGTAAATAATTCATCATTCCGAGTGTAATATTTTTCAAATTAATAAATAAATAAACATTTTTCAACAATACAGCTGTATTAATTAGCGGCTTTTATGTATTTATTTATTTAATTTTTTATTTTAAATAGGACTACTATTTAAAATGCATATTATTTTTAAAAATCTACATTAAATTTAAAATTTATTAATTAATTACTTACTTATTTTTTTAAAATGTATAAATAAATTTATAATTTTAATTAATTAATAATAAGAACTATTTACAAAATTAACAAATAGAAAAAACCAAAAGATTTATTGAATAAGACAAAGAAAAGGAACAGTATGAATGGCTTTCACTTGACCAAGTCCAGTCTACACTACAGACTTCTAGTTCTACTGCTACTACTACTAATTTTCTTCTTTTTTTTTTTTTTTAACGATATGTTTTTTATATTTTTTAAGTTTAATATTTTATAAATTCTACTTTGAGATTTTTGCTTTAATTTGAAAAAAAATTACAAAAAAAAAAATACTATCATATAATAATTATTTGAAAAATAATAAAACTTGGGTTTGAAAGTCAACCCAAGTCTTGTCATGTGGAGTAACAGAGATTAGTTGAATAAAAATAGTATTAATGGGCGTGATTAGTGGCTTCTCTTTTTTTTTTTTTTTTGCCCTTTACGCAAAAATAACATTAAAATTGGAGTATAATATTAATTAATTAATTAACGTGTTAGTTAAGTGAAATAAATAAATGGAAATTAATGGGCTTTTAGTGTTCTCCAATTCTCACCCCCACCCAGTCATAGTTTGTTTATTAGCATAGATGAAATCAGTTCGTCATCTAAAATTATAAATTATTCTATGTAATATAATTAAGTAATATTTATTTGTTATTTTTAAAAATTAAATATTTAATTATAATTATTTTTAACATATTGAATTATAATTTTTTTAAAAAGCTTCACATATTATGAATTTTTTATATAAAATTATAGGTTATTTTTTAAAATAATAAGTAAAAAATATTATTATTACGTATAGTAACAAAATATAAATAAATAAATAAAATAATAACGATTAATGAAAAAAAGTTCATCATTGATTAATGTAATTATTTTTTTCCTATATAATATGCCATCAAAAATAAATAAATAGAGGTAAAAATAAAAAAAAAGATTAAAATTTTTTTTACCTTTTAATAAAAATTATGATGTCTACCCACATTATATCTACCAAAAAAATGTGATTATCTTCTCTTTTGAACTTGTGTTTGTGTTTTTTTTAAGCAACTTTAACTAGAGTTTTACTTATTATTTTAGAAAATAACCCATAATTTTATATAAAAATTTTATAACATATGAGTTTTTTTTTTTAAAAAAGTATAATTAAAAAAAATTATAAATGTGTTAAAAGTGATTATGGTTAGATGTTTAACTAGAGATGTGCATTGAGCAGATTCAGATGGAGAAAAACGGAACCTAAGTAAGTGCAGAAGGAGAATGTTCGAAACTGAACCGATGTTTCAAAAACTAAAAATACGCAGGTCGAAAAACTGAAATCTTCAGCTTTATTCGGGTCTGTAATTCGAACTTAGTTTTTGTAATATCCCGAGTTTTTAAATAATTTTAAACTGTATCGGGATATGCAGTGTTAATAATTTATATATATATTTATGATTATTTAATTAGTTTATTATTTATTAAAGTCATTTTTAATTATTTTAAATTTTTTACGTAAAATTTTTTCGGAGATTTTATTTTCGAAAAAATTAAAACATAAATAAATAAATATTAATTATTTTAAGTGATTTTATGAAATTGCATGAGTCCATGCATGATTTTTAAGTGTCGAATAAAACCTATATGTATACATGCATTTAACTTAAATTATGGTTTATTTTAGTTAAATTAAATTATATTATATAGTTTTAATAATAATTAAGTGTGTGTATCTGTATACGTGTGTATATATTATTAAATATGTGTGTGGTGCATATTTATTGTGCACATAATATTATATATTAAAATAATATAAAGATAGATATATATACACATATAATATATATATATAATATAAAGTTTACAAAAATTACGAATGTGCTATTGTCTTCTCCTTCTTCTTCCCGATCATCCCCATTCAACTTCCGGCCACTGCAACTCCATTTTCTTCCCATCACTGTGTTTCCCGGCATGCCACCTTCCCTTCCAGCCCTTCCCATCGCCCCAAGCTTCCATTTTCGGTGAGTTTCGGCCAAATTTTCTTCTAAAAGCCGAAAGTGGATGCTAGCTTCGATCAACCCGATTCCGGCCACCGGTCTCTATCTCTTCCTTGAGCTCCGATGAGTGCATTTCCAAGCTTTGTTTCACTTTATTTGGTCTAAATTTTCCTAGGTTTTGAATTTTTATTTTCTGCCAACTAGGGTTCTTGAATTTTTTTGAGCTTCAATTTTGATGATTCATGCAAAATTCCTTCACAAATATTGATCCTAGTAGCTCAATCTACCTCTTTGAATTTTTTTAGAATTTTTGGGAATTTTTTTGATTTTTGTGAATTTTTTATTATTTTATTAATATTTTCTAATTTTCGTAAATTAATTAATTAAATTATGAAATTGTGATTTATGGTGTTTATAGGTGTTAAAATGAATTTTATAAATTTATTTATAATTTTTGTGATTTTTATATAATTATTATGAATTTATTTAGTTTATGTAATTTTTAGAAAATTAGGTTAATTATGTGTTTTATTGAAATTAATTGGTTAATTGAGTATATTTGTTGATATTATTGAATTATATGATGAGAAATTAATTTTTGAGTAATTATATTATTTTTGGTGAATTTTTGAGTAATTATAGTGAATTTATATATAGTAGGGGTAGTTTGGTAATTTGGCACTAAATTGGCTAAAAATATAATTAAATTGGTTTTAATAGTGATTTGAGGTATAAAAATGATTTCTACAAATTATTTAGTATTTTTAACTAATGAAAACTATTTTTCGTAAATTATTTTCAAAATATATATAATATTCTATTTTTCTAAATAAATGAGCTTTTATTGATTTTTAATATTTTTTAGGGTTAATTATGTAATTTGGATTTATAAAATGTATTTTGGTCAATATTTATGAATTTATTGAGAATTATCGATTTTTAATAATATTTTATTAAAATTAGGGTTTTTATGTATTTATCGGTAAAATAATTATTTTTAGCGTTTAAATTTCTAATTTGCTATATTTTGAGTATTAAAGGGTATTTTTGGCATTTTAATGAGTTCTATGATACCTCGTGAATTGTGAACCTCGGTCGGTGGAATTGTAGTTTTAGAGTCCGACCAAAGGGTTGTGTAGTTGTATATTTTTAAAGTTTGTTTTTTTGCAGGACCGGCTCTACTCTTTGAGTAGAGAGATGTCCGTTTCACAGGGGAGGTTCTGTCAGATTTTCGGTAGAATTCTCATAAAATGTGATGTCCGGTCAAATTTCTATTTTTATTCCTTGTTCGGTATTTCTAGATCGAGTCTCTAGAATTTCGATAGACTTATTCTAATGTCGTATTGTTGTTTGTTTGTTTAGTTGCATCGAGACTGAGACCTAGTGGACCAGGCCCGTCGGACCCGTCTCAAGGAGCACAATAACTGTGAGTTGTTATTTTATATATATATGTGTATTTAGGTTGCATGTTTTTAGAAATATATGTTTTAATTATATGAATTATACATAAATGATTTAATAAATGATTAGTATATTTTAGGTATATTTTTTATATACCTTGAATTAAATGCATGTTTTACCTTTGATTTATACCTAAATTATTTTTAAGTATAAATATGGTTTATTTTTTATTTATTTTATAATTGAATTGAATTTATCTGACGTATATATACTCGAAATATACTTAGTTTATTTTTGGTATATTTCTAGTATATATATGGTTTATATTGTTATTTTATTTAATATCATGCATTATTTGATTTATGAATGTATGTTTTATATATAAATGAAGGATATCGATAGAACGTGCTACCTAATGGGCAACACTATGACCGAGTACGTACTGGTACAACAATAGAAGTTAGGTTAAATTTCTAACCTATTTATGGATATTGATTGGATTGATTTATATGATGTGAGATATGATTTGAGTGTGATTGCTGGAGCTCAGTTGACCAAGTGTCTCGGGGCCAATCATAGTGACAGTCAGACTGCTGGAGCTCGATTAACTTAGTGTCTCGGGGCCAGTCTACTGTCCAAATGGAACAAGTGAATTTATTTGGAATAAGTGAGCCTGTATGGCTAGAGTGTTGTCTAACAGTTTTTGAGGTTTTGATCATTTAGGGTTCTATTTGATCCTTCATAATTGGATATTATTTTCAGTAAATATATAAAATGATTTTGCTACATTTGTGTGATTTTGACTGTATATACATTTATTATATATACTATTGAATATGGGCATTTTTCATTTAGCTATTGTCACGACCCAAAACAGGGGCCATGACCGGCGCTAGGGAACGAGAATTCTTTCGAATCCGGAACCCGTAGCAAGCCTAAAAATAAAATAAAACATTTAATAGTAATAATAACAATACTTAATGCAGCGAAATAAAATTATAAACATCAAAATAATATTTCCACCAAATGAAATTAAATCAAATTCTCATCTCATATATAAATAAACTCTTTTAATACAAATCCAATTCAAATTCTTAAAATACATAACTCATACAAATTTAATACAATATCTTTAACAATTTTATGACTACTGCAGTGTCTAGATCATAAAATAAAACTCAAGTGAGCAGTTTACATAATAAAGCCGAGGCGGAAGAAATCCGGCGTACAGGCCTGCTATTGAGGTCTGAAGACGATGACTCTCCTGAAAAATAGTCAACGGAGGGGAGTCACACCTCACTGAGTGAATTACTATAATATATATACATGCATACTAAATGCCAATGCACACAGTCAAAAGTATATATAATATGTATGTATACAAGCAAATACACACAGATGCAGTAAAATCATTTTATATATTTTTATTGAAAATCACTATTTATGAAGGATCAAATAGAACCCTAGAAAATCACAACCTCAAACAGTGTTAGACAACACTATAGCCACACAGACTCACTTATTCCAAAATATTCACTTATTCCATTTGGACACTAGATTGGCCCCGAGACACTAAGTCAATCGAGCTCCAGCAGTCTGACTGTTAGTGTGATTAGCCCCGAGACACTTGGTCAACTGAGCTCCAGCAATCACACTCAATAGTCACATCACACATCAAATAATCATATCCAATCAATATCCATATATGGTTAGTAATATAGCCTAAATGCTATAAGCGTACTAGTACGTACTCGGTCCTAGTGATGCCCACTAGGTAGCACATTCTATTGATATCCTTCATTAAAATATAAAGCATACATTCATAAAAGTAAATGATGCATGAATTGAATAAAATAGCAACATAAACCATATATATACTAAAAATATACCAAAAGTAAACCAGGTATATTTCAAGTATATATACGTCAAATAAATCCAATTAAATTACAAAATAAACTAAAAATATACTTAAAAACATTTTAAACATAATTCATTAATAAAACATGCATATAGTTTAATATATACCAATAATAAACCAAAAATACCCTAAAAATAAACTTAAGTACTAATTAAATCATTATGCATATTTAATCAAAATAAAACATATATTTCTAAAATTATGCATCCTAAAGCATATATATATAAAATAGTAACTCACAATTAGTGCGCTCCTCGAGATGGGTCCGATGGGTCTGGTCCACTAGGCCTCGGTCTCAGCATAACTAAACAAACAAATAATGACAAGAATTAGAATAAATCTAATGGAAACTCCTAAAAACTCGATCTAGATTACTAGACACAAAATTAAATCAGAATCTGACCGGACATCACATTTTACGAGAATTCTACCAAAAATTTGGTAGAACCTCCCCTGTAAAATGGACATCTCTCTACTCAAAGAGTAGAGCCGACCCTGCAAAGAAACACACTTCAAAAAATAGACACAAATCACAATCACAATCCCTCAGTCGGACTCCAAACTATAAATCACCGACCGAGGTCCATAATTCACAGAGCAATACAGAAATATCGAAAATACCCTTATATCATAGAAATACATTTAATAAGTAGAAATTACATAATTAACCCTAAAACACAGTAAAAACCGATAAAAACTCATTTTATTAGAAAAATTGTATATTATATATATAATTGAAAATAATTTACGAAAAATAGTTTTAATTAGTTAAAAATACTAAATAAATTGTAGAAATCATTTTTATACCCTAAATAACTATTAAAACCAATTTAATTATATTTTTAGCCAATTTAGGGTAAAATTCCCAAAATACCCCCATATATATAAATATACTAAAATAAATCCAAAAATTCACCAAAAATAATATAATTGCACAAAATTAATTTTCTCAACATATATATCAATAATATCAATAAATAAACTCAATTAACTAATTAATTTTAATTAAACACATAATTAACCCTATTTTTCCAAAATTACATAAACTATATAAATTCAAAATAAATACATAAAAATTCACAAAAATTCTAAATAAATTTCTATAATTCATTTCAACACCTATATTTATCATAAAACACAATTTCAATATTTAATTAATTAATTTTTGAAAATTAGAAAATAATAATAAAATAATCAAAAATACCCAAAAATCAAAATAATTTCCAAAATTTCACACATGAAGATTAAGCTACTAGGATCAACATTTGTGAAGGAATTTTTCATGAATCAATCAATTAAAAATCAAAAAAATTTGAAAACCCTAATAGGCTGAAATTGCAAAATCGAAACCTAGGCAAATCTAGATCATTTTAAGTGAAACAAAGCTTGGAATCACACTCATCGGAGCTCAAGGAGAAGATAGAGACTGGCGGTGTCGAAAACAATGGCCGAAAACGCTGTGAACGACGATGAGAAGAGTTTCGGCTTTCCGGCCAAAATGAGCTTCCCCGACGCCGGAAACGGGCGCTGCTGGCGGCGGAACAGGCTGAGGACGATGGTGGCTCGCCGGGAGGTACAGTGATAGAAAGAAAATCACGTGATCTACGCCGGAAAGTGGATGGGAATGATCGGGAAGAAGGAGAGGGAGGAGTGGCAAATTCGTAAATATTGCTAACTTTATATTTTTGACAATAATTTATATATATATGTATATTTATATACTCACACTATATATTATATTAATATAAAATCTCACACACATTAAATATACACCACACACATATTTTAATATATTTAATAATTTATACACTTTAAAAAATATTTAATTAATATTAAAACTAAATAATACAAATTAGGGTAATTAATTAAACCCTAATTTAATTCAAATATATATACTTTATTTTAGCACTTGAAAAAAAAATATATATATATATATGAGTTCATTCAAATTCGTGAAATTATTTAAAATATTTAATATTAAATTATTTACGTGTTAATTTCCCCGAAAATAAAATTTTCGGGAAAATTTTACGTAAAGCACTTAAAATAATATAAACAATTAAAATAAACTTTAAATAAATATCAAATAGTAAAAACATCAAGGATATATATATATATATAAATTATTAACACTGCATATCCCGATGTAGTATTAAAATATTTAAAAACACGGGATATTACAACTATGCATGTATATATATTATAACAATTTACTCAGTGAGGTCTGACTTTCCTCCGTTGACTATTTTTCAGGAGAGTCTTCATCTTCAGACCTCAGTAGCAGACCTATACGCTGAATTTCTTCTACCCCAGCTTTACTATGTAATCTACTCATTTGACTTTATTTTATAATCTAGACACTACAGTAGTTATAGTCAATTGTGAGATTTATGTATTATGTTTGTGTGAGTTATGTATTTTAAGATTTGTATTAAAAGATTACTTATATTTATAAGAGATGGATTTGTATTATTAAATCTATTGGCAGATTATTGTTTTATTTTATTTATGAGTTTTACTTCCGCTACGAGTTATTTTATTTATATTATTATTATTGTATGTTTTATTTTATTTTTAAGGCTTGCTACGGGTTCCAGTTTCGAAAGAATTCTCGTTCCCTAGCGTCGGTCATGACCCCTGTTTTGGGTTGTGACAGTCTTTTATAAATTAGACCTAAAAAATGAAAGTTCAAATGAAAAATAAAATACTTTTTAATATATTGGATCGAGGCCATTACAAAAAGGGTCTAACCCTTCACATAATATAAATATATATAAGGCCTTTGGCCTAAGAAACAATTCTTTCTCATGTCTAAATTTTCTATTCAGAACCTAATAACTAAATCTAATAAGGGCTATGGTGGGCTATGGCTAATTGGCTATGCAAAATATACATGAAGCTTCCACCATTTACAAATATACATATTCAGATATCTTCTAACTTACACCATTTACAAAATATATATATATCCAAAAATCTTCCAAATTCATAGGTAGAACTGATAAATAAGTTAAGTTAACTTGGCTTCCACCATTTACAAAAAATACATCAAAAGAAGTCCTCTAAATACATCAATTTGACTATGTATCAGAACTAAATTTTGGATTTATTTTAAAAAGAAGATATCAGGCTACACACACCAAAATAAAGGCAGATTATTGCATATGTATATCATTGTATCCACATTATCACAAAAGAATAGCAACTTGAAAAATAAAAATAAAAAACTAAGGATCAATTGAAGTAAAAAAAGTTAAGTTATACTTATGAAACAACTAAAAAAAATGAGGCTCAGTAGCAAAATTTTCAGGTCATTAGATCAATCCAAGCAGCATTTCTGGCAACAAATTGCAAACCATTTGCTACCTAAGAAACACACAGCATTGCATTAAACCAATTATCAGAAAAAAAAAGGTGGAAGCTTTATCATTACCTCATCAAAAAATCAATACACAAATGTGCAATAGCTAAGGCCACCAAAATCATGGTCATAAGTTCATAACAGACATGTAAATATGAATCATATACACAATTTAAATGTCTATTATGTTGCAATACAATGAAATTGGCACAACAAAGTAGTAGACACAAACATATTGGCTTTTACCATTTATTACACATTTACAAAATGAAATTAGCACACAAAGCAACATGCATAAAGGGATTGCAGGCATAACAAGATATTCTCAGCACAACAGAATAGTCATAAATCAGTAGTAGGAATAAATCAACAGCAAACATAAAAGAATAAAATAATTAAATAATCAGGATAAGAGGGCAAAAGGTACATTGTGTTACTAAATTCATGTTGGCAAAAAAGTCATAGCATTGAGGTAGAAACAAGTATGTTAAGGAGCAGCAAATGTTGAGTCAACTGAAGGTCCTTGTCCCAAAGGAGGGAGATCTATCCAAAAGTTAAGGAAAAAAAAAGGAAATGAAATGAGAATGCATCAAAGTAAAAGAAAATTAAATATAAAAAAATTAAAATAACAATGTTTACCTTTTTCAATTTCTTCCAATCTTTCTTCAATTGACATTGTTTGATTTGGCTTTTTAAATCAGTATTGAGTGCAAATCAAGGCTTGAATAAGTGAGGGAGCTAAACAACTCCTGAAATAATCAAGTACTCTTCCACTCGTGCTAAAAGTTGATTCTGATGCAACAATTGACATTGGAATAACTAATACATCACAAGCAATAGATGAGAGAATAGGGAACCTCTCAGAATTCAGCTTCCATCATCTAAGCAAGTCAAATTTCCCATTATCTATTTCTTCCAGGTTTGACTTGCTTACTTGCTTAGATAAAGATCGAGCTCACTTTTTTTTTTCTTTCACCAATCCCACTATCCAATTAATGTTGCAAAAATTTTGGCTTTTAACAATAAACTAGATTTTGTGCTTGATTTCACTTGTACATCAAATTGGCTTCCACCACTTAACACACTTGATGGACATGAAGCTTGAGCCAACAGTGTTATAATCATCAAATAGTTCATATAAAGCACTTTTAATTTTCTGAAATAAATCCACTCCCACAGATAGACCATATTTACTTGTACAAGAAAACTTAAGATACACAATTTGTCCTTGGATCCAGTATATTTGTAATAAAAATCAAGATATTAATTTTATCTGCATCTCCCGAATACTTATCAAACTTCAATTTCATGTTTGCACCCATAGATCTTACATAAATATCATCAGAATTTTTCCAATTAGTTAACAAATAAAAAAGTTCTGAAATTTTTAAGAAAAAAGTGTTTGAAGTGACATACTAAGAACCAAATATTCTCAGTGTCATATTGTAAAAGTGTTAATAAATTTAAGCAAAATTTTAGCACACTTCTAATCAGAATACTCAAGTATATCATCCCCCAAGTTTGCTCTTAGAGCAGGCTCACATTCTTTATATTTTTTAAATATTTTATCATATTCACATGCATTTCTCAACATCAGTAGGTGGAATTCCACCGTCTTGGGACATCTAGACAAAGACCACACTTAGACTTTATCCTAATCAGTTATGAAAACTCTTTAAATTTTGTAACATAGCAGGTGAATTCCTAATGTACTGAACTACCTCTCTAACCCTTTTGACAGAAACATTAATTTCCTTTAATCCATCAGAAACAACCAAATTAAGAATGTGAGTCACACACCTCATATGAACATATTGGGCTCTAACTAGACTTACCCCCCAACTGATAATTTCTTTTTAAAAAAAGACATAACAGTATCATTGCTAGAAGCATTATCATGAGTGACTGAGAATACATTTTAAGACCCCATTTAGCTAAAAAGGATTCAAAGGCCTTAGTAAGATATTCATCTCTGTGCGAAATATAGGCACAAAAGCAATGACTTTTTTTATTAGCTTTAACTCAATTGTTATGAAATATGTAGTTATGCACATGTAGTTGACTTTTTGGATTGAAGTCTAAGTATCAGTAGTAAAACAGACTCTTTTACATTCATATTTGAATATTTTTTTTCAATTTTAATCTCTTTTCAATATAGAGGTTAAATATATCTTACTCATTGTCCACCTATAAGGTATTTAAAAACGCAGGCATGCTGCACTCATTAGGTTTCTAAAACCCTCCCCCTTCCACAAAAATGGATAAGCAACTCATCTAAAATAAGCATCCTAGTAACAACATTTCTTGCTAAGCCCCAATAACACCCATAGATGATGCACCCTCAGTTTCAGAGGTAGAAACAGGTTAAAAGTTTTTGTTTGACAAATTTGGGCATATGATTTTTCATGCATGTTAACATGTGATTCCTAAGAGAAGAAATACTATGCTTTCTAAGTTCAGCACCAAAAGATTTAGGATAATAAAGAGATTTACCTTTTATCAATTTACCTCCCACCCTGATTTACTTGAAATGTTCCTAGACAACTAATCTGCTATCAGTTTGCTTCCTTTTATGAGACTTAGTCCCTTCAGCTTCAGTTTTTTCTGAAGAAGGAATAGACTGCTATTATTGAGCAACGTTACCAGACTGCTCATTTGAAGCATTATTAGCTTCCACCTCAATATTTATAGCCTTAGTTTACCAGTAGTAATTGAACTGCCATTGGCATCCACTGCTTTGTCCATCTACACATCATTAATAAAATAGAAAAAATAACAGTGTGTATCAACCAATATAACAAGACAAGGAACAATTAGACACCCATAGTATGTAGTTAACATAAATATTTCATAATAAATATATATAAAAAATAAACTATCAAATAATATTATTAATAAAATTATATAATAAATTACTATAATTTTAGTTACATAATTTATTAGGTTAATAATAAATTATATAATAAATAATTTTATTATATATTAATTAAGGTAAATATATAATCAGGTCAATTATTAATAAATAATTTTATTATATATTAATTAAGGTAAATAAATAAATTAAATATTAAATCTTATAATTTGACTAAATATAAATATTATTTCATTAAATATTTTATAAATTTACCCGACGGGAATTTGATTAAAAAATTAAGACATAGTATAATATTTCAAAACATTTAAAATAAATATTGTTTATAAAATTTCAATTCCACATATCTAATTTTATATGTGAAAAAAATATCACTTTTAAACACAATAAATAAAAATCCCCACAGATAACAACAAAATGAAATTATTTTGATAAAATCAAGCAGATCAGCTTCCACCTATGAAAAAACCCCAACTTTTATGCACATAAAATAAAAAACCCTCTCAGATTACAAGGAAACGTTAATATTTCATTAAAATCAAACAGATCGGCTTCCACCTGTGAAAAAAAAACCCAACTTTTAAAAAAATCCCCTCAAATTACAAGGAAATGATAATATTTTCATAAAATCAAACATATCAACTTCCAACTGTGAAAAAAATCTCACTTTTATACGCAAAATTAAAAAATCCCCTCAAATTTTCATAAAATCAAACAGATCAGCTTCCACCATTAGAAAAAATTATAAAATGTAATAGAAAATATACTGATCGATTATGTAGATAATAGATGAGATATTTGCTTCCACTTTTTAAATCAAATATTGATTTGTTAAAATCTTTGCTTCCACCAAAAAAATCTCTTATTCAGTAGTATTAAAGCACATGCAAATAAAGCAGAAAACACAAAATGTTAAAACACACTTGCATGTCTGTCAGATATAAAAACAAATCAAATATTTCATGTTTAAACACCAACTATATTACTATAAATGCAAGATCTTTAACTTCTTTCACCACTTTTCATGTTTTTAACATGAAAAGTTAACAGTTTTCTGCATAATATAGTAGATCGATGATCAATGGACAATAAGGATTGTTAGGTGTTAGTAGACTGATACCAGTGTAGTATAGTATTTTTTCAAGAATCAAAAAGTGAAGAGAGTAAGAGAATTAACATTTTGGTTTACAAAATGTAACAGAAGGTGTGTTTTATAGTAACAATAAGAGAATTTTGAGAGAATACAATACAAATAGGAAATTGAGAGAATAGGAGAGGGGCAACTGCGAGAGAATGAGAGGATGAGAGGAATGTGTGTGTGAGAGAGTAGGTTTAGAACTGAGGGGAAAATGAGAAATGGAGAATGAGATGCTTATATAGTTAGGTTTTTTAGGGTTAGGATTTATTACCACAAAACAGCACCGTTTTAGTTTATTATTATTATTATTATTATTATTATTATTATTATTATTATTATTATTATTATTATTATTATTATTTGTAATAACCCTATTTTTAAATTAATTTATTTTAAAATGAGATATACAGTGTTAATAAATTCAAAAATTACATTTAAATTATTTTATTATTTGTGATTATTAGTTGACATTTTATGCCAAAATATATATTTTATGTAAATATGTATTTTAGAAGTTAATAAACTTACATTAGGGTTTATACCATTTTTCTTATTTTGAGAATTATTATTTTAATAATATCACTTAAAGTACTATATTATTTGATTGATTTACGTAATGTTTTCTAAATTATTAAATATTATTTAATTATTTCACAAGTATAATTTATACTATTTTTATCATTATTATTTCCAAGGCTATTATATGTGTTTATGTAATATATAATTAAATTAGGGTTTATTATTTTTTTATGTGTGTGTTATATATGTAAAAGTATGTGCATACATATATATATAGGTGTGTGTGTGTATATATATATATATGTAGTATGCATGTATGATGTAAATTTAATATTATATTATATAATATTATAAAGTATAGTTGTAGTAAAATATATTATATAGTTATTAGTTAAATAAATATACATATACATAAAAAAAAAAATTTACAACATCCTCACCGCCTCCCATCGCGCGATCCTGTCCGACTACCGTCTCTATGCCTCCCTCTTCTTCAGCCATCACCCACTGCCTTCTCCTCCTCCTTCTCGTCGCCGTCCAACCTGAGGTGGGCGTCAACAGCGAGGAAGACCGGAGGAAGCCGAAAATCACCATTAAAACGACCCAAGCTTCATCCGGCCACCATTTCATGCTATTCTAGTGTCTTTCTCCTCTTCTTGCACTGGTGAGACCCATTCCAAGCTTAGTTTGAGCTTTGATTTTAGTTTGATTGAGTTTTGGTTGATTTTTAGTTTTGAGCTCTAGGGTTTCGAAATTTTTTTTAAACTTGATCTAGCTTGATTCTTGCAAACTCTCTTTACAAATGTGATTCCTAGTAGCTCAATCTACCTTTATAAATTTTTGTATGATTTTTGGAATTTATTTTTATTTTTGTGAATTTTTTTTAATATTTTATTAATTTTTGTAAATTAATTATTAAAATTATTAATTTGGTATAATTGGTGATATTATGAGTTCATATTAATTTTAGAATAAAGAAAATAATTTTTGAGGATATTATATAATTTTTATGAATTTTTATAGTTTATGTCAAAATTGAATAATTAGGTTAGAGTTGGATTTTTTTTGTTGGAATATTAGTTTAAATATGTGTTTTAATTAATATTAATAATATATATACTGAGAAAATAATTTTTATGTATTTTTATAATTATTAGGGAATTTCTTTTAGTAATAATAGTATATTATGTGTATTTTTGTATTATAGGGGTAAAAATGTAATTTTGTGCTAATTATAGCTAAATAATATATTGTAGTTGGTTTTAATAATATTTAAGGAATTAAAAGGATTTTTACAAATTATTTACTATTTTTAACTAATTAATACTAATTTTTGAAAATTATCTTCAAATAATATATTATATATTATTTTGGGTACTAAAATGGGTTTTAAACTAATTTTATTATATAATTACACTATTTAAGTAATTAAATGTGAATTTTATTAATTAGAATTAAATTATAATGTTTGGTTGGATTGTGAACTCAGTCGGGCTAAGTGTAGTGTTGGAGAGCCGACCAGAGTATGGTTGAGTATGAATACTAGAAGTGCGTTTTTTCTATGTAGGAATGGCTCTACCTATGGTAGAGAGATGTCCATTTTACAGGGAAGACTCTGCCAAAATTTTGGTAGATTTTCTCGTAAAATGTGACATCTTCTATAATTTTTTAGAATAAATTAGGGTATTCCAATCTATCGAGTCTTATCTAGTTTTTCCCGAGTCATTCTAGAATCTTGTAATTTTATTAATTTCCCTTCTTATTCCATAAGTATGATTTTAAAAATAAGTATGTTATTCTTTTAGAGAGTTCTAGAGCGGGAGCTTTTGGATTGAGGTAAACATGCGATCGTCAGCCATCTCGCTCATCTTGTAAGTTAATGAAATTGATTTGTGCGTGTGTTTTTTTTAAAAAAATTTGCATGCGCTCATATTTTTAGTATTGCTTACATTATCGAGAATTTTCATCACAATGTATTTATTCATTTATTTATTTAAAAATTAGTTTTGAGAAATTTTGGTAGAGCAGACTACCTAGTGGGTTTTACCAGGACCATGTGCACATGGTGAAGATTGAGAGATAGATCCAAAATATGTATGACTTGTGGTTATAAACTGGGACGGGTGCTTCGGTGGAAGCCTCTGCTCTCGAGTACTGCTAATGATGTGAAAAGTTAAGAATGGACTGGGACAGATGCCTCGATGGATGCCTTAGCTCTCGGGGACTGCCAGTGCCATGTGTTTGGATTAAGTGGATGACTGTGGCTTGGTGTCTCGATTGATGCCTCTGCTCTCAGGGATAGGCAATCTAGTTGGATTAAGTGGGCCTAATTGGCCATTTAGAATTGGGTTTAGGGTTTTACCCAGATTTTTCAAAAGCTATATATGTATATATATTATAAATTATTTTTGCTATATCTATACGATTTTCAAAAAGGTTTTCAAACTGTATAGCTCTTTTATTAACTTACTTAGTGAGGTTTGACTCCCCTCAATTTATTTTTTTTCAGGAGTTTGGGATTTTTCTATTAGGCCTACTCCTCTGTGCCGTGTAATGTCATCACCGGCTATTCTGTGTAGATCTACTTAGTTATATTGTATTTATTTTATGTACTACAGTAGAGAAAATTATTTAATTAAATATTTTATTTGGGAGTATCATGTACTTATAATATTATGTATTGAGATATTATTTGTATAACTGATGTTTATTTACTTTATGCACTATGATGTTATTGAGAAAAATCAGTTTGATAATGTGCATTGTAATTTAATTATTTATTGTAGGGTTTCAAAGTTTTTAAATTCCGCATTTTCTTTTAAGGCTTACTACAGGATTCGATAACTTTGTGCTTTCCCATTCCCTAGTGCTGATCACGTGCCCTAGGTTCGGGTCGTGGCAAAGTTGATATCAAAGCATTGTTCGATTTATTGTCTATGTATGTCTTTCTGTGTAACTACAATAATACATTAGGTTGATAATTGTCTTTGTGATATCCTTATTTCTAAATTCCACGTATGCGTTAAATACTCTTGTTTTGTTTTGAATTTAGTTTTCTTTGTCTTTTTTAGAATGAAACATGTGTGAACATACCTCGCTGCCGATGCGACATTTGGGCTTGATGAGTAGTTCGTGCATGATGAGGCTCTTCCTCCTACTCCATGTCGTAGGGGCAGAGGCAGAGGTAGAGGTAAAGTTAAGGCAACCGCAGCTGAGGTTCATAATCAATCGCCAATAGAGCTAGAAGCTCCAACCATATACCTCATGGCTTTTGCAGATGGTCTAGCATGAATTAATCAAGGTCTTGCAGCTTTGAATCAATCAATGCCCTTAGTGTAGCAGATGCTGCAGCAGAGAAATTAGGAGATGTCAAACACTGATGCAGCAATTTTGTACTCCCAGATTGGTAGAGTTTCTTTTGATGGTAATGGTGACGCCTTAGACTTCATTAATGCTATTGAGGCACGTACCAAGACAGGACATACAGACTACTAATGGATCATGATTGTTGAGCTATCAGTCCAAGCAGCAACCTAAGACTGGGTTATATAGTCAATTTAGCCATTCATGCATGAGTTGACTTAGCTAGAGTTTAAGGACTTCTTTCTGAGATTTTTCTGTCCTCTAGCCACCAGGGATGCCTACAGGTGGTAGTTTCTTTATATCACTAGAGGGAATAGGTCTGTTGAGGACTACACCAGGGAGTTTAACAGGTTATCCTGACACACAGAGGATATCAGGAGAGATCCCTATAGAGCAGTCGAATTGTATGTTACTAGTTTGGGGCCAGCTTTTATTGGTATACGTATCGAGGACCATACCTAGGAGAGTAAGATAGAAGAGGCCCGTTTGATTGAGATGCGACACATCCGTCAGGGTACCATGCTAGATCATTACATGGTTGGTGGTAGTGGATATGGTATAGCTCCTGGGTACTAGCAGCTAATATTTCAGATTGGTAGCATGAAGTCAGCAGGCTGAGGGTAGTCCACAGCATGGTGGTAGAAGGTCTAGAACACACAAAGTGGGTCGACATGGTTATGCCATGAACAGAAGAAGTGGCAAAGGTCACAGATTTGGTACTAGAGTTAGCAGGCAGCAGTAGTGGGTAGAGCTCTGAACAGAGCAGTTCTGGGTCTGGAGCCAGTACATGTGCTAGTTATGGCCGATTTCATCAAGGCCCATGTCATCTGTTATCAGGTGCTTGCTTTAGATGTGGGCAAGTTGGTCATCTTGCTAGAGCTTGTCCTCACTCTAGATATCAACCACAGTATACCCAAGGTTCATCTTCATCAGTGGCCTAGCCTTTTTATCCGATGCCACAGCAGTATAGGGCACCAGTATAGCCACAACAAAGATTGCCATAGTTTATGGGCCAGCAGGGCCGAGGTTTAATGGGTAGACCTAGTGGTCATGGTTTTGTGCAGCCTTCGACATCTCAGCAGGCAGGTCATAACCAAGCACGGGTTTTCACTCTAACGCCACAAGATGCTTAGACTTCTAATGCAGTAGTCGCAGGTATTCTCTTAGTTTGTTATTATGATGCTAAAGTATTATTTGACCCTAGCGCTTCACATTCTTTCATATCCCTCATGTTTGCTTCAAGAATTGAGCGGCAGCCTTCCAGGTTATCCTTTCCTCTATCTGTATCAACTCCTCTTAGAGATGAGTTGGAGACATATATTCTCTTTCCTTCCTGTCCGGTGTTAGTTGAGGGTAGATAATTGTTGGTGGATTTAGTGTTGCTTGATTTGTTAGAATTTGATGTCATCTTGGGTATGGATTGGTTATCAAGGTATTATGCTTATGTGAATTGTCAGGAAAAAGAAGTGGTATTTAGAATCCTGAATGAAGAAGAGTTCTGTTTTAAAAGTGAAAAGAGCTTCATACCTCACAATCTTATTTTTGCCATTACAGCCCGAAAGATGCTTAGAAAGGGTTATCAAGGCTACTTGGCAGTAGTAAGAGATGTTGAAACAGAGAAAGGGGCAATTGAACAAGTGCCGGTGGTGCGTGAATTTTTGGATGTCTTCCTTGAAGAATTATCAGGATTACCACCGGATAAGGAGATAGTGTTCTGTATCGATGTTATACCTGGTACATATCCTATTTTTATGCCACCCTATAGAATGGCACTAGCTGAATTACAGGAGCTGAAGGAGCAGTTGCTCAATAAGAGGCCCAATACATTGCCCTGGGGTGCTCTGGTGTTGTTTATGAAGAAGAAGGATGGTAGCCTTCGACTTTGTATTGATTATAGGCAGTTGAACAAGGTCACCATCAAGAATAAGTATCCACTTCCAAGGATTGATGACTTGTTCGATCAGCTTCAAAGTGCTACATGCTTCTCCAAGATAGACTTAAGGTCTGGGTATCACCAGTTGAGGATCAAAAGTGGTGATGAGCCCAAGATAGCATTTTGGATAAGATATGACCATTATGAGTTCCTGGTAATGTCCTTTGGGTTGACCAATGCTCCAGCAGCCATTATAGACTTAATGAATCGGGTGTTCAGGCCATATTTAGATTAGTTAGTAATAGTCTTCATTGATGGCATCTTAGTTTATTCCAAGAGTGAAGCTGACCATGTTATGCATCTGAGGAGGGTGCTTCAAACTTTAAGGGAGCACAAGTTATATGCCAAGTTTTTAAAGTGTGAGATCTGGTTGAGTCAAGTGGCATTTTTAGGCCACGTGGTTTCTAAGGATGGTATACAAGTCAATCCCAAGAAGATGGAAGCTATTACAGAATGGCCTAGGCCTACTACAGTCAGAGAAGTCCGGAGTTTCCTAGGTCTAGCAGGCTACTACAGAAGATTTATGAAGGACTTGTCCAAAATTACCGCACCTTTGACAAGGTTGACCCAGAAGAGTGCTAAGTTTGTGTGGATAGACATATGCGAAGAGCGCTTCTAGTTATTGAAGGATTTGTTAACGCCAGCTCTAATTCTGACTTTGCCCTCTAAAATGAAGGGTATACGGTGTATTGTGATGCTTTCAAAGTAGGATTGGGTTATGTATTAATGCAAAATGGCCAAGTAATTGCTTATGCTTCGAGGCAGTTGAAGAAACACGAGCAAAACTCTCCTACTCATGACCTAGAGATGGCAGTTATTGTGTTTTCTTTGAAGATATAGAGGCATTACTTTTATGGGGTTACTTGTGAGATTTACACCGATCACAAGAGCTTGAAGTATATCTTCCAGTAAAGAGACTTGAACTTGAGGCAGAGAAGATGGATGGAACTCCTTAAGGACTATGACTATTCCATTTTGTACCATTCAGGCAAGGCGAATGTTGTTGTTGATGCTTTGAGTAAGAAGTCAGTGGGCAGTTTTACCCACATCAGCTCAGATAGGAGGCTCATTATCAAGGAGATGCATGAATTAATTGATCAAGGGTTATAGTTGAAAGTTACTAAAAAGTGCCTTTTAGCTCAATTCAAGGTACGATCAGTATACTTGGATCGAGTTAAGGCAGCTCAAAATAGACACCTGCAGCTATAGAGGATTACATATAAAGTGCAATAAGGGCAGTCAAGAGATTTTGTGATTGACAGGGAAGGTGTGTTATGTTTGGGTACTAGGATTTGTGTGCCGAATGTTGATGACTTGAGGAAGGAAATTATGGAAGAGGCACATTTTTCTGCTTATAGTATCCATTTGGGTTCTACCAAAATGTATCATGACTTGAAATATACATATTAGTGGAATGGAATGAAGAAGGATATTACAGAGTTTGTATCTAGATGTCTGACTTGTCAGCAAGTAAAGCTTGAACATTAGAGACCTTTGGGATTGTTGCAACTTATGCTAATTTCTGAATGGAAATGGGACATAATAGATATGGACTTTGTGATTGGATTACCTCGGACTACAGGAGGCTATAATGCTATTTGGGTGATTGTTGATAGGCTAACTAAGTCAGCACACTTTCTACTAGTGAAGAAAATGTACTCTACTAATAGACTGGCAAGACTTTATGTTTACAAGATTGTTTGTCTACATGGGATACCAGTAAGTATAGTGTCAGACAGAGGAGCTACATTCACCTCAGTCTTTTAGCAAGAATTACATAAAGCTTTAGGCACCAGACTGGATTTTAGCATAGCCTTCCATCCTCAGACAGATGGTCAATCAGAGAGGACTATCCAGACATTAGAAGATATGCTGAGATGTGTGTGATGGATTTTGGAGGACAGTAGGATTCACATTTACCATTGATTGAGTTTGCCTATAATAATAGCTATCATGCTAGTATTGAAATGGTTCCATATGAGGCACTGTACGGTAGAAAGTGCAGTTCACCATTATGTTGGGAAATTGGTGAGAGGCAGCTAATAGGTCCAAAGTTAGTACAGGTGACTTTAGAGAAAGTTCCCATTATACAGAAGAGATTGAAGACAACCTTCAGCAGATAGAAGAGCTATGCTGACCCTAGAAGAAAGGATGTATCCTTTATGGTTGGAGACATGGTGTTCCTGAAAGTGTCTCCAATGAAAGGAGTTATGAGATTTGGCAAGAAGGGTAAGTTAGCTCCTAGATACATTGGACCGTTTGAGATTCGGTCAAAAGTGGGTGAAGTGGCGTATAAGTTGGTGTTGCCACTAGAATTGTCGAGAATCCACCCTGTATTTCATGTATCTATGCTGAGGAAATACATTCCTGACCCATCTCATGTTCTATAACCTCAAGTCGTAAAGCTTAATGATGATCTTACCTACAAAGAGTATCCGGTGGCGATTGTGGATTGCCAAATTCGACAGTTGCGAACCAAGGAGATACCGATGGTGAAAGTGTTATGGAGTAACCATATTGCTGAGGACTGTATCTAAGAAACTAAAGCTGAGATGCGAGCTTCTTTCCTGTATCTCTTTCCCCCTTGAGTTTTGTAATTATTCTTTTCTGAATTCAGGGATGAATTCTTATAAGGAGGGGAGACTGTAATAACCCTATTTTTAAATTAATTTATTTTAAAATGATATGTAGTCTTAATAAATTCAAATATTACATTTAAATTATTTTATTATTTCTGATTATTAATTGAAATTTTATGCTAAAATATATATTTTATGTAAATATGTATTTTAGAAGTTAATAAACTTACATTATGGTTTATACCATTATTCTTATTTTGAGAATTATTATTTTAATAATTTCATTTAAAGTACTATATTACCTGATTGATTTACTTAATGTTTCCTATATTATTAAATATTATTTAATTATTTCATAAGTATAATTTATTCTATATTTATTGTTATTACTTCCAAGGCTATTATATGTGTTTATGTAATATATAATTAAATTAAGGTTTATTATTTTTTTTATGTGTGTGTTATTATTGACCATTTGCATGATTAAACTCCTAATTTTGGACTTTGAAAAACAATTTTTATACTAATAATTTCTATTAAGTGTATAGGGAATTATATACCAAACATATACCAAGCATATATACTTTTGGGTGATTAGTGACTTTTCGGGCTGATTGAACCTCTGAGATTGAAGAAGATTTTTAATTTATTTAGAGCTCTTAAATGTGAAAATGAGCTTCTTAAATTTTAAAGCAGATATCTTAAGCTTTCCAAATTGTTCTTGCTCATCAAAATCCAAGTTCATTTGGGTATGCAAATCTTCAGTCAAAGTTAGCATATGCAGCTTGCATTTTAGTTTGCATAGCTCTTGGTAATTCAGGAATATCTTGAGCTACAGATATCTAAATGAGGTGATTCAAAGTTTTATGGAAATATAAGATAATTATCTACAACTTTTATGAAGAAAATTTTTGTTGAATCGATCTTCTTCAATCCCATTCATGAGAAACTTTCGAAGTGGTCACGAGCAGTTCGTCAATGGAGCATTTGGAGCACACTTTTGCCAAAAGATGGCAGTGCTCCTCACGAGTTAGTGGCTCATGACCTGCTCATGATCAGACCTCTGACAGCATTCCAATGAGAATTTTTGAATATAACGGCTATAATCTCACCCCTCACGAGCACTGTTCACTCGTGAGGCGCTCATGAGCAGCCCCTGAGCTGCCATAAGTTCAAGAATTGATTCAAAATCAATTCTAAATGTTAGAGACATGATTGATACATCCAAAAACTACATTTTTGAGTGTTTTTCTATATAAACACAACTTAGAATTCAATTGAAAGGTTAAGAAAACTTATGCATCATTCATCATTTTCTTAAACATTCAATTGAGCTCTAAAAATTTTCTTTTAAAAAATTCTTTGTGTATAACTCTTGTGAGAGTTGTTGAGTGATTAGAATAAACATTTTTATTCTTCTATTTTCTGGGTTTATAAATTAGAAGTGAGATTCTATTCTAAAGGAATTGGTTTAAGTGTTTAGCCATTAAAACACTTGGAAATTTGGTTTTTGAGTGAGCCTTGAAAACTCAAGATTGTAAGGTTGTAAGAGTGAGCCATAAACTCTTGTGTATTCTCAATCTTATTAATAAGATTGTGGGTGATTAAAAAATTCTAACTTGGGGATAAGTTAGGTGGAGACGTAGGATTATTTATGAATTCGAACTCCTTAAATATTTGTGTTCATCATTCTTCCTTCTCTACTCTTACTCACTTCTTGCAAATACTTCCTTTAATTTTCCATTTTTGTTTGATAGTCGTATTCACCCCCCCCCCCTTTAGGACTCTTTCAATTGGTATCAGAGCTTGAATTCTAGGTACTTCATTTCTAGAATACAAGATCATGGGGAGTGAATCACAAAACATCTCTTCTCTTAGACCATTCTTTGATGGTAGTGACTATCCACATTGGAAATTCAAAATGGAATTATATCTTGATTATGATTCCATCAAACTTTAGGATATTGTCCTAAGAGGTTGGGAACCACCTACAACTATCATTGATGGTGTGGTAACTACTTTTGCAAGAAGCCAATGGAGTGTTTATCAAAAGGAAGAAAATCACAAAAATAAAAAGGCTATGATTACTCTAGTCTCCTCTATGACAAGAGAAGAAGGAGGCAAGCTTCAACATTGCATTTCGGCTAAAGAAATGTAGGAGACCTTGGAGAATCACTATGAAGGCAACATTCAAGTAAGAAGCAAGAAGGTTCAACTTCATATGTATGAATATGAACTCTTCAAAATGAAGCCTCAAGAATCAATCATGGAGATGACAAACCATCTCAATGCTCTCCTCACAACCCTCAAGAAACTTGGAAAACATTTCTCTAAGGAAGAGGTCAACAACAAGATTCTAAGAATCCTACCTAAGAAGGATTGGGAATCTCGTGTTACCTCAATTGAGGAAGCTCAAGACCTTTCCACTCTATCAACTGATGTGCTCATTGGTAAGCTCTTAACATCTGAGCTCACCATCAAGCAAAAATGTGAAGAACAAGAAGAGAAATAAGAAAAGAAAAAGAGCATTGCTCTAAAAGCTCTTCAAGAAGATAGTGAAGAGGAAAGCGTTAAATATTCTAGTGATGAAAATGGTGACATTACCATGCTCACTAGGAACTTCAAGAAGTTCTTAAAAAAGAAAAATTTCTCAAGAATAAAGGACTTCAATAAAAAGTTTGAAGGAGATGGGAGGAAGAAAATAAAAAAGGTTACTTATTATGAATGCAAGAAACCAGGACACATTAGAAGTGAATGTCCCAAACTCAAATTCAAGAGCAAGGAAGCAAAAGATAAGAAGAAGGCATTCAAAGCTACTTGGAATGATTCCTCTGAATCCGAAGAGGAAGAGGAACAATTAGGAGTTGCCAATTTTTGCTTCATGGCCATTGAAAATGAAAATGAGGTACCATCCACTTCTTACTCTTCCTTTGATGATTGTGATGAATATTGTGATGATGATGATGATGATGAGAGCTCTATTGTGAGCAAATTACTTGTTAAATGCAAAAGTTTGTTATTTAAGAAGAAACAATATAAACATGAGTTAGCTAGCTTAAATAAGGATTTTGAATGTTTAAAAATTGATTTTACTAAACTTGTTGCATCAAATGAAAAACTTGTTAGTGATGCTAAATCTTTTAATTCTTTGGAAGACCAACTTAAGAAAGCAAATGATGAAAATCATAAGCTTTCTAAGGAAGTCTTAGAATTAAAAAATTCCATTGCTAAATTTAAGAGAGGAAAAGAAACTTTAGATAGTCTTCTTGACTCCTAAAAATTCTATGGAGATACCCATGGAATTGGATATAAAAATAGAATGTCTTTATGATCCTCATCACATATTACTTTTGTTAAAGCTTCACATGATTCTACTCCTTCAACCTCTAATGAGATTCAAGCTAAAAAATCTCATATGTTAAATAGCAAGCCAAAGTCTCATAAGATTAACCCTTCATTAACACAAAGAGGTAAGGCTCAATCTAAAGCACCTCAACCTAAGCATGCTTATATATACACTAGACATCATTATAATAAGTATGCTGCATAACACAATGCACATAAGCCTATTGCACAAACTTATCGAAATGCTCATCATCATTGCCAATGTATGTTTCACTCAATGTCATAAAACAATAAGAGATACACACAACACCAAAGGCATGCTGCACACACTAGGAAAGCATTTCATTCTAGGAGAAATAAATTTAAAAATGTTGTATGTTCATATTGCATGATCAAAAGACATACCAATAATGTGTGCTTCTATAGAAAACTGCACATGAATTTGTTTCCTTTGGATTATCTTGAAACTAACCAACCTATACTAAAAAGGTTTGGGTTCAAAAGAACATTTAAAATGCTTTATGTAGGTGTGCTTGAAATTTGAAAAAATAAAAAGCAAATGGTATCTCGGTAGTGGATGTTCAAGGCACATGACGGGAGACAAGGAATAATTCAACAAACTTGATGCTAAGGATGGAGGACATGTTACCTTCGATGACAATGCAAAAGGAAAAATTATTGGCATTGGAGAAATAGGTAATCCTCAATCCTTATCTATACATCATGTGTTGTTTGTTGATGGTTTTAAGCATAATTTCCTAAGTATAAGTCAATTATATGATATGGGAAATAAAGTGACTTTTTATCCCAAAAATTGCTTTGTTAGTAGTCTTAATGAAGACAAAGTAATTTTTAGTGGTGAAAGAGTAGATAACATTTATGTTATTGATTTGAATAAAATTGATAACAAAGACATAAAATGCTTAATGTCAATTTCCCATGACACATGGACATGGCACAGAAGGTTAGGACATGCAAATTTTGAGCTTTTGAATGATCTTTGTAAACATGAACTTGTGATTGGTTTACCTAAGCTTGAATTCACTAAGGATAAACCTTGTGATGTTTGTCAAAATGGAAAACAATCTAAGTCTTCATTTAAGCTAAAAAATGTAGTGTCCACTTCTAAACCACTTGAACTTATACATATGGATTTGTTTGGACCAACTAGAGTTATTAGTCTTGGTGGAATGCACTATGCTTATGTATTAGTTGATGATTACTCTAAATACATTTGGGTATGCTTTCTTACTCATAAGAATGATGCATTTAAAGCTTTTGAAAATTTTTCAAAAAGAGTTCAAAAAGAAAAAGGATTTTGTATTTCATCCATTAGAAGTGATCATGGAACTGAATTTGAAAATGAATTTTTCAAAAACTATTGTAATGAAAATGGTATTTCTCATACATTTTCATCTCCTAGAACTCCTCAACAAAATGGGGCAGTTGAAAGGAAAAATAGAACTTTTGTGGAAATGGCTAGAAAAATGCTTCATGAGTATAATTTGCCTCTATACTTTTGGGCGAAAGCCGTTAACACATCTTGTTATATTTTAAACCGAGTTTTCAAAAGTCCAATTTTAAATAAAACATCTTATGAGCTATAGAACAATAGAAAACCCAAAATCTCATATCTAAGAATATTTGGATGCAAGTGCTTTATATTGAACACTAAGGATAATCTTAGGAAATTTGATTCCAAAGCCGATGAAGGAATTTTCCTAGGCTATTCCATCTCTAGCAAAGCATATAGAGTATTTAATAAGAGAACTCTAGTATTTAAAGAGTCAAAGCATGTGGTATTTGATGAATCGAACTCACTTGATCCTAGAAAGGATGTTTGTAGTGTTGATGATCTTGTAGGTGACAATGAGATTGTGGAAACACAAGAAGAAAATGCTAGTAAGCCTATGGAACTTGAAGATCCAAGCAAGAAGGAAAATGAGGAGATACCTCAACCTACCTTGAAGGATGAACTTCCAAAGGATTGGCAATTCAAGAAAGCTCACCCTCAAGACCTCATTATAGGTGACACTACAAAAGGAGTAACTACTAGATCTAAACTCAAGTCTATTGTTAATTTAGCTTTCATCTCTCAAATTGAACCCAAAAATGTTGATGATGCTTTGAGTGATGAATTTTGGGTCTTTGCTATACAAGAAGAGTTAAATCAATTTAAGAGAAACAAGGTTTGGACCTTGGTTCCTAAACCTAAACATCATCCTATTATTGGCACCAAATGGGTGTTTAGAAATAAAATGAATGAACAAGGTGTCATAACTAGGAACAAAGCTAAACTAGTAGCTAAAGGTTATAATCAAGAGGAAGGAATTGATTATGATGAAATCTTTGTCCCCGTTGCAAGGTTAGAAGCTATTAGGATGTTACTTGCATTTGCATCATACACAAATTTTAAACTTTATCAAATTGATGTTAAAAGTGCATTTTTAAATGGTTTTATTGAAGAGGAGGAATATGTTGAACAACTTTCGGGTTTTGAAAATTTTAACTCTCCAAATCATGTTTTTAAATTGTCAAAAGCATTGTATAGATTGAAACAAGCTCCAAGAGCTTGGTATGAAAGATTGAGTAACTTTTTACTAAAGAAGGGTTTCTCTAAAGGAAAGGTTGACACAACTCTTTTTATAAAGAAATCCAAGCATGATTTATTAATTGTTCAAATTTATATTGATGATATTATTTTTGGTGCTACTAACCATTGCTTGTGTGAGGAATTTTCTAAGTTAATGCAAGGAGAATTTGATATGAGTATGATGGGAGAACTTAAGTTCTTTCTTGGATTTCAAATCAAGCAATGTAAATATGGGATTTTCATCAATCAAACCAAATATGCAAGGGACATTCTCAAGAAGTTTAGAATGGATGGAGCTAAATCAAGCAAAACTCCAATGAGTACTATAACCAAACTCAACAAGGATGAGAATGGCAAACCAGTTGATGAAAAGCGATTTAGAGGTATGATTGGATCCCTTCTTTATTTAACCGCTAATAGACTCGATATTATATTTGCTACTTGCTTGTGTGCTAGATTTCAATCAAATCCTAGAGAGTCTCATTTGAATGCTATCAAAAGGATTTTTAAATATCTTTGTGGTACAATGCATTTAGGACTTTGGTATCCTAGGAGTTCTTCCTTTGACTTAATTAGTTATTCTGATGTTGATTTTATCGATAGCCTACAAGATAGAAAAAGCACTTCTAGAACTTGTCAAATTTTAGAAAATTTCTTAGTTTCTTGTTTAGTAAGAAACAAGTTTCCGTTTCCTTGTCCATCGTTGAAGCAGAATATGTGGCGGCTAGTTGTTATTGCACCCAAGTTTTATGGCAAAAACAACAACCTTTGGACTATGGTATTGATATTAATCACATTCCAATTAAGTGTGATAATACAAGTAAACCTTAGTAAGAATCCCATTCAGCATTCTAAAACTAAGCATATTGATATTAGACATCATTTCTTGCGTGATCATGTGCAAAATAATGATATTTTTCTTGATTTTGTTGATACCAATCATTAATTAGCAAACATCTTTACCAAGCCTCTTTGTGAGGAAAGATTGAATTTTATTAAGCATGAACTTGGTATGATTGATGGCTCAAGCTTGTCTTGATCACTTGTTAAATTGATGAATTGATGATTAAAGTCTTATGTGATCATGTTCTTTAGAAAAATTATTTTTAGCATCATGTATATATTTTGTTTTAAAAGTATTTACTTTAGCAAATTTACTTCATATGCATGATATATTGTTTTTCCCATTTGCATGATCTTTGTATTAATTTTATTTGATTTGGATTTGTTCATTTTTCAAAACAAAAAATAGAGTCCTCCTATTTTGCAAATTAATAATTAATTATTGAGCTAAATTCAATTAATTAATTATTTTAATTTTACATAAATATTCCTCCTCCTCAACAAAATTTTTTTTTTTGTATTTTCATGATAGTTTATGTTTGGTTTATTTTCAGTATACTTTTCGTATCTAAGTTTTGAGCTGTTAATCTATTTTTTAATTCATTTTATGTCAATTTATGTTTGGTTTATTTTAAGTATATTTTTTGTATATAAGTTTTGAGTTGTTAAGTGTGTTTTTTCGTTAGTTTATATTCGATTTATTTTTCGGATATTTTCAGGATATAAATCATGAGCTGTTAGTCTATCTTTTAATTCATTTTATGACAGTTTCTATTCAGTTTATTTTCTAGATAATTTCTGGATATAAGCTATGAGCTGTGTGTTTATTTTATAATTATTTTATGACAATTTACATTCAGTTTATTTTCTGAATATAAGATATGAGCTGTTAGTTTTATATCTTGTTTACAATTGGTATTTTAATATTTTTGTAATTTTTTTAATGCAATTTTATTTGTATTTTGACATAAGGGGGGAGAAAATTTTTAAGTTTGTTTAATTTTTGTGTTTTCTTAGAAATTGTTTTTATCTTTGATAATGCATGGATATTTTTAAGATTTGGTTTATCTTTGCATTTTGACAAAAGAGGAAAAATAATTGAGTTTGCATGTGTACCTAGTTAATTTCTTTTAAGGGAAATTTTTTTTCAAAAATGTGTTTATGTGATAGTATGTCCTTAATATCAATATTTCTCATGCATAATAACAATGTAAGTATGGCTAGTTTTTGTCCTTATGATAAAAAGCATTGTTTTGCTTACTTTATTTATATATGACATGAATTATTTTTTTTTTTGTATGACTATTTATTATGCTTATTCATGTATACATTCTTGTTGGGAATGATTTTTATCTTTTAAAATGACATGTATTTCATAAAGATTTTGAATATCTTTGTTTGCATTATTTTGGTTCTTAATATTTTATTCCCTTTAGTATTTTTGGCTCCCTTAGCTCTATTTCCCCTTATATCTCTTTCTTTTCTTGTTGTCTTTGACAAAGGGGGAGAAGAAGCTAAAGAAGCTATGTGCTTAGAGGATAAATAATTGTGTTTAAGATATGCTAAGTACCACATGATTATGTATGATTGATTGACTAGTTAAACTCTACATGATCATGTGATGTTTGAATATAGCATACATACTATTTTGTGATGCATTATGTTTGAAATTATTTCTTTCATGTTGTCTAACATGTTTTATTAATCATGTTATCATCATTTGTTATGTTAGGTCATGTTGTTTGATAACTTGTTATGTTGTCTTTATTTTTGACAAGAAGGATAAAAAAATTTATTTATATTTTTTATCATGCCCAATAAAGAGGAGAAATAAATAAATATATTTTTGTTAAAGGAATATATTTGTTAAACCCTTATACATATTATGATAATTCATTTATTTACATGCTTCGATACATGATAAATATTGAATTTATGCACATGTTAAGGGGGAGCAAAATATTTTCTCATTTTGCATCTATTTAATTTGAAAGGGGGATCTATTTCTATTTAATGTACTTATACATGTTATTTATTTTTTACACACACACACACATATTATTTATCATCTTTTCAAATTGGTTGTCAAAGTCAAAAAGGGGGAGATTATTGACCATTTGCATGATCAAACTCCTAATTTTGGACTTTGACAAACAATTTTTATACTAATAATTTCAATTAAGTGTTTAGGGAATTATATACCAAACATATACCAAGCATATACACTTTTGGGTGAATAGTGACTTTTTGGGCTTATTGAACCTCTGAGATTGAAGAATGCTTTTGACTTATTTAGAGCTCTTAAATGTCAAAATGAGCCTCTTCACTTTTAAAGCAGACATCTTAAGCTTTCCAAATTGTGCTCGCTCATTAAAATCCAAGTTCATTTGGGTATGCAAATCTTCAATCGAAGTCAATATATGCAGTTTGCATTTTAGTTTGCACAGCTCTTGGTAATTCAGAAATATCTTGAGTTACAGATGTCCAAATGAGGTGATTCAGTTTTATGGAAATATAAGACAATTACCTACAACTTTTATGAAGAACATTTTGGCTGAATCGATCTTCTTCAATCCCATTCATGAGAAGCTTTTGAAGTGGTCACGAGCAGTCCGTCAATGGAGCATTTGTAGCACACTTTTGCCAAAAGATGGTAGTGCTCCTAACAAGCTGGTGGCTCATGACCTACTTGTGAGTAGACCTCTGATAGCATTCCAATGAGAATTTTTGAATATAACAGCTATAATTTCACCCCTCACGAGCACTGTTCACTCGTCAGGTGCTCATGAGCAGCCCTTGAGCTGCCATAAGTTCAAGAATTGATTCAAAATTAATTCTAAATGTTAGAGACATGATTGATACATCTAAAAACTACATTTTTGAGTGTTTTTCTATATAAACACAACTTAAAATTCAATTGAAAGGTTAAGAAAACTTGTGCATCATTCATCATTTTCTTAAACATTCAATTGAGCTCTAAAAACTTTCTTTTAAAAAATTCTTTGTGTATAAATCTTATGAGAGTTGGTGAGTGATTATAATAGACATTCTTATTCTTCTATTTTCTGGGTTTAGAAAATGAGAAGTGAGATTCTATTATAAAGGAATTAGTTTAAGTGTTTAGCCATTAAAATACTTGGGAATTTAGTTTTTGAGTGAGCCTTGAAAACTCAAGATTGTAAGGTAGGAAGAGTGAGCCATAAACTCTTGTGTATTCTCAATCTTGTCAACAAGATTGTGGGTGACTAAAAAATCCTAACTTGGGGATAAGTTAGGTGGAAACGTAGGATTATTTGTGAATTCGAACTCCTTAAATATATGTGTTCATCATTCTTCCTTCTCTACTCTTACTCACTTCTTTCAAATAATTCCTTTAATTTCCCATTTTTGTTCAATAGTCCTATTCACCCCCCCCCCCCTCTAGGACTCTTTCAGTTATATATGTACAAGTATGTGCATGTATATATAGATATGTGTGTGTGTGTGTGTATATATATATATATGTAGTATGCATGTATGATGTAAATTTAATATTATATTATATAATATTATAAAGTATAGTTGTAGTAAAATATATTATATAGTTATTAGTTAAATAAATATACATATACATAAACAAAAAAAAAAATTTACAGCATCCTCACCTCCTCCCATCGCGCGATCCTGTCTGGCTACCATCTCTATGCCTCCCCCTTCTTCGGCCATCTCCCACCGCCTTCTCCTCCACCTTCTCATCGCCGTCCAGCCTGAGGTGAAGCTCGCTGGTGTCAACAGTGAGGAAGACTGGAGGAAGCCAAAAATCACCGTTAAAACCGGTCAAGCTTCATCCGGCCACCATTTCACGCCATTCCAGTGTCATTCTCCTCTTCTTGCACCGGTGAGACCCATTCCAAGCTTAGTTTGAGCTTTGATCTTAGTTTGATTGAGTTTTGGTTGATTTTTAGTTTTGAGCTCTAGGGTTTCGAATTTTTTTTAAACTTGATCTAGCTTGATTCTTGTAAACTCTCTTTACAAATGTGATTCCTAGTAGCTCAATCTACCTCCATGAATTTTTGTATGATTTTTGGAATTTATTTTTATTTTTGTGAATTTTTTTAATATTTTATTATTATTTTATTAATTTTCGTAAATTAATTATTAAAATTATAAATTTGGTATAATTGGTGATATTATGAGTTCATATTAATTTTAGAATAAAGAAAATAATTTTTGAGGATATTATATAATTTTTATGAATTTTTATAGTTTATGTCAAAATTGAATAATTAGGTTAGAGTTGGATTTTTTTATTGGAATATTGGTTTAAATATGTGTTTTAATTAATATTAATAATATATATACTGAGAAAATAATTTTTTTGTATTTTTATAATTATTAGGGAATTTTTTTAGTAATAATAGTATATTATGTGTATTTTTATATTATATGGGTAAAAATGTAATTTTATGCTAATTATAGCTAAATAATATATTGTAGTTGGTTTTAATAATATTTAAGGAATTAAAAGGATTTTTACAAATTATTTACTATTTTTAACTAATTAATACTAATTTTTGAAAAATTGTCTTCAAATAATATATTATATATTATTTTGGGTACTAAAATGGGTTTTAAACTAATTTTATTATATAATTACACTATTTAAGTAATTAAATGTGAATTTTATTAATTAGAATTAAATCATGATATTTGGTTGGATTGTGAACTCAGTCGGGCTAAGTGTAGTGTTGGAGAGTCGACCTGAGTATGGTTGAGTATGAATACTAGAAGTGCATTTTTTCTATGTAGGAATGACTTTACCTACGGTAGAGAGATGTCCGTTTTACAGGGGAGACTCTGCCAAAATTTCGGTAGATTTTCTCATAAAATGTGACATGTTCTGTAATTTCCTAGCATAAATTAGGATATTCCAATCTATCGAGTCTTATCTAGTTTTTCCCGAGTCATTCTAGAATCTTGTAATTTTATTAATTTCCCTTCTTATTCCATAAGTATGATTTTAAAAATAAATATGTTATTCTTTTAGAGAGTTATGAAGCGGGAGCTTCTGAATTGAGGCAGACTCGCGGTCGTCAGCCATCTTGCTCATCCTATAAGTTAAAGAATTGAACTGTGCGTGTGTTTTTTTTAAAATTTTCATGCGCTCATATTTTTAGTATTACATACATTATCGAGAATTTTCATTATAAGTTTTAAGAAATTTTGATAAAACAGGCTACCTGGTGGGTTTCACCAGGACCGTGTGCACATGGTGAAAATTGAGAGATGGATCCAAAATATGTATGACTTGTGGTTACAAACTGGGAAAACTGGGATGGATGCCTCGGTGGAAGCCTCTACTCTTAGGGACTGCCAGTGATGTGAAAAGTTAAGAATGGGCTGGGATGGGTGCCTCGGTGGACGCCTTAGCTCTCGAGGACCACCAATGCCATGTGTTTGGATTAAGTGGATAACTGTAGCTTGGTGCCTCGGTTGATGCCTCTGCTCTCAGGAACCGGCAGTCCAGTTGGATTAAGTGAGCCCAGTTGAACATTTAGAATTGGGTTTAGGGTTCTACCGAGATTTTTCAAAAGCTATATATGTATATATATTATAAATTATTTTTGCTACATCTATATGGTTTTCAAAAAGGTTTTCAAACCATACAACTCTTTTATTAACTTACTCAGTGAGGTTTGACTCCCCTCAATTTATTTATTTTTTTCAGGAGTTTGAGATTTTTTTGTTAGGCTTACTTTTCTACGCTGTGTAGTGTCATCACCGGCTATTCTACATAGGTTTACTTAGTTATGTTGTGTTTATTTTTGTGTACTGCAGTAGAGAAAACTATTTAACTGAATATTTTATTTGGGAGTATCATGTACTTATAATATTGTGTATTGAGATATTATTTGTATAACTGATGTTTATTTACTTTATGCATGTCATAACCCAAAATAGGGGCCATGACCGACGCTAGGGAACGGAAATTCTTTCGAATCCGGAACTCGTAGCAAGCCTTAAAATAAATAAAAACATGCAATAATAATAATAACATAAATAAAATAACTTGCAGGGGAAATAAAACTCATAAATAAAATAAGTATAATCCATTAACTTATTTAACAAACAAACTCATCCTCATCTATAAATAATCTTTTAATACAAAACCCAATTCATATCTTTAAAATACATATCTCATATAAAAATGATACATAAATCTCACAACCGACTACAACTACTACAGTGTCTAGATTATAAACTAACATCAAGTGAGCATATTACATAGTAAAGCTGGGGCAGGAGAAATCTGGCGTATGGGTCTGCTATTGAGGTCTGAAGATGTAGACTCTCCTGAAAAATAGTCAACGGAGGGGAGTTAGATCTCACTGAGTGAATTGTTATAATTATGCTTAACTAAATGACAAATGCGCACATTCAATAGTATATATAATAAATATATATACAGGCAAAATTACACAGATGCAGCAAAATCATTTCATATAAATATTGAGAAATACATCCGTATATGAAGGATCAAATAGAACCCTAGAAAATCGTAACCTTAAATAGTATTAGACAACACTCTAGCCATACAGGCTCACTTATTCCAAATAATTTCACTTGTTCCATTTGGACAGTAGACTGGCCCCGAGACACTAAGTCAACCGATCTCCAGCAGTATGACTATCAGTGTGATTGGCCCCGAGACACTTGGTCAACTGAGCTCCAGCAATCACACTCTCAAATCACATCTCACATCATATAAATCAATCCAATCAATATCCACAAATAGGTTAGTAATATAACCTAAGTTCTGTCATCGTACCGGTACGTACTCGGTTCTAGTGCTGCCCACTAGGTAGCACTTTCTATCGATATCCTTCATTCATATATAAAACATACATTCATAAATCAAATGATGCATGATATTAAATAAAATAACAATATAAATCATATATATACTAGAAATATACCAAAAATAAATCAGGTATATTTCGAGTATATACATGTTGAATAAATTTAATTTAATTATAAAATAAACTGGAAATAAACTAGAAATATACTTAAAAACATTTTAGGTATAATTCATTAATAAAACATGCATATAATTTAAAATATACCATAATATACTAATAATATACCAAAAATAAACCTAAGCAATTATTAAACCATTTATGCATAATTTGTAAAATAAATCATACATTTCTAAAAACATGCATCCTAGAACACGTATATATAAGATAACAACTCATTGTTATTGCACTCCTCGAGACGGGTCCGACGGGCCTAGTCCATTAGGCCTCGGTCTCGGCGCAACTAAACAAATAAATGACAACATGAATCATAATAAGTCTATAGACATTCTAGAGACTCAATCTAAGAATAGTGGACACAAAATTAGAATAAGAATTCGATCGGACATCATGTTTTATGAAAATTCTACCGACAATCCGACAGAACCTCCCCTGTAAAATAGAAATATCTCTACTCAAAGAGTAGAGCTGGTCCTACAAAGAAACACACTTCAAATAAAAATAGGCTCACAACCCCTTGGTCAGACTCCCAAACTACAATTCTACCGAATGAGGTTCACAATTCACAAAATAATTACAGATCACATTTTAAATGCTAAAAATACCAAAAATGCCCTTCAATACTCAAAATATAGCAAATTAGGTATTTAAACTGTAAAAAATAATTATTTTACCGATAAATACATAAAAACCCTAATTTTAATAAAATATTATTAAAATTTTGTAATTCTCAATAAATTCATAAATATTGACCAAAATACATTTATAATTCTAAATTACATAATTAACCCTAAAACATATTAAAAATCGAAAAAAACTCATTTATTTAGAAAAATAGTATATTATATATAATTTAAAAATAATTTAAGAAAAATAGTTTTAATTAGTTAAAAATACTAAATAATTTGTAGAAATCATTTTTATACCTTAAATAACTAGTAAAACCGATTTAATTATAGTTTTAGCCAATTTAGTGTGAAATTACCAAAATACCCCTAGTTATGTAAATTCCCTATAATTAATAAAAAATTCACCAAAAATAATATAATTATTCAAAAATTAATTTCTCAACATATAATTTAATAATATTAATAATTATACTCAATTAACCAATTAATTTCAATAAAACACATAATTAACCTAATTTTCTAAAAATTACATAAACTAAATAAATTCATAATAATTATATAAAAATCACAAAAATTACAAATAAATTTATAAAATTCATTTTAGCACCTATAAACACCATAAATCACAATTTCATAATTTAATTAATTAATTTTTGAAAAGTAGAAAATATTAATAAAATAATAAAAAATTCACAAAAATCAAAATAATTCCCAAAAATTCTATAAAAATTCACATAGGTAGATTGAGCTACAAGGATCAATGTTTGTGAAGGAAGTTTTCATGAATCAACCAAATCAAAGCTCAAAAAAATTAAAAACCCCAAATGGCCGAAATTGAAAATTCAAAACCTAGGGAAATCTAGACCATTTCAAGTGAAAAAAAGCTTGAAAATGCACTCACTAGAGCTCAAGGAAGAGATAGAGATTGGTGGCTGAAAAGTGCTTGATCGGCTTTAATGGCAACTTTCGGCAACTCTATGAAAATTCGACCAAACTCATCGGAAAAGGAAGCTTTGGATGTCGGGAATGGCTGGAAGGGAAGGTGGCACGTCGGGAGGCACTTGTAGGCGACGAAAATGGCGAAGATCGATCGGGGAAGAAGGAGGAGCTATCGATGGCATAATGGTAATTATTTCAAACTTTATTTTTGTTATGAATATTATATGTGTATATATATATATATATATATATATATATATATATATATTATATATATATATATATCTAACTTTATATTATTTTAATATATAATATAATACACACAATAAATATGCACCATACACATATTTTAATAATATATATACACATATATACATATATTGTAATATCCCGAGTTTTTAAATAATTTTAAATTGTATCGGGATATGCGAGTGTAATAATTTTTGTACATATTTATGTTATTTTATGAGTTTGTTATCTGTTTAAAGCTAATTTTAATTGTGTTATATTATTTTAAGATATTTACATAAAATTTTCCTAGGAATTGTATTTTCGGAGAAATTAAAATGTAAATAATTTAATATTAAATATTTTACATAGTTTTGTGAATTTGCATGAGTTCATGCATGTGTATATTTTTCATATTAACATATATACATATACATGCATATATATATAAAATTAACATTTTAGGGTTTATTATTATTATTATTTAATTATGTATATATATATAGTTTTTATTATTAATTTGAGTATATATAGTTATGTATATGTATATGTATATTTATATATGTTATTAAATTGTGGTGTATAATTTTTCTGAATATAATATTGGTATATTTTAATGATAAATATTAAAGTTATATATATATATCTATATATATATATATATATATATATATATATATATATATATATATTAAACTTCATCAAATTTACAAGAATTGCCCCCCAACCCTTCTCCCTTACGTCCGACGCCTTCCTTCCCTCTCCACCGCCTGTCAAGCCATTTCTTCATCGTCGGTGTGCCTCCCGGTGTGCCACCTTTGTCCTCAGCCTGTTCCACCGCCAACAACACCCGTTTCTGACGTCGGAGAAGCTTGGAATTGTCGAAAATTTGAAACTCCTTCTCACCGTCGATCAAGCACTTTTCGGCCACCATTTTTGACATCGCTAGTCTCTATCTTCTCCTTGAGCTCTGATGAGTGTGATTCTAAGCTTTTTTTCACTTAAAATGGTCTAGATTTTTCTAGGTTTCAATTTCTTCATTTCGGCCTATTAGAGTTTCTAAATTTCTTTGGCTTCAATTTGGTTGATTCATGAAAACTCTCTTCACAAACTTTGATCCTTGCAGCTTAATCTACATGTGAAAATTTTTGTGGAATTTTTGAAATTTATTTTGATTTTTGGGTATTTTTTGATTATTTTATTAATATTTTCTAATTTTTGAAAATTAATTAATTAAATTATGAAATTATGTTTATGGTAATTATAGGTATTGAAATGAATTATAGAAATTTATTTGTAATTTTTGTGAATTTTTATATATTTATTTGGAATTTATTAAGTTTATGTAATTTTGAAAAATAGGGTTAATTATGTATTTAATTGAAATAAATTGGTTAATTAATTATATTTATTGATATTATTGAAATATATGTTAAGAAAATAAATTTTGAGTAATTATATTATTTTTGGTGAATTTTTGGATTTATTTTAGCAAATTTATATATAGGGGTATTTTGGTAATTTGACACTAAATTGGCTAAAAATGTAATTAAATTGGTTTTAATAGTTATTTAAGGTATAAAAATGATTTCTATAAATTTTTTAGTATTTTTAACTAATTAAAACTATTTTTCATAAATTATTTTCAAATTATATATATAATATACGATTTTTCTAAATAAATGAGTTTTTATCGATTTTTAACATGTTTTAGGGTTAATTATGTAATTTGGATTTATAAAATGTATTTTTATTATAAAAGGACATTTTCGGTATTTCTGTAATTATTCTGTGAATTGTGGACCTCGGTCGGTGATTTGTAGTTTGGAGTCCGACCGAGGGATTGTGGTTGTGTTTTGTGTTTATTTCGAAGTGTGTTTTCTTTGCAGGACTGGCTCTACTCTTTGAGTAGAGAGATGTCCATTTTACAAGGGAGGTTCTGTCGAATTTTTGATAGAATTCTCGTAAAACGTGATGTCCGGTCGAATTCCTATTTTAATTCTGTGTCTAGTATTCTAGATCGAGTTTTTAGGAATTTCTGTTAGATTTATTCTGATGTCTGTTGTCGTTTGTTTGTTTAGTTACACAGAGACCGAGGCCTAGTGGACCAGGCCCGTCGAACCCATCTCGTGGAGCGCAATAAATAGTGAGTTGTTATTTTATATATATATATGTTTTAGGGTGCATGTTTTAGAAATGTATGGTTTATTTTGATAAATATGTATAAATGATTTAAGTGTTACTTAAGTTTACTTTTGGTATATTTTCAAACTATATGCATGTTTTATTAATAAATTATTCTTAAAATGTTTTTTAAGTTTATTTATGGTTTATTTCTAGTTTATTTTGTAATTAAATTAAATTTATTTGACGTATATATACTCAAAATATACCTGATTTACTTTTGGTATATTTCTAGTATATATATGGTTTATGTTGTTGTTTATTTCAAATTCATGCATCATTTATTTTTATGAATGTATGTTTTATATTTAAAATGAAAGATATCAATAGAATGTGCTACCTAGTGGGCAACACTAGGACCGAGTATGTACCGGTACGCTGATAGCATTTAGGCTATATCACTAACCTATTTGTGGATATTAATTGGATTTGATTAATTGATGTTTGAGATATGATTTGGGAGTGTGATTGCTGAAGCTCGGTTGACCAAGTGTCTTGGGGCCAATCACGCTAACAGTTAGACTGCTGGAGCTTGGTTGACTTAGTATCTCGGGGCCAGTCTACTATCCAAATGGAACAAGTGAATATATTTGGAATAAGTGAGCCTGTATGGCTAGAGTGTTGTCTAACACTGTTTGAGATTGCGATTTTCTAGGGTTCTATTTAATCCTTCATAAACAGTGATTTTCAATAAAAATATATAACAATGATTTTGTTGCATCTGTGTGTATTTGCTTGTATATATATTTATTATATATATGTTATTGACTGTGTGCATTGTCATGTAGTATGCATGTATATATATTATAACAATTCACTCAGTGAGGTCTGACTCCCCTCCGTTGATTATTTTTCAAGAGAGTCATCGTCTTCAGACCTCAGTAGTAGACCTATACGCTGGATTTCTTCCGCCTTGGCTTCATTATGTAAAATGCTTATCTGAGTTTTATTTTATAATCTAGACACTGCAGTAGTTGTAAATTTTTTTAAGGGGTTTTGTACTATATTTGTGTCAGTTGTATATTTTAAGGATTTGAACTGGATTGTATTAAAAGTTTATTTATATATGAGATGAGGTTGTTTGATTTAATTATTTTTTTTGGTGGATTATGGTTTTAATAATTATAATTTATTTTCGTTGCATAATATTTTATTTATGTTATTATTAGTATTGCATGTTTTATTTTATTTTTAAGCTTGCTACAGGTTCCGGATTTGAAAAAATTCCCATTCCCTAGAGCCGATCATGGCCCCTATTTTGGGTCGTGACACATATACACACTTAATTAATCTTAAAACCATATAATATAATTTAATTAAAATAAACCCTAATTTAATTTAATTTAAATGCATGTATATGTATATATTTTATTCGATACTTTAAAATTATGCATGGACTCATGCAACTTCATAAAACTGCTTAAAATAATTAATATTTATTTATTTACGTCTTAATTTCCCCGAAAATAAAATTTTCGGGAAAAATTTTACGTAAAGGATTTTAAAATAATTAAAAATGACTTAAATAAATAATAAACTCATTAAATAATCATAAATATATATAAAAATTAGTAACATTGTATATCCCAATGCAGTTTAAAATTATTTAAAAACTCGGGATATTACAGTCTTCCCCTCTTATAAGAATTCGTCCTCGAATTCCAGAAAAAGAGTAGATACAATCAAGAAGGGAAGAGATACGGGTAAGAAGCTCACATCTCATCTTCAGTCTCCTACGTATGCTCCTCAACTCTATTGCTACGCCACAGAACCTTGACCATCAAAATCTGTTTCAAACGCAACTGTCAAACTTGATAATCAACGATCGCCATAGGTTCTTCCACAAATGTCAAATCTTTGTTCACTTCTACGCTATCGGGCTGCAACACGTGTGAAGGGTCTGAGATATACTTCCTTAGCATCGAGATATGAAATACTGGATGCACTTGAGACATACTCGGGGGCAAAGCCAACTGATATACAATAGTGCCAACTCTCTCCAAAATCTCAAACTGTCCTATATATCTCGGTGCTAACTTACCCTTTTTGTCAAATCTCATCACACCCTTCATCAGAGACACCGTCAAAAAAATAAAGTCTCTAACCTAAAATTCCACATCTCTGTGCCTAGGATCTGCATAGCTCTTCTACCTACTAATTGTGGTCTCTAATCTGTGCTTAATCGCGGTGACTTTCTCTACAACATCCTGAACCATCTCAGGTCCAGTCAAAGCTCTCTCGCTAATCTCATCCCAACTCAAAGGGGATCTACACTTCCTTCCATACAGCACCTCATATGGTGCCATACCAATACTACTATAGTAGTTGTTATTATATGCAAACTCTACGAGTGGCAAATGATCATCCCAACTACCTCATAAATCCAAAACACACATTCTCAACAAATCTTCTAGTGTCTAGATCATCCTCTCAGACTGACCATCTATCTAAGAATGAAAAGTAGCATTGAAATCCAACCTAGTGCCCATCGCTTCCTACAACTTTTGCCAAAAATGTGAGGTAAACACTGAACCTCTGTCTAATACAATAGACACAGGTACTCCATGAAGGCATACAATATGTTTCACATACATCTTTGTCAATCTAGCTAAAGAATAGGTGGCTTTCACAGGTAAGAAATGTGCAGACTTGGTCAACCTGTCCACAATCACCCAGATGGAATTGTATCCATCCTTAGAACAAGGTAAACTAACCATAAAAAATATAGCTATCCTTTCCCACTTTCACTCGGGGAATAGAAAGAGGCTGAAGCTTCCCAGAAGGCTTTTGATTCTCAGCTTTTACTTGCTGACACTTCAAGCACTTAGCAACATAATCAGCGACATTCTTCTTCAGTCCGTCCTACCAGTACAAGTCTCTGATATTATGGTACATCTTAATGACACCCGGATGTATGCTATAGGTTGTAGAATGTGCTTCCTCTAAGATCTCTTCTCTCAAATCATCTACATCAGGAACACACAATCTACCACTGATCCACAATACACCATGATCATCGAGTGTGAAATCAGTGAACTTCCCTGCTCGAACATTCTCTGCAAGTTCAAGAATAGGATCTCGGCTCTGAGCTGCCTTAATCCTATCTCTCAATACATATCGCACCTTAAATTGAGCTAGCAATCCCCTTAATCTACTAATCTTCATCATCAGACCTTGATCCACCAACATATGCAACTCCTGGATCAACGGTCTCCTCTCTACACTGATGTGAGCATGACTTCCTGAGGACTTCCTACTCAAGTCATCTGCTACCACATTAGCCTTGCCTGGATGATATAAAATCTCACAGTCATAATCTTTCAATAATTCCAACCATCTCCTCTACCTCAGATTCAGATCTCTCTACTGGAAAATGTACTTAAGGGCTCTTGTGATTAGTAAAAATCTCATAAGTCACCCTGTACAGATAGTGTCTCCAGATCTTGAGAGTAAAGATCACTGCAACCATCTCAAGGTCAGGTGTAGGATAGTTCTATTCATGCTTCTTCAACTGCCTCGAAGCATAGGCTATTACCCTACCATTCTGCATCAACACACAACCAAGGCCAACTCTAGAGGCATCACAATAAACTGTGAACTTATCTACACCATTAGACAAAGCTAGCATTGGAGCTGTGGTTAACTTCTCCTTCAATAACTGAAAATTATTCTCACAAGCTTTTGACCACTCAAATCTCACATTCTTCTGAGTTAAGCAAGTCATAGGGGCTACAATTCTGGAAACATCTTGCACAAACCTCATATAATACCCAGCTAAACCCAGAAAACTCTGAATCTCTGTAATAAAAGTTGGTCTAGGCCACTCAGACACTGCCTCAATCTTCTATGGATCCACCTAGATACCTTCTTTAGACACCACGTGTCCAAGAAAAGAAACACTCTCCATCCAGAAATCATACTTCGAGAATTTAGCATAAAATTGATGTTCTCTCAGTGTCTGTAGTATAGTCTTCAAGTGATATACATGCTCTTCTACACTCCTCGAATGCACCAGTATATCATTGATGAAGACTACCACAAACTGATCCACATACGGTCTGAATACTCTGTTCATCAGGTCCATAAAAGCTGTTGGTGCATTAGTCAAGCCAAAAGACATCACCAGAAACTCACAATGACCATATCAAGTTCGGAATGCTGTTTTAGCAACATTGGCTTCATTGATCCGCAACTGATGATAATTAGACCTCAGATCAATCTCAGAAAAGAACTGTGCACCCTATAGCTGATCAAATAAGTCATTTATCCTCGGAAGAGGATACTTATTCTTCACTGTCACCTTGTTAAGCTCTCTGTAGTCAATGCACAGTCTCAGGGTACCATCCTTTTTCTTCACAAACAGGGCTGGTGTACCCCAAGGAGAAACACTAGGTTTAATGAAACCCTTCTTTAACAACTCTTACAACTGCTCCCTCAACTTTTTCAACTTTGCAGAAGCCATTTTGTAGGGTGGCATAGATATAAGAGTAGTACTTGGAACCACATCTATACATAACTCAATCTCTTTGTGAGGTGGTAAACCTGGCAACTCCTAAAAAAAACATTAGGAAACTCACAGGCAATAGGAACATCTGTGAGTGACAACTTCTCCACTGAAGTATCCCTAACCAATGCCAAATATCCCTGACAACCTTTCCTCAGTAACTTCCTAGCCGTAATAGCATAAATGAGATTATGAGGTGTTGAACTCTTATCACCCATAAACTTAAATTCTTCTTCACCAAGAATTTTGAAAGTCACCTCTTTAGTCTTACAATCCACAATGACATGGTGCTGAGATAACCAATCCATACCCAGAATAACATCAAACTCCATCACATCCAACAGAATCAAATCAACAGATAATTCTCTACCTCCCACGAGAATTGGACAACCAGAAATAACAACATCGGTGTCCAAAGAATCACTTAGAGGAGTGGCGACAGACAAAGGAAAAGCCATCCTCGAAGCTTGCCAATAAGACTTGGAAGTAAAAATAGGAGAAACGAATGAATGTGTGGCACCTGGATCAAATAAAACCCATACATCCAGGTAACAGACAGAAATAATACCTGCCACGACTACATTAGATGCCTGAGCATCCTGCTGAGTGAGATGAAAAACTCTAGCCTATCCTCGACCTACCTGCTGGCTGGTAGAAGCCTGGCCAACACCTCTGGCACCTCCTCTAGTACCTCTACCACGACCCTGCTGCGGAACAAGCTGAGTAAAAATCTGATGTTGGGCTAGAGGCAACTAGAAAGGAATGGGTGCAGCACTAGCAATCGACTGATGTGGAAATCATGGAATCTGTGGCTGCTAACACTCGAAATAAGGACACGATCTGGCATAATGTCCTATTTGCTCGCATCTGAAGCATGTCAATGGTGTCATGTAACATGGTCCCTGATGGACTCTGTCGCAAGTCTAATATACACTAGTAGCTGACCCAGAACTACATCCACTGCTGCTACTTAAAGCACCTGACCCGAGTTTGAATGGTCTACGCTGACCTCCATGGCCATGGCCATGTCTACTGCTCTGATGTACCCGCTGCTACTGTCATTGACTCTGCTGAGCTGGACCTCTCTACTGACTACTCGAACCAATATGAAAACTCGAGTATGGAGTATTCTAAAATCTAATTGACTGAACACCTAACTGGTAATAATCAGGCATAGCTCCCTGTCTGACTAGCCTCAGCTTAATCTCCTTGGCCAACTCAATAACCGACTCCAGAGTAAGGCCCGCTGTAGGTATACTAGCAAATGCAGAACCTAATCCAGTGACATATGTGGTAACTACGAAATACTGGTCCCATATCAGATCCTCTGCATATCTACCCAGCCGAAGGAACTCTCAAGTGTACTCCTCAATAGATCTATCACCACATGAAATGCTGGTCAATCGGAGTCTGTAACTCATACGAAGCGGCTCTTGGCAGAATCTCCTCATAAATCGCTCTCTGAACTAAGCCTAGGTCATTGTCATCATGTACGACTGGATCATCTAAATAAACCAGTCCAAGGCTAGTCCCTCAACAGACAGCTCGATGATCATGATCCGCTGGTACTCTTTGTGAACAGTCCGAGTCCTAGTCTCGATTGCATGTAAGAAGTCTAGAGGATCAGAAGTCTCATCAAAAGCGATCCTGCCAACTCTGGCATAAAACAGAGCTGCCTCAAGGTCAGAAATACCTTGCTGATAGGCAGGCTGAATAGGCAGAACAATCAAAGGTACAGGAACATCCTCGTACTCAGGCTCTACAGGCTCCTCGTCCTGTATCTCTCTGTCTACGGTGACCTACCGCTCCTCGAGGTCTACCTCTGCCACGACCTCTATGTCTAATTGGCCGCTCAGGGGGGTAAAACCTCATCTTGAAAGGACTCATCATCCTCAGCCTCAACGACCAATGGAGCGACACATGCTCGCCTCCTCATTCTGAAATGACAAATAGAAGAGTTCAGACAAAACAAACAACAAAGGAATAACGCAAAAAACTAAAGCAAAGAATACTCATCAAGACATACTCGAACCTAACTCACTGTAATAGTTTAAAAAAAAACACAACACTAAAATCTAGGGCCACAACTCACACAACTAAGGCCCGAACACAAAACTCCGCTCTGATACTAACTTTGTCACGACCCAAAATAGGGGTCATGATCAGCGCTAGGGAATGGGAATTCTTTCAAATCCGAAACCCGTTGCAAGCCTTAAAATAAATAAAAACATGCAATAATAATAATAACATAAATAAAATAACTTGCAGCGGAAATAAAATTCATAAATAAAATAAGTATAATCCATCAACTTGTTTAACAAATAAACTCATCCTCATATATGAATAATCTTTTAATACAAAACCCAGTTCATATCTTTAAAATACATATCTCATATAAAAATGATACATAAATCTCACGACCGACTACAACTACTGCAGTGTCTAGATTATAAAATAACATCAAGTGAGCAGATTACATAGTAAAGCCAGGGTAGGAGAAATCTGGCGTATGGGTCGACTATTGAGGTCTGAAGACGTAGACTCTCCTAAAAAATAGTCAACGGAGGGGAGTTAGATCTCACTGAGTGAATTGTTATAACCATGCATAACTAAATGACAAATGCACACATTCAATAATATATATAATAAATATATATACAGGCAAAATCACACAGATGCAGTAAAATCATTTCATATAAATATTGAGAAATACATCCGTATATGAAGGATCAAATAGAACCCTAGAAAATCGCAACCTCAAACAGTGTTAGACAACACTCTAGCCATACAGGCTCACTTATTCCAAATAATTTCACTTGTTCCATTTGGACAGTAGACTAGCCCCGAGACACTAAGTCAACCGAGCTCCAGCAATTTGACGGTTAGTGTGATTGGCCCCGACACACTTGGTCAATCGAGCTCCAGCAATCACACTCTCAAATCACATCTCACATCATATAAATTAATCCAATCAATATCCATAAATAGGTTAGTAATATAACCTAAATTCTATTGTCGTACCGGAACGTACTCGGTCCTAGTGCTGCCCACTAGGTAGCACATTTTATCGATATCCTTCATTCATATATAAAATATACATTCATAAATCAAATGATGCATAATATTAAATAAAATAACAATATAAATCATATATATACTAGAAATATACCAAAAATAAATCAGGTATATTTCGAGTATATACATGTCAAATAAATTCAATTTAATTATAAAATAAACTGGAAATAAACTAGAAATATACTTAAAAACATTTTAGGTATAATTCATTAATAAAACATGCATATAATTTAAAATATACCAATAATATACTAATAATATACCAAAAATAAACCTAAGCAATTATTAAACCATTTATGCATAATTTGTAAAATAAATCATACATTTCTAAAAACATGCATCCTAGAACACGTATATATAAGATAACAACTCACTGTTATTGCGCTCCTCGAGACTGGTCCGACGGGCCTGGTCCACTAGGCCTCGGTCTCAGCGCAACTAAACAAACAAATGACAACATGAATCAGAATAAGTCTATAGACATTCTAGAGACTTAATCTAAGAATAGTGGACACAAAATCAGAATAAGAACTCGACCGGATATCACATTTTACGAGAATTCTACTGAAAATCCAGCAAAACTGTAATACCCTATATAATTACTTAAATAATAAGGGGTATTTTTATCAAATCATATTATTAATAATTACTTTCCTTCATCGTATTATATTATATGTATGTTAATATTTAGAGTATTAATATGTGTGAGTATTATTATTTACTTATTATCTAGGATTACATTGTCTATTATTATTATTATTATTATTATTATTATTATTATTATTATTGCTATTTTAAATGATATTAAATTTTATGGCTATGCATGTGTGCCTATAGATAAATATATATATGTGTGTATTTATAGATATATATATATATAAGTAGGGTTAATTATTATATGTGTATGTATATTGGTAGGTTGTATAATATATATGTATGTATGTATATGTCTATATATATGTATATATATTTATACATGTATATCTTTATATGTTATAGTATAAAGTATATACATATATATATATATATACCCATCAAAACACCAAAAACCCAAATGACCACCCTCCTCCTCCGTCACCATCACCGCACTTCCTCTCCCTGTGCAGCTCTCTCCCACCGCTGAGACTCCATTGCCGCCGCGAGTTGAAGCTGCCAGGTTGCAACTGCTGCTTTCTTCTTCCTCGCGTGGCAGTGTTCCTTCCCTTCTCGCCTGGTAGACAACACTTCTTCTCCCTCGCGCGACAGCCCTGCCTCAGTCCGCCTGCCTAGCTTTGTTCCTCGATCTATCGCTGCTTTCTGCCTCGCCTGAGCTGCTCCATCTTCCCCATTTTTCGGTGGCAACAGGTCTCCTTCCCCTCTCTCTGTTCTGTCCAGCAGCGTGGTGAGTGTCAGCCCTCATTCTTCCCTTTTTCTTCTTGATTTCCTTGACATTTCGGTAGATCATGGTATTGCTGTAGTTGTTATTGGTGATTGTGATGGTCTTGATTTTTTTATGGGATTTTGGTGGATTATTGAATTTATGTATAAATTGTATTGAAATTATTTGATAATTAGTTAGTTTAATTGGTTGTTATTTTAGCTCAATTAATAATTAGAATAATTAAGGTTAATTTTTATGTATTGATTGTTTTTTTTTTAGGTTTTAGGAATCTTAATGTTAATTATAAGTTTGTTAATTTAGGTATTAATTAATATTTCTTTTATTTAATTTCGAAAATTATAGTTAAAAATTGTGAAATTTTGATAAATGAGGTTATTAGTGAATGTTATAAATTTTAGAACTTGAATTATAATTTTTGATATTTTATTACTATTTTTATAAATATATTTTTGGTTATGTAAAATGTGATTTTTAGGTTAAATAATATTTTTGGGAGAAATTTTTGGTTGATTAAATGTTTTAATTATATTAGGAGGATTTATTTTGAGAAAAATAATTTTGGAATGATTAAAATAATTTTAAGGAATTATTTTAGTATTAATAGCACATTATGTAATTTGAGTATTTTAGGGGGGTAAAAATGTAATTTTACACTAAATATGATAAAGATATATTTTAATTAGTTTTATTAATATTTATAGGGGTTTAGACAATTTCTATAAAATTAATTGATATTTCTATCTAAGTAGTGTAAATTTTAAATACCAAATTCCCAATATATATATATATATATATTCATATAATACATTACCAAGGTTTTAATTTGGATAATAATTATATTTATATTGTTGGTGATGGAATACAAATTTAATTGTTTAATTTTGAATAATTAAGATTTTAAATATATTTATTTATTTTCAGTATATGTGTATGTAAAATATATATATATATATATATATATATATATATTTTGAGAAATGAATATTATTAATTCTTAATATTTATTTGAGCTGTGATCTCAATCGAGGCAAATTGTAGCTTTGAAAGCCCGACTCGAGTGTGGGTGGTTGTGGCTATTAGAAGTGTATTTTTCTATGCAGATCTGGCTCTACCTTCGGTAGAGAGATGTCCATTTTACAGAGGAGACTCTGCCGAAATTTCGGTAGATTTTCTCGTAAAATGTGATACTCATAAAAAATTTCTATCGTTAGTTAGGTTAAATTCTGTCTGTCGAGTCTTATCCGATTTTCCTCGAGTCAGTCTGGAATTTTATTATTCTATTGATTTTTGATTCCGATTCCTTAGTCATGTTTTAAAGATCGATTTATTATTTTTCTTTTAGATCATATCGAAGCAGAAGTTGTAAGACCGAGGCAGACGCATGGTCGTCAGCCTTCGCATTCATCCTATAAGTCAATAGAACGATCTATGTGTGTGTTTATTTAAAGAATGCATGCGCTCGTATTCCTATTATATTGATTATATGATTTATTTAATTTAATGCTATTATTTAAGATTTAAATGCATTTTATTTATTTAAAATCGATTTTGAGAAATTTTGATAGAACGGGCTACCTGGTGGGCTTCACTAGGACTATATGCACATGGTAGAGATTGAGAGATGGATCCGATAATTGTATGATTGATGAATGTTAAACTAGGACGGGTGCCTCGGTGGAAGCCTTTGCTCTCGGGGACCGCCAGTGATTGGACAGTCAATAATGGACTGGGATGGGTGCCTCGGTTGATGCCTTAGCTCTCGGGGACCGCCAGTGCCATTTATTTGGATTAAGTGAATAACTACGGCTTGGTGCCTCGGTTGATGCCTTTGCTCTCGGGGACCGGTAGTCTAGTTGGGATAAGTGGGCCCGGTTGGCCATTTAGATTTTGGGTTTAGGGTTCTACCGAGATTTTTCAAAAGCTATATTTATACATTATAAGTTATTTTCACTACAAATATATATGTAGTTTTCAAAAAGGTTTTCAAACCGTACAGCTCTATTATTGACTTACTCAGTGAGGTCTGATTCCCCTCAATTTATTTTTTTCAGGAGCTTGGGAGTTCGACCTCAGACTACCTCCACGCCGGGTTTCTTCTTCACCGGCTATTTTATGTAGGTCATTGTAAGCTGTACTGTGTGTTACTCTAGGTTGCTGAAGTAGTATATGTACTAAGGATTTATATGGTTTAAATATGATTGTGTAATTTATTTGTGTAAACTACGCTTATGTATAAGATTTGAATTCAATTTATAATATGAGATGTTGAAACATATTTTTATTAAACAGTTTGATAATATGTTTTGTTGTTAATTAAAGTTTAAAATATGAATGGTTTTATTTTCTTTTCCTTTAGGCTTACTACGGGTTTCGGGGGCTTTATGCCTTCCCATTCCCTAGTGCCGGTCACGTGCCCTCGGGTTTGGGTCGTGACAAGAACCTCCCCTGTAAAATCGACATCTCTCTACTTAAAGAGTAGAGCCGATCCTACAAAGAAACACACTTTGAATAAAAACAGGTTCACAACCCCTCGGTCGGACTCCCAAACTACAATTCCACCAACTGAGGTTCACAATTCACGAAATAATTACAGATCACATTTAAAATATCAAAAATACCAAAAATGCCCTTAAATACTCAAAATATAGCAAATTAGGTATTTAAATGCTAAAAAATAATTATTTTACCGATAAATACATAAAAACCCTAATTTTAATAAAATATTATTAAAAATCGATAATTCTCAATAAATTCATAAATATTGACCAAAATACATTTTATAATTCTAAATTACATAATTAACCCTAAAACATATTAAAAATTGAAAAAAAAAACTCATTTATTTAGAAAAATAATATATTATATATAATTTGAAAATAATTTACGAAAAATAGTTTTAATTAGTTAAAAATACTAAATAATTTATAGAAATCATTTTTATACCTTAAATAACTAGTAAAACCGATTTAATTATATTTTTAGCCAATTTAGCACAAATTACCAAAATACCCCTAGTTATGTAAATTCACTATAATTAATCAAAAATTCACCAAAAATAATATAATTATTCAAAAATTAATTTCTCAACATATAATTCAATAATATCAATAATTATACTAAATTAACCAATTAATTTCAAAAAAACACATAATTAACCTAATTTTCTAAAAATTACATAAACTAAATAAATTCATAATAATTATATAAAAAAAAATTACAAATAAATTTATAAAATTCATTTTAGCACCTATAAACACCATAAATCACAATTTCATAATTTAATTAATTAATTTTAGAAAATTAGAAAATATTAATAAAATAATAAAAAATTCACAAAAATCAAAATAATTCCTAAAAATTCTACAAAAATTCACAGAGGTAGATTGAGCTACAAGGATCAATGTTCGTGAGGGAAGTTTGCATGAATCTGTAATATCCCGTGTTTTTAAATATTTTAATACTGTACGGGGATATACAGTGTTAATAATTTTTGTATATATATTACGATATTTTTACGAGGTTGATAAGTATTCAAAACCTATTTTAATTATTGTGTCTTATTTACAGTGCTTTACGTAAAAAATTTTCGGGACTTGCATTTTTGGGAAAATTTTCACGTAACTAATTTATTATTAATTATATTAAATATATTTTCGGACTTGCATGAAGTCATACGTATTTTTAAATTACTAAATAAAGCCTATGCGCGTAAATATTTATTTAATTAGGGTTTAATATATTACCCTAAGATTTTACTAATTAATTAATTATTTTATTGTTATTTAATTATTTTTAATTAATATTAAATTTTAAGTGTGTGGATGTGATTTTTTTCAAATATTTTATTAAAATTATTTTTTTTATTTTTTTATTTTTTCTTTTTCTTTTCTTTTCTTTTCTTCTTCCCTTCTCTTCTTCCTTCCCATGCCCGATCACCCACCACCGCTGCAACTACCATTCCCCTACCGTCGGTGTGCTGCCAGCAGCTCCACTTTCCTCAGCCAGCTGCTCCGCCGCCCCAAGCTCCTTCCCCGGCGCCGGTTAGCTCCCATTTTCCCCATTTGGCCGAAACTTCCTCTCCTCACCGTCGACCACGATTCCGACCACCATTTTCGACACCGTCAATCTCTTTCTTCTCTTGAGCTCCGGTGAGTGTGATTCTAGCTTTGGTTTGAGCTTAAATGGTCTTGATTTGCTTAGGTTTCGAATTTTCCATTTCGGCCATATTAGGGTTTTCGATTTTTTTGAACTTGGAATTGATTGATTCATGAAAAATACCTTCAAAAATGTTGATCCTAGTAGCTTAATCTACATTATGAATTTTTGTGGAATTTTTGGAGATTTTTTGGATTTTTGGGTATTTTTGAATATTTTAATATTATTTTCCAATTTTTGGAAATTAATTATTTAAATTATGAAATTTTGTTTTATGGTTAAATTAGGTGTTGAAATGAATTATAGGAATTTATTTGGAATTTTTATGAATTTCTAAGTATTTATTTTGAATTATTTAAGTTTATGGAAATTTTGGAAAATAGGGTTAAATGTGTTTTTATTTGAAATTAATTGGTAAATTGAGTTTAATTATTGATATTATTGATAAATATATTGAGAAAATTAATTTTGGATAATTATACTATTTTTGGTGAATTTTTGAAGTAATTTTAGTATATTTATATATATAGGGGTATTTTGGTAATTTTACCCTAAATTGGCTAAAAATGTAATTTAATTGGTTTTAATAGTTATTTAAGGTATAAAAATGATTTCTACAAATTATTTAGTATTTTTAACTAATTAAAACTATTTTTCGTGAATTATTTTCAATTATATATATAATATACGGTTTTACTAATAAAATGAGTTTTTATCGGTTTTTACAGTGTTTTAAGGTTAATTACGTAATTTCTACATATAAAATGTACTTCTGTGATTTAAGGGTATTTTTGGTATTTCTGAATTATTCTATGATTGTGGACCCCGATCGGTAGATTATAGTCTGGAGTCCGACCGAGGGGTTGTGGTTGAGTGTTGAGCTTATTTTTCGAAGTGTGTTTCTTTGCAGGGTCGGCTCTACTCTTTGAGTAGAGAGATGACCATTTTACAGGGGAGGTTCTGTCGAATTTTTGGTAGAATTCTCGTAAAACGTGATGTCCGGTCGAACCCTAATTCTATTTCTGTGTCTAATATTCTAAATCGAATTCTAGGATTTTCTATTAGGCTTATTCTAATATCGGTTATTTATTATTTGTCTAGTTGCGCCGAGACCGAGGGCTAGTGGATCAGGCCCGTCGGATCCATCTCGTAGAGCGTACTAGGGTGAGTTACTATTTTATATATATGTGCTTTAGGATGCATGATTTTAGAAATACATGTTTCATTTTGACTAAATATGCATAAATAATGTGATTTGTATTTAAATATATTTTTGGTTTATATTAAATTATATGCATGTTTTATGAATAAATTATATTTAAAATATTTTTTAAATATATTTCTAGTTTAAATTGTAATTTAATTGGATTTATTTGACGTATATATACTCGAAATATACCTGATTTACTTTTGGCATATTTTCAGTATATATATGGTTTATGTTGTTATTTTATTTAATTTCATGCATCATTTATTTGTGAAGGAATATTTTATGTTTATTAATGAAAGATATCAATAGAACGTGCTACCTAGTGGGCAACACTAGGACCGAGTACGTACCGGTACACTTATAACAAATAGGCTATACTACTAACTATTTATGGATATTGATTAGTTATGATTATTTGATGTGTGAGATGTGATTTGGGGGTGTGATTGCTGGAGCTCGGTTGACCAAGTGTCTCGGGGCCAATCACACTGGCAGTCAGACTGCTGGAGCTCGGTTGACTTAGTGTCTCGGGGCCAGTCTACTATCTAAATGGATTAAGTGGATATATTTGGATTAAGTGAGCCTGTATGGCTAGAGTGTTGTCTAACACTGTTTGAGGTTTCGATATCATAGGGTTCTATTTGATCCTTCATAAACGATGATTTTCAATGAAATGAATATATAAAGTGATTTTATTGCATCTGTGTGTATTTGCCTGTATATATATTTATATATATACTTTTGACTGTATGCATTGTCATTTAATATGCATGTATATATATTATAGTAATTCACTCAGTGAGGTCTGACTCCCCTCCGTTGAATAATTTTTCAGGAGAGTTAACATCTTCAGACCTCAATAGCAGGCCCATACGCCGGATTTCTTTCGCCCCAGCTTCTTTGTGTAAACTGCTTACTTGAGTCTTATTTTTATAATCTAGACACTGCAGTAGTGGTAAATTAAATTGTGGGATTTTATGCATTTTATTTATGTGAGATATTGTATTATGTGAACTGGATTTGTATCAAAAGATTTATATATATGAGATGAGATTTAATTTAAATCCAGTTGGTGAAAATACTATTGTGATATTTATGATTTTCATTTTCGCTGCATTATATATATGGTTATTACCATTCCATGTTTATTTTATTTTATTCTTAGGCTTGCTGCGGGTTCCGGATTCGAAAGAATTCCCGTTCCCTAGCGCCGGTCATGGCCCTTGTTTTGGGTCGTGACAAAGTTGGTATCAGAGCAGAGTTCTGTGTCAGGGCTTAGTTGTGTGAGTTGTGGCCCTAGTTTTAAAGTGGTGTTTTCTGTTGAACTACTGCAGTGAATTAGGTTCGTGTATGTCTTGATAAGTATTCCTTATTTTAGTTTTCTGCGTTATTCCTCCATTGTCTATTTTATTTGAATCTTTTCGTTTGTCTTTTCAGAATGAGGAGGCGAGCGCGTGTTGCTCCACCGATCGTTGAGGCCGAGGATGATGAGTCTTTTCAGGATGAGGTTTTACCTCCTGAGCAGCCAGTTAGGCGTAGAGGTCGTGGCAGAGGTAGACCTCGAGGAGCGGCAGGTCGCCGTAGGCAGAGAGAGTTACAGGACGAGGAGCCTGTTGAGCCTGAGTTTGATGTTCTTGTTCCTCCAATCGTTCAGCCTGCCTATCAGTAGGGTATGTTTGACCCTGAGGCAGCTTTGTTCTATACCCGAGTTGGCAAGATTGCTTTTGATGGTACTTTCGATCCGTTAGATTTTCTACATGCGATCGAGACTAGGACTCGGACTGCTCACACCGAGTACCAGCGGATCATGATTATAGAACTGTCTGTCGAGGGACCAGCCCTAGATTGGTTTATTCAGATGATCCAGCCTTATATGATGACGATGACCTGGGCTCAGTTCCGAGAGCAATTTATGAGGAGATTTTATCCAGAGCCTCTTCGTTTGAGCTATCATCTTCATTTGACCAGTATTTCTCATGGAGATCGATCTGTAGAGGAGTATAGCCGAGAGTTTCTTCGTTTGGGTAGATATGCTGAGGATATGATGCGAGAATAGTATTTTGCGATCACTACCTACGTTACTGGTTTGGGTTCTACTTTTGCTGGTATGCCTACAGTAGGCCTTACTTTGGAGTCTGTGATTGAGTTAGCCAAGGAGATTGAGCTGAGGCTAGTTAGGCAGGGAGCGATGCCTGATTATTACCAGTTGGGAGTTCAGTCGAGTGGATTATAGGCTACTCCGTATTCGAGTTTTGATGTTGGTTCGAGTAGTCAGCAGCGAGGCCAGATTTAGCAAAGTTAGAGGCAGCAGCAGTGGTCATAGTTCTGGATCAGCGGCCAGTGTTTGTCAAACTTGTGGTAGAGTCCATCAGGGATCGTGTTATCTGACACCGCTGACATGCTTCAGATGCGGGCAGACAAGACATTTTGCCAGATCGTGTCCTTATTCCGGGAATCAACAGCCGTAGATTTTATGATTTCCACAGCAGTCGATTGCTAGTGCTGCACCCATGCCATTTCAGTTACCACCAGCCCAGCATTAGAGTTCCACTCAACTTGTTCCACAGCAGAGTCGTGGTAGAGGTACTAGAGGAGGTGCCAGAGGTGTTGGCCAGGCTTCTACCAGTCAGCAGGGAGGTCGAGGTCAGGCCAGAGTTTTCCATCTCACTCAGCAGGATGCTCAGGCATCTAATGCAATCATGGCAGGTATTGTTTCTGTTTGTTACCTGGATGCATGGGTTTTGTTTGATCCGGGTGCGACGCATTCGTTTGTTTCTCCCGTTTTTGCTTCTAAATCTTGCTGGCAAGCTTCGAGGATGGCTTTTCCTTTATCCGTTGCCACTAATCTGAGCGATTCCTTGGACACCGATATTGTTCTTTCTAGTTGTCCAGTTCTCGTGGGAGATAGAGAATTACCCGCTGATTTGATTTTGTTAGATGTGATGGAGTTTGATGTTATTTTGGGAATGGATTGGTTATCTCAGCACTATGCCATGGTAGATTGCAGGAATAAAGAGGTGACTTTTAGAATTCCTGATGAAGCAGAGTTTAAGTTTGTTGGTGATAGGAGTTCAGCACCTCAATATCTTATTTCTGCTATTACGGCTAGGAAGTTGTTGAAGAAAGGTTGTCAGGGGTTTTTGGCATTGGTCAGGGATACTTCAGTGGAGAAGTTTTCACTCATAAATGTTCCTGTTGCTTGTGAGTTTCTCGATGTTTTTCCCGAGGAGTTACCAGGTTTACCACCTCATAGAGAGATTGAGTTCTGTATAGATGTGGTCCCAAGTACTACTCCTATATCTATGCCACCCTATAGAATGGTTCCTGCAGAGTTGAGAGAGTTGAAGGAGCAGTTGTAAGAGTTGTTAGATAAGGGTTTTATCAGACCTAGTGTTTCTCCTTGGGGTGCACCAGTCCTGTTTGTGAAGAAGAAGGATGGTACCCTGAGACTGTGCATTGACTATGGAGAACTAAATAAGGTGACAGTGAAGAACAAGTATCCTCTCCCGATGATAGATGATTTGTTTGACCAACTACAGTGTGCACAGTTCTTTTCTAAGGTTGACTTGAGGTCGGGTTATCATCAGCTGCGGATTAATGAAGCTGATATTCCTAAGACAGCGTTCCGCACTAGATATGGCCATTATGAGTTTCTGGTGATGTCTTTTGGTTTGACTAATGCACCAGCAGCTTTTATGGACTTGATGAATAGGGTATTCAGACCGTATATGGATCAGTTTGTAGTAGTCTTCATTGATGATATACTAGTTTATTCGAGGAGTATGGAGGAGCATGTATATCACTTGAGGATTGTACTGCAGACACTGAGAGATTATCAACTTTCTGCTAAATTCTCGAAGTGTAATTTCTGGATGGAGAGTGTTTCTTTTCTTGGACATGTAATGTCTAAAGAAGGTATCCAGGTTGATCCACAGAAGATTGAGGCAGTGTCTGAGTGGCCTAGACCTACTACTGTTACTGAGATTCGAAGTTTTCTGGGTTTAGTCGAGCATTATAGGCGGTTTGTGCAGGAGTTTTCTAGAATTATAGCCCCTATGACTCACTTGACTCAGAAGAATGTTAGGTTTGAGTGGTCAGAAGCGTGTGAGAATAGTTTCCAGTTGTTGAAGGAGAAGTTGACCACAGCGCCAGTGTTAGCTTTGCCTAATAATGTGGACAAGTTCACAGTCTATTATGATGCCTCTAGAATTGGTCTTGGTTGTGTGTTGATGCAAAATGAAAGGGTGGTAGCCTATGCTTCAAGGCAGTTGAAGAAGCATGAGCAGAACTATCCTACACATGACCTAGAGATGGCTGCAGTGATCTTTGCTCTGAAGATTTGGAGACATTATTTATACGGGGTGACTTATGAGATATTTACTGATCACAAGAGCCTTAAGTACATTTTTCAGTAGAGAGATCTGAATCTGAGGCAGAGGAGATGGTTGGAACTGTTGAAGGATTATGATTGTGAGATTCTATATCATTCGGGTAAAGCTAATGTGGTAGCAGATGCCTTGAGTAGAAAGTCCTTAGGCAGTCTTGCTCACATCGGTGTTGAGAGGAGACCATTGATCCAGGAGTTGCATTTGTTGGTGGATCAAGGTCTGATGATGAAGATTAGTAGATTAGGTGGACTGCTAGCTCAGTTTAAAGTACAATCTGTACTAAGGGATAGGATTAAAGCAGCTCAGAGCCAAGATCCTATTCTAGAAGAGCTTGCAGAGAATGTTCGAGTAGGGAAGTTCACTGATTTCACACTTGATGATGATGGTGTGTTGTGGATCAGTGGTAGATTGTGTGTTCCTGACGTGGATGATTTGAGAGAGGAGATTTTAGAGGAAGCACATTCTACAGCTTACAGCGTTCATCCAGGTGTCACTAAGATGTACCACAATATCAGAGATCTATACTAGTGGGACGGATTGAAGAAGGATGTCGATGATTATGTTACGAAGTGCTTGACGTGTCAGCAAGTGAAAGTCGAACATCAGAAGCCTTCTGGGAAGCTTCAGCCTCTTCCTATTCCCGAGTGGAAGTGGGAAAGGATAGCTATGGATTTTGTGGTCGGTTTACCTCATTCTAAGGATGGATACGATTCCATCTGGGTGATTGTAGACAGGTTGACGAAGTCTACACATTTTTTACCTGTGAAAGCCACTTATTCTGTAGCTAGATTGGCGAAGTTGTATGTGAAGTATATTGTGTGCCTTCATGGAGTACTTATGTCCATTGTATTAGATAGAGGTTCAGTGTTTACTTCTCGTTTTTGGCAGAAGTTGCAAGAAGCGATGGGCACTAGGTTAGATTTCAGTACTGCTTTTCATCTTCAGATAGATGGTTAGTCTGAGAGGACGATCCAGACATTGGAAGATATGTTGAGGATGTGTGTCTTGGATTTGGGAGGTAGCTGGGATGATCATTTTCCACTCGTTGAGTTTGCATATAATAACAGCTACCATAACAGTATTGGTATGGCACCGTATGAGGCATTATATGGAAGGAAGTGTAGATCCCCATTGAGTTGGGATGAGATTGGTGAGAGAGCTTTGACTGGACCTGAGATGGTTCAGGATGCTGCAGAGAAAGTCGCCGTGATCAAGCACAGATTAGACACCGCAGTTAGTAGGCAGAAGAGTTATGCGGATCCTAGGCGCAGAGATGTGGAGTTTCAGGTTGGAGATTTCATTTTTTTGAAGGTATCTCCGATGAAGGGTGTGATGAGATTTGGCAGGAAGGGTAAGTTAGCACCGAGGTATATTGGACCGTTTGAGATTCTGGAGAGAGTTGGCACTGTTGCATATCGGTTGGATTTGCCTCCGAGTATGTCACAGGTGCATCCAGTATTTCATATCTCGATGTTGAGGAAGTATATCTCAGACCCTTCTCACGTGTTGCAGCCTGACAGTGTAGAAGTAAGTGAAGATTTGACGTTTGTGGAAGAACCTGTGGCGATCGTTGATTATCAAGTTTGACAGTTGCGATCGAAGCAGATTCCGATGGTCAAGGTTCTGTGGCATAGCAACAGAGTCGAGGAGCATACATAGGAGACTGAAGCTGAGATGCGAGCTTCTTACCCGTATCTCTTTCCTTCCTGATCCTATAATCTTTTCTTTCTGGAATTCGGGGACGAATTCTTGTAAGGGGGGAAGACTGTAATATCCCGTGTTTTTAAATATTTTAATACTGTACGGGGATATACAGTGTTAATAATTTTTGTATATATATTACGATATTTTTACGAGGTTGATAAGTATTTAAAATCTATTTTAATTATTGTGTCTTATTTACAGTGCTTTACGTAAAATTTTCCCGGGACTTGCATTTTCGGGGAAATTTTCACATAACTAATTTATTATTAATTATATTAAATATATTTTCGGACTTGCATGAAGTCATACGTATTTTTAAATTACTAAATAAAGCCTATGCGCGTAAATATTTATTTAATTAGGGTTTAATATATTACCCTAAGATTTTACTAATTAATTAATTATTTTATTGTTATTTAATTATTTTTAATTAATATTAAATTTTAAAATATTAAATATTAAGTGTGTGGATGTGATTTTTTTCAAATATTTTATTAAAATTATTTTTTTTATTTTTTCTTTTTCTTTTTCTTTTCTTTTCTTCTTCCCTTCTCTTCTTCCTTCTCGTGCCCGATCACCCACCACCGCTGCAACTACCATTCCCCTATCGTCGATGTGCTGCCAGCAGCTCCACCTTCCTCAGCCAGCTGCTCCGTCGCCCCAAGCTCCTTTCCCAGCGCCGGTTAGCTCCCATTTTCCCCATTTGGTCGAAACTTCCTCTCCTCGCCGTCGACCATGATTCTAACCACCATTTTTGACACCGTCGGTCTCTTTCTTCTCTTGAGCTCCGGTGAGTGTGATTCTAGCTTTGGTTTGAGCTTAAATGGTCTTGATTTGCTTAGGTTTCGAATTTTCCATTTCGGTCATATTAGGGTTTTCGGTTTTTTTGAACTTGAAATTGATTGATTCATGAAAAATACCTTCACAAATTTTGATCCTAGTAGCTTAATCTACATTATGAATTTTTGTGGAATTTTTGGAGATTTTTTGAATTTTTGGGTATTTTTGAATATTTTAATATTATTTTCTAATTTTCGAAAATTAATTATTTAAATTATGAAATTTTGTTTTATGGTTAAATTAGGTGTTGAAATGAATTATAGGAATTTATTTGGAATTTTTATGAATTTCTAAGTATTTATTTTGAATTATTTAAGTTTATGGAAATTTTGGAAAATAGGGTTAAATGTGTTTTTATTTGAAATTAATTGGTAAATTGAGTTTAATTATTGATATTATTGATAAATATGTTGAGAAAATTAATTTTGGATAATTATACTATTTGTGGTGAATTTTTGAAGTAATTTTAATATATTTATATATATAGGGGTATTTTGGTAATTTTACCCTAAATTGGCTAAAAATGTAATTTAATTGGTTTTAATAGTTATTTAAGGTATAAAAATGATTTCTACAAATTATTTAGTATTTTTAACTAATTAAAACTATTTTTCGTGAATTATTTTCAATTATATATATAATATACGGTTTTACTAATAAAATGAGTTTTTATCGGTTTTTACAGTGTTTTAAGATTAATTACGTAATTTCTACGTATAAAATATACTTCTGTGATTTAAGGGTATTTTTGGTATTTCTGAATTGTTCTGTGATTGTGGACCCCGGTCGGTAGATTGTAGTCTGGAGTCCGACCGAGGGGTTGTGGTTGAGTGTTGAGCTTGTTTTTTGAAGTGTGTTTCTTTGCAGGGTCGGCTCTACTCTTTGAGTAAAGAGATGTCCATTTTACAGGGGAGGTTCTACCGAATTTTCGGTAGAATTCTCATAAAACGTGATGTCCGGTTGAACCCTAATTCTATTTCTGTGTCTAATATTCTAAATCGAATTCTAGGATTTTCTATTAGGCTTATTCTAATGTCAGTTATTTATTATTTGTCTAGTTGCACCGAGACCGAGGGCTAGTGGACCAGGCCCATCGGATCCATCTCGTAGAGCGCACTAGGGTGAGTTACTATTTTATATATATGTGCTTTAGGATGCATGATTTTAGAAATAAATGTTTCATTTTGACTAAATATGCATAAATAATGTGATTTGTATTTAAATATATTTTTGGTTTATATTAAATTATATGCATGTTTTATGAATAAATTATATTTAAAATATTTTTTAAATATATTTCTAGTTTAAATTGTAATTTAATTGGATTTATTTGACGTATATATACTCGAAATATACCTGATTTACTTTTGGTATATTTTCAGTATATATATGGTTTATGTTGTTATTTTATTTAATTTCATGCATCATTTATTTGTGAAGGAATATTTTATATTTATTAATGAAGGATATCGATAGAATGTGCTACCTAGTGGGCAGCACTAGGACCGAGTACGTACCGGTATGCTTATAACAAATAGGCTATACTACTAACTATTTATGGATATTGATTGGTTATGATTATTTGGTGTGTGAGATGTGATTTGGGGGTGTGATTGCTGGAGCTCAGTTGACCAAGTGTCTCGGGGCCAATCATACTGGCAGTTAGACTGCTGGAGCTCAGTTGACTTAGTGTCTCGGGGCCAGTCTACTCTCTAAATGGATTAAGTGAATATATTTGGATTAAGTGAGCCTGTATGGCTAGAGTGTTGTCTAACACTGTTTGAGGTTTCAATATCATAGGGTTCTATTTGATCCTTCATAAACGATGATTTTCAATGAAATAAATATATAAAGTGATTTTATTGCATCTGTGTGTATTTGCCTGTATATATATTTATATATATACTTTTGACTGTATGCATTGTCATTTAGTATGCATGTATATATATTATAGTAATTCACTTAGTGAGGTCTGACTCCCCTTCGTTGACTAATTTTTCAGGAGAGTCAACATCTTCAGACCTCAGTAGCAGGCCCATACGCCGGATTTCTTCCGTCCCGACTTCTTTGTGTAAACTGCTTACTTGAGTCTTATTTTTATAATCTAGACACTGCAGTAGTGGTAAATTAAATTGTGGGATTTTATGCATTTTATTTATGTGAGATATTGTATTATGTGAACTGGATTTGTATCAAAAGATTTATATATATGAGATGAGATTTAATTTAAATCCAGTTGGTGAAAATACTATTGTGATATTTATGATTTTCATTTTCGCTGCATTATATATATGGTTATTACCATTCCATGTTTATTTTATTTTATTCTTAGGCTTGCTACGGGTTCCGGATTCGAAAGAATTCCCGTTCCCTAGCGCCGGTCATGGCCCCTGTTTTGGGTCGTGACAGAATCAACCAAATCAAAGCTCAAAAAAATAAAAAAACCCTAAATGGCTGAAATTGAAAATTCAAAACCTAGGGAAATCTAGATCATTTCAAGTGAAACAAAACTTGGAAATGCACTCACTAGAGCTCAAGGAAGAGATAGAGACCGATGGCCGAAAAGTGCTTGATTGGCTTTAATGGCAACTTTCGACAACTCTATGAAAATCCGGCCAAACTCACTGGAAAAGGAAGCTTTGGACGTCGGGAATGGTTGGAAGGGAAGGTGGCACGCCAGGAGGCACACTGACGGTGAAGGAACGGACTTGCAGGCGATGGAAATGGCAAAGATCGATCGAGGAAGAAGGAGGAGTTGTCGATGACACACTGGTAATTATTTCAAACTTTATTTTAGTTATGAATATATATATATATATATATATATATATATATATATATATATATATATATATATATATATATCTACATTTATATTATTTTAATATATAATATAATACACACAATAAATATGCACCACACACATATTTTAATAATATATATACACATATATACATTTATACACACTTAATTAATATTAAAACCATATAATTTAATTTAATTTAATTAAAATAAACCCTAATTTAATTTAAATGCATGTATATGTATATATTTTATTCGACACTTTAAAATTATGCATGGACTCATGCAACTTCATAAAACAACTTAAAATAATTAATATTTATTTATTTACGTCTTAATTTTTCAAAAAATTTTATGTAAATAATTTAAAAATAATTAAAAATGACTTAAATAAATAATAAACTCATTAAATAATCATAAATATATATATAAATTATTAACACTGTATATCTCGATGCAGTTTAAAATTATTTAAAAGCTCAGGATATTACAATGCACTATGATGTTATGGTGTAGATTATATTGAGAAAAATCAGTTTGATAATGTGCATTGTAATTTAATTATTTATTGTAAGGTTTTAAAGTTTTTAAATTCCGCGTTTTCTTTTAATATTTATTACGAGATTCGATAGTTTTATACTTTCTCATTTCCTAATGCTGGTCACGTGCCCTAGGTTCGGGTTGTGACATTATTTTATATATATATATATATATATATATATATATATATATATATATATATATATATATATATATATATATTCGGGCGGGTTGAGAATAATTTTCTCTCCCCTGACTTGCGAATCGAAATCCAATTTACCCATGGATTATTGTTCGAATCAAACCATTTCTTCCGTTCGGATCAATCCGTGGCTGTATTTCGGGTCGGCAACTCGAACCGGACCAAGTCTTGCACATTCTTATATTTAATTTTTAAAGTTAAAGAGTACAATAAATGTTATTTAATTAAACTAAATGTGAAATTTATAATAGAAAATTTATAATATTATATGGCAAATTCACTCAAAAATTTTTCATTTATGAGCCATATTGTCAATTAATATTTTATTACCCGTGTTAGGTTATGTTATCACCCACATAATAATTAATAAGTTTTCAATACAGCAAAGATTACTGTATTAATTAAATTATCTTGCAAATTCTACCTTCTTTTTTTACCTGCCTCCACCGCCCATCCATCTGATATCTTACCTCCACAACACAAATTTACTGTATATAAAATAAAATGATTGCACGACAAAAATCTGAAGTCTAATTCTAAAGTGGTGGGTAAGTGGGACTCAATCGATTTAATTCTTCAAATGAATTAGCAGCAAGGAAGCACCTCTCTCTCTCTCCCTCAACTCCCAACTCAACTGTAATATATCATACGATCCATCCAATAACAATAATAGTTCTAATATCCACGTGCCTACCTCCATCGCCCCACATTTACCTTCATCATAGATTTTTGGAAAGCCACCCCGAGTGTCGGCACATTTACCAATCTCACTATTCCTATCAATCTCTTCACACCACTTGCCTCCGCTGCAACCACCACTTTTATTTTTTTTCATTCACTGAGCTTTAAGTGATTTAATTTTCCCCCGTCAGCATTCAAATGGTTTAATTCTTTGCCGCCATCACAGGATCAAGAAAACAAAAGGGGAGAATGCAAATTAAGCTACCTGTCGATCAATGTTCTATCAATATTAATTTGGTGCAAAACTAAACAAACATGTTAGAACATTAAGGCAATTCATATATATAGATATATGAACTGTGCCATATTACGTGTACGTATATGTATGTGACCAGAAACGAGAACGACAGAGATATGCGCAAGGAAATTAAATATGATTTATATATAGTAATTTATCATTTTATTTCTAAAATTTTCTGTTATAAATCAAACTAAACCAGAGCTACATATATAGATAATTATACAGAATTAAAAAAACGAACAAGTAAAAAATAAATTAAAAAAACAAAAGCTAATTAATCAGGTATGAATATGTATATGAACAAAATGAATACTCACTTTGTTAGTTTAGAGGGTGAAATTTTGACATTTTTAATTAGCTACACATGCATGATCATCTTTCTGCGAAGGTGGGTGGTTAAGCATGGACGCCCAGCTGCAATCTCCACTTCCTTTTTCTTCTTTCTCCATTTCCAACGACGTCCATAGACTTTCCTCAAACTTTTCCAAGGGAATATGATCAATGGATTCCATGCACGTTATTTCAGAGAAGCAGCATTGACCCAACAACTCATCGCTACTAGCGGCTGCGGTGTCGTGCATGAGAGACCAGGAAAACGAGTCCTCCAAAAACCATTCTTCTTCTTCTTGTAATGATGACGACGACGACGACGATGGTTTGGAGATCATACTTTTTTTAAGCCAGGGGAAATCAAATACCCCCAGTTCCAAATCATTATCTGATGATGATGATGATTCATAGGCGACGGCGGCCCCCTCTTGAATTTGCTCTCTGACTACGTGATCAATATCAAGATATTGCTTTTTGGCCGAGCTTTTAGCCTCTTCTCCTTGGTGATCTCTTCCTCTTTTGTTCTTCCCCCTCTCCATCAATGAACTGCTTTGTGTTTCTGTTTCTGCTTGTGTTGAGAGACAGAGAGAGATATGAACAAACGTTAATAATGTATTCACAAATATTAACATTGATGTAACTAATTAATGAAGAACTCTACAGAGTAGATACGATATGTAACATGCATGTATAAAATGTTCATCTATACATGGATGAATTAGAATCCAGAGAAAGCAGCACATACAATAATATTACAAGTGATGTGGGTGCCAATTTAAGTGCAGAAAGAACATTGCATGTGAAATACCTTAATCACCTCAATTATGAATAAATGATTGATGTTGGAGTGCAGGAGGAGGAGGAGGAGCTACGCCTGCGAATTCAATTGGATTTGTTAAAATGGAAAGGGAGGAGGAGCTACGTCTATCCGAATTCAATTAAGCTTTGCTCACACGCTACGCCCATTTTAAGCTAAACCGTTTCAACCGCACAAGCACACGGGCACGGCACACACACTACTATTTATATTTATTATTCTCTTCTCTTCTCTTCTGTCACGCTCACGCTGTTGCTTTTTGCTCTTTCTTATTTTTCAGCAACTCCAACAATATGGGGCTGGCCGGGGTTTGGGTTGTTTCCTCTTTTCCCGTTGATCCCCTTTTGTTTCCCTATTTTTAGTCATAATTCCAAAATAATTAAGGCCCTTGCTTTGCTTCCTCTCCTAATCTTCTTTCAACTCAACTAGATTTGGGAGTAAAACACTGACTTTCCTATCCCTTCTATTCATTTCAAAGCACTTGCACCAGAAACAAAAGTACCTTTAGCAGTTTTAAGTACTCTTCGGGGTTTAATCCAATTGCCATATGTGACAACAGTATAGTATGGCTTTATAGACATTATTGTGTTGTCTACATCTGAAATGATCGGGTTCCATATGATACCCATTTCCACTGCTACACTGCAGCCGTTGCGCAATCATACATCTCTGTTCTCATCCTTCATTAATTCATGGGAAAAGGTCCAAATTGGACCCTAAACTTTGGGCGAAATCTTACTTGGGCCCTTTATATTTTTTTCTCAAGTGGACCTTAATCTATCATGGCCAAACATGGACCCTTTGTCAACCGAACATGGACCCTTTGTCAATGTCACCGTTAAAAAAAAGTGATATAGCCTTAACTACTGTTAAAAGTTGATTACATGGCATGTGATACCCACCAAAGATCGTTATTGATTGTCCAACTCAATTATTTTGCATTAAGACTAATAAAAACCCTACAAAAAGTAGGTATTTTACCGCTTTAAAGCTAAAATCATTCCTTATTTACTTTAGACATGACATTAATTTGGGAAAGAGAAAATGTTTTTAACATCAGTAAAAGTGGATTTTTTAGTTTAATAAAAGACTAGTACCTTGATTGAAGGGATTAGTATGTTAATTGAATATTAGGGTTTATTAGGAGTAATAAAATTTGGCGATTTTTTTTACAGTAGTATATTGGTTATTATTGTATATGCATATCTTTTAAAAAAATGTACTTTTTATGCAACTATATTAAATTGCTAGTTGCTTTAATCAAAACAATTTTTAATATTTGGGTATTGAAATACGATTTGCATGCAGTATGAAGACTGTGGATTTGATATTTCATTATGGGGGTAAATAAGAGTTCAGGATTGAGTTGGTGTATGTTGATGGAGAAGCTGACAAATTGTGTAATTTTGATGTAGACTTCTTGAGTTTGCCTCATATGTTCAGATGTTTCATATTGATCTAGGCTATCCAAATGTTAACAAGTTATATGCACTGATACTTGGAAAGGCATTACATGATGGGTTATATTTATTAGTAGATGATGACAATATTAGGAAAATGGTTGAATACAGTCGAACAAACCCTGGGGTGCCAGAGGTTCATATTTATTGCCAATATGATGTTGATGTCCCATTATTTACTCCAGATGTTATGTTGATTGAACCTGATAATTATGATAAAAATGTATATGAAAAAAGGAATGAGAATGAAGTACATAATGATAAAGATATTAACAGTGAACCTGATACTCAATATAGTTGTGTGCAAGCTTTAGCTTAAGATGCAGGCTATGTTAGTAATAAATCTGCTAACTCAAATTTTAGTGGTTGGTATAAATCCACATTTAATGATCAATATGAGCCTCACATGAGTGAAGTTTTTGCTGAGGTAAATGTACAAGCTGAGGTGCAATTGGATGGTCCAACTGATAACAAGGCTGTTGCTAAATTGTAACTTGAAACTGATCATTAAAATATGCCTCTAATAGTTAAAGGGGATACAGGTGTTCAAAGGGCTCCGGATGTTGAAGTCGAGGCAGATGTTGAAGGGGCTATAGATGAGAAAGAGGGTGATGAGGAAGCAAGTGAAAATAGTGATGAGGATGAAGATGATTCTAATGATGAAGAATATGAAGAGGGTGAAAGTGAAGATGAAGAAGATGATGATGAGCTATATCATTTAAATGACAATGAGCTAGAAGTTATGATGCAAAGTAAAAAGAAGGTTAGGTATGATGTATATGATGACAATCCTCATTTCTTGCTCGGCATGACTTTCATTAATACTAATGAGGTTAAAAAAGTTATTGTTAAGTATAGTGTGGCAAAAGTATTCGATCTAAGACTTAAATCAAATGAGCGTATGAGGATTAAAGCACGCTGCAAATATCCAGGTTATATATAATTTTGTAATTAATTTTTTTCTTAAAATTTTATTTAGTTTTTCATAATTACTAACAGCTTCAATTTTGTTTACTAGTAGGTTGTCCTTTTGTTATACATATTTCTCAAGATGGAAAGAATGGGGGAATAAATGTTAAAACCCTTTAGCCGGAGCATAAGTATTATCGAGTTTTTAAAAACTCAAGGGCAAGTGCTGCTTTTTTAGTAAGTCACTTTAAGGATAAGATTTATAAGAATCCTAAAACCAAGGTTAAAGACATGGTTAAAGAAGTAAAGGAAAAAATGAGGTTAAAGGTTTCTTTAACTAAATGCAAGTGGGCAAAGAGATTAGTGATGAATGAGTTAAAAGGTAATTATATAGTTGAATTTGGTCAACTTGAAGCTTATGCTGATCAAGTAAAAAGAACCAATCCTGGCAGCTCTTGCGAGATTGATTTATGCAAAGAAAAGTTGAAAGAAGGCAAATGAGTGTTTAGATGAATGTTCATGTCACGACCCAAAACAGGGGCCATGACCGGCACTAGGGAACGAGAATTCTTTCAAATTGGGAACCCGTAGCAAGCCTAAAATAAAATAAAACATGCAATAGTAATAATAATAACACAATTAAATAAAATATTATGCAACAGAATAAAATCATAAATGTCAAAATAATAATTCCGTCAAACGAAATTAAATCGAATTCTCATCTCATATATAAATAAATCCTTTAATACAAGTTTCAGTTCAAATTCTTAAAATACATAACTCACAATTTATTTACAAATATTGCAGTGTCTAGATTATAAAAATAAAACTCAAGTGAGCAGTTTACACAAAGAAGCATGGGCAGAAGAAATCCAGCGTACAGGTCTGCTACTGAGGTCTGATGAAGAAGACTCTCCTGAAAAATGGTTAATAGAGGGGAGTCAGACCTCACTGAGTGAATTACTATAATATATATACATGCATACTAAATGAAAATGCATACAGTCAATAATATATATATAATATGTATGTATACAAGCAATTACACACAAATGCAATAAAATCATTTTATATATTTTTATTGAAAATCACTATTTATGAAGGATCAAATAGAACCCTAGAAAATCGCACCCTCAAACAGTGTTAGACAACATTCTAGCCATACAGGCTCACTTATTCTAATATAATCACTTGATCCATTTGGACAATAGACTGGCCCCGAGACACTAAGTCAACCGAGCTCCAGCAGTCTGACTGTTAGTGTGATTGGCCCCGAGACACTTGGTCAATCGAGCTCCAGCAATCACACTCCCAAATCATTTCACACATTAAATAATCAAATCCAATCAATATCCACAAATGATTAGTAATATAACCTAAATGCTATCAGTGTATCGGTACGTACTCGGTCCTAGTGCTGCCCGCTAGGTAGCACGTTCTATTGATATCCTTCATTAAAACATAAAACATACATTCATAAAAATAAATGATGCATGAATTTAAATAAAATAGCAACATAAACCATATATATACCAAAAATATACCAGGTATATTTCGAGTATATATACGTCAAAGGAATCCAGATAGATTACAAAATAAACTAGAAATATATTCAAAAACATTTTAAACCTAATTTATTAGCAAAAAATTCATATAATTTAAAATATACCAAAAATAAACTAAAGATAAACCAAAATAAACTAAAAATAAACTTAAGTACTAATTGAATTATTTATGCATAATTAATCAAAATAAAACATACATTTCTAGATCATGCACCCTAAAGCATATATATATAGAATAGTAACTCACACTTAGTGCGCTCCTCGAGATGGGTCCGATGGGCCTGGTCCACTAGGCCTCGGTCTCGGCGCAACTAAACATACAAAAATAACAGACATCAAAATAAACCTAACAGAAAATCCTAAAAACTTGGTCTAGAATATTAGAATAGAATTAGAATTAGGGTTTGACCGGACATCATGTTTTACGAGAATTCTACCGAAAATCCGGCAGAACCTCCCCTGTAAAATGGATATCTCTCTACTCAAAGAGTAGAGCCGGCCTTGCAAAGAAACATACTTCAAAAAATAGACACAGAAACACATCCACAACCCCTCGGTCGGACTCCAAACTACAGTTTACCGATCGGGGTCCACAATTCACAAAATAATATAGAAATACCAAAAATACCCTTATATCATAGAAATACATTTTATAAGTAGAAATTACATAATTAACCCTAAAACACAGTAAAAACTGATAAAAACTCATGAAATATCATAAATATATACAAAAATTATTAACACTACATATCCCGATGCAGTATTAAAATATTTAAAAACACAAGATATTACAGTCTTCCCCCCTTACAAGAATTCGTCCTTGAATTCCAGAAAGAAAATGATCACAAGATCAATAAGGGAAGAGATACGGGTAAAAAGCTCGCATCTCAGCTTCAGTCTCCCACGTATGCTCCTCAACTCTGTTGCTACGCCACAGAACCTTTGTCATGACCCAAAACAGGGGCTATGACCGACGCTAGGGAACGGGAATTCTTTCGAATCCGGAACCCGTAGCAAGCCTAAAAATAAAATAAACATGCAATAGTAATAACAACATCTCTTAATGCAGCGGAAATAAAATCATAAATATCAAAATAATAATCCACCACGGGATTTAAATCAAATCCATATCTCATATATATAAATAAATCCGTTAATACAAGTTTCAGTTCAAATTCTCAAAATACATAACTCACACGAATATAATACATAAAACCCATAATTTATTATAACTACTGTAGTGTCTAGATTATAAAATAAAACTCAAGACTCAGATAAGCAGTTTACAAAAAAAAGCCGGGGCGAAAGAAATCCGGCGTACAGGCTTTCTACTGAGGTCTGAAGAAGAAGACTCTCCTGAAAAATAGTCAACGGAGGGGAGTCAGACCTCACTAAGTGAATTACTATAATATATATACATGCATACTAAATGACAATGCATACCATCAATAGTATATATCTAATATGTATATATACAGGCAAATACACACAGATGCAATAAAATCATTTTCTATATTTTATTGAAAATCATCGTTTATAAAGGATCAAATAGAACCCTAGAATATCGCAACCTCAAACAGTGTTAGACAACACTCTAGCCATACAAGCTCACTTATTCCAAATATGGTCACTTGATCCATTTGGACAGTAGACTGGCCCCGAGACATTAAGTCAACCGAGCTCCAGCAGTCTGACTGTTAGTGTGATTGGCCCCGAGACACTTGGTCAACCGAGCTCCAGCAATCACACTCCCACATCATATCACATATCAAATAATCATATCCATTTAATATCCACAAGCAGGTTAGTAATATAGCCTAATGCTATAAACGTACCGGTACGTACTCGGTCCTAGTGCTGCCCACTAGGTAGCACGTTCTATTGATATCCTTTATTGAAATATAAAACATACATTCATAAAATAAATGATGCATGAATTTGAAATAAACAACAACATAAACCATATATATACTAGAAATATACCAAAAGTAAACCAGGTATATTTCGAGTATATATACTTCAAATAAATCCAATATATTTGCAAAATAAACTAAAAATATATTTAAAAACATTTTAAGTATAAATGTTAAATAAAGCATGCAAATAATTTACAATATACTAAAAATAAACCAAAGATAAACCAAAGATAAACTTAAAATAAACTTAAATACTAATCAAATTATTTATGCATATTTAGTCAAAATAAAACATACATTTCTTAATCATGCACCCTAAAGCATATATATATAGAATAGTAACTCACACATAGTGCGCTCCTCGAGATAGGTCCGACGGGCTTGGTCCACTAGCCCTCGGTCTCGGCGTAACTAAACAAACAATAAATGACAGACATCAGAATAAACCTAACAGAAAATCCTAAAAACTCGGTCTAGAATACTAGACACCGAAACAGAATTAGGGTTCGACATGACATCACGTTTTATGAGAATTCTACCAAAAATTCCATAGAACCTCCCCTGTGAAATGGACATCTCTCTACTCAAAGAGTACAGCTGGCCCTGCAAAGAAACACACTTCAAAAAATAGACACAGAAATACATCCACAACCCCTCGGTCGGACTCCAAATTACAGTCTACCGACCGGGGTTCACAATTCACAGAACAATTATAAAAATACTGAAAATACCCTTATATCATAGAAATTCATTTTATAAGTAGAAATTACATAATCAACCCTAAAACACATTAAAAACCAATAAAAACTCATTTTATTAGTAAAATTGTATATTATATATATAATTAAAAATTATTCATGAAAAATAGTTTTAATTAATTAAAAATACTAAATAATTTGTAGAAATAATTTTTATAGCTTAAATGACTATTAAAAGCAATTAAATTACATTTTTAGTCAATTTAGGGTAAAATTACCAAAATACCCGTATATATATAAATATACTAAAATTCTTTCAAAAATTCACCAAAAATAGTATAATTATCCAAAATTAATTTTCTCAATATATTTATCAATAATATCAATAACTAAACTCAATTAACCAATTAAATTCAATTAAAAACAAAATTAACCTAATTTTCCAAAATTTACATAAACTAATTAAATTCAAAATAAATACATAGAAATGCATAAAAATTCCACATAAATTTCTATAAATCATTTCAACACCTATAATTATCATAAAACACAATTTCATAATTTATGTAATTAATTTTCGAAAATTAGAAAATAATATTAAAATATTCAAAAATACCCAAAAATCAAAATAATCTCCAAAAATTCTAAAAAAATTCAAAAATGTAGATTAAGCTACTAGGATCAACATTTGTGAAGGAATTTTTCATGAATCAATCAAATTGAAGTTAAAAAAAATCAAGAACCCTAAAATGGCCAAATTGCAAAAATCAAAACCTAAGCAAATCTAGACCATTTTAAGTGAAACAAAGCTTAGAATCACACTCAACGGAGCTCAAAGAGAAGAAAGAGACTGGCGGTGTTGAAAACGGTGGCCGAAAACGTCGTGAACGATGGTGGCCAAAGTTTCGACTTCCCGAGCTAATTTCAGCCAAAACACGTCGGAATAGGGCGCTGCTGGTGGCGAGGAAGGCTGGAGAAGGAGGTGGCACGCTGGGAGGCACACCGACGGTAAGAAAACAACGTGACAGACGGTGGAACGGCGATGGAGGCAATCGGGGAAGAAGGAGGAAGAGTCGGGGGCAGAATTGTAATTTTCCAAAAATTTGATTTTTTGACATATTATATGTATATATATATATACTTTACACTATATATTAAAATAATATAAAATCACACACATTAAATATACACCACACACATATAATTTAATATTTTAATAATTTAATACTAAATAAAAATAATTAAATAACAATAAAACTAATAAATAAATAATAAAATAATAGGGTAATTAATCAAACCCTAATTAAATAAATAAGTACACATATATACGGTGTTTAGTATTTTAAAAATATATATGAGTTCATGCAAGTCCATAAATCTAACTAAAATAATTAATGGTAAATTATTTACGTGAAAATTTCCTCGAAAATGCAAGTCCTGGGAAAATTTTACGTAAAGCACTTAAAATAATATACAACAATTAAAATAAGTTTTAAATACATATCAACTCGTAAAAATATCATAATATATATACAAAATTATTAACACTGCATATCCCGATGCAGTATAAAAATATTTAAAAACACGGGATATTATAACCTTGACCATCGGAATCTGCTTCGACCGCAACTGTCGAACTTGATAGTCAACGATCGCCATAGATTCTTCCATAAATGTCAAATCTTCACTCACTTCTACATTGTCGAACTGTAACAAGTGTGAAGGGTCTGAGATATACTTCCTCAGCATCGAGATATGAAACACCGGATGCACTTGCGACATACTTGGAGGCAAAGCCAACCGATATGCAACAACGCCAACTCTCTCCAGAATCTCAAACGGTCTGATATATCTCGGTGTCAACTTACCCTTCCTGCCAAATCTCATAACACCCTTCATCGGAGATACCATCAGAAAAATAAAATCCCCGATCTGAAATTCCACATCTCTGCACCTAGGATTCGCATAGCTCTTTTGTCTGCTAACTGTGATCTCTAATCTATGCTTAATCACGGTGACTTTCTCTGTAGCATCCCGAACCATCTCAAGTCCAATCAAAGCTCTCTCACCAACCTTATCCCAACTCAAAGGGGATCTACACTTCCTTCCGTACAACGCCTCGTACGGTGCCATGCCAATACTGCTATGGTAGCTGTTATTATATGCAAACTCTACGAGTGGCAAATGATCATCCCAGCTACCTCCCAAATCCAGGACACACATCCTCAACATATCTTCCAATGTCTGGATCATCCTCTCAGACTGACCATCTGTCTGAGGATGAAAAGCAGTAATGAAGTCTAACCTAGTGCCCATCGCTTCCTACAACTTCTGCCAAAAATGAGAGGTAAACACTGAACCTCTATCTGATACAATGGACATAGGTACTCCATGAAGGCACACAATATGCTTCACATATAGCTTCGCCAATCTAGCTACAGAATAGGTGGCTTTCACAAGCAAGAAATGTGCAGACTTCATCAACCTGTCTATAATCACCCAGATGGAATCGTATCCATCCTTAGAACGAGGCAAACCTACCAAAAAATCCATAGCTATCCTTTCCCACTTCCACTCGGGAATAGAAAGAGGCTGAAGCTTCCCAGAAGGCTTCTGATGTTCAGCTTTCACTTGCTGACACGTCAGGCAATTAGCAATATAATCAGCAACATCCTTCTTCAATCCATCCCACCAGTATAAGTCTCTAATACTGTGGTACATCTTAGTAACACCCGGATGTACGCTATAAGCTGTAGAATGTGCTTCCTCTAGGATCTCTTCTCTCAAATCATCCACATCAGGAACATACAATCTACCACTGATCCACAACACACCATTATCATCAAGTGTGAAATCAGTGAACTTCCCTGATTGAACATTCTCTGCAAGCTCTTCTAGAATAGGATCTCGGCTCTGAGCTGCTTTAATCCTATCCCTCAGTACAGATCGCACCTTAAATTGAGCTAGCAGTCCACCTGATCTACTTATCTTCATCATCAGACCTTGATCCACCAACAGATGCAACTCCTGGATCAACGGTCTCCTCTCAACACTGATGTGAGCAAGACTGCCTGAGGACTTTCTACTCAAGGCATCTGCTACTACATTAGCCTTGCCCGAATGATATAAAATCTCACAGTCATAATCCTTTAATAATTCCAACCATCTCCTCCACCTCAAATTCAGATCTCGCTGCTAGAAAATGTACTTAAGGCTTTTATGATCAGTAAATATCTCATAAGTCACCCCGTACAGATAATGTCTCTAAATCTTCAGAGCAAAGATCACTGTAGCCATTTCAAGGTCATGTGTAGGATAGTTCTGCTCATGCTTCTTCAATTTCCTTGAAGCATAGGCTATCACCCTTCCATTCTGCATTAACATATAACCAAGGCCAACTCTAGAGGCATCACAATAAACTATGAACTTGTCCACACCATTAGGCAAAGCTAACACTGGTGCTGTGGTTAATTTCTCCTTCAACAACTGGAAACTATTCTCACAAGCTTCTGACCACTCGAATCTAACATTCTTCTGAGTCAAGCGAGTCATAGGGGCTGCAATTCTAGAAAAATCTTACACAAATCGCCTATAATACCCAGCTAAACCTAGAAAACTCCGAATCTCAGTAACAAAAGTCGATCTAGGCCACTCAGACACTGCTTCAATCTTTTGTGGATCAACTTGGATACCTTCTTTAGACACTACTTGTCCAAGAAAAGAAACACTCTCTATCCAGAAATCACACTTCGAGAATTTAGCATAAAGCTGATGATCTCTCAGTGTCTGTAGTACAATCCTCAAATGATATACATGCTCCTCCATACTCCTTGAATAAACCAGTATATCATCGATGAAGACTACCATAAACTGATCCACATATGGTCTGAATACCCTGCTCATCAGGTCCATAAAAGCTGCTGGTGCATTAGTCAAACGAAAAGACATCACCAAAAACTCATAATGGCCATATCGAGTGCAGAATGCCATTTTAGGAACATTGGCTTCACTAATCAGTAGCTGATGATAACCCGACCTCAGATTAATCTTAGAAAAGAACTGTGCACCCTGTAGTTGATCAAACAAGTCATCTATCCTCGGGAGAGGATACTTATTCTTCACTATTACCTTATTTAGCTCTTTGTAGTCAATGCACAGTCTTAGGGTACCATCCTTCTTCTTCATAAACAGGACTGGTGCACCCCAAGGAGAAACACTAGGTCTGATAAAACCCTTATTCAATAACTCTTACAACTACTCCTTCAACTCTATAGGAGCCATTATATAAGGTGGCATAGATATAGGAGTAGTACCTGGAACCACATCTATACAGAATTCAATCTCTCTGTGATGTGGTAAACCTGGCAACTCCTCAGAAAAAACATCAAGAAACTCACAAGCAATAGGAACATCTGTGAGTGACAACTTCTCCACTGAAGTATCCCTGACAAATGCCAAATATCCCTGACAACCTTTCCTTAATAACTTCCTAGCCGTAATAGCAGAAATAAGATTCTGAGGTGCTGAACTCCTATCACCCATAAACTTAAAATCTTCTTCATTAGGAATTCTGAATGTCACCTCTTTATTATAACAATCTACCACGGCATAGTGCTGAGATAACCAGTCCATTCCTAGAATAACATCAAACTCCATTATATCCAACAGAATCAAATCAGTGGGTAATTCTCTACCTCCCAGGAGAACTGGATAACCAGAAAGAATAATATCGGTGTCCAAGGAATCGCTTAGAGGAGTGGCAACAGAAAAAGGAAAAGCCATCCTCGAAGCTTGTGAACAAGACTTGAAAGCAAAAATAGGAGAAACAAACGAATGCGTGGCACCCGGGTCAAACAAAACCCATGCATCCAGGTAACAAATAGAAACAATACCTACCACGACTACATTAGATGCCTGAGCATCCTGCTGAGTAAGGTGGAAGACTCTAGCCTGTCCTCGACCTCCCTGCTGACTGGTAGAAGCCTGGCCAACACCTCTGGCACCTCCTCTAGTACCTCTACCATGACCCTGTTGTGGAACAAGCTGAGTGGAACTTTGATGCTGGGCTAGAGGTAACTGAAATGGAACTGGTACAGTACTAGCAATCGACTGCTGTGGAAATCACGGAATCTGCGGCTGTTGATACCCGAAATAAGTACACGATCTGCCAAAATGTCCTGTCTGCCCGCATCTGAAGCATGTCAGTGGTGTCAGGTAATGCAGTCCCTGATGGACTCTACCGCAGGTCTGGCAAACATTGGCAGCTAATCCAGAACTACGACTACTGCTACTGCTCAAAGCACCTGACCCAAATCTGAACGACCTACGCTGACCTCCACGGCCATGTCTACTGCTCCGATGCACTCACTGCTGCTGCCACTGACTCTGCTGAGTTGGACCTTGTTGTTAACTACTTGAACCAACATGAAAACTCGAATACGGAGTAGCTTGCAATCCACTCGACTGAACTCCCAGCTCGTAATAATCAGGCATCGCTCCCTGCCTAACTAGCCTTAGCTCAATCTCCTTGGCCATCTCAATCACAGACTCCAGAGTAAGGCCTGCTGTCGATATACCAGCAAATGCTGAACCCAATCCAATGATGTAGGTAGTAACCGTGAAATACTAATCTCGTATCAGATCCTCTGCATATCTACCCAGCTGGAGAAACTCTCGAGTGTACTCCTCTACAGATCGATCACCGTGAGAAATGCTGGTCAACCGAAGATGATAGCTCATACGGAGAGGCTCTGGATAAAATCTCCTCATAAATCGCTCTCGAAACTGAGCCCAGGTCATCGTCATCATATAGGGCTGGATCATCTGAATGAACCAATCTAGGGCTGGTCCCTCGACAAATAACTCGACGATCATGATCCGCTGATACTCGGTGTGAGCAGTTCGAGTCTGAGTCTCGATCACATGTAGAAAGTCTAACGGGTCAGAAGTCCCATCAAATGCAATCCTGCCAACTCTTGCATAAAATAGAGCTGCCTCAAGGTCAGACATGCCCTGCTGATAGGCAGGCTGAACAGGCTGAACAACTGGAGGAACAGGAACATCAAATTCAGGCTCTACAGGCTCTTCGTCCTGTAACTCTCTCTGCCTACGGCAACCTGCCGCTCCTCGAGGTCTACCTTTGCCATGACCTCTACGTCTAACTGGTTGCTCACGAGGTAAAACCTCATCCTGAAAAGATTCATCATCCTCAGCCTTAACGACCGGTGGAGCGACACGCGCTCGCCTCCTCATTCTGAAAAGACAATAGAACGATTCAGAAAAAATAGACAATGGAAGAATAATGCAGAAAACTAAAGCAAGGAATACTTATTAAGACGTACTCAAACCTAATTCACTGCAGTAGTTACCAAAAGAAAACACAACTTGAAAACTATGGCCACGACTCACATAACTAAGCCCTGACACAGAACTCCGCTCTGATACCAACTTTGTCACGACCCAAAACAGGGGCCATGACCGACACTAGGGAACGGGAATTCTTTCGAATCTAGAATCCGTAGCAAGCCTAAAATAAAATAAAACATGCAATAGTAATAATAATAACACAATTAAATAAAATATTATGCAGCAGAATAAAATCATAAATGTCAAAATAATAATTCCGTCAAACGAAATTAAATCAAATTCTCATCTCATATATAAATAAATCCTTTAATACAAGTTTCAGTTCAAATTATTAAAATACATAACTCATAATTTATTTACAACTACTGCAGTGTCTAGATTATAAAAATAAAACTCAAGTGAGCAGTTTACACAAAGAAGCCGGGGCGGAAGAAATTCGGCATACAGGCCTGCTACTGAGGTTTGATGAAGAAGACTCTCCTGAAAAATGGTCAACAGAGGGGAGTCAGAAATCACTGAGTGAATTACTATAATATAGATACATGCATACTAAATGACAATGCATACAGTCAACAATATATATATAATATGTATGTATACAAGCAATTACACACAGATGCAATAAAATCATTTTATATATTTTTATTGAAAATCACTGTTTATAAAGGATCAAATAGAACCCTAGAAAATCGCACCCTCAAACAGTGTTAGACAACATTCTAGCCATACAGGCTCACTTATTCCAATATAATCACTTTATCCATTTGGACAGTAGACTAGCCCCGAGACACTAAGTCAACCGAGCTCCAGTAGTCTGACTGTTAGTGTGATTGGCCCCGAGACACTTGGTCAACCGAGCTCCATCAATCACACACCCAAATCATTTCACACATCAAATAATCAAATCCAATCAATATCCACAAATGGTTAGTAATATAACCTAAATGCTATCAGCGTACCGGTACGTACTCGGTCCTAGTGCTGCCCACTAGGTAGCACGTTCTATTAATATCCTTCATTAAAACATAAAACATACATTCATAAAAATAAATGATGCATGAATTTAAATAAAATAGCAACATAAACCATATATATACCAAAAATATACCAAAAATAAACCAGGTATATTTCGAGTATACATACGTCAAAGAAATCCAGATAGATTACAAAATAAACTAGAAATATATTCAAAAATATTTTAAACCTAATTTATTAGCAAAACATGCATATAATTTAAAATATACCGAAAATAAACTAAAGATAAACCAAAATAAACTAAAAATAAACTTAAGTACTAATTGAATTATTTATGCATAATTAATCAAAATAAAACATACATTTCTAAACCATGCACCCTAAAGCATATATATATAGAATAGTAACTCACACTTAGTACGCTCCTCGAGATGGGTCCGATGGGCCTGGTCTATTAGGCCTCGATCTCGGCGCAACTAAACATACAAAAATAACAGATATCAGAATAAACCTAACAGAAAATCCTAAAAACTTGGTCTAGAATATTAGACACAGAATCAGAATTAGGGTTTGACTGGACATCACATTTTATGAGAATTCTACCGAAAATTCGACAGAACCTCCCCTGTAAAACAGACATCTCTCTACTCAAAGAGTAGAGCCGGCCCTGCAAAGAAACATACTTCAAAAAATAGACACAGAAACACATCCACAACCCCTCGGTCGGACTCCAAACTATAGTTTATCGATCGGGGTCCACAATTCACAAAACAATATAAAAATACCAAAAATACTCTTATATCATAGAAATACATTTTATAAGTAGAAATTACATAATTAACCCTAAAACACAGTAAAAATCGATAAAAACTCATGAAATATCATAAATATATACAAAAATTATTAACACTGCATATCCTGATGCAGTATTAAAATATTTAAAAATACGGGATATTACAGTTCGTATGCTTCAATGCCTTGGTGTAGATAGGAGTTTCTTAAAGAGAAAAGTTAAGGGAAAAGTTTAGTGGATGTAGGTAAGGATGGTAATAATTAGATTTTTCCTATGGCTTGGTCTGTGACGGACATGGAAAATAAAGTAAATTGGAAGTGGTTCATGCAATGGCTTGTCAAAGTGTTTGAAATAAAAGATGAAGGCAAATCATTAACGATTATTTCAGACATGCAAACACTTAGTTATTTTCTTAAAATTAAAGCTAATTAGTTAAATTCAGTTTTCATTTACTAACAGATGTAAGTGTAATATCCCGAGTTTTTTTAAAAATATTTTTATACTACATCGGGATATGCAGTGTTAATAATTGTTGTATATAATATTGATATTTTATGAGTTTGTTATTTAATTAAAGCTTATTTTAATTATTTTATATTATTTTAAGTGCTTTACGTAAAATTTTTTTGGGACTTGCATTTTCGGGGAAATTGATACGTAAATAATTTAATATTAATTATTTTAAATAATTTTACGGACTTGCATGAACTCATATATATTTTTAAAGTGCTAAATAAAGTTTATATATGTGTATATATTTAAATTAAACTAGGGTTTAATTAATTACCCTAATTTTTATTATTTATTATTAGTTTTAATATTATTTAATTATTTTTTTTAGTGTATAAATTATTAAAAATATTAAATTATGTGTGTGGTGTGTATTTAATATGTGTGGGAATATATATTATTATAATATATAGTTTGAATATATATATATACATACATACATACCTAATTAATTATCAAAAATATAAAGTTTGATTTATTTACGTTCTTGCCATCGGCTCCTTCTTCAACCCGATGCACGCCCTACCACCATCATCGCTGTATTTCAAGCTCTTCCCTTGCCGTCGGTGTGCCTCCCGGCATGCCACCTCCTTCCTCAGCCTTCCCCACCACCTGTTGCAGTCATTTTCGACGTCGGGAAGCTTGTTTTGGCTGGAGAATCCGAAACTCTTCTCAACGTCGATGAAGCCGATTCCGGCCACCTTTTTTGACATCGCAGGTCTCTATCTTCTCCTTGAGCTCCAGTGAGTGTGATTCCAAGCTTTGTTTCACTTAAAATAGTATAGAATTGCCTAGGTTTCGATTTTGCAATTTTGGCCTATTAGGGTTTTCAAATTTTTTTGAGCTTCAATTGATTGATTCATGAAAAATTCCTTCACAAATGTTGTTCCTATTAGCTTAATATTCATGTGTGAATTTTTGTAGAATTTTTGGAATTTATTTTGATTTTTGGGTATTTTTGAATATTTTATTATTATTTTCTAATTTTCGAAAATTAATTATTTAAATTATGAAATTGTGTTTTATGGTAATTATAGGTGTTGAAATGAATTATATAAATTTATTGGAATTTTTGTGGATTTTTATGTATTTATTTTGAATTTATATAGTTTATGTAATTTTGGAAAAATAACGTTAATTATGTGTTTAATTGAAATTAATTAGTTAATTGAGTTTATTTAGTGATATTATTGAAAAATATGTTGAGAAAATTAATTTTGTGCAATTATATTATTTTTGGTGAATTTTTGGATTAATTTTAGTATAATTTATATATATAGGGGTATTTTGGTAATTTTACCCTAAATTGGCTAAAAATGTAATTAAATTGGTTTTAATAGTTATTTAAGGTATACAAATAATTTCTAAAAATTATTTAGAATTTTTAACTAATTAAAACTATTTTTCGTGAATTATTTTCAATTATATATATAATATACGATTTTTCTAATAAAATGAGTTTTATCAGTTTTTACTGTGTTTTAGGGTTAATTATGTAATTTCTACTTATAAAATGTATTTCTATGATATAAGGGTGTTTTTGGTATTTCTGTATACTCTGTGAATTGTGGACCTCAGGTCGATAAGCTGTAGTTTGGGGTTCCGACCCGAGGGATTGTGATGTGATTCCGTGTCTATTTTTCAAAGTGTGTTTTTTTGCAAAGGCCGGCTCTACTCTTTAAGTAGAGAGATGTCCATTTTACAGGGGAGGTTCTGCCCGATTTTTGATAGAATTCTCATAAAACGTGATGTCCGGTCGAATTCTGATTTTTAATTCCGTGTCTAGTAATCTAGATCGAGTCTTTAGAACTTCTATAGATGTATTCTGATATTCTGTGGTCGTTTGCTTGTTTAGTTGCGCTGAGACTGAGGCCTAGTGGACCAGGCCCATCGGACCCATAACGAGGAGCGCACTAATTGTGAGTTACTATTCTACATATATATGCTTTAGGGTGCATGATTTAGAAATGTATGTTTTATTTTGATTAATTATGCATAAATAATTCAATTAGTATTAAGTTTATTTTTAGTTTATTTTGGTTTATCTTTAGTTTATTTTCGGTATATTTTAAATTATATGCATGTTTTGCTAATAAATTAGGTTTAAAATGTTTTTGAATATATTTCTAGTTTATTTTGTAATCTATCTGGATTTCTTTGACGTATATATACTCGAAATATATCTGGTTTACTTTTGGTATATTTCTAGTATATATATAGTTATTGTTACTATTATATTTAAATTCATGCATCATTTATTTTTATGAATGTATGCTTTATATATTAATGAAGGATATCAATAGAACGTGCTACCTAGTGGGTAGCACTAGGACCAAGTACGTACCGGTACGCTTATAACATTTAGGCTATATTACTAACCATTTGTGGATATTGGTTAGATATGATTATTTGATGTGTGATATGATTCGGGAGTGTGATTGTGGGAGCTCGATTGACCAAGTGTCTCGGGGCCAATCACACTGACAATCAGACTGTTGGAGCTTGGTTGACTTAGTGTCTCGGGGCTAGTCTACTGTCCAAATGGAATAAGTGAATATATTGGAATAAGTGAGACTGTATGGCTAGAGTGTTGTCTAACACTGTTTGAGGTTGCGATTTTTCTAGGGTTCTATTTGATCCTTCATAACCAGTGGTTTTCAAACAAAATATATAAAAATAATTTTTATTGCATCTGTGTGTATTTGCCTGTATATATATTTATATATATACTATTGACTATATGCATTGTCATTTAGTATGCATGTATATATATTATAGTAATTCACTCAGTGAGGTCTGACTCCTCTCCGTTGACTATTTTTCAGGAGAGTCATCGTCTTCAGACCTCAGTAGCAGGCCTGTACGCCGGATTTCTTCCGCCCCGGCTTTATTATGTAAACTGCTCACTTGAGTTTTATGTTATGATCTAGACACTGCAGTAGTCGTAAAAATTGTTAAAAAATATTGTATTAAATTTGTATGAGTTATGTATTTTAAGAATTTGAACTGGATTTATATTAAAAGAGTTTATTTATATATGAGATGAGGATTTGATTTAATTTCATTTGGTGGAAATATTATTTTGATGTTTATGATTTTATTCCGCTGCATAATATTTTACTTAATTGTGTTGTTATTATTTCTATTGCATGTTTTATTTTATTTTAGGTTTGCTACGGGTTCCGGATTCGAAAGAATTTCCGTTCCCTAGCACCGGTCATGGCCCCTGTTTTGGGTCGTGACAGTAAGCTTGTGTAGGGTTTGTTGCAAGTTGTTTCTAAAGTGCTTCCCCAAACTGAGCATCAATGGTGTGCCCGACATATATATGAAAACTGGTTTAAGAAATCGACTAGGGGAAAGATTATTTTTTTTTATTTGTGCATGGAGCACATATCCACAGGAATTTAAAGATAATTTAAAGATCTTAAGTGAGTTGAACAAGAAGGCAGCTGAAGATTTATTAAAATACAATCCTACTAATTGGTGTAGAGCCTTTTTTTGTAGTAGATGTTATTCTAAAATGGTGGACAACAATATGTGTGAGTCCTTTAATGTAAGTATCCTAAATGCAAGGTTCAAACTAATAGCGAGTATGTTCACATAAGGAAAGTTGTCATGGAGAAAATAGCTTCACACAAGCTTGAGGCTAAAAAGTGGCTATGTGGTTGGAGTCCTAATTGTATGGCTAGATTCCAATAGAATAAGGAAAATGCTTGTGGATGTGAAGTTATATTTAATAGGGATGAGGGTTTTGAGGTTAGTGATGGTCCGAAAAGGCATATAATTTTCCTTCAAAAGAAGATATGTACCTGCAAGGCATGGGATATTACAGGTATCCCATGCTGTCATGAAATATGTGCAATGACATATGCCGAAATGGATCCTATATCTGAGATAGCCGAGTGGTACCATTGATTAAGGTATGTTGCAGCATACCAGTATCTAATGCAACCAATGCTGGGAAAAAGATTCATGAAATGCGATAACTTTCAACCAATAGAGCCTCCACTTGCAACTAATATGCCTAGAAGACTAAAGGTAAAGAGGTTTCGAAGCCAAAATGAGCCCACTAAGAAGGAAAATTATGGAAAATTGTCCAAAAAACGCAGTAGGATAACGTGTACCAATTGCAAGTAAGAAGGGCACAATAAAAAAAGTTGTGTACAAGTATGTATCTCCTTATTTTGAAATTCAGATTTTTTTCTTTAGTATCAGTACTTGAAATCTGATTTAACTATGTAGCAAGCAACAAGAAATTTCCAAGCTACATATGTGTTGATCAGTCAAAAGGCAAAGGCCAAGTTTTAGTTGTAAATGATAGTATAAGTAAAGGCAAAGAAAAGTTGTAAGTAAGGAAAAAGTGAATGATATAAAGGCTATAAAGAGGCAGGAACGTGCCTATGGATGTTTGTTTGATGAATCAACTAGTAGTTTAACATATGATGTGAGCTTATTAATTCCTTTTTTTTTTAGCAATAATTAGTTTTTATTGATGACAGTAAACCTTGCCTCATGTGTGTGTTGTTTTAAATTGTGTCAGCCTGGTCTGCAGACAAAAAGAATGATTTTATCTGCACCAGAGGCTGCTGTTAAAAGTACAATGAATTTAAACTAAGATCCATAAATCTATTTTCCATTTCCAGATGAACGAAAGTTGAGATAAAGAAGATGAAGGGCTTTTTCCGCACATAGTTAGCCAATAAGGAAAATTACTTTTCAATGTGATGGTGAAAAGGTGAGATAGCCTAGAAATCTGCCATTTAAGCCACCAAGCTTACAATGGGTGGTTTTGAATGCTTAACCACCAGGCAGTTAGAGGAACAAAGGGAGAAACGAATTAGATAGCTATAGAGGGATTCTAAATTAACAACAATTGAATAAGATGCTAAAACAATGAAGATTTGTTATTAGAGGATTTTGTTCTTATAGGAACTCGATGATTTTTTATATGAATCAAGTTCCTCAGGAACTTCATGCTTGAAATTATAGTACTTTTTGTTTGTCTTTTTTGGCTTCAGGACATGTGGCTCATTTAGTGTATGTTAATTGATGCCTATGTTAACAACTAAGACTCTGATTAGGTTTATGTATATTTTGTGTTGCCTAAGTGAGTAACTCAGCCTCTGTTGAAGTTTAAGACTCTGATTAGATTATATGGTTCAATGAGATAGGTGGATTGTTAAAGCAATGGCATTATGATGCTTAATGCAATTTATGGTTTAAGTTTTCTACATATTGTATATTGAATTTGTGTACTAGATTGTTTCCATGATTTCGTGCTTTGTTATAGTATGCAAAATCAAGATTAGTTTTTGTAGAAATCAAACTAATTGCATGCATACATTTTTTCATAAATAAAAAAGATGGAGGCATAATCAGAGATTTCCACTTAATATTAACAACTTTCCATTACAAATGAAAATAACATCCAACATTTAACATATTGTATCACTTGCCAAATTATCTAAACACAATAAAAAAACATAACACAATCCAAGACACTAAAATAGCAACATATGCTGCTTTCAGTTTAATTTTCAAATTTTCAACTTTCAACTTATCATTTTTTTGCATCTCATTCCTACTCAGCTTTAACATCCGAACATTTGCAACAATGCCATCAATCTGTTTTGAACTCATCCCAATTGCATCAACCTCACATCTTCTCAATAATTTTTTATTTTCCTCATTCAATCTATTTCTTTCATTTTTCAACGAATTTATCACCTCTTTCGCCTTTATGCACATGTCTCCATCATACCATGTAAAATGATCACAGCCCTTTTTTGGAACTCTTTCTTTCGGTGGCTACAATTAACCAACCAATTACCCGTATCAATTACAAGATAAAGATCCACATTTAATGCAACTCAAAATGCAAAATTCAATGAACTTACAATGTAATTTGGGCATCTAAAAAATCTTCGACCAGGGTTATAGTCAATCCATGATGTCCAGAGCACCTCTTGAGCACCACAATGACATCTTCTTTCACCTCTTTGCAATTGCATCAAACGACGTCTTCTTGTTGATGAAGACGTTCTTGTAGACAATTGTAATAAAGACATCTTCCAAATTGATGCTTCCAAATTCCTATCAACGTTGCTCTTAACCTTAATGCTTCACCTCTGTTCAAATTACAACCTACGAGCTTGATGATAAGATAACTATGGTGCAATAATGGCGAGTTTTGGTTTTTGCACTTTTAATCAAAGATTTCAATTGATACCTAGGGTTTTAAAAGTTATGAATAAATTGGGATTTAACCGTTATAAAGAAGATAAGAGGAAAGTAAGTGGATTCCACCATCCATGTCATCAATTTTCCAATTATTTGATACCACGTTTCATGTCCTTCAAGCCACGTCATTTTTTTTAATGGTGAAATTGACAAAGGGTCCATGTTGGGCCAAACTTGATAGATTAAGGTCCATTTGGAAACCAAAAAAATATAAAGGACCAATATGAGATTTGGCCCAAAGTTTAGGGTTCAATTTGGACCTTTTCCCTTAATTCATTGCTACATAATTTGGCAATTCCCAGCCCCACCATAAACATAGGAGCAGATTCATTCGCCTTTCCTGTTTGTAAAATTGCAGCTGTCGTCATTATCATATTAACACTAATATTTTTGTCCATACCTTAAAAGACTCCCTCCAAACTGTGTCTGGGTGCCTTGCTGATTGATGATGACTCTGGAGAAAATGACCAGCATGCACCACCCTCATCTTTCGAGCCTAAATCAGGCTTCTTCCGGTTCTGTAGCATTTCTGCACCACCTACTCCCTCCACTGCAGGCCGCCTGCTTATGCATTCTGTTTAGACTAACCCCAGTAGAAGAAATGTATAATTTCAAATTAAAAGGGTTAATCCTCAAATTACAAATCTATTCTCCTTCACCCCAAATTCCTCTTTCAAAGATGATGGATGAAAACAGAAGCAAACTTTCAAGTCCTGACAAGCTAGTTCAGAAACTAGCACCTCAGATTCCTCTCTTCAAAGACCACTCCTCAGTACACCTCAAACATTAGCACTACCAGTAGTCCCCACAAGAACAGAGGCCATCACGGAAATGATGGAATCTATTTGTGTCCCTCACAATAATCTCCCTGTCCTCCAGCTTTGACACAAACTTAAATGCTGAATGGCAATCACCACAAACTCTGATATTCTTCTTGATGCAGATAGTGGATCCAGGAGGCGTTTTGAGAAGTGCAAATGCTAAAGCAAGCTTCTCACTATGATACTGCAACTTTTCCTCCCTCTCCTGCTGGTCCACAAACAAGAGCACATGGCTAGTATCAGGGCTATACCCAATCTCCTTGATCTTCTTACCAATTTTTTCCCACATCTTACGAATCTCCTCTCTCTGTGGGTGGGCATCATCATCTGCCACAAACATGTGCACAGCATTTTGGATCTCCACCCAGCTACAGGCAGGTTCCTTCTTTACTTTGCTCTGTCTCATCATCTTCCTCACCTTTGCAGCATCACTCCATCTACCAGCAGAGGCATAGATATTATAAAGCAACATGTGGGTCCCTGAATCATGAGAATGAAGCTCAAAAATGCGTTCAGCGGCGTAAGTACCCAATTCCATATTCTTATGCATCCTAGAAGCATTAAGTAACGCCCCCCATAGAGCAGCATTGGGGGCAATTGGCATTTCTTTTATGAACTTCTCTGCCTGCACAAGTTGGCCAGCCCGACCAAGAAGATCAACAACAGTAACATAATGTGAAATTAGTGGCTCCACCTTGTACTTCTTCATTAGATTGAAATAGTGGAGTCCTTCAGCCAAAAGCCCCGCATGGCTACAAGCAGTAAGGACACACAGGAAGGTTATATCATTTGGTGCAATTCCAATCCTCAGCATTTCTTTAAACATTTGCAAAGTTGTTTTCCCAAGTCCATGTTGTGCATATCCAGCAAGCATAGAATTCCAAGAAACAAGATCTCGTTTCGTCAACCCATCAAAAACTTTCTTTGCATCCTCAAGGCTGCCAGATTTTGAATACATGCGCAACAAAGTATTACCAACAAAATCAACAAGCTTGGCACCCGACTTTATTAGAAGGGCGTGAACCCATTTGCCTTGCTCCAGAGATCCAATGCCCGCACATGCAGTAAGAAGAATAGAATACGTGAACTGAGTAGGTATAATATTTTCCCTCAGCATTTTAGAGAAGAAACAAAAAACGCGATCTTGGTCACCCTGCCTAGCATAACCAGCAATCAAAGCATTCCAAGACACCTCATTCTTGTTAGCCAGACCATCAAAAATAAAGAGAGCTTCTTCCGTATCACCATTCCTAGCATAGAGGTCCAGAAGGGCACTACCCACATAAACATTGCAACTGTAACCATACTTGATGCAAAAGGCATGAAGCAGCCTACCAGCATGTGAGTCCCCAGAAGAAGACTTCAATAAGGCGGATAAGGTGAAATGATTGGGTTGGAAGCCAAGCCTTAACATGTGAGGGAACAAACGAAGCGCATCCTCAGGTCGATCATGCTGGGAATATCCAGTGATCAAGGCAGTCCAAGTAACGACATTTTTAGTTGGCATTTGGTCGAACACCTGATGAGCTGCGTCCAAATTTCTACATTTGGCGTACATATTGAGAATGGTATTTTGCAAAACAAGGTCACGTTTAAAGTGGGAATTGAGGAGGTGGGCGTGGACTAATTGTCCTTGTTTGAGTTTGTTGAGAAGAGTACATCTTTTTAGCAAGAGGTGGTAGAGAGCTCTATCGGGTTCCAAGGAGCCACTGTCTATGAGGTCCAGAACGTGGAGACCTGTTCCGGAATCGGTGAGGCTGCGGCGAAGAAGGTCTTTCTCTTGCAGTATCATAGGATTATCTTGGTATTCTGATTCCTCTGATTCTGCCACAGTAGACGTGGTACTAAAAAGTGTCGAGTATGGAACATAACTCCTCCATGTGCGTATGGCAAGTGAAAGATTAGCTGTTCTGATCATGATTTGGGATCCACAGGAATGAGCATGCCATGGGCTATATCCCAAACTGCCAATGCCGAAAAGGTAGGCGCCCACTGCCTTCTGGTTCCACTTTGGTCACTCTCTCAAACTCTTCTTTATGACTGTAACTCAAACAAACATTTCCTAGCTCATAGCTATTTTCTCTCTTGCCCTTAACAGTAACTTCTCCTTGTGTAGGAGTAGTGGTTTCGATCTTTTGCACCAATGCGGGGCCTGGGAAGAAGCGCTCTTTTGCCTCCTACAGCCTCACTCTATTCCAATTATGACCATTCAAACTTTCCTACATTAACTGATTCACATCAAACAAAACCACCCCAGGCAACACTCCCCGCGGTGCCTCGCAAACTTGGGTCAAGTCTCCCTTCCGCACTTTAGCCAAACAATACCATCCTGATGCTGCTTCTTCTGATCCTAGTGCGGCACATTTCATGGTAATCCATGATGCATATGCTACCACCTTATCTGACCCTGTAGCTAGAGCTAACTATGATTCATCCATCTGTCACGCCATAGAGAAGTGCTAGAGATGTAGAATTCTCTAAAACACTCTTAAACATTATAAGATATTTTGTATATGCTAAGCATATCCAGTAGTATTCGAGTTAGTTTAAAATCTTCCATACATGTATTTATATATGTGGGTTTCTAGAACATTTCTTTAAGAAGGTAAGAATAATAGCTATTCATGTCTATAAATACTTCATCATCCCCTTATTTTATGTCTAATTGTGAACATAATAATATAAGTATATATTTCTAAGCTTTTGTGCTCTTTTTATACCTTGTATTTAAGCATACTTTCATTGATGTAATTCTTATCATCTTGCCGAGTTTAGCATACGATGAAAAGTTTATTAGCATCCTTGACATTGGATGAATTAAGTGTGCTAGGTCGATTGTGTACAAAATTTGCGACACGTTGCTGCTGCATCTGCACTGCAGCCTACCAATTCAAGTATTCGCATCATCTAACAACATCCGCCCACGTAGGACTTAGGAAACCGATCAATGCTGGTAGAATACAAGTACAACTTACTTTTTCTTTGTAATATCATCGGTCACAATATCAATGCCTTTTTCTTCTCCTTCCTTTTGTGTAATCTAACTTCAATTTTTCTCAAGATAAAGGGGGCACGAAAAGAAGCTACAAAGAGAAGCATACAATCACATGCAAGCTCAATTTAACTGGCATGCAAGTGAAATACATTGTTTTAAGACTACCGAACATGAATGACAAAAAGGAGATGTACTTCACTATTTCATACAAATGGTAACAACAGCAATCCCCTCAAGCTTCCTACATTCCTATACAAACCAACCAAAAGTCTATCTTACATAATTGCACAAACAAAAGGGACCAAATGGGAAAATCATTTACAGCTCATTAGCAGAGAGTTTATGACATGCATCAGAAGACGTATACTGGCAGCTTCTGAGGCAGATGTATTCCTTTGGTGGCTCAATATCTGATACACCTGATCAAATATTGGTCTCACATGCACTGCGATCATCGGATCTACAGGGTTTATAGCAACAGCCACATCCGTCATCCATGCTACCTTCCTCGAAGTTTCCTTACTGATATCGCAAGCCAATTGCTGCAGAAGCGCCAGCAGAACTCCTTGACTTAAAGGTAGAGGTACCATAGACAAAATCCCTTGTAGATCAACCTGGAAACACAAGAAATCATATATGAATCATGAATTCATCAACTCGTATGATCTAATCTTGTCTCTCTGCAGTTCAAGTTTTCATAAATGGGACAGCATCAAATTCAATTTGAACCTCCTATAGTATCACACTAAATATCAATTGAATTTTGATCCTCTTGTTGCAAAGAGTTTCAAGTCATAGACAACACCCACAAACAAACTCCTCCATGCACAATCTTGTACTTGCATACAAGCATAATGCTTTGCAAAATTTCAATGAGTTATAACCATGTGCTTTTGTGTTTCACTGATCTCAAACCATAATCAGCACCCAATTCCCCAGCAATTTGGTTCAAGCTAATTTATACGGACAGATATGGTCACACAAGTACAGATGATAGGATAAAGACATATATCCCAAAGAATATATTTAGCAAGAGAAACATGACAAACTTGAACAAGGTTCGGTTTTACTTGTGGGAAAAAAGGGTGATGGATTTAATTTGCTTACAGTACCCTTACTATTAATATCAAGGGTCAACTTTCATGCCAGATGTACAGGCTCACCTTGCTCCAAGATATTAGGCCAGTAGTTTGTTGGGCCAGGCTCTTACAACATGCAAGTACTTTGTAGCATATGGATACAAGCAGTGCAAAACTTACCTGAGCACATAACCAGGAAACTATTGAGACATCACTTCTCTGCAGAGCTGCTGTGAATGCTTCCTCAAATTTGCGCTCAGATATCATTCTGGATAATTCTTTTGTTGGATCCAGAGGCACGTCAGCCTGTTAATAAAACCACTTTACAATTCAGTGACAACGAAAAATTCTCCACCAAGTTGAGACAACAGCAAATTATTTCTGTTTGCAAGGACAGCTACTCAATACATTCTTGTAACTCAATGATAAATGCAAAAATATACCATCTCATGTAAACCAGCAAGTGGTCCGTTATTCAAAGTGGGATTTCCCACTTTGGAGTTTGCACCTGCAGCTGCAATAGCTAAGAGCTTGCGTTGGCCCTCAGCTAATTCTCCGCTTAGTGTTTGGGTAATTGTTGATGCTGAATTGATAGCATCCTACAGTTGTCAAGAAATCCCAAGTTAAATTCAATAACACATGGTAATAAATGTAAGTTGTCAAAGCAACCTGCAGGGCTTATTAAAAGTAAATGATGAAACATCCACATTGACAATGATAGCGGTCTTTTCAGTTAGCTATTTTAACATGTTACATGATTACATCTATACCCAAAAGAAATTAATGAAAATGAAAATGCATGAAATACATTTACGATACTGGTCTGGCAACCATTTTATCAAAACAGTATAAGTTTTGAACACAATGTAACAGTAGCAATGGCAGAACAGTGCAGGAAAGGATGGTTAAAAGCCCTGCATCCAAGCTTATCCATCTCATATGGCAGACAGCTATCAGGTAGTGAAGCCAAGAATTCTCTGGTACAATAAATGTTTGCACTTACAGTTTATCCTATACTCATGATCAGTATACTGTGTAATGCACTCAAAATGTAATTATCGCAAAAATAGATGACATTATCAGTAACAATAATGCCTGTCACCAGATAAGGGGAGCAAAAAATGTAATGAATGAAGAACCAGTAAAAAATATAGATATAATTAATCTGCCACCTGCAGTATTTATCACAATTTCACTTACCCTAAGAGCAATGGCCAAGTGAGAATTTGCGGAGTCAAACTGCTGCTGAGTGGAATTTAGATGATTAATGAGCCCTTTTTGGAATGTGGCGTCAATTTGATCAAACATAGATTTGCACGACAATTCAAATGCAGGAATAATTGCAGCTTCCAAGCTAGATCTTAGTGCATCCTGCAAGTAAAAATTACATCAGTTTTCATCAGCAGGTGTGCCCTAGTCTTTCACTATTTGAAAAATAATAAGAAACCATTCTTGGATGTATACAAGGAAGAAAATCCCCGTTTAGCAAGGGAAAAACAAAAAAATACTTGCGCCATACATCTCCCTCAAGATCTAAACAGAACAATAAAAATAGAAAGGACTGCAACAGCAACTCAAGTTTCAACAAGCATAATGGTTAGTTCCAGTTTTTTTTTTTTTTTTTTTTTTTTTTTCAGGGAAAAAAAAAAGCTTCATAGACATATTCAAATGACCTGAAGAGCTTGCTTGCCAGAAATTTGAAATTGTGATTGGATTTGCCTGGCCACTGTGCTTTCAAGTTTTGAACTAACTGACTTTTCTAGTTGATTAACTGCCTTCTCCCCCACCCCTTTCTGCAAAATAAACAAAAACAGTCCCATTAGGAAAGACAAAAGGGAAAAAATAATAATTCCATTAATAATGGACCAAGAAACTTGGATGGTTATGTTGCCATATTTGATGGATCAATTCCACCATACAAAGCAGAGCAATTATTGGTTGAGAACTCAAAAACAACAATTAATATGCAGGACCAATAGCTGGTTCTGATTAATGAATCTGTAGTATTTTGATTCAATAAATCACCTAAAAAAGTGCAGTACTTCAATTCAAAAGGTAATGAAAAAACAAAAAAAACAAAGGGGGTTGTATTTATTCAATATGAGAGCTAACGAGACCACATATTTTGACAAATGAAAAAGCTAGAGTATTTAACCTGGAATGACTCTGTAATAGCTGATGATATGCTTTTCTCAAGGACAGGTGTCACTGCACGAGCTACAGCAGGTCCAACTGCAGTTATCTCCTTCTTCAAATTTTTCTCTAAAGTGCTTGGCAAATCCTTGTTTACACAATTTGTTATCAAATTTGTTAACTGCTGCATACGTTCTCGTTCTAATTTCTCATGCTTTGCATTTTCTTCTAGGAAATGAGCCCATAGAGCATCAGTGTTCGCCTTCACAACTTTCTCAATACTCCGACCCAAGGATGCCTCCAACCTTTTACCTTCTTTGGAAACTGGAGCAGAGATCATCATGCTCATTTGCTTCTGCATCTCTTTTTGCGTGCTCAGTAACTAAAAAACAAGGCAATAATTAGTACCTTTAAGGTTGAGACATGCATGTCAATAGAAGTGGAATATAAGGTTGATTTTCATATACAGAATATAATCGTGACACATCCCAACAAAATTAAAGTGTACTGGGATCGGATATCAGAGTGATATTAGAGTTTCATAGACCAAAATGCAATTCTTCTGTTTAACATGTAATTCCTAATTTAATTTAAGAATGTCACACCAAATCCTCCAAAACCTGAAAACAATCTGAGCAAAATAAAGATGCACTGTATCAAGGAAAACAGTCCCATGAACACTATTTCAAAAGGCACTTCAAAATAAACTGTCAAAAAAGCCATCAATCTTTGACAGTAACATTTTACCATTTCTACCACCTTTAATCACCTTTTCCCTTTTCTATAGCTGCTAAAAATAGTTATTGCTACCATCTCAGCAACCATTTTACCACCCATACAGATTTAGAGGGAAATGAATTAAGAGAAACTTAATTTTCAGCTCAGAACATTGAATGGCCAAACAGCAATGAGCTTAAGACCAGAACATAATGCAACTCATGTGCCATGCAAAAGTCGCAAAAAAGAAAGACATGCCAGACAAATTTAAATTTAGGAATGGTCAAAATGCAATGACACAATTGCAAAACATGCATACAGAATAATTTAATTTCATAGCATCAATCACCTGTTCAAGCATATCCTGCATGGCTGATAATTGAGATAAAGCAGCATCACTATATTGAGCAACAGAACTGCATCCCACTTCATTGGAAGAATCTGTGGAGTTAAAAGGACTTGGGGAAGGAGAAGAGAGACCAGAAAATTGAGAACCTTTACCCTTCTGTTTCTTTCCCTTCGCAGATGGGGCTGTGGATTGTGGGACTACCATGGGAGTTTCTGATTCACCACTCTTCACATGCATGTCTTTTCTTAAATCTTGTTCTTCATTCCCACCACCATCAAGAGGCCTATCTGGCACCTCAGCAACACTACCTTCACCTGCCTGCCGAATCCCCCCAACATTATAGGCTTCCGCACAACAATCTCTGGCCACCTGAATGCTGAGATCTGAGGCCTGAGAATAAAAAGATTTTTCTCTTTTCTCTGGGACCACAATATGTGATTCTCGAGGCAAGTCAAAGTCATTACTTTGCTTGGTTCCTGTCTCTCCAACAGCTTTAACCTCTACCTCAACACTTTCCATATCATTGTTGGAAACCACATCTTGAACCTTTGTCTCCCCTACACTCATGACCTGACTAATCTGAGAATTCTCAGAGGATGAGGTAGCCCTGGACAGTATCTCTGATGGGGTTATAAGATGGGTTGGATGTTTAAACATCACAGGAGGTTCAGGAACCACTGAGATGTCAGTTTGTGCCATGTTTTTCTCAGTCTTCCTTAAATTGTCACCAGAGGAAGATGAATCAAGCGCATTTTCTTTGGTACTGTCCATTCTACGTTCAACCAAATAATCTGGAACAGGCTGGTCAGCACCATGTTCATTAAGCTGCACACTGGACTCATTTCTATTTGATGGACCTTGGAAACTTGACAACTTTTGAGATAACTGTGGACTCAAAGGAAGTGGAGGAGACACATTGTTGATAATTTCAGGACTACTATACGATGGCAAAGCACTAATTTTAGTTTCTGCAACTGAAGTAGTACTATCTTGTGAAGTAGTAACCTCAGAAGAAGCCAAGTTTTCAGTATGACTGGCTGTTGGAGCAGAAGCATTTTCAGAACTGCTTGAAACCACAGATAGCATGTTTGTCCCTTTACCTAAGGGCACCTCAACTGTTTTATTTCCATTCAAAGATTCCGTGACAGTGGAACCATCAGAGCTAACCACATCAAAAGCACGAGAGATGTTGGATTCTGTTTTCTCTGACTCAATATTCTCTAGAGGTGGTGGTAGGCACTGTGACAAATCCAATGCATACTGCTGAATAGCCTGTGTTTGGACGCAGTAAACCTGAACAATATGCTCTCCATTTGGCAAAATATCACTAGTTCCGGTGAGACTCAAAATAGGCATTGTAACTGTAAACTCAGCTATGTAATCCATGCGGGTTGCAGCTGGATAAGTTCCATATTCTATGTGTATTGCATATATGGCATTCTTCTTGGCATTTGCCAGCAGAAATAAACCAGCACGAGGCAGTGCTACAACTTGATTAAAGAATGCATCCTCAACACTAGATTCAGCAGAACTCTTCAAGGTCAAAGTCTGATTACACTGCCATGATTCAGCATCGCTGGGCAGCAGCCAGCCTTCCTCGCTTGCAGAGGCCCATATCTTCACTTCCTGATTTAGAGGGCCCTGTGATCAGATGAATTTAATGAAGGTTTAGTCTGAAGTACATTAAGAAACCTATACAAGGAAAGCTCTGTATATGTTAGAAAGCAAACAGTATCACCATCAGGCCATGTTGTTGCTCAATATTTTGCAAAATAATAATAATAATAAAACACTTAAGTTGCACCAGAGTTATTCTGCGTGCCTCAAACAACATAACATGACTTTGCACCATCTTTCACTAAAAGGAAAAAAGAAAAAGGCTCACCCCAGTGATAAGAACAATATGATCAGGGCGGTCAGGGGCAGTCAAGAATGCCACAGAATTGACAGGGTTACCATCATGAGGTGTCAAAATTGCAAGTGGAACTGCCTTACGATCTTCCCATATCTTGACCTGTAGCAGATAATGGCTGTTCATGAGTAACAGCACAAAAAAGAGGATAAAAGAATAAGCTACTTAATTTGGCGCACATATTGAATACAGCTATTGTTATTGGACTTATGTCATATAGTGCCAATGCAAGCTTTAGTGCACAGCTTTTTATAACACTACAACTGCCAATGTTCCATTTATTTTTTTGACATGTGCAGTCATTTGAGTGGGGGGAGAGAAAATTGGGGCTCATAACCAGACAATCCTTAGCTATAACAAAAGGACATACTGGAACGCCACAAAGCAAACAAGGTGAAAGGAAATAGGAAAAAGAAAACAAACCGTGCCATCCACCGAGGCTGAAGCCAAACGGGTGGTCATCCATTGACACATTGACAACTCAGTAACTTCACCATCATGCTTACCAGCAAGCTGGACCCCATCAATCAGCTTATCAATGGGACAATTAAGAGGCTTCTCTGCAGAAAACACTTCACCTTTTCCAACTTTAATGGTATCTATTTTTAAGATATAATTTCCAATAGCAACCATCAAAATTTCCTGCAACACAATATTTTCATTCAAAGAATTCGTATGATTACCAGCCATATGCTCCAACCAAGCAAAAAGTGAACAAAAGAAAACGAAAAGATCATAAGAAATTGTGCTAGGACAACTACTTGATAAACAAAGTTCATTATTACTTGTTTGTGAGGATGCCAGCACACCCGTGGATGGACGGACTCTCCATCTAATATAATCTGAAGGGCAAGAACAATCCTTTCAAGAATTTGAGGCTTTTCTTCCTCGTCTGGCCCCTCATTGATCTTCCGTATGAACACACGTCCATCAATGCACGTGCTGCAAGAAAGACAGTCAAGAGGTTCAATTATTTGATGTTTCTATGTGTTCAACAATGCAAAAGGTTACCTGGCGAGAAGGTGAACATCCTCAGCGAAGAATGCCATATCTGTTACTTTCTACATAATAGAAAAAGAAGAAAACAAAATGCATGTGAATGACTTGGAGAGAGAGATCTAGATGTTAAAGTGCATATTATAATATTATTAAGCGACAAAAATGCTAAACATGTTTAAGGGAAGAATGGTTATAGACATAAAATGCAGCATTTGAACCAGTAACCAGCAAAGATACAACACATGGAGGAACAATGTTCCTTGACAAAACGAACAAGAAAGCTTGTTAAGAAAAAACAAAAGTCCAGTGATAAGGGAGAAAAAAGGTTAGCAATGAGGTTAAGCTGCAGGTCCATCCAACAGTTGAAATTGTATTGTGCTCATCCTATGTCATAGAACTTAATCCAAACCAAAAGCAACATAAGGACAATGAGAAATTACATAAATTGTGAAGTTGTGTAGATTATGTGACTGGAAATTAGATCAGGAGAAAACAACTGGACTGGCATATTAGATAATGTCTCTGAAGACGTTCATAAATGATTTCACATGACTTAAAATTGGATGATGGATCCAACATTTTAGTGAGGCAGCTAGCATGCTGATAGTAGGAGTGATTATTCAAAATTAATGATATAATACTATTTGGGTATAGAAAACAGATAGTAATAAAAAAAAAATCGTAGCAACTACAGGAGATGACTCGATTGTAAATATGCTTAAAAGTCATTCTGATGAATGAGCAAAATTTAGTTAAAGGCTCAAACTTCGATTACAATAATTCAATACCACTTTCAAGCAAGGAAATTGTTAAAAAGAAAAGGTGCAGCAAAAGAAGAAACAAGGCAGCGATAGCTGTGCAAAAGTTAAAAAAGACTAACTTGGTTATGGCCACGGAGCAAGGATCTCAAGGCAGTATTGATATTGAGGATGCGGATAGAACCAGGCTTCAGACCGTAGCAAATATAATTGCGATTGACAGCAATCTGACGGCCGAGGAGCAGACCAGGATCAGAGACATACTTGGTGATGGGAGTGACTTCGAGCTGGGGCTGGAGCTCGCCGGCTAATCTGACATCAATATCGTAGAGAAGATGGGTGCCGATCAAATGGCGGCCTTTGGGGAGCTTAGTACTAAGCATCCTGGTGGGAGAAGAGGAGCAGTGCTGAAGCTGATGAGTTGGGGAGGATGATGCAGAAGGGGCAGGAGGAGCAGAAGGGATTGGAGCAGCATTAGCATTGGGCATGGATGAAGAAGGAGGCGCGGAAAGATTGGGAGAAGGAGGAGGTTGTTGCTGATTGGTGAGGATGTCCATCAAAACACCGCCGGGATTAGAATTAGGGTTAGGAGTGCGAGGGGAGAGGGGAGGAGGAGGAGGAGGAGTAGAAGAAGGGGGAGCAGGAGGAGGAAAAGAAGACGAAGAGGAGGAGGAGAATGGAGGCTGAGGCCTAGTAATGTTAACGTTGTGGTGGTGGATGTTAGTGAGGAAGTGATTGGGAAGGTGGTGGTGGTGGTGGTGAAGCTGTTGAGGAGGAGGAGGAGGGGGATAAGGAGAGAGATAGTGAGGCTGGTAAGAAGGATGATGATGAAAGGGGCCGGTGGGAGGCGGATAAGACGATGAAGGTGTCAAATAAGGAGGAGAAGAGGATGAAGGAATCAGAGTGGAAGGCAGAGGGAAAGAAGGGGAAGTGGTGAGAGGGTTTGAAGTGATAGCAGGAGAAGGAGAAGGAGGCTGTTGCATCATATTCATATTCATATTCAAATTCAAATTAGAATTGTTGTTGTTATTCATAGCCATAGGGCTTGAAGATGGCCTGAACAGTTTATTCATATCAAAAGCTGCTGAAGCAGCAGCAGCTCCTCCACCACCACCTTGATTTGGAGGATTACCAGCAGACGATGCCATTCTGTATTAAGTGATGCTTGTCGAGATTGGATTTGGTTATGGATGGATTGATTTAATTTATAAACAGAAAGAAATGAAAAGAAAGATTCAAATGAAGCTTACGCATATCATCAATTGAATTGAAATGGATCCCTCTCCTCTCTTCTGTTCTGGTGTTGATTGATTATGGATTTTTGTTGTTTGTTTGGTCTAGAGATCAGATCAGATCAGGAATGGAGATCGAAAATTCTTTCTTTCTTTCTTTCTTTCTTTTAGTACAATTCAATCAATCTCGTCGTCTGTATCATGCGTGTCCGTATCTATCGACCCAAAGAAGTGGAAGAAGAAGAAGAGGAGGAGGAGGAGGAAGAAGACGAGGAGCAGTGAAGGAATACAAAGAAGAAGAAGAAAGCTGTGACTGACTCACTCCTAAAAATACAAATACAATTATTTCAATTCAATTCATAGAATAGGTATTATGTTATTGGTAGCCCCATAGCTTCAAAGGAGAACGATTAAAACTAATCATAACAATAATGATAATAATAATAATAATAATAATAATAAAAGTTTTACAAGCTTTGTGACATGGACTTACTGACGGCTACTAAACGAAGGCTAACGGAGTCGGAGACTGAAAATCAATTTTGGTTTTCAGTTAATTAACCGTCGTTTGTTTTATATTACTATTTTTTGTCTTTGTCACCTTCAGAGACAGACATGCATCGCTACTCCCAGCTGCAGCCTGCTTCTGCTCCGGCTCTGCTCTGCTGCTACACCTCATGTATCCCCAGTTTGCATCTCTCTTTCTTTCTAATGCCTTCATTTTTCAACGACACTTCCAGCTTATTATTATTATTATTTAACGATAATGATATTAGTACACCTACAATACAGAAGGCAAATAACTCTCTGCCTGCCACACCCACTGTTTGACAATATGGGGCACCATCTATTCTAATGGTGTCTTCTTATTGCTTTGATCTTTCCCAATTACAAACATATTGGTTTAGGCAGCAACCCCAGCTGAATCCCTAATAAAATTCAAACCTATTGTTTTTATACACATAAATACATTCCAATGCGGAAAAATTCATTCAACTCCTACCCCAGCAGATCATCAAACCCACCATCTTGCGCTTTGCTTTAAACATTAACATTTTAACATAAATGGCGTTTTACCTTTAAAAAAAAAAAAAATCTTGCATTTCACAATTGCGAATTTCTTTCTACACTTGCAAATAAGATTGAAACTAATACAATCCATCAAAAGCAACAGCAGAACCAAAAGAGGCGGATGTATGACATCAGGAAACTAAAGCAACTGACAAATTTACATTCTGACAGGGCATGACATCAAAGCCCATTTATCCATAATATATCACATGCCCTGAATCCACATTATATCCAGAAACAAGTCACAATTTTCGGATTAAAAAAAAAACACAATATATATAAACTGGTCGCCTTTTTTATATAGATAATCAGATTGTATTCAACTGCAGCAGCCTCCAGCTTGAGAAGAAGAGCCATCTCTGCCACCTGATGGCCCAGGAATTCCACCATATCCAACTTTTATTCCATAAGACTGCAGAAAATGAAAAGAGAATATCAATCACACCATCTACGACCCTTGTGGTCCAACAACAATATTACAAGGATGGGAGATTCATGCCTCTGCATCAGTTTTGTCCATGACTTAAACTTGTAAATAAAGACAAAAAAAAAAAAAGAGAGAGAGAGAGAGAGAGAGAGAGAGAGCCTGTTAATGTTTGGGACTTTGAATAGCAACAGTATGAAGATAGATATGCAAGATTTTGCTAATTCGAATCATTTATATGACTTACTTCTCATGGCACCAATCAGCGTCTACTTGTATCTCTCAGAAAGAAAATAAAAAGCAACATTGTGTAGGTTGAAAACAAGTTATGAGCTCGTAAAAAAGGTTGCCAACAGCATGAAACATTAATAATAAGAAAACCTCACTGATCCACTACATAATTTTCATGCAAGTAATCATGTTCATTGTAATCTTTTCACATGAAGAACATACAAAGACCCAAACAGCAATCACTTCGTTTTGGCTCTTACAGGAAAGAAAATAAATTTTAAATTCCATGAACCTGTCTCCTAGGAACTTGGAAACACCTCCCAAGTGTACAAATTAAGCCAGCGACAATGGGTAGCTAATACATATAATTGATAGAGAAAAGCCAGTCAAATGAAACAAATATGCTTTCCTAAAAGATCAATTTTATTGAAAGACTTCAGATGAAATGTGCAGATGACCATGTAAAAGGGAAAAAAAAATACACCAACCTCATTTGAAACATCAAAAACTCCATCCTGAATCTTCTTATATATTGTTGCAGCTGTTTTTATAAATGCCTGCATAAGGAGTCTTTCCATTAGGAAATCTAATAAATGAAAAGAAGAGAAATTTCCATTGCAGATAGGCACAGCGCATAATTGCTAATATGCATCCTCACCTCTTCCACATTCTGAGCAGTTTTAGCAGAGGCCTCCATAAAGATTAGACCATGCTCCTTAGCAAACTGTTCTCCTTCTTCTGTGCTCACAGCCCTTCTATGAGCAAGATCACACTTATTACCAATAAGCATAATTGTCATGTTGGCATTGGCATGCTGCCTGGCGTCCTCCAACCAGCTAGCTAAGTGATTAAAAGTTTCCCTCCTGTAAAATCAACAACCAAACATATATATATGCATCAATATTAGGACACCCCACCACAGTAGAAGGAGCAACGAGGAGAGTTATGGAAGTAACTTAAAAGAGGGTAAGTCGTGAACTTAATTATAGTAACTGTAACCACGTAAATTACAATTTACAAATGTCCCATAGCATTAGAATACAAGTAGTTGGTACGATGCGAATCCTTTGACCTTGGGTTGTTTGGAGTTGGACACAAGAAAGGGGAAAAGCAAAGAAGTGATATAAAGTTTGTATCTATTATAGAAAAACAAATAGTGTACCTGGTAATATCATAAACAAGCAAAGCACCAGCAGCCCCCCTATAGTAGGACCTTGTAATGGATCTGAAGGACTCTTGACCCGCCTGTCATATCATATCATATCATATCTTAGAAATGAAGAACAAGTCATAATTAATTAAGAGAGATTGAATAAAAAGCAAGCAGAATTGAATGTGAAGAAGAAGAAAGGAAGAAGGAAAAAGGACCGTGTCCCAAATTTGGAGCTTGATGGGTTTGTTGTCGATAGTGATCATACGAGCCCCAAATTCGACACCTATGGTGAGGTCATGAACCGGCTGGAACCTCTTATCCGTGAATTGAAGCAGAAGACACGATTTTCCAACTCCTACATATACATCATATAAAAAAAAAATCAATAATGATTGAGAAGGAATAAATCAAGGATCCACGAAAGTAACCAGAAAGAAAAACAAAGGAATGAAATTGAAAGAGCGGGATGGATTACCAGTGTCGCCGATGATGATGTACTTGAAGAGATAAGCGTATGACATTTTATGTATTTATTTCGTAGTATCAAAAATTCAATTAATATATATAAAAAGAAGAAGAAGGGAGCAAAACAGATCTCTGAATGTAATTAAAAGCAAACCCAAAAAAGAAAGTCAGAAGTTGAAAAGTGAATAATAATTGTAAGAATGTTAAGGAAGGAAGAAAGGAGGGTTTGATGTATGTATGTACGTACGTAAGTGGTAAGAAAGATGAAAAAGGGGAATGGAATCAATAATAATCAATCAAATTCCGCTAACGGAAGAAGAAGAAGAAGAAGAACTGAATTTAGTTAGTTACCGATTGGTTGAAATTGAAATTCAATTGCTTTTGGGGAATTTGGGAGGAAGAAGCAAAGTAGTTTTTTTTTTTTTTTTTAATTAGATGGGGAGGGTGGTTTCTATTACGTATGTGTATTGTTGTTTGTGTACTGTGATCCAGCGATGCGGTGGAACCCAACCAATACAATACATATTGTTTTCTCAATCATATGACTCTAATTATTTAATTTTGCATCGCTGTTCGTCTTTTCTTTTACTCATTTGGGCCTATGCAGTGTAAGCCTTATTATTATTATGGGGCCTAATCACAGAAGCATTTCCGACACCAATTGCTATACGTCACATGCTTTTGCAATATGAACTGAAGGTTCTTACAAGCGTGAAATAAAATTTTTCTTTTTATAAGTTTATTGATTTTCATCATCATATTTATTCATTTGATCTTTAATAAATATGAAAATAAAAATTAATAAACCAACAATAGGTTCATTGACCTTTACTTATATGTTTATGGACTACCATCTGTAAACTCATTAACCCTCACTTGTATGTTCATTTTTGTTAAAAAAAAGGGATAATAACTTCATAAGTCCTAAAAGTTATGCCATTTTTCAATTAAGTCATATAAATTTTAATTGTTTCAATTCAATTCATTAACTTTTTATAAATTGAACCGTTAGTCCTAGACCGTTAAAATGGATAAAATTGGCTGACGTGTCAGTCAGTCTTCAAATCTACTTCAAATTGACTAATAACGTGTCAGTCATGCAAGAAAAATTTCAAAACACATAATGCCACATTGAAAAAATATGACATGTCAAATGACAATCTCCATGTTGCATAACCTATTTATAGAACATTTGGAGACCAAGTTGCTACAAATTATTCTAACCAATTTGGTTTGGTCTCTACATGCCTTCTCTTTTTACTTCTTGTAAAGGTAAAAAGGGATCAACGTTCACAATCGATTGTGCTATAAACTAGTCGGGGATAAGATTAAGAACATTTCCTCACTCGAGAAATTCCTCCAAGATCACATCAAAGTCAGCAGCAAAGTTAGAGTTTCCATCACCATCACTTGCAATAATTTCAAAATCATTGTCACCTCCGACTCTAACTTCTCTAAATGATAGAATCTAATCTGCATTTAAAAAAACAAAAAAACTTGGACTCTTGTTGTGAGTTTATGATAGTTATGGGATTTATTTAATTGGAATCAAAATCTTATTGACTATTTGTAGATATTTGAAGTACTTGACAAAGAAGTACTTGAACAAGCACAATATGGGGGATTGGCTTCTTGTTATTGCCTTTAACAAGGATTGTAATGTTTAAAAGCTAAGATATTTCAACATTACTAAGAATGAAGGCGAGGATGAAGAGTAAATTTACATCAATGAATCAATCAATTATTTTATTTGCTTTTGATGCCACCATTCTCAACTTATTTCACTTCATTATTGTATTTCAGTGTAATTTTTATCACTTGTTGGTTTTTTACTTTGGTAACTTATGTAATGTAGTATGATGGCAACAATAATGAATTGCATTTTGTGTCAATCAGCTTTAAAGAAGTTAGGTGTTTCAGACTTGTGTGCAAATTGCTTTTGCAATGCCATATTTAGTTGAACCTTATAGTAGGCAAGAAGCCATCCAACATATTGAGAAAGGAAGAGTTGTCATATTTGGTGGTGTCGATGCTAGTTCTAAAAATCCATTATTTTCTGCTAATATAGCTACAGCGCTGAGGGCTTCTAGGAGTAATTTCCCTTGATCTATAATGTGTTTTGAATTGTTTGGATCCAAAGTCTGGGATAAAATTCTAATATTTATATATTTATGTCAGTTAATGTAAAAGCACTCCTTAAAGGAATGAATGTTGATGGCATTTATGATTGTCACTCTGGTAATACTAATGTGATACTGGATCATATACATTTTAGAGAAGTGGTTTCCATAGGTGCTGCCTTAATGGATATACACTATGGAAGAGAATGAAATTCTTAGTTTATCATAGTTCTATAACACTTTTTGGCTCTCATTCCTTTCATTTTATTCCATTTCTTCCACTATATATAAATTACTTCTTTCCCTATAATTCGTACTCTTTAGTTTCCTTAAGCTTGAGAATATTTTTAGAGCATTATGTAGAGATCAGGTTGGAATAGTTGATTGATAGAGGAGGAAGGATTAACATTTGTACATAGTTTACACTCAAAAATGATGGTGCATTTAGTGAGTATAAAATAGTTAGAAATGTCTAAGTACTTCCTCATGTTAATATGGAACAACAGTTATCAAGCTTGAAATCCTTCATTTGTTTGATAACTTGTAACTCTATAACCTATTGGAAATATGTGCAAAAAAAATGTTACTAAAGAGAGATAACACCAATAGAATAAAAATTTTAGTAACTTTTTGAAGTAGAGATATTTTTTTTTCTATATGTAGAGAGTAATCTTGGATGGCTTAACATCTTCTTTTTAACTCTAAGTTTCATTTGATTGCTTGGATGACTGATTATCCTCTAACATATATGCAGAAATATTTAAATACTCTCTTGAAATTTGGTATATAGAAGTTTTTTGTGCGTAAAATCCTTACTTTCCTGCAAGCTATTAAAATTACATACCTCAATTGCTTTGAAATGGCAAAACCAGAGGTCTAAGTGTTGAAATATATGGTTTAATGCACTTGTTGTAACATAGAGAGTGTCCTTTGAGATTGTCCTTTGACATGTCATATTTTTCCAAGGTGGCATTATTGTGTTTTGAAGCTTTTCTTGCATGACTGACATGTCATTAGTCAATTTAAAAGAGATTTAAGAAGTAACTGACACATCAACAAAGTTTGTCAAATTTAACAGTCTAGGACTAACGGTGTAATTTATAAAAAGTTAATGAACTCAATTGAAATAATTAAAATTTATAGGACTTAATTGAAAAAGGCATAACTTTTAGGACTCATGAAGTCATTATCCCCATTAAAAAAATTAAAAAGTAATACACATAAATATAGTTAGCTAGTTAGCTATTACTTTGTAAAATTCTATTGCTAATTTGAAATAATGCTTTGTCAATTGCAAAGCAATTCAAAAAAAAAAAAACAACAGAAATTTTTTTGTATAATCTAAAGAAAATGTAGAAATATAAAGAATAACAAACATTTGAGGCATAAACAAAAGCTATGGCAAAATTATGAAAAGAAAGATGGTCCATCACAGGATAAAAATTCTTGAACTTTGGTCAAATTTATAAATTAAGGCAATACTATCAAAATGAATAATAGAGGCTACACTTTAATCATGAGTATTAATAGTAGGAATGCAACAGAAACTCATGTAATCAGATATAAACTAGAGGAAAATAAATGGAGATCATGTCCTTATTTTATTTTTCCAAAGAAAGACTACAATTGCAATAAGTTCTATTTTGAGTGACTAAAATAACTAATAAAGTATGGGTCTTTCTGGTTATATCGCGAAATTCTCAAGAACAAATCAAACCCAGTTCATCAAACTGAATTGGGTTTGATTCCACACAAAACAAGCAAAATTCTCAAAATTGAAAATAAACCTAGTTCAGAATTGCAAGAAAATGGTTAATAAAAAAAAAAAAACCTAAGTGACATCCACAGTAATGTTAAAACCTTCAACTTCAGTCTTCAGCTTAACAAATATTACTTTGCATGCCATTGAAGAAGCATAATTCTTCATAGTATACTTGAGTGAAGTGGAGGGACCCACTATATAGTGATTGAAGAAAGGATGTGATAATGCCCAAAAAAAGAAAAAGAAGAAGAATAAGAAAGCACAAAAAAAAAACTTTAAAAGGAACTGGTGAAAAGGGAAAATGGTTGTATGATGGATGTGTTGTGCTAAAAAAAAGCATTAAAAACAAAACAAGAGCTTTCGCATTAAAAAAAACCAAAAGATTTTCCTAGTGTGATGGACTCATGGTACATATTGCAATATGGACAGGGTTCCATGATATAATTTGCCTTTAGAACATAGAAAAACACATACTAACCGAAGTGTAAAAGTATTTATTTATTTATTTTGGAGACATATCCTAGATTTAATTTCTTTTTTCTAGACTTATAAGATCCATCATTGACAATGACTCATAAATTTTTTTAAAAAGGTTATTGTAACACCCCATCCCTACAGTATCTCACTAGAATTTTTCATCCAATAATGACACTGTAAAGAGGAGCATTACATAGAGACAAGCCAATAAAAATAACCATTTTACACACTACTAAATATAAAATACAAAACTTAAAATCCAAGATGTAATTAGACGGTAAGTGGAATATCCTTGTACATAATCATCTTATAAACACAACTTGACTATTAGTACTTAGATAGATAAAGTACTTATAAAAAATGAGTATCGGTTATTATACAAATGGTGCAAAATAATAAAAACTCTTAATAGATCAATAACCTCTCGTAGGACCTCGATTTACATCTGGATGTGCATCTACATCATGACATATAATATACCTCACTAGCATCTCGGTCGTGGTCACCTCATAAGCCATAATGACTCACTGCACTGCCATACTGAATAGCTCTAGCTATACAAACAAAACATACAACCTATATTGGAAAATATGAAAGAAAGACAAGTGTGAGTAATTTTGTAATAAAATTACCTAGTGAGTATAACAATATCAAGGAGTACTCTAGGAATTAAACATAAATTAAAGATATAGAGTATCAAAGATAAAAAGTGCTCAACAACCAATCGAATATCAAGGTTTAATATAATAAATAATAATAAAAATATTATCTTAGATTTCTTGTTCCAAAAATATAGGATTTATGTTTCAGTAATACAATTCAAGTACACTTCCACTCATCAATTAAATTCTACTTTCACAATCTTATTTTATTATCTTCTCGATTACATTGATTGTATTATTCAATATGAGATTTGAGCATTAAAGTGCAATAACTCTTGTCGTAATTACAGTCTAGACATGAAATATTAGTCATCATACTACATTTCCAAATAGTTTGACGATACCTTTATCATTAGCTCCTTCTCGGATTACAACAACATATAACTTCTTATCGGAGTACAACAACTCATTGCTCTTTCTCAAAGCATAATATCTCATAGCTCTTTCTCAGAGCAATTTAGAATTAGTATGCATACTTGTCAACCACATAAATTTTCCACATTAAACTGTATAAATTTTCCCTAAAGACATGAACTACATAAATTCACCCTAAAGGCATAATGAATTTATGCATTGTCTTAAAGACAGTTATTAACAAGTTGGCCAACACTTCCTCAACTGCACTCACATTTCTGTTAAGCAAAATTCATATGCTCTTGTATAAGTATTAAATTATTATCACATTTTATTATTGAATAATTTTGTCACGACCCAAAACAGGGGCCATGACCGGCGATAGGGAACGGGAATTCTTTCGAATTCGGAACCCGTAGCAAGCCTAAAATAAATAAAACATGCAACAAAAATAATAATAACATAATTAAATAAAATACTATGCAGCGGAATAAAATCATAAATATAAAAAATAATAATCCACCTCGGGATTTAAATTAAATCTCATCTCATATATAAATAAACTCTTTTAATACAAATCCAGTTCCAATTCTTAAAATACATAACTCATACACAAATATACAATATCTCTTAACAATTTTACGACTACTGCAGTGTCTAGATCATAAAATAAATCTCAGATAAGCAGTTTACATAAAGAAGCCGGGGCGGAAGAAATCCGGCGTACAGGCCAACTACTGAGGTCTAAAGACGATGACTCTCCTGAAAAATAGTCAACGGAGGGGAGTCAGACCTCACTGAGTGAATTACTATAATATATATACATGCATACTAAATGACAATGCATACAGTCAATAGTATATATAATATATATGTATACAAGTAAATACACACAGATGCAATAAAAATCACTTTATATATTTTTTTGTTGAAAATCACTCTTTATGAAGGATAAAATAGAACCCTAGAAAATCGCAACCTCAAAACAGTGTTAAACAACACTCTAGCCATACAGGCTCACTTATTCCATTTGGACAGTATATTGGCCCCGAGACACTAAGTCAACCGAACTACAACAGTCTGACTGTCAGTGTGATTGGCCCCGAGACACTTAGTCAACCGAGCTCCAGCAATCACACTTCCAAATCATATCACACATCAAATAATCATATCCAATCAATATCCACAAATGGTTAGTAATATAGCCTAAATGCTATAAGCATACCGGTACATACTCGGTCCTAGTGCTACCCACTAGGTAGCACGTTCTATTGATATCCTTCATTAAAATATAAAGCATACATTCATAAAAATAAATGATGCATGAATTTAAATAAAATAGCAACATAAACCATATATATACTAGAAATATACCAAAAGTAAACCAGGTATGTTTCGAATATATATATATATATATATACGTCAAATAAATCCAATATAATTACAAAATAAACTAAGAATATACCAAGGATATACATAAAAACATTTTAAGAATAATTTATTAATGAAATATGCATATAATTTGAAAATATACCAAAATATACCGAATATAAACTAAAAATAAACTTAAATACTAATTGAATTATTTATGCATAATTAATTAAAATAATATACATTTCTAAATCACGCACCCTAAACATATATATATAAAATAGTAACTCACACTTAGTGCGCTCCTCAAGATGGGTCCGACAAGCCTGGTTCACTAGGCCTCGGTCTCGACGCAACTAAACATACAAAAATAACAAATATTAGAATAAACTTAACAGAAAATCCTAGAAACTTAATCTAGAATATTGGATACAGAATCAAAATTAGGGTTTGACCGGACATCACGTTTTACGAGAATTCTATCAAAAATTCAGTAGAATCTCCCCTGTAAAATGGACATCTCTCTACTCAAAGAGTAGAGCCGGCCCTGCAAAGAAACACACTTCAAAAAATAGACACAGAAACACATCCACAACCCCTCGGTCGGACTCCAAACTACAGTTTACCGACCGGGGTCCACAATTCACAAAACAATATAGAAATACCGAAAATACCCTTATATCATAAAAATACATTTGATAAGTAGAAATTACATAATTAACCCTAAAACACATTAAAAACTGATAAAAACTCATTTTATTAGAAAAATCGTATATTATATATATAATTGAAAATAATTCACGAAAAATAATTTTAATTACTCAAAAATATTAAATAATTTGTAGAAATCATTTTTATACCTTAAATAACTATTAAAACCAATTTAATTACGTTTTTAGCCAATTTAGGGTAAAATTACCAAAATGCCCCTATAGATATAAATATACTAAAATTACTTCAAAAATTCACCAAAAATAATATAATTGCAAAAAATTAATTTTCTCAACATATTTATCAATAATATCAATAATTAAACTCAATTAACTAATTAATTTCAATTAAAAACACAATTAACCCTATTTTCTCAAAATTACATAAACTAATTAAATTCAAAATAAATACATAGAAATTCATAAAAATTCCAAATAAATTTATATAATTCATTTCAACACCTATATTCACCATAAAACACAATTTCACAATTTATTTAATTAATTTTCGAAAATTAGAAAATAATAATAAAATATTCAAAAATACCCAAAAATCAAAATAATTCCCAAAAATTCTACAAAAATTCACACATGTAGATTAAGCTAAGGGGAACAACATTTGTGAAGGAATTTTTCATGAATCAATCAATTCGAAGTTCAAAAAAATCAAGAACCTTAAAATGGCCGAATTACCAAAATCGAAACCTAAGCAAATAAAGACCATTTCAAGTGAAACAAAGCTTGAAATCACACTCATCGGAGCTCAAGGAGGAAAAAGAGATCGGCAGTGTCGAAAATGGTGGTCAAAAACGCTGTGAACGACGGTGAGAAAAGTTTCAGCTTCTCCGGCCAAAACGAGCTTCCCGACGTCGGAAATGGACTCTGCTGGCGGCGAAACAGTTGGAGGAAGGAGGTGGCACACCGGGAGGCACACCGATGGTGAAAAAACAGGATGGCAGGCTGCGAAACGGTGATGGAAGCGATCGGGAGGGAGAAGAGGGGAGAATGACAAAACCGTAAATTAATCAAACTTTATATTTTTGTTTAATATTAAATGTATATGTATATATATATACTTTTACACTATATATTAAAATAATATAAACTCACACACATTAAATATACACCACACACATATAATTTAATATTTTAATAATTTATACACTAAAAATAATTAAATAATATTAAACTAATTAATAAATAATAAATAAAAATATTAGGGTAATTAATTAAACCCTAGTTAAATAAAAAATACACACATATACACTCTATCTAATATTTTAAAAATATATATGAGTTCATGCAAATGCGAAAATCTATTTAAAATAATTAAGAATAAATAATTTACGTGTCAATTTTTTCGAAAATGCAAGTCCCGAGAAAATTTTACGTAAAGTATTTAAAATAATATAAAACAATTAAAAATAAATTTTTAATTAAATAGAAACTCATGAAATATTATAAATATATAAAAAAATTATTAACACTATATATCCCGATGCAGTATTAAAATATTTAAAAACACGAGATATTACAAATTTCTTATTCTTCCCATATAATCTTGATTGCAATAAAATTACTAGTTCCCATATGACGTTCCGTTACATTGTCGTATGTAAATATTTTTACAATAGATTTGGTCTTAAATTGGAGACTTAAGAAATTCCAAAAATGTTTATTCTTTCTCCAATCTATTAGTTTCTTCTTTTAACTAGAGAAAACTTATAATTGGTTTCACACTAATCGGATATGTATAGAAAAAGTTACATTAAACTTTATTTTTGGAGTCAAGCTGTGTTAAAAGGGTGCACAATAAAAAGTATTACTCTATAAGGCCATCAAAAATGCAAAATTAGGTATTTTATATTTCTATCAAATTTATAAAGGACACTTTATAGTTTCTAACAAATTAAAAATCACCTCAATTGAATTTTTAAAACTCAAGTTATGATCTTTTGAAGTTTTCTATTCTAACCAGCCCCTTTGAGGTGTGTATTCAAGTTGAAAAAATTCATAGAGCACAATCAAATTTTCACAAAAAATTCCATAGTTCATATTTTTAAATAATTTTCTCTAGATATAAATTTGTGAGTGTTTAGATTGATTTGAAATTGGTTTTACACCAATTGAATGTGTGAGAAGGAGAAACATCAAAATCAATCTAGTTGGGTCATGCAATTTGCAGGTTTTGAGAAAGAAAAAGTATGGCTTCAAAAATCCAGCAAAATGACATAATTGGGTTTATTCTATTTCTGAAAATTTTGTATAGGACACAATAACGTTTTCATAGATACAAAATCATCTCATTTGAGGTTAAGGAACTCTAGATATGACTTGAACAAGTTTATTATTCACATTAGACTTGTAGCTCCAAATTTTGAATTTTTGCAAAAATTTTGCTTATTGTATTTTTGGTTTGTAATTCAACCATTTATGTCCCAAAAAGATAATAGCAGGACCTTTTTGTTATTTTTGTAAGTTCTCAACTCTTTAATTCACAACAAGATTAAAGAACACCAAACCTCAAAACTTTAAGATTTCTAAAAGAACTTCTCTTGGGTAAAAACACAAAATCAAAGGTTTCTCAACAAACAATTATAACAACTCAATATAAGTAATAATTACCCAAAAATTAACTAAAATAACTCCTAAAATCCAAAAGCTTGAACTGATAGCTTTCATGAAGTTTCAAGAAATCAAAATAGAGGAAAGGTAAAAGGGAGGAATCACTTACTAATTTTTTTAGCAAATCCAAGTCTCTTCTTCCTCAATTGCCTTGATTCTCCTTAGTTTCTCTTCTTCCTTAACTCTCTAAAACTTCAAAATTTAGCTCCCTCACTCTCCTTTTTTTTTTCTCTTGCAATTCTACTCTCTCTTGAATGTTCTTTCCGTCTCTTTGTTTTAATCTTTGTCCTCCCGTGGCCTTTCTCCTAGCTTCTCCTATAAGCCACTCTAATCTTATCTTTTTCTAATCTTATCCTTTGTTTTTATTTTATTTATTTACTTTTTTTTTATGTGTTAACTTAGGAAAAGAACTCCTATAACCTTTAGACACCTCACTAAAAAAAAATTGCTTTTTAACCTTTTACTTTTTCTTATTTACTTATTTAGCTCAACTCTTCCTTCTTCTTTTTTTTTTCTTCCAAGATAAACAGCAAATGGTGATTTTTATCTCCAAACTATAGATAAGTATTACTACTCATGACCATAAGAGAGTGACACCTAGCCTTATTATCATTATTTTAAGTTTAATCCTCTAATTATTTAATTTAAATAATAAGATTTTTTCTTGATCCCCAAGACTTTTATTATTATATAAATATATTTTATAATCAAGTCCTAATCCCCTTCTTTAATTTTCTATTATTATTATTTTATACACATAAATTTTTAGTTACCATTCATTTACTAAATTTAATTTATTTATAAATACTTAATTTTAATGTTAATTCCAAGTACGGATGTGACAGTTATGATATTTGTTTGGGATAACAACATTTACAGTCCTAAAAATAATACACTTTTTATAATTAAGTCCCGAATGTTCAATTTGTAACATTTAAGTTCTTTAAATTTTTAAAAATTTAACCGTTAGTCTTATCCTGTTAAATATAACATAAAATGTATATGTGGCAGTTATTCACCTACATGTCGTCCTAGTCATCTCTATGTGGACTAACACCATCGACATGACCTCTTAGTCATTGCCTACGTGGCTTATTCTTTTTTTTCTCTTCTTCTTCTTCTTCTTCTTCCATTACTAAATAAGTTACTCTTCCATTACTCATGTCTCAATGATCTCTCATTAATTCCACTTCTCACGTTGCCATTCTGTTGGTTCTTCTTTGTTTGTTTTTAAATGGGTATGTTTTTTCTTTCTATAAAAAAAATAAAATTCTTTTTTACTAGTTAACTTGCAAGATAGCGGAGAATGATTTCTTTAAGCAGGATTGGAGGACTCATGGCAAGAAACAAATATTTCAATATGTGTTAATGAAATGGTTGCTTTGCTTGTTGATTGGTTTAATTTATAACTTCCAATATGATGCTTGCTAATAGGTACAAATAATTGCATCCCTCTTTTTGTTTTTTTAATCTCAATTAGCTTGTACTTTGATTAAATATGAAAAGGGCGCTTTTCTTTTTTTATTTTTATAAATTAAATTTATCTTTTTTTTGGTTGCAGGTATGGGATGGCTTTTCTTGTGTTCTCTGTCTCTAATTTTGTACTTACACTATTTGCATCGATTATCACAACTACTGTAGCTCTTGCTATTGTTGTTTATGGTATACTTAAAGTTAAAGCTTATTTGAATAGTGTTGATGCTCCATGGATTTTTTCTTTGAGAACTTTGTTTGTCAAGGTTGGTTATTAGTGTGTAAGCTTATTGTTAGTGTTTTGTAAATAAATACTTGGAATGATCCTACTTTTTTGGTAGTATTTTTATTGATGTTTAGTATTGGAGGAAGAAGAAAGAAAGAAAGAAAGAAAGAAAGAAAGAAGAAGCCATGTAGACAATGATCAAGAGGCCACGTGAATGGTGTGCACATAAAGATGACTTTGACGACACGTAAGTGAATAATTGCAATGTATACATTTTATGTTGCATTTAAAGGTGTAGGACTAATGATTAAATTTTTAAAAACTTAAAGAACTTAAATATTATAAATTGAATATTTAGGACTTAATTGTAAAAAGAGTATTACTTTGATAACTGCAAATATTGTTATCCCTATTTGTTTTTGTTTTTTTTTTTGCTCTAGTGAAGAAGTATTAAACAAAATATTGTATATACACAAGAATTGAACTTTGACCAAAAAAAAAATTTTGAATTTTGAATTGAAGGTCTTCCCCCTCCGCCCTTAATAACAAATGTCAATGCTCCAATGGTTGGTTGCAACTGCTACTGTCACAAGATGGTCCTCTTCTCTGAACTCAAATCTTTCTTCCTTTGAATTTACATAGCAAATTTTTGGCTTTACCCTCGAGTATGCTCCAAAACTACCTTCTCCTCTCCCCTTCATAGTTATTCTTCTGCCACCTTCGCTTTCCTCAACTGACTCAACTGCTCCACCACTATTATACATGTTTATCAATCCAATGGCTGCAAACTCAACATTCTGATGATAAACCTGCACAAAAAGAAAACATATGTTTCACAGCTTTTTTAAAATCAAATGCTACTTGTCAACAATTAATTTACAGTCATTTTTTAGGACCTATTAGCCCACCTTGATAGGTGATATTGTAAGCACATCGCATTGCAGAGTTTTTAATCTCACATCAAATGCTTCTTCCTTGTGCAATCTGCACATACATCCTGAAATTTCCACACCAAACAAACAAAAAGGTTTAAATTATTTTTGCATGTGATCCGATGGCAAGGAGGAGGCAAGTTTTGATTTGATAAGCACCTTTTTTGAAAGAATAAACTGCACAATCTTCAGTCCACAATTTTCCTGACACCTTTTCAAAATACTCAACATCACCAGGAGATACCTTGCCACATATTTCTACACTTTCACTTGCTTTTTCCTGTGTTGTGTCTTCCATACAAGGCCAGCTGCCTGCTCCTTGGCAATTGAACACACCAACTACCCCAGTACATTGGTTCAAGTTCCAAATCTTCATAAGGCTCTTCCCATCCATAACTGGATCTATAAATAAACAATCTCGTGGTGGTCTTCCTGGATATTTCGCTCGAAGTACTGATCCATCAGTAAGTACTAGCTTTTTCAGTACGTTGAAGTCATGGTGACCTGGTTTATCACTGTCAACAATACCCCGATTACTCACATACTATCCTATACTACACTATTTAGCTAGACGCTATAATGTATTTATGTCTAAATTAAGCTTCTATACTACCTAACATAGACTCCGCACCCTCCAACGGCTCTAGCTATGGCATGAAATTCAGCTGCATCATGAAGGCTCTGCATGTTGTTGGTTAACAAAACCAAGTTCAATACATTAACTCTCGCAACCTCTAGCTAGTCCATAATATGAATATAATGGTGAAGGGACAAAAACGTAAAGAATGGCATACATAGAACATGTCCCAATCTGGGACTACTACTTCACCAAGGAATATGCTGTTATAAGCCACAGCAGCTATGTGCAGCGTCTGTGTTGCTGGATTTTTTGGGTAGTAATCGTCAGATGCTCGTGTTATAGCACTTTGTTTTGTACTATAAGTACACAAGGAAATAATTAGAAAGAGTCAGTTTACTTGACAATGCATTCATTTTTATGTATGCAAATACAAATACTGTGTTGCTGATAAAATTTTCTCAAACAAGTAGTATACTGACTGGTATATGGAGTCTGTGCTCTGGCCCATGCAGCAGATAATGTTGTTGTCTTTGAAGTTGGCAGCTATGGACTCCTCAAGAGCCTGTTGGAATTTTCTGGTGAGAGAGACTCGGCCTCCCAAACCAGCCGCAATGGTTTCAAGTATGTTCTGAACATCAACCTTAACTCCATCCACTTTTTGAGAAACAAGATAGCTGTGTAGATCATCATAGAATTGAGATATTCTTTCAGGATCAATTGCACCAACACCGTACTTCTCCATACAATCCAGAGAGATATCCCTCATATTTGCCAAGTTCCCTGGTGACTGCACTGGGTATGTCAGTTTCGGATTATATTTTTTGGTTCCTTGTGCATTTGGAACAAGCCCTCCCCAATATCCCATCAGGGCGTGCCATACATACACATACCTGAAAATTTAACAAAGAGTAAAGAATATCCACGACAGGATCATTAACATGGACATCGTGTTTTCTATCATTAATTTGCAGCGTATGAAGGAAGACATACTTAACCCCAAAAGTACTCTTGATATCTGAAACAAAATGCTTCAGATCTTTTGGAGCATCACTCTGAGATTTATTGTTCTTCCGAAATTTATGGTTTTCTTTAATACTGAGTAATCTGCCACCAAACCTGTAAATGGGAGGACGTTAGAAGGTGTTCGTGTGATTTTGGGAACAAAATCAAAATAAACGAACTTACTGTGAACCTTCCACAAATGGCTCCCCCTCCTTTCGGAACTCATTACTTGTATTTTGCCAACCATCATCAATTATCAGAAACTTTGCTGGAGTGCCTCCTTCTGATAAACTACAAGGGGTGAAACACAGATAAATTGGAGCAAAACAAGCTCTAATAATATTTGTACTGCCAGGAAAAAGAAAATAGAAAATAACTGATTCACTAACTGAAGCAACTCTGTGCACAGCCAAAGAACGTACAAAGAATTGTGCTCACCTTCTTAGACCATCTTTAATTCCTTGGGGATTTACACCATGGTAAAATGCATCCCAAGTGCACCAACCAAAACAATCTAACATCCCAGGCATCTGTACTTCTCGGAAAGTATAAGAAATTGTTGCATTAATGTCACTCCTTTCTTTTTGAATGCAATGGCTTCAACAGAAGTAAATGGTAGGCAACTTGCCTGTTTTGATTCGCGGACTGTAAAGGTTCCAGTCTGGTCTTCCAAAATCCTTTACAAGGTGCAAATCGATCAAATGTGAGAAAAGACTATGACATTAGAAGCTTAGCTGCTAACTATTAATTGAAATTGATAACACAAGCAGCTAGCTAGAAGTCGTGATTGCATAAACTCATTATATATTCTGCTTACATTCTCACCGCAAAATAGCTGACATGAAGATAGTGCACTAATTAATTTCTGACATTTCCCTAAGATTGAAACTGAAATTTTGCTCAGAGAGCTGACCTACTTCATGGATTCCTTCATCAGATCAAATGGATGGTTTCCAGAATTCACAACGACTGCTTTTAAGCATTCTGAAGTAACTATACCAGGATCGCCTGTCAAAATACACGAGCTCTTTATAACATCACAAAATGACGGAGATAATGGAAGCACTAAATGAATTTGAAAGAATATAAAGCTTTACCACTTTCAACACACATCTCAAGTTCATCAGATGAATTCCCCTGCAAGCTGCTCCTAAAATCACCATCTAACACAGGCAAGAAAACGATATATGAAGGAGGTGACGGTGATCCTTTAGTCACCTCCATGAGCAACATCTGAGTTTCGACAGGAATGTCGCTCCCTGAATCACCCACTCTGGGGATCATCCACCACATTTTGAATCTGAACAGACACAACAACCTCATATTCCTGCATTGACCATCCAGCCAATCACATTTGCATCGGCAAACGCAACAATGAATAGCGCACAACTGATATCTAAAACAGATAAAAGAAACTGGCGCATAAAAAATTGACTCACTGGACAATTCCAAGCTTAAAAACATGTCGAGCACTAGACTCTGAGGAAGTGGCCCCAAGGTAAGCAGATGAATCTGTCAATGGTGTGACCAAGATATTGTCAGGAATTTGTTTGAGAGTGCTGTTGCCGTTAAAACTGAGAGTCCCATCTTTCAAGACAGGTTTAGTACTGATAAACATGGAATGTCTCCATTTATGAGGATTAGTCTTGTTGACACGAAACAGAGACTTATGGGAGAAAAGCCGCAGATTGTGGGCAGCGGAAGGGGATAAAATAGGGGGGCAGAAGCGAGTACTGGGTGGAATAGGCCTAGAGAAGAGACTTACGCTCGTGATAGTGAGGGAGAGGGGAGTGGCCTGAGCCATGAGAATGGAGGCAGAAGAGTTGGTTGGAGGGAACTTTACGCAAATGGCATGTTTGAGCAAAGTTTGATTATTATTGACCACAATTGCCTTCCATATCTTCTGCACTGTTTCTGTTAGTATTGACCACAATTGTACCACCTACATATCTTTTCTTTGCAATGCAATGCACTATCATTTTTCAATCTTCTTTGGGTGTTAAACATCCTCCCATTTTTTTCCTGGACATATCTGCCCCTGCCAATTTGCAAACTTTTGTTCTTATATATATATAAATGGATAATGATTTATATCCTTAGTAGCAACATGAATAGTATGTTAATGGGGAGAGAAATTCTTTTTATGCCATCAATTTTGAACTAATTAACCCCCTTCATATGGGGTAAACATGTAATTTTAACTTAATTTTTTTTAAGGTGCAACATAGACAAGTTTTTTTTTTAATTTTTTTTATTTGGGTAAAATTGCCCCATTCATTCAAGGCAGTTTTATTTTGTAGGGTGATAATGGACATAAAGGCCCGTTATGCCCACAGTAGGGAGCGGAACATTAAAATATGGATAGTGGGTCTCAGTACATGAAACTTGGATTGTATTACGTATAGATATGTATATGATTCTTCATATGTAAGTAATGGATATTTTAGTAATTCATGAATTGATTTTTCTTTTTTTTTTACCTTTTGAAGTGTACATTTCCTTTCATTTCTTGTCCCTGAAATTGACAATGATAAATCCCTCGCCTTTCTCGTCTCCTCCCCACTCTCCATTGTTGAAAAAAATCTCCAATGGTGCCTATCCTCATACACACCCGCCTTCTTCCATTAACCACCACCATTTACAAAAGCAACACAAAATGGAAGTATGCTGATTGGTTAGGGTTTATTAATTTGTAATTCCATTGTTCTGTGTTCAAAATTAGATTATGAGACAATCTAAGACTCTGAAGATATTTGCCAATCATCTCGGTATATTCTCTATTTATTTTTTGTACTGTTTTTTTTTCAGTCGTAGTTTTATTTGTGTAGTGTAGCTTTTTTTTTTTGCTTTATTTATTTTAGTTGGCAGTGCCTTAGAGTATGATAGTTGAGGAGCACATAGGAAATGAGAAGTCATGTGTATGGCAGACTACTAATTTTGTTGATGGTGAAGTGAAGGATGAGCTTTTGTGCATCCATTTTGCATATATCAAAAGTGAGTCCTTTATTCTTCTCCTTGTGCTTTTAATGAATGTTACATTTTCTTATTGTTTATATTTTTTTCTTTTTACTATTTTTAAGAATGAAGCTTTTCCTGGAAATTATTTAGAGTTGAATTGATAATGTGAAGAATATGCTACTTGATTGAAAACAAAATTCTTTTTTTAAGGATGTTGTTATTGCTTGTATGCCATTGATATCTCAGTTCAAAGAAGCCACAAAAATGAGTGTTTTAGCTGTAAAAGGCAAGGTAATTAGTTTAGAGATTTCCCCAATAAAACCCCCTAAGAAATCAACATTGGGCAATCATTCTAGCTCTGATAATTCCATAAAGCATGGTTCTATTTGTCTAATGGTTTAATGTCCTTAAGGCCGAGGCTTTTGTCGTATTCGCTAGTCCTATGCAAATGCAAACCCTGACAAGATGTTCTACACTTCCTCTGTCGGCATGTGTCAGGGTAAGTATGGTTTGTTTAATTGGTGTGATGAATTGAGTAGTATTCTTGTTAGAACACCACTGTGTCCTTATGGTGTTGGGATTGATTTGCAGTGTTAATATAGCATTATCTCCTAGCCCAAATGGAGAAAATGGTATTTTGCTTAGTAGATAAAAGAGAACTATTAAGTGTGTGAATGTTATTAGTAGGCAACCTTTGAACCATCACTATAAATGAAAGAGATGGGTGTAAAAGCAAGGGGTTGTCTGCTCTTCAGTCCAGACATAATGTGGTAAACAATGACTTGGACAATAAAGAAATGGGTCTTGAGTGAAATGTAGATTCGCCACTTCTGTAAAATGCTGAAAATTCCCTAGATCTACCAATTATTACTTAACAATCTCAACAAGCTGACATTCCCAATGTGGATATAGTCATGGAAGATGTGATGATGACGTGATATCCTATTATAGAGAATCTAATTCAAGTTTTCCAACCAATGGCTCAATTCCAGAGTCATTGCTTGAAAGAGTCATGGAGGAATATTTTTAGTATAGGGGATACTGTAACTGAAGATGTAATTTATCAGAGTATTTGAATGGATGTCATGTCTATGGTTGCCTTGGTCGACTTGCTTTCCCTCCATCTCAGTGCCTGAAAGATCTTCTTTATGGAAATGTCTAATACCAATGGGTTATTGCTCTCTCCGCATACTGCTTCAAATGCCAAAATCAAATTACAACTATTAGAAACTCCTAGGCAGGATGCTCAACTTTTAGGTGTTATTTTTTTAGAGCCTTTAGCTTACTATTGAAGTCAATCATAAAGACATTTAGGTAAGCTTTTTTTGATATTCTTTAGTCTATAAATCCATTTGATCTTGAAGGAATGCTAAAGGGGTAAGAAACCACTTTTATTACTTTCCATAAGCTATCAATTGAATGTTGTCCTTTTATTTAGGGTGTGAAGAAATACATTCACAATGTATCAATGCTTACTTTAATTAAGGGTTTTATCCATGAAGGCCCTTCCTCTTAAGAACTAATTAATCTATGTGAGAGTAAGAAAAATCAGTTTGATAATGTTTCTCGCCTTAATATTGAGGCAGAAGATGCATATATACCCTCGAATAACCACCTTCAATCACTTAAACTTAATGTCATGTGCCTAAGACTTTTTGGCTAGCTTGTTGAAGTTGAGTAACAGTTAGTTGATTAGGATGTAATGACATAATTGCTTAAGGCTCATTTTAATGAAGTGTCTGAGGTATGTCCAAGTCAATGACAAGCATAGAGGTTGCTTCCGCCCGAATGATGAAAGCTTTTGAACTTGAACAACAGTGAGAATCAGTGTGCAATGCAGCTAAGGTAGCATTGGAGAATGGCTGAGCATGGGTGGAAGAAATGTGATATATTATTAGCTCATTTTGGATGCAACATTTGAGCTTATTACTTATTGTACATGTATATATAGTTTATGGTAACTTTTATGTATAATTAATCAATAAGCAATGTAAAATATGACTCCATAGTTGTGTTGTAAATCCAAGGTATGTTGTGTTGGTAAAAAAAAAACACGTCATATGGACTGTGCAGTACTTATATTATCACAATTGAACTAGTAGCTTATATGTAGTACAAATTATGAGTTTTTAGCATAATGCGAATTGTGCATAGTATAATTTTAGTTGGAATTTATGAAATACATAAATTTGATGGTCTATTGATAAATCTAGCATAGAAGGCACTAAGGAATTATATTTGGAGTCAACTCCAAAAATCAACGAACAATAAATTTCAACTTTCAAGTGAAATAGAAATAATATGTTTATTTTTTTATGACAAGATATATCTAAAACCTCTAACATATGGTATATAATGGTTGAATTATATTAAAATATGAAGTTATGTTATTTAATTGCGAAATAGTTATTTAAAGTAAGAAAATTAGAAAATGAATGGTGAGGTATGTGGTTATTTTTATTTTGTCATAAAATAATTGTTGTAAATTGAATTTTATTATAAAAGCATTTGAATTTAATTTGGTTGCAATTAAGGGCATAACATCCTATTGTGGCCTCACTATTTCTTTTCATTATTTAGTTGATCATTAGTTATATGTTGTTAGAAGAAAATTTTTTGCTAAAACTTAATTTCTACATGGGTTTGAAGGAGAAATTATGCAGAGAAGCATTAATTCCTATGTTGTAAAGAGAATGTATTGTAAATTACATAAGTGTCCTTTAATTCTGTATATACCATTACATATTCACCTTTATACATAAAACAATTACTTTTTCTCTTTGAAACTCTTATATTATTACCTATCCCTTTATACATCAAACATTTACTGTCTATATGGTGGGACTCAGACATAATTTTTTATTCTTTAGTAAATGTCGCAGTTCGTAAGACACTGTACCCTAAATTTTTTCGTATGTGAAACGTCGTAGGATGTGACGTTGATCTTTTTCATTTTCAAAATGATCTCTATAGTGTGCTACTATAATATTCATTAGTTATGTAATGTTACTATCATATAATGAATGGTGATGTTTTATTTTTCCACTGCTAAGATTTTCAATATTTATTCATATTTCTCATGAAACTAATGAGATATTTTTATCCAATCCTAGATATTCTTAGCATCATTACTGATTAATCATTACTACAAGTACTCTAACAAGTATAAAATGTATAAGTCAATGCTTGTCTATAGATAATGTATATGAGTGATGCAATATGTAGGGGGTAAATGTAACATTGAAGTGGTCCTAGTGTCAACGATGAAGAGTATAATATGAATATGTTTAATAGGGATAATGTATTTTTGGGTTATTGTTATTTTCCCATGTATCATATGTTTAATTTTTATTTTTATTTTAAATTTATAAATTGGTATTGTTTTTAATGATATTTATTCTTTTAATAATTTATTTGCACTAAATATTAATTTACTGAGTCATTATGTTATATTTTGTGATCTTGGATTTTATTAATTTTAATTTTTAATATTTTAATAATAATAATAATAATAATAATTTGTTAGTGTATTTGTATATATATGCATTGAACTTGTCAAAAGTCAAAACAAAGGTCCAATTAGCCTAGTGAAAAATGCATGAAATAGATTTAAAAAAAATTGAAATGATGTTATGTCAAGCAATAAATAAATGCTAATTTGTTTATAAATGGTTAGGGAAGTGTAATGTGAATTGTACTACACACAATACAAATTGTTATGCGAAACATTCGATAATATATGTATTGTTCTTTTTATGTTGTGTAAAGATAAAATCTAATTTGATATTGTGCAATCATATTGGATGATTTAGTATCATATTCGACATTGATAAATGTCATATTTATAATTGAAAATAAGAAATGAACTTATATTTAAATGTAATTGTTGTCTAATGCATTTATAAGTGGAAAATGTATTACAAATATGATAAGAAAAAATTCAAAATTAAGTAATTCACAGTAGATTTTTAAATTGAAAAAAATCAATAAATTACTTATTAAAATTGTTAAATATTTTGTTTGAAGCAAGTAGACGAAAATTGAATTATGGAATATTGCATAATTTTTTTAGTAATGGAGAGAGTCAAATTTGTTTGTTCATATTTTCAAATAAGAATTATACTTAGTGATTAATATTGGAGTTGTAATCATATGAATATTTTGTTACAATACAAATGTATTAACATTAGTATATATGTGTAGTCATTACTAAAGTAAGTTTAGAGTAATGTCATAGCCAATTTAATTTTTTCAACAATATAGTAATAAGTGAACAACAATGCAACTTTATATAATGTATCCCGAAGTCAGTTTACAAAGCTTGAGATTTTGCAAAACTATGTGGCATTTTTATATTGCAGTTACAAAATAAATTGGAAGTACAAAGTTAAATGGATAATTTCAGTATAGCAACCGTCAAATTTATAGTAAAAAACCTTCAATAAATCCTTAAATCCTCTAATCTTATTCTTAAGCGCTCAAATTTAATATTTCTCCTTTTTTCCTTTCCATTCTATCTTTTGCGATAATTATACCATTTTCTTATTTAACGACAATCTATCGTTGTTCTTTAAATTAGCGATATTATTCCAATTTTTTGCTAGATAAGATTGCATTCCTTCTCTAAATGCGACATTTATGGCGGTCTCCCCATTCATCTTCAACCTGAGATGGCTTGAAATTCACTTGGATGTCCATGAGGTTTGTGATATTCAAATGCCTAGTAGTTCTTCCTATGCCTAAAATTTAGTTTTTTGAATGGAGAATGAAGAAGGTGTAATTATAATATACAATCATCACTCTATAAGAGTAATGCTATTACTAATTCTTTGCTCGTCATTCCAAAAATTTTATATGTTTGTTAGTCATAGTTATGAAGCTGCGATTAACATAACAAAGCAAAGGAAAAATTGGAACGATGTATTTTTAGAGTCCTCACTAATTGTTTGATAAACTGCCCAGGATGTCCATAACGATTGTTTTTGTTTTTTAAAAGTTTGTAATTTAGTTTTTTGCATGCTATTTTATGAAATCCGGCGATGTTCATATGAAGAAATTTTCTTCATTATAGCAAGTGATTTGAAATCGCAATAGTGGATGCAAGATTAATTTTTGTATTTCATTTGATACTTCTAATTAGTGGATAATGGCGCGAACTTCGACAAGGGGCAATCATCTAAATGGAGAAAAAATTATTCATGGAGCTACCACTGATTCTCAAGTTGGACCTAGAAAGGCGAAGAAGTGAGATTTTATAAGTTTTCCTCACCAATTTTGTTTTATAAATGAATTTGGCAAATATTAGTTATTTCGTTAGAATAATATATGCAGATAATGTTTTGCAATTTTTTGACACTTTTTATGGTTTCATGCTTTAGCATGTAAATATAAGATGCAACATCGATACATACAATCAGAAAGTCTAAAAGTTGAACACCTAACAAAAGTAGTAGGTTATTGAAATTGGGTTTGGGGAAATATTAAACATTTCACTGCTGAAGCTGGATAGAGGTTTTTGCTATTGGCTAATGTCTAGGTTTAAACCCATAATAGAATGTTATTACTACGCAAAATGAGATGGGCCTGCGAATCATTAATAATCACATTGGCTAGGTATTGGGGATTCTAAATAATAACACTAAGAAGCTACCTCGATTTAAAGTTTCCAATTAGGTTACACTGCGAAATCCATATAAGGGTAATCGGAATATAACTAGCAAAGATATAGTTAATTTAGTTGTAAATAGTAAGTCCAAATGGGACTTTCTCAGGCACTTTATGCTTTTCACGCTTGGGGTTTTTCTCTGTCCAACTTAAAATCTGAGTTAGTGTCCAAAGTTGTTCTAGGCTATTATGAACATTGAGAAGGTTATGGAATATAATTGGGATGGTTCTATGTTAGATTGGTTAGTTTAAGCTGTGAAGAAGTTTAAGAATGTCGTGTAACTCAATGGACAATCATCTAGAATGGGTGGCTGTATTATTTTTATCATGGTGAGTACTATATGTTCAATTGATAACCCATTATTGAGATATTAATTTAACTATCATAGTAACTTGCCATATTGTGTTAGCATATTTTAAGTGTAATTTACATAATGCAAGACATAACAACTGTTGAGATTTTTGTTTGGTTTGTCTATTTGATCAAAGTTGCCATTTTCTTATATTATGTTACAATATTTCCATTACTTTATCTTGGATTGTATGTGTTTAGAATATTGTCATTACTTTATCTTATAGTGTATGGATTTGAATCTGAAGGATATTTGTTGTGTTTATATATTAATGTGGTTTGTCCCTTCAGGAATTTACTTCTAAGTGAACACTTGTTTTAATGTCATTATGGATTTGTTATTTTATGATTTTGTTTCCCCTAATTAAGGAAGCAGAGTGCAAAATTTTGTGTTTCATATCCATATGTTCTTTTGCATGCTAAGTAACTTAGGACTGCTTATACTTGCTATTATATTTTCATTATTTGATGATCCAATAGTCGTATGGTCTAACATGACAAATTCTTTATACCAATTTGTATGTTAGAAGATAGGTATTTAATGGTAAAAAAGAAAAAAACATATATGTAGTTATTCCTACTTGGCAATCCGTTGCTTGCCATTGTACTTTATTAATTTTGTTCACATACATGTGCTCCTGTATCACTTAAATTTGTTTGAAGTGGGAGCCTTCATTGCTGTGATCAGTTTCCTTTTAACAAGAGTGCTTTATTTGCATACAATTTCAAACCTTCTCATTTATATAATATTAATTGTCTCTATTTTGTATAATGTGATGTAGCTGTTATATTTGAACCATATTGATATGAGAGACTCGATGAACTGGGATATGAGCCCAAGGTTGATTGCGTGGAATAATAATAACATGCATAAGGCAATTGCACTAGACTGTGATGGTAAACACAACTATGGAAATGCTGCAGTAAATATGAAATTACCTCAACTTAACTAGATGTTGAGTTGCATTACTTACTTAATCAACTTGCTATACGTAGAAGGAACATGTTGTCTCTTCTTTGGAGTTGTGTGTATTAATAATAGATAGAGAAATAGTTAGTGCTAAAACATAATTTATTATTTCATATATATAAAAAGTATTTATCCCATGAATCCTGAACTCTACAATAATCTTTAATTTCTCTTTTAATCTTATCAATTCAGGTAAAATACATTAGAATTGTTAACATGGGAATTTTTATCCAAAGAAATGGGAATTAATAATGGCTAAAACATGTGCCTAATGCAAAGACTATTTTGGAACATTGTGATGAAAAATATAAATATATGGTAGGATCATTAGCCAAGTTATTATAATAAAATTAACATTAGCCAAAATGCATAATTTTACAATCTTAACTATTGCATACAAATCAACTTAAATAACTAATAAGTTATGAAATCACGTTTGGACTTAAGTCATTTTTGTAGTTCCAACCCTATGCATACTATAACTATATTGTTTATAAGCAAGGCTACTTAACGCTTGAACAACAACCATGGGAAGTTACTGATGAAAATTATATCCATTATAGAGTAAAAATATTTTCTTAAACATGTTAACAAGAAAATTTGAGAATGTCAATCATAATCAAATTCATAATGCACCATTAATAGAAAAAGAACAAATGCTTGGTCAACTGCCAAACTTTAGCAATTTATGTAGAATAAAGAACACTTTCCAATTACCTTCTGAGATACCCTATGAAAACACCATTAAGCTGAAGAAACATTATGTTTCATGTAATCCCCTATCAAATACATAGCACCAAGAAGGTAAAGAGCACATGGATGCAATTATAACACAGGACATTCATATAAGTCTTTAAGACTATTCAAGCATCATTGCTAGTAATATGATTTAGGGTAAAAATACAAACATGATCAATAGCCTTCTCTAAGTAATCGAAAGCTTGTTGATCTGACTGTACATAATCATTCTATCCATAACAAAAAGAAGAAAAAAGAAAAAAAATCACTAAGTAATCTTAAATAACATTCAAAACTAATAAAACCACTAAAACTAATTAATCATCAACATATATCAAAAGGTTCAAATTAATTTGATAAATCTCAACTCTTAAATGACAACCTAACTGATATCTGGGTTACTAATATGTGCAGCTTCCACCAATAAAGCAACTTCTTTATGGCATAAAATGAATAAAAAGATGAAAAAAAAGCATTAATATTGAAGACAATACAACACCAACAATTGAAAATCACATATACAATAGTGTTTGCAAATTTGGTGATTGATTAAAATTATAGACTGCTGTAAATTTGGTGAGGTCAACTTTGTCATACTTGAATGAAGTGCTTATTTAATAACCCACCTTCCTTCTTTCTTCTTTCCACTTCCATGTTTGCTTTCTCCTATTTTCCTTTCTTTTTTCATTTCAAATCCCTAATCACTTCATTTCCCCTCTTTTTAAATCTCACGTTCATCCATCATTTTTTTAGATTGCTTCTTGTATTTTTTTAAATCCTTTAAATTTCATTTTTCTTATTTTCATTTTTTTATTTCACAATGCCAAGAACTAAAAATCTAGCTAAGAGAGATAAAAGTACCATAGAAGGCTCGAGTAAGGGAAATAATGTGATTGAAGATAATGAGGTATGTGATCTTGCCTAAGAATATCGTGCTCCATTTCTAATCAAAACTCATGAGGAGGGCAAGGCATGTCGTTCTTACTTCTACAAAAAATTTCACTTGCAAATATTTTGAGAATGAAATTTTGTCTCAATTGGGCATTAAGGATGATATATAGATCATATGGCAGATTAGGATGGTCTAAATTTGTTACTATACCATTTGACACCTATAGAGAAATCACACTTGAGTTCTTTACCACTTTACATTTGATTGAAAAAGAGTGATAAGCATTTGGGTTTTACATTATGTAGTAAAGATTATCATATGAATTAAGACATTATGTATCAAGTGTTTGGTTTTCCTATGAATGACATTTATCAACCCCCTAAAAATTATGACCTTAAAGCTTTTTGGTATCAAATTTCGGGGCAAGATAATTTTAAGGGTACACATACTACACCTAATGGATTAATTACTGATCATTGGTATTTAATCATTCATAAATTCATGTGTTTTGAGATTTTTGGGAAAACTAAGGGGAATAAATTGTCACTTTAAGAATTATTCCTTCTTTAGTGTATGCATACCAAAACCAAAGTCTCTACCATATATTTTAGATTTCATAGCTTGTGGAATATTATGAGTTCATCTCATGCTGTCATTTTTATGGGGCATATTGTGATTGGTCTTGCTTTAGATTTTGGTGTTTTTAATCCATCCACCACTAACATGTTTCTTGTAGAGGTGGGCAAACTACACCGTTATCTTCTGACTCATGCTGAAGTTATTATAAGTCGTGATGAGTTAAGGGCACCAGCTACTCGTAAGTGCTACCATTTATGATGTACAATATAAGATCATGGACCAATTCCTATAATTGAGATTAAAAAAATTAAGAATGGAGATAATTTTGCTACAAATGATAATAACGGTTGGCAAAGATTCTTAGAAAAATTAGAGGCCATGGAAAAGAAAATGGATGATAAGCTAGAAGCCATAAAGAAGAAAATAGTTGACCAAAATGATGAAATAATTTGTCAGTTTTTCTATTTGAGGAAAGAAATTTTTTACCACAATTTCAAGCTCACCAAGTACATTGAATTGTCAAGTTTTAAACTTCCTTCACCACTGTCTTCACCAAAATCACCATCTTAGGGGGGTTGTCTTCTTTTTATCTCATTTTTATTTTATTTTATTTTATTTTATTTAGTTATTTATTTATTGTGTTTTGTTGTATAACCCACTTATGTTTCACATTGAGGGCAATGTGAAATTTAAGTGTGGGGGGTGCATTTTGCATAGGCATAACATTTAAAATGTGTGTTTTATTTTGCTTATTTCATTTTAATTCATTTTATTGTGTTTTATTGCATTGTGTTCATGCATAGGGTAGGAATATGATCAACTATCCCATATCTTTAATGCTTGCAACTTATCAATCTCGTGAGCCTGACACATTGGTATAGTTTTCTTTATTAATTGATTTAATTTCCATTTAATTTTCAATTTAATTTTTCAAAGCATTATGAGCAATCTGTGGTTAAGGACATATTTTTACACCTTAATGAATCTAATGCTTACTCCCTTTTTGAATGTGTAAATGTGATTAATTTAAGAGGAACTAAAAAAATAGTGGGTTAAATAGCTTGAGTCATTAGAATTGCTTGAATTTGACACTTAATTCATAAAAAAAAAAATTGCTATGGAATGGAGCTAAAATCTTTTATTCAAATTTATAGATGATCTTTTAGTTCAATACTCTTCAAAGAGCACAAGTATCCTAAAAGGAACTTTCAGAGGGGTCCACGTTGAGTAATAAACGAAAGACGAGGGAATTCTGATGATAGGAATGTCCACAATCAAATAAAAAAAAAGATAATAAATAAACAAATAAATAATGAATGGTTTTATTTTAAAAAGGGGAGAGAAGGTTACACATAGGAGAAGGGAATTTTCTGTCAAGGCATTAAGGGGGTTGAAGACACAAGTAGAGGAGAAAACAATAGGGCATAGGGAGAAGAGAAGAGAAGATTGATGACTACTGGAACATAAGAGAAGAACTTCATAAAAAGAGTTCATTCTTTCCTTATTTATTTTTTTAAGTTCTTCATGTATTTTATTCGAAAACATTATGAATATTATGTTTAGCTAAATGTTAGGGATTGTTGAACTTATTTTAATTTAAGTTGATTTATATATTGATTTTTATTTTAAATTGCATTAAGCATTCATTAAGCTTAATTGTTTATAATTTATCCATTTATAATTGATTTCTAATTAAGGTTAATTATTAAGAAATGTTAATCTTAATAGAAATATGAATGCCTGATTAATTGATTTAAATCTAGAGATAGCTTAAATTATTTTAATTTCATTTGGTTGTACTTTAGGATTTATTTACTAAATTTGATTAGGTTTTAATTTAATGATAACTAGTGAAAGCCTTTTCAATTGATAGAAATAAAATAAGTAATTTTTACTTTAAAAAGATGTATTACTACCTTTGAAATCCCAAGAATTGCAATAGAAAGAAAGACTAATTTGTTGAGATGGACTTATTTATAATATAGTGATACAATCCTTAACACTATTCTATAATTTACTTGTTAAAAGTTAAATTAATTGATTTTATTATTTAATTTCATTTTAGTTATTAAAATTTAGCAATTTTAATTCACTTAATATTTTTTTCTTAAACAAGTTAAAAAAAATTAATAATTGGATAAACACTTAATCCTCGTGGGTTCGACCAATCAAGTTTTTGGTGCTGTTGGCGTTGATCTCTTATATTCTAGTAGTCTTCAATCTTCTCTTCTCTTCTCCCTACGTCCTACTGCCTTCTCCTCTACTTGTGTCTCTAGCTCCTTTAATGCCTTGATAGAAAATTCCCTTCTCCTACATGTAAACCTTTTCTCCCCTTTTTTTAAAAAAAAGCATTCATTATTTATTTATTTATTATCTCTTTTTTTTATAATTGTGTCTTCATAATTATATGCCTCCCATTATCATCACATGTCTTTTGCCATAATTGCATGTCTCTCATCATCATCACATATCTCTTGCCATAATTGCATGTCTCCCATCATCATCACATATGCTTATGCATGCTCCACCACCACCATTCTCTGTAAAGTTTAATTCAACAATTCACATAAAATTCATTTTAAAAGAAAGCCAAGCATAATTCATAATAAATATAGAAATAACTAAATTGTAACAAATTGTAATAATAAATACCATAAACATCATAAATCAACCTAAAAAACTACTACAATTAACACATAATCAAATACCCTCACACTTAAGTTCTTTCTTGTCCTCAAGAAAAATAAAAACAATATGTATCAATAACACGAACTCAACACATTAATCAATTTTAACTTGATTGATTAATAAAATCTCCACTCAATATAAGATTTAAATCATAAAAAAAAAAACAAGCAACTCATGATCAATAACATATATAAAGATTACCAAGTGGATAGCAAACTCTTTAATTGAATATAAAAATGTTCATAAATCAAGATTCACAAAGAAAGAAAACAAGTTAGACAACTCTTTTACTAGAATTACTTTTAACAAGACACACAATTGACTTTTTTTATTTGCTTACAGACATTCCTATCATCAGAATTCCCCTGCCTTTCCCGTATTACTCAGCATAGAACCCTCCAAAAGGTCCTTTTAAGATACTTGTACTCTTTGAAGAGTATTGAAGTAAAAGAGCATCTATAAATTTGAATAAAAGATTTTAGCTCCATTCCACAATAATTTTTTTATGAATTAAGTGTTAAATTCTAGCAATTCCAATGACTCAAGCTATTTAACCCGCTATTTTTCTAGTTCCTCTTAAATTAATCATATTTGCACATTTAAAAAGGGAGTAAGCATTAGATTCATTAAGGTGTAAAAATATGTCTTTAACCACAAATTGCTCATAATGCTTTGAAAAATTAAATTGAACATTAAATGGAAATTAAATCAATTAACCAGGAAAACTATACCAATGTGCTAAGCTCACGAGATTGATAAGTTGCAAGCATCAAAGATATGAGATAGTTGATTATGTTCCTACCCCATGCATGAACACAATGAAGTAAAACACAATAAAATAAATTAAAATGAAATAAGCAAAATAAAACACATTAAATGCAAAATAAAACACACACTTTAAATGTTATGCCTATGAAAAATGCACCCCCACCCCCCCCACCCCCCCACCCCCCACCCCACACTTAAATTTCACATTGCCCTTAATGTGAAATATAAGTGGGCTATACAAAAAAAAACACAATAAATAAATAACTAAACGAAATAAAATAAAAATGAGATAAAGAGAAGACAACTCCCCTATGATGGTGATTTTGCTGAAGATGGTGGTAAAGGTAGTTTAAAACTCGATAATTTAATGTACTTGGTTAGCCTGAAATTGTGGTAAAAAATTTCTTTTCTCAAATAAAAAAATTGATAATCTGTTTCATCATTTTGGTTAACTATTTTCTTCTTTATGGCTTCTAGCTTATCATCCATTTTCTTTTTTATGGCCTCTAATTTTTCTAAGACTCTTTGCCAACCATTGTTGTCATTTGTAGCAGAATTATCTCCATTCTCAATGTTTTCAATCTCAGGGATAAGAATTGGTGCATGATCTTCTGTTATACATCGTAAATGGTAGCACTTACAAGTAGTTGGTGTCCTTAACTCATCATAACTTGTAATAACTTCAACATAAGTTAAAAGATAACAATGCAGTTTACTTGCCTCCATAAGAAACATGTTAGTGGTATATGAATTAAAAACACCAAAATGCAAAGCAAGACCGGTCATAATGTGCCCTATAAAAATGATAACACAAGAAGAATTCACAATATTTCACAAGCTATGAAATATAAAATATGTGGTAGAGACTTTGGTTTTTGTATACATATACCAAAGAAGGAATAATTCTTGAAGTGACACTTTATTCCCTTCAATTTTTCCAAAAATTGCAGAACAAATGAATTTGTGAATGATCAAATACCGATGATTGGTAATTAATCCATTAGGTGTAGTATATGCACCCCTAAAATTATCTTGCCCCGAAATTTGATACTAAAAAGCTTTAAGGTCGCAATTTTTAGGGGGTTGATAAATACCATTCCTAGGAAAACCAAACACTTGATGCATAATGTCATAATTCACATTATAATCTTTACCGCATAATCTAAAATCGAAATGCTTAACAATCTTTTCAATCAAATACAAAGTGGTAAAGAACTTAGGGGGTTGATACTAAAAAGCTTTAAGGTCATAATTTTTAAGGGGTTGATAAATACCATTCCTAGGAAAACCAAACACTTAATGCATAATATCGTAATTCACATTATAATCTTTACCGCATAATTTAAAACCCAAATGCTTAACACTCTTTTCAATCAAATGCAAAGTGGTAAAGAACTTAAGTGTGATTTCTCTATAGGTGTCAAATGGTGTAGTAACAAATTTAGACCATCTTAATCTACCATATGATCTATATATATCATCCTTAATGCCCAATTAAGATAAAATTTTATTCTCAAAATATTTTCAAGTGGAAATTTTTCTAGAAGTAAGAATGACATACCTTTTGCCCTCCTTATGAGTTTTGATTGGAAATGGAGCACAATATTCTTGGGCAAGATCATATACCTCATTATCTTCAATCATATTTTTCCCCTTGTTCGAGCCTTCCATGGTACTCCTATCTCTCTTAGCTAGATTCTTAGTTCTTGGCATTGTGAAATAAAGAAAATGACAATAAGAAAAATGAAATTTAGAGAATTTAAAAAAATACAAGAAGAAATCTAAAAAAATGATGGATGAATGTGAGATTTGAAAAGAGGGGAAATGAAGTGATTAGGGATTTGAAATGAAAAGAAAGGAAAATAGGAGAAAGTAAATGTGGAAGTGGAAAGGAGAAGGAAGGAAGGTAGGTTGTTGAATAAGCACTTCATTTGAGCATGATAAAGTTGACCTCACCAAATTTGCACTTCACTTCACTATTGTTCTTACAAAATTCCAAAGCACCAAAATTTTTAAGTGTGCTTAACAACTTTAATTCACATAAATTTAGTAATAAATAAAATTAAATGAAATAAGAAAATATAAAGCAATGTGCAAATATATATATATATATATATATTTCAAAAGAAAACTGTAGTTTATAAGATAGAAAGAATAACACTGAACAAAATAAAATGATGAAAGAAAATAGTAAGCATAATAAAATGCTAATTTTTAGGTCTTTAGCATGACCAAAACTAGAATTTTTCATTAAGGTTGATGAAGGAAAAGAATTTCCTTCTCATTAGGCATAAATCCTCCTCGATACACTTTGCACCTCTATCCATTTACTCGAAAACACTCTCCTTTAGAATTTATGAGTTCAAGTGCGTCATGAGAAAAGTCTTATTGCACTTTAAATGGACCACTTGACCTTGATCTCAATTTACTTGGAAATAATTTCAATCTAGAATTGAATAAAAGAATAAGATCACCAGATTTGAATTCTTTTTTAAGAATATGTGCATCATGCCATCATTTTGTTTTCTCCTTGAAAAGCTTGGTGTTCTCATATGCTTAAAATCAAAATTCATCCAATTCATTGAGCTGTAATAAACATTTTTCACCTACTGTCTTTATGTCAAAGTTCAGTGATTTAATGGCCCAATAAGCTTAATGTTCAAGCTCCACTAGCAAACGACAAGCTTTCCTAAAAACTAATCAGTAAGGAGACATACCAATTAGAGTTTTGAATGTTGTACGATATGCCCACAAAGCATCATCCAACTTAGACGCCCAATCTTTCCTTGAAGAGTCCACTGTTTTCTCTAAAATTTTCTTTATTTCCCTATTAGTGACCTCTACTTAACCACTGGTTTAAGGATGATATGTGGTAGCAACTCTGTGGTGAACTCCATACCTTTTGAGTAGTAACTCAAACTGCTTGTTGCAAAAGTGTGAGCCTCCATCACTAATCACAGCTCGAGGTACTTCAAATCTACAGAATAATTTCTTAAAAAATCTTATCACCACTTTAGCATCATTTGTAAGTGAAGGAATGACTTCTACCCATTTAAACACATAATTTACCCTAACTAAGATATATTAGTTCCCAAAAGATGATGGAAAGGGACCCATAAAATCCAACCCCCAAACGTAAAAAATCTCCACTTCTTAAATTGATGTGACCGGCATTTCATTCCTCTTAGAGATATTCCCATGTCTCTAACATCTATCACAGTGTTTCACATAATCTTTGGCATCTTTGAATAAAGTAGGCCAAAAAAATCCACTCTTTAGCACATTTGTTGTAATTTTTATTGCTCCAAAATGCCCACAATATGTAGAATCATGATAATGAGACAAAATTTCTAATATTTTAATTTCAAGAACACACCTCCTAATCAACCCATCTTTATAAATCTTGTATAGAAATGGATCCTCCCATAGATAATGCTTTACCACATAAAGGAAATGCTTTCTTTGTTAATAGGAAAAATCTAGAGGCAACACTCCACATGCTAAATAATTGGTGATGTTTGCAAACCATGGAGCACTAAAATATTGGATTGCTAGTAATAAAGCATAAGGAAATTCATCATTAATATCCTCTTTTTTCCTCACATGTTCATAACCCTCTAATCTAGACAAATGGTCAGCTATAACATTCTTAAAACCTTTCTTATCTTCGATCTCTAAGTTAAACTCTTGTAAAAGTAATACCCAATGAATGAGACGTGGTTTTGCATCCTTCTTAGCCATAAGATATTTTTTTGATGCATGATTAGTGAAAATAATACCTTTGAACCAAGTAAGTAAGATATGAATTTATCAACAACAAATACCACCACCATCATCTCTTTCTCGGTTGTGGTGTAGTTCAATTGAGCCTCTGTAAGAGTTATACTTGTATAGTATATGACATAAAGCTTTTTTTCTTTTCTCTGACCAAGCACTGCCCCCATAGTATGGTCACTTGCATCACATATGATCTTAAAAGGAAGTGCCTAATTCGGAGGTAAAATAATTAGGTCTAATACCAAAGCCTCCTTCAACCTGTTAAAAGCATTTAAAAAATTATTATTAAAATCAAAAGGAGCATCTTTAACTAAGAATTAGGTTAAAGGTTTAGCAATTAAAGAAAATTTTTTAATGAAATGCCTACAAAAACCCGCATGTCCTAGAAATCCTTGAACTCCTTTGGCTATTGTTGGAGGTGGTAGCTTCTCTATAATTTTTGTTTTAGCTCTATCTACCTTAATCCCTACACTTGAAATCTTGTGACCAAGGACTATCCCTTCCTCTACCATAAAATGGCACTTTTCCCAGTTAAGAACAAGGTTAGCCTCCTCACATATTTTTAAGACCCTTTCAAGGTTAGATAAACATAATTCAAAAGAATCATCAAAAAAAGAAAAATCATCCATAAATACCTCCATGATGTTCTTGATAAGATCAGAAAAAATTATTGTCATACATCTCTGAAAAGTAGCTAGTGCATTGCACAGTTCGAAAGGCATGTGTCGATAAGCAAAAGTTCCATATGGGCATGTAAATGTTGTTTTCTCCTAGTCCTCTAGAAAAATAAAAATCTGATTATAACCTAAATAATCATTCAGGAAATAGTAGTATGCATGTCCTACTATTCTTTCCAAGATTTGGTCAATGAAAGGGAGAGGAAAGTGGTCCTTTTTTGTGGTTCAGTTCAATTTATGGTAATTAATACATACTCTCCACCCATTAACCATCCTTTTTAAAATCAAATCACCTGCTTCATTTTCTACAATAGTCATTCCACTCTCCTTTGGCACACACTGCACTGCGCTTACCCACTTACTATAAAAAATTGGGTAGATAATGCTTGCATCCAACAGCTTGACAATCTCCTTTTTTTACCACATCCTTTATGTTTGGATTCAAGCACCTTTGTCTCTTTATGAAAGCTCTACTCCCCTCTTCCATATGGATTATATGCATGACAATTGGAGGGCTAAACCTTTTAATGTCTGAAATCTACCACCCAATGGACTTTACCCTATTTCTCATTATCTCATATACCCTTTTCTCTTATTCAATAGACAATTTTTTGGAGATGATAATGGGTAAAGTTTTTCCTTCCCCTAAAAAGGTGTATCTCAAATGGGTAGGTAACAATTTAAGTTCTAGTTTAGGTGGTTTAACAATAGATGGGGGAGTGGGGCTATCACTATGCACTAAAATTTCAGGCTTAACAAAAGTAGCTTCTTGTGTGGGTTCACTATCTACTTCACACTCCAAAATTTTATCAAGAATTTATTTATTTAAATTCACCTCCCTCACACACCCATCTACAACTTCCACTATCATGCAAAATTCCTCTTCAATTAGATATTTCATCAATCTTGGCATTATAAATTCTATACTCTCATTACCAACACTAAGAGTGATTTTCCCTTCATGGACATCTATGATGGCTCTCATAGTATTTAAAAATGGTCTCCCAAGAATTAGAGGACACTTACTATCCTCTTCAAAATCCAAAACCACAAAGTCCGCAAGAAAGATAAATTTGTCTACCTTAACCAAAACATCCTCAATGATCCCATATGATTTCTTTGTAGAGTGATCTGCAAGTTGCAAAGCCATGTTTGTAGGGGTCATCTCGCCAAGCTGTAATTTCCTGAAAAGAGAAAATAGAATAAGGTTAATATTTGTGCTAAATCATATAAATATCTAGGAAATTCTTGAGTACCAACTACATAAGGAAGAGTAAAAATCCCTAGGTCTTTTAATTTAGTTGGTATTTTACGAGTGATGATGGAACTACAAGTCTCTATTAATTCCATAGTTTGGTTATCATCCCATCTCTTTTTATTAGTAATAATATCCTTAATATATTTAGCATGTGTCGGCATCTCTGTAAGAGCATCAATAAAAGGAATATTAAGTTCAAGCTTTTCAAAAGTATTTAAAAACTTAGCAAACCTCTTTTCATCATTAGGCTCCTTCAATCTTTGTGGAAAAGGCATCTTTGTCTTATATTTCTGTGAATTTGGTATAGACAGTTGCTCTTTCCCATCACTATCCTTTGCTTGTTGCACCTTGCCTTCTTTAGAATTATCATCATCATTATAAATTTTCTTTTCTTAAGTCTTGACCTCTTCTTTCTTGAGTTCATCTCCTGATCTTATCTCCTTGCCACTTCTTAGTGTAATTGCTTTCAGCTGCTCCCTTGGATTTGGTTCGGTGCTGCTTTGTAAATTCCCTTGATTCCTTTGTGCTACTACATTAGCAAGCTATCCTAACTGTACCTCAATATTGTGAATTGAAGATGAATCATTTTTAGCTATTTGATCACATTTGGCCTCCATTCATTTCTGATTTTCATCTTGATGGCTCATTTTATTGGACATAGCTTCCAAAAATTTATCTAATTTATTTTCCATTAAGGCCATACGATCTTGTTAAGGTTTTTGAAAACTTGGAGGTGCTTGCCTTATCATGTTGTTTTGAAAGCCTTGGGGAACCAAATTGTTATTATTGTTTCAAGAAAAATTTGGGTGATTCCTCCATCCCGAATTATAAGTGTTTGAGAATGGATTATTACCCTGTTTACCTTAAAATTGATTCCTAACAAAGTTGACTTGCTCTTGGTATCCATCTCCCACTATAACTACATCAAAAACACCAAATTCATTATTAAATAACCCAATAATTACAACTTTCACCTGAAGGGGCTAGATTATTTTTATTGATGATGTTGTCAAGCTATTTTGTTAATGGAGCAATTTGAACTTGAAGGGTTATCACCATGTCTACCTCGATTTTGCCTCTTTGCCTTGGTGGATTTTAATGTTCTAATGGCCAAAGACAATTATTTTTTGTCATTTTTTTAGATATGAAAATGTAGCCTCAATTGTTTTTCGCATCAAAGAACCTTTAGCTGCTGCATCAATGGTGTCTCTAGTGGATCAAGTAACACTGTTATAAAAAAGTTTTGATGAGCTCATCCCTTGACAAACCATGATGAGGATAGTTCCGTAGCAACTCTTTGAATCATTCCCATGCATCACTCAAGGATTCTATGTCAAATTGTTGAAAGGTGGTGATATCCTTAATAATCTTTATTATTTTTTACAATGGGAAATATTTTGCTAGAAAAGCTTTTACCAATAGATCCCATGTAGTGATTGAAGCTGGTGGCTATGAGTTTAACTATGCTTTAGCTCTATCCTTCAATATGAATGGAAAGAGCCTCAAACTTATAACATCATCTAATACCCCATTGTACTTGAATATGTCACATATCTCTAGAAAATTAGCAATATGAGCATTAGGATTTTCATTTGGCAAGCCATAAAATTGAACACTTGATTGGATCATTTGAAGTAGGGCCAGTTTAATCTTGAAATTATTGGCTTAGAAATACTTTGCCTTGTACAATCTAGACCTGGCATGGCAAAATCTGAGGATGTTCTTTCTTCTGCTTATTATTCTGCTATGATACTAGATTCCTCTTGAAAATGCCTCATATTCTCTTTTTCAAACTGTGTAAGTTTTGGAATAAAATTGAGAGGATTTTTCCCTGTTCTTCGAGTATTATGCATATGCCAAAATAATTAATTAAAATAAAATAAATAATAATAGAAAACAAATAAATAAATAAACATCCAAATTTAAAACAGAAATAACTTAAATCAAGTAAAACAAAACTAATTATGTTGTTAAACTTATTTAATCCCCAGCAACGGTACCAAAAACTTGATTGGTTCTTGCAAGCATAGAAGTATGCCAAGTAATATAGAATAAATACAGATCGAGACCATGAGGATTAAATGTTTATCCAACTATTAATTTTTTTTAACTTGTTTAAGAAATCAGTATTAAGTGAATTAAAATTGTTAAATTTTAATAACCAAAATGAAATTAAATAATAAAATCAATTAATTTAACTTTTAACAAGCAAATAAATTTGAACAAGTAAATGATAGAATAATGTTAAGGATTGTATCACTATATTTTAATTAAGTCAATCTCAAGAAATTAGTCTTTATTTCTATTGCAATTTTTGGGATTTCAATGGTAATAATAAATCTTTCTCAAGTAAAAATTACTTAATTTATTTCTATCAATTGAAAAGGCTTTAACTAATTCTCATTAAATTAAAATCTAAACAAATTTAGTTAATAAATCATGAAGCACAACCAAATGAAATTAAAATAATTTAAGCTATCTCTATACTTAAATCAATTAATCAAGCATTCATATTTCTATTAAAATTAATATTTCTCAATAATTAACCTTAATTAAAAATCAATTATGAATGACCAAATTATAAACAATTAAGTTTAGTTAATGCTTAATGCAATTTAAAAGAAAAACCAATATATAAATCAACTTAAATTAAAATAAGTTCAACAATCCCCAACATAAATAAACTTAGCTAAACATAATATTTATCATGTTTTTAAATAAAAAAAAATACATGAAAAACTTAGAAAAATAGATAAGAAAAGAATGAACTCTTTTTATGAAGCTCTTCCCTTCTATTCCAACAATCTTCAATCTTCTCTTCTCTTCTCCCTACGTCCTACTGCCTTCTCCTCTACTTGTGTCTCCAGCTCCCTTAATGCCTTGATAGAAAATTTCATTCTCCTATGTGTAACCTTCTCTCCCCTTTTTAAAACAAAACCATTCATTATTTATTTATTTATTATCTCTTTTTTTTTATAATTGTGTCTTCATAATTATGTCTTTCATTATCATCATATGTCTCTTGCATAATTGCATGTCTCCTATCATCATCATATGTCTCTTGCCATAATTGCATGTCTCCTATCATCATCGTATATGTTTATGCATGCTCCACCACCACTATTCTCTGCAAAGTTTAATTCAACAATTCATATAAAATTCATTTTAAAAGAAAGCCAAACACATTATTAAATTCATAATAAATATAGAAATAACTAAATTGTAACAATAAATACCATAAACATGCATAAATCAACCTAAACAACTGCTACACTTAACACATAATCAAATAGGCAACAAACTTACATAGTTTTACAAGCACTAGGAACACGATACTTCAAATGCAATTTAGATAACCAATAGACTCTATAATCCGGTGCTTACTCTCAGCTTACAAAAGAAATTGATCAATAAAATCCCATGGAAGGTAGACTGTCTTCATGTTAAATAGAAATCAAGTTTGTTTTAATAAACATGATAATGTTGTAATGTACATTTGTTGTAAAAAGCAATTCAACAAAACTAACTATGGGTAAAAGTAAAACTGACACAAATGATTCAAGAACTTGACTATTCTAATAGTTTGTTGCAAAAGTTTAAATACCCTTATTCATATAACAACGGTTTTGTCATATACTCTTTCATAGGGGTCAAGATGCATCCATCCGCACAACAATGGCCATAACACATTTAACAAAAGGTTGATGACCAATAGTATAGTTTAACAAAAAGCTTTTATATTCTTTGAGAAAACAGACACATTAATTTTGTTAATGAAACTTTACCTTTTTAATAATTTAGAGAAGCACTCGGTCCAAAGATGTTAAGTGAAATCCACAATCTGAAAATGAAATATAGATAGGAGTATTCTAACTCTTTTGCATCAATACCAAGTTCTTTTATATAAAGATAACATCCAACAATTATGGAATGATAAATTTGGGTGTTGTAGTGCACAAGTGAGTACTAGGCATGGTAAAAGAGTATAGTGTTAGAATCCAACCCAACACATCTTTAGAGTCATCAACAATTATAGCACCAAAAAAATTAATATGCTATACTATGAAATATAATACAAAAAAAGAAAAATTAATATTTCTTTGGCACATAGCAAATAAAGAAATAACAAAGAATGGATTAGTTTAGGTAATTCCTTCATATCAAATGGGTTTATCGAAACATCTAAAATAGAAACCTAACTGCACTATATAACCCATCGACTAAAACTAGCAAGCTTCAATTATGGTAAAAGAAATGAGAAAGATAATAACCAGATGAGATTCATAGCCAAAAGCTCGATAATAAAGTGAGAAGCAATTGGCCCACTCCCCATAGCGGCCCCTTCGAGTTTCTATGAGCTTTGTATATGAAAGGGAAAGAGAAATAAGAGAGAAGCATTGATAAAATATAGACTTCTCAACCAACTTACATAAAGAATGTTTTAAAAAAAAAGGAAAGAAAAGGAAAAAATAAAATCTCCATAAGATCTTTATATCGTGGGAATTGAGTGATTTTCGTACAATGGTTGCAACTGAAGCCAACCAAGATTGCGGAATTATCAGGAAGGTTATCTTCAATACAGTGCTTGCCGTCATAATTTTTAGTAACCTGTTACTGTATTGTCTCATCTATATTCCCACTTATTCCAGTGAAACAGTAGTGGTGAAAAGAAAAGAGGTGGTGCGTAGGAGGAGAGGTGCCATTAAAGAAGGTCAAGAATTAGATAATAGTGGTGTGAAATCTCCTTTCAGATTTGCAAAAGGAAAGGAAATGGAAACAGTAGTGATACATGGTGAGAAATCTCCTTTCAAACCTGTGCAGAATTGCGCTAGAGAAGAGAAGAGAAGAAAGGCAAGGGAGCATATTGTGAATTTCATTTGATGACGATGTGAAAAAAATAGAAGAGACAAAAAGGCCCTTCTAAATTACTATACTATCCTTTAGTTATCTGTATACATTTACATGGCCCATTATACATGCAATGAATTAACTATACGGTGGGACGCGTACCTAATATATTATTTTCCGTTGATGTAGCAGCCCACTGAGAATATCTTTTCCCATTTTGTATTTCCATTTTTGTAAACTCAAGGCCCTCTATGCTTATAATTACCGTGATATATATATATATATATATGGTTTTTGTTTTGTTATGTTTTTTATCCTCAAAATTATTCTTCATCATCTACAATCATCATTGTGATATGTGGATACTAACAAAAACAAATAAATTATACTGGGAACCAACCAATTTCCAATAATTATGATAAACAGAAGATTTAGACAGAAACTTAAATTTTATAAAACACTGACCTAAAGAAAAGCTCCTACCCCAGCTAGCCGAACCTAAAGACTTGCTGTATTGTGTCATTAGTCATAAAGCTCAGCACGTACTACAATTGGACTCCTAACATAATGAGAACCATCAGTCCATGTTAGCCCTCCAAATTCATACTCTTGAGCAGCCCTTGTCCATTTAGTTTTCAGAGTCACCTTATAACTCTTCTCTTCTCCAATCTTATCAAATGTAAGACTGCTGGGTTCAACAGACACTGAAATTCCATACGGTTCTTTTACAACAACTTGATACGTGCCTGGTGAACCAACATTCTTCAATTTTCGAGTCGCAGTGACTCCTTCCTCGCTTAAATTAGGAACTGTAATTGAAGGGTAGTTAAAATCTAGAAGACTGGCTGATTTAGGACATTTGTAAGGGTCGTCATTCAATGCTTTAATTAAGGTTTCGTTGTAGCCGAGGGCACAAAGGAAGTCCAAGTAATCATTCACGCACAAGTCATAGACCAGCCCTGGATCCATGGCACGGTTTGGCCTTATATGTCCAGCACCGTGACTGAATGGTGTCGACTTTTCATAAGTAGATCCATCAAGCATTGGATGCACAGTGTTATCTCTTGATCTTGCTGGAAACACCATTATATAATAAAATAGATATACACCATTATTTAAAGAAATAGATGATCACTATGAAGATTGTAAGAATCATTTGTATTGAAGTGATTTACCAGTAGTAGTGAGTGCTGATCTAATTGCGGCAGGACTCCAGTCAGGGTGTAGTTTCTTAAGCAGGCCAACAACTCCGGAGACATGAGGGCAAGACATGGATGTACCCGACATGGTGCTAAAAGGGACTCTACGCTTATCGAAATCTAGTTCCGTGGGACTTGTTCCTTCGCTGAAAGCCGCCACTATGTTTACTCCAGGGGCAGTAATATCAGGCTGCAACATTAACATATATATTATTAAGAATTTAACGGGCAGAGCCTATTGTTAATATTACATTGTATTCCAGGTTAAGAAAGAACAGAATTTACAATTGCAATTAAACCTACCTTGAGGATCTGAGGGGTAAGAGTATTTGGCCCGACGGAAGAAAATGCAGCCATGAATGGGGAAGGCTTTATGCCGTATGCTGCTGCCGGAGTCGTAATATACGCGTGAGGATCACTGTTAAAGGAAAAACAATAAGTGGATGAGAAATCAATACCAATGAACAAGAAAAAGAAGAAACAAGAGGGGTTGAGTGAGAGGAAGTATTGACCTGGAAGTGTTAATGTACTTGAAGACCGCAAGGCCATCTTTATATTTGAGATGTGAAGCTGGCAGAACATGAGGATCAGCAATGATTTCATTACCACTTGCCTTATCATTGCAAAGAATCATCCCAACTGCACCAGCCACAGCAGCTTGCCTACCCTTATCCACTCTTGCATTGTCCCCTCTCAGGCAAGCCACGATCTTACCCTTGACCTTCTTAGGATCCAGTGATCCTTCTTTACATAGCTCGCTGCATATAACAAAAAACATGTCAAAACAAATAGCTCAACCTTTAAATACATATAAGTTAAATATACATGTCTGTTCTTACGCGTCTTCAGCAGATGCTTTCCCAGCCCTGGCTTGCACTCCAGTAATAAGCGGATACAGTCTAATTTTAGGCATAGCTTTGGAAAGACTTTCACCCTGCAATCCAACTGAAAGATTAGAAAAACACAAACTCTCGGGTAGAAATATTTAGAATAGCATATGTTTTAAGTGACAATGAAGGTACTTGAAGACGTCGCCCATTGCCGAGTTCAACAAAAGATTGGAACTCTCTATCCAGAGTGCTTGCGCCGACAGTTATAATCCAAGGGGCAACGTTGGAGACAGATCCAGCAGTTGGTCCAGAATTTCCTGCGGAGCAGACGACTACAATACCCTTCTTGACAGCATGAAATGAACCGATTGCAATACTATCATTGAAGTAATCTGCAGGAGGACCGCCAACAGAGACTGAAAGCACATCAACACCATCATGAATGGCAGTGTCGAATGCTTTCATCATATCGGAGTCATAGCAGCCTCCACTGTCGTTCACTGTTGGCCAGCACACCTTGTAAGAAGCCACTCTGGCTTTAGGAGAACCACCTTTAGGAGTTACATTCTCCAACCCATAAAAACTGGCTCCAGGAACAAAGTTACCACCAGCTGTTGACAGCGTGTGAGATCCATGTCCTTCATGGTCACGAGGATTGTTCAGAGAAGCGTTAAGGTGACCAATATCGGCCATGTAACCTTTGTTGTAGGCTGTTGCTCCGATAAGCTTCCTGCAAATGATTTATATTTACTTTATTACTGAATTATGAAGTAATGAATAATAAATTTGCCTGACAGGACAGTTCAGTTGACGGTTTAAAAACTGAAAGCGGCAAATATTTCGGCACATAAAATAATTAAGCAATGATAGGAGGATGTGGTGTTAATTAACCTGTTGCAAGGGACTCCAGCTTTAGATTCATCCTCGCAACCTCCTTTCCACCTGGATGGCACCGAACCATATCCTTCGTCGCTAAAACTCTTCGATTCTGGCCAAACACCTTATTCAACAAACAACAACCACCTTTGTGTTAGTACCTAATGAGTCTACACGTAATGAAAACAAGTTGTTGCACAGCAAATCAGTAGCATTATTAATATATAGAAAGGGTACCAGTGTCAAGGTTAGCAATGATGACATCTTCACCAAAATTGGCTTTCTTCCATAAGGAATTAGGGTGGACGGTGCCATTCTTTTCCAGCATCATAAATTCCCACGAATGTATCGTGTGCAGCTGTTTTGCCTGGTTCAGGAAAACTGACACTACTTTTGGATCCTCTGCAATATTATATTAATGGCAGTGCGTAAATTTTATATATAATTAAGCCAATTAATTAATTAGGATAATTAATATGTAATGTAATATTAAAAAAAAGACAATATTCTGACTTGCAATTTCAGCGGCCTCTTCCTCCTCAAGCATTGCAGAAAATCCATTGATGTGGTTTTTATAGGAATAAATAAGTGAATTTCTGGCCTTTTCAGTGCTGCATGCATGAAATTAACAGTAACCAAGGAGTGAGTATCGATATAACAATTATACATAACAACAATGATAATGACAATTATATATGTGGTACCCTTGCGTACCTTCCCAGAAAAGAGCCAAGAAGGTCATAATGAGAATCGGTAACACCATGAAGATCAGCCTGAGAGGCTTGAGCATGGGATCCCAAGTAGATTACATATGACGTCTTTATGGCAAAAGCATTGAAACAGCAAACACTGAAAAACAAAATCACTGCTAAGGAGACCTTAGAATACCACCACCACCACATTGTATTGTGTGATATGGTTTTCTCAAGGTAGAAGAGCTATTGTAATCGGAAGAGACGGGGCTACTGCTGCTTTATATAATTGAAAATAAATAACGACCAACTGGGGTTTAGGAAGAAGCGTAACCAAATTGAAACATGTATGAATACAAGCGAAGTAGTATAGGCAGGTAGAATATTATTGAAAGAGAATGAGTCCTATCCAATTTAAAATTGTTTTTTGTTTTGTCAATAAAAGAATCTCCTCTCCGAATTACCAGGGAATCCGTATTTCATACTCATACTGATATGTGTATATTTATATAATGTTGACAGATATCAATCATCCTTTGATCAAAGAGTCCTAATTTAGATCAATCCTTCCTTAATTTTGTGGTTCAATATGGAAATTAATTATTCCAGAGCTCATATATATAAATATGTAATATATGTGGGTATTAGCTTGCCACTATGAAGACTTCTTATTTATACTGATTTTGTTTTGACTTGTTTCTATATCTATGTATAAAATATCAAAATAGCACAAGACTAAGACTAGTTCAGTTCCTCGATAAAACAACCAACATATATGTCAGACCTTTAATTAGTTTATATAACCGGTGGCTGTGGCTTTATGGTATGAATCGAATCAAATCAAATCCCCATATTATCACGATATATATACATAACAGGAATGATCATTTCCAATTCTAGCCCGCAGATGTTGCATCCATTGTTTCAAATCTCTACTTTCCCCTCGCTACTAGAAAGAAAATAGATAAATGATAATTTTTTTTAAAAGCATAATGAAGTGCAAAATTTTAGCCTATGATTGTTGGTTTCAGTCTATAAATATTTAGAACACATTACGTTCTTGTTAAAAAAAAAAAAATTCTACCTTTCTATTTTGTTTCTTTTATTTTCCTTTCCTTAATACGTGAGTGTGTATATATAGGAGTATCAATTATTGTATAATGGATGTAGCTAGGAGGAAATGTTGTTTCGGATCAAACCAAATTATAATTCTGTTAGATGAATCTTCAGAATTTGGAATTTGTGGATCATAACAATCTCAAAATTCCATTACCAAAAACACTGTAACATTACTCTACCATTCTATTCTTTTTATTTTCTTTTCTACTATTTGTTTTTTGTTAATTAATGTTGTTCGCTCCTTATATTCTCAGAAACAAATATTGTTTCCAAAAATAAATAGCACGTATGTGTTGACAATTGGTTTTTTGTTTTTGGAATATGATATTTTAAATAAGCAATGAAAATCATATTTTGAAGAAAAAAAAAGGAAAATTAATGATTTTAATTTTAATTTCTAAAAGCTGCATATATATGGAGCCTATCTATTTGAAAAAAAAAAAAAGTAACAAAAGCAAATCTCAATAAATCACAGGCTATTCAAGCAGATATTTCCGGTAATGGGTTTTTTGAGGATTCTCATAAGTAAGAGTTTACTGCCCATGAAATTCTAGATAGGCATCTTTTGCAACAGGAAATTTTTTACAAAGAAAGGAGTAGAATTAAGTGGTTGGCTACAGGTGATCGCAACACCACTTTTTTCCATCAATAATTTGCTCGACACAATTCCAAGCAAGGTATTCATCAATTTATGGTTGATGGTGTTTTAACAAATGATAAATCTATTATTGGTCATCATATTATTAATTTGTATAAGGATCTTTTTCACTGAGACACTTTAGTGGTTTCTAATATGAATTTCATTAAATTGGTGGTGCTCAACTTAGTTTCAGATGTTGACAATTTAGCTTTGACTCTAAGGATACAGTGTTGCAGATGGATGCTCATAGTGCACCTGGACCTAACAGTTTCACAGGTATTTTTTTCAAAACTTATTGGGATATTGTTGGGAATGATGTTTGTGTTGTTGTTTAGAGTTTTCTCTCTACATGTGTTCTTACCACTGGGCTCAATTCGAATTTTATGGTTTTGATTCCAAAAGTAGCCAATGTTATTGCCATTAAGCAATTTTGTCATATTATTTTAAGCAATTTCAATATGAAGATTGTTTCTAAGATCCTTACTAACAGACTTGCTTTGATTGCTACAATAATGATTTCTTGTCAACAATTTGGGTTCTAAAAAAATAGGAGCATTTTGGATTGTATTTCTGGAGCATCAGAGGGGGTTAATTTTCTGCATAAAACTTGTTTTGGTGGAAATAAGGCTTTGAAAGTGGATATTAGGAAAGCTTTTGACACTGTTAATTGGAATTTTCTATTGAATGTCTTAGAGGCTTTTGGATTTTCTTTGCAATTCTGAGATTGGATTCTTTCTATCTTTTCTTCAGCTAGATTGTCAATTATGGTTAATGGCAGCGCTCAAGGTTATTTCTATTATTCTAGAAGGGTTAAACAAGGAGTCCTCTATCCCCAATTCTTTTTTGTTTAGCAAAGGATTTTTTTAAGTCGTTTGATTTCTGTCAAAGTTCATCAAGGTGTGATTTTGCCTATGTTACATACAAAAAATTCCAATTTTCCATACAAAAAATTCCAATTTTCCTACTTATTTTTTGTATGCGGATGATGTATTGCTTTTTAGTAAAGAAACTGTTAATAATATTCGGGCAATCAATGACACTTTCAAGCTTTATGAAAGTCTTTCGGGCCAAGTTATGAATTGGTCAAAATCTGAAATTTTTTATAAAATAACTATTTTAGAGAAAAGAATTTCCAAGCTTTAGTAGATTATGAGCATAAGGAAGGGATCGTCACCTTTTATGTACCTAGGTATTCCTCTTTTTATTGTTGCTCCTAAAAAATAATGGTTGAAACCTGTTGTGGATAAAATTTGTAACAAATTTTCTAAATGGAAGGGTCATTCTTTATCCATGGCAAGTCGTTTGACACTACTTAATTCGATCATCATGAGTTCACTCATTCACTATTTATAGATGGCCTGTTTCTTTGATTACTATGATGGAGCGCTCTATGCACAACTTTTTATGGGTTGGTTCTACCCATGATTCGGAAGCTTGTCACGATGCCTTAAAAATTAATTTACTTGCTGCTCAAAGAAAGAGGTACTGGTATTAAGAATTTACAATTTCTTAATGAGGCCATGTTGAGCAAAACAACTTAGAAGCTTCTTTGTGTCATGAGTATCCCATGATTATTCTTCGTAAGAGGTTTTTATATCCTTCTGGAATTCCTCGGGAAAACTATTTTCACTCTTCTACTTGGTTCTCGATTAAATAGATTTATGCTTCCCTTCAGTATAAAATCTTCTAGTTAATGGGTTCTTCTTTGAATCTTAATTTTGTACTGATAGATGGATTATTCCATGTTTGGTAGATCAACTTGCTATTCTTGAAAAAGAACAATGCCAATTGCGTAATTCTATTTTAGATTTTTGGGTTAATGATTCTTGGCTTCTTAGTCAGATTAATGATCCGGTTGTTATTTCTAATATCATGGAAGTCATCCCTATTGATAATTTAGAAGATATTAGTGTTTGGATGGTTGTTTTAGTTGGTTCTCATACAACCAAAAACATGTATGATAAGCTACACTTTTCTTATAATATTATCTCCTAGCATTCCTTTATATAGAAAGAATTCCTTCCCCTTCCCGTTCTTTGATTTGTTGGCGTGCACTTTTGGGATATCTTCCTACAAAAGATAAACTTATGAAGAAGGGATTAAGTTTTGCTTCTAGATATGTGTTATGTGCTTCTCATTCTGAAGATACCAATCATCTTTCCACAAGCTGTGTCTTCGTTTTGGCGCTATGGTATGCTATTTCAAAATTTTTTAATAAGAAAATTCTAGTTTCTAGTTCTTTAAATGATCTCTTTTTAGATGCTATGAATAATCATTTTAGCTCTCAAATAGCTACCTTTTAATTCAGTTATTATTTCTATTATTTCAGTTATTTGGAAAATAAGAAATGCGGTAATTTTTTATGGCCAAACTCTTAATCTTCATATTGCTCTTCATCACATATAGAATTACATTAAAGAAGTGGACTATTTTCTTATTGGTCGTATGTATAATTCTCTTGTAGAATTTTGCATAATCATGCTTCTACAAGTTCAAGGTATTCCTCGCAAAGCTCCTCAAGTAATTTAGGTTTCATGGCAGCCTCCTTCATTAGGATGGATTAAGGTTAATACAAATGGTTCTTCTTTGGGTGCACTTGGTCCGTCTAGAGCTGGTGAATTATTTCGAACATTTGCTAGTTTTCCTATAGGCTTATTTTCCTTCTCTATTGGCTAGAGCTTTACATTTGTTGCTTAATTATGTGTTGTGATGTATGCAGTTCAGACTACTTGGTCAAATGGTTGGCATTCGTTATGGCTGAAATATAACTCTCTTTTTATAGTTTGCTTATTTCGTACTCATTCTCTTAAGGTTCCCTAGAGCCTCTTACGTCAATGGCTGCAATGCCTTCATTAACCTCCTTTATGAACTTTCAAGTTACCCATATCTATTAGGAAGGCAATGTAACTGCAGATGCTCTTACTAAACATGGTGTTTCAACTTCCACAACTGTTTAGTAGGATTTTTCACCTTTGTTTTGTAATGCTTATGTTTGTAGTGATTATAATAGGCAACATGCTTTCCATTTTTGTTAATTTTTGAGAGTTTTCTCTATTGACTTTGTAATTCTTTTTCTATTAATTTTATTATTGGACTACAGGAAAATGATGTATACACTAAGAGGGTGTTAACCTAGTTGAGATGTTTGGGTGTGTTTCTGATTTCTAGACTCCAACTTTTACTAAAAAAAAAACCTATTATTCAAAATACAAAAAGGGAAACAAAAAAAATATAAGGGAAACAAAAAAATATAAGGGAAACAAAAAAATATAACCTATTATTCAAAATCAATTCCTAAATCTATATCTATAATATAAGGGAAACAAAAAAAATTACAAAAAGTTTTTAGTCACTATTATATAAAAATTAAAAGTGTCACGACTCAAAATAGGGGGCTATGACCGGTGCTAGGGAACAAGAATTCTTTCGAATCCGGAACTCGTAGCAAGCCTTTAAAAAGAAATATAAAAGCATGCAATAATAATAAAATAAATAAAACATCTTGCAGCAGAAATTAAAATCTCATAAGTAATAATGTAACTCATCAGCTGATTTAATAACACAAGCTCATTTCATATATATATAATCAACGGAGGGAAGTCAGACCTCACTGAGTGAATTGCTATAATATATATACATGCATAACTAAATGACAAACACACACATTCAATAGTATATATAATAAATATATATACATGAAAATACACACGGATGCAACAAAAATCATTTTATATTAAATGGAAAATAATAACCATTTATGAAGGATCAAATAGAACCCTAAATGATCGCAACCTCAAACAGTGTTAGATAACACTCTAGCCATACAGGCTCACTTATTCCAAATAAATTCACTTATTTCATTTGGACAGTAGACTGGCCCCGAGACACTTGGTAAACCGAGCTCCAGCAATCACACTCTCAAATCACATCACACATCAATCCAATCAATATCCACAATAGGTTAGTAATTTAACCTAAATTCTATCGTCGTACCGCTACGTACTTAGTCCTAGTGCTGCCCACTAGATAGCACTTTCTATTGATATCCTTCATTTAAAATAAATCCATACACTCATGAAATAAATGATGCATGACATTAATTAAAATAACAATATAAACCATATATATACTAGAAATATGCCAAAAATATACAAAGTATATTTCGAGTATATATATGTCAAATAAATTCAATTTAATTATAAACTAAACCAGAAATAAACTATACATATACTTAAAAACATTTTAAGTATAATTCAATAATAAAACATGCATTTAATTTAAAATATACCTAAAATATACCTAAACAATTATTAAACCATTTATGCATATTTCATAAAATTTAAACATACATTTCTAAAACATGCATTCCTAAAACACGTATATATAGAATAACAACTCACAGTTGTGCGCTCCTCGAGACGGGTCCAACGGGTTTGGTCCACTAGGCCTCGATCTCGGCGCAACTAATAAATAAACAACAGCACGAAATTAGAATGAATCTAACAAAATTCTAGAGACTCAATCTAAAACACTGGACACAGATAAAGAATAGGGATTTGACCAGATGTCACATTTTACGAGAATTCTATCAAAAATTTGGTAGAACCTCCCCTGTAAAATGGACATCTCTCTACTCATAAAGTAGAGCCGGTCCTGCAAAGAAACACACTTCGAGTATATATAGTCACACAACCCCTCGCCCGGACTTCCAAATTAGAATTCTATCGACCAAGGTTCACAATTCAAGAGATATGCATAGAACACATTAAAATTCCAAAAATACTGAAAATACCCTTTATAAATCAAAATATAGCAAATTAGATATTTAAAATACTGAAAATAATTATTTTACCAATAATTACAATAAAACCCTAATTTTAATAAAATATTATTAAAAATTCATAATTCTCGATAAATTCACAATTCATTTTATAAATCCAAATTACATATTTAGCCCAAAAACATATTAAAAATCATTAAAAACTCATTTACAAAAATAGTATATTATATATAATTTAAAAATAATTTTCAAAAAATAGTTTTAATTAGTTAAAGATACTAAATAATTTGTAAAAATTCATTTTTATACCTCAAATAATTATTAAAACCAATTTAACTTAATTTTCAACCAAATTATTACCAAATTACCAAAATACTCTTAATTATATATAAATTCACATAATATACTATAATTATTCAAAAATTCACTAAAAATTATATAATTGCTCAAAAATTAATTTCTCAACATATAATTCAATAAAATCAATAATTATACTCATTTAATCCATTAATTTTAACAAAATACTCATTTAACCTAATTTTCCAAAATTCACCTAAACTAAATAAATTCATAATAATTACACAAAAATTACAAATTAAATTATAAAATTCATTTTAACCTCTATAAACACCATAAATCACAATTTCATAAATTATTAAATTAATTTACGAAAATTAGAAAATATTAATAAAATAATAAAAAATTCACAAAAATCAAAATAAATTCCAAAAATTCTACAAAAATTAAAAAGATATAGATTGAGCTACTAGGAACAATCTTTATGAAGGAACATAGCTTGAATAATCAAGATTGAAGTTCTAAAAATTAAAGAACTCAAAATGGCCAAAATAGAAAATTAATCACCAACAAAAATCTAGACCAAATCAAGTGAAATCAAGCTTAGAAATGCACTCACTGGAGCTCAAGGAAGAGATAGAGACTGGCGTCATCCAATTTGGTGGCCGAAATCACGGTGAACAGAGTTAAGCTTGGTTTCGGTTTGTCGGCCAAGAAACAGTCAAAACATGCTGGAAAAGGGAGTAACAAGCGGCGAAGTAAGCTGGAGAGGGTGGTGGCACACCGAAAGGCACACCGACGGTGAGTGAAGGGAGTTGCATCAGTGAGAATGGGAGGAGGGGTGTCGGGAAGAATGGAGGAAGAGGGAGTGGCACGGGTTGTAATTTTGCTAAACTTTATATATATATATATATATATATATATATATAACACATATTAATTAAATAAAACTATACATAATACATACATAATTAAAAATAAACCCTAAAATGCTAGATATGTATATATATGCATGTATATGTATATTTATTAATATGATAAATAAAATCATGCATGGAATCATGCAATTACATAAAACGCACTAACATAAATAATAAATATTTATTTAGGTTTTAATTTTCCCAAAAATATAATTTTCGAAAAAATTTTACGTAAAAAATTTAAAATAATTTAAAATAACTTTAATAATTAACAAACTAATTAAATAATTAAATATATTTATCAAAATTATTAACACTGCATATCCCGATGTAGTTTAAAATTATTTAAAATCTCGAGATATTACAAAAAGTTTTTGTTATTTACTAATAAAAATTAAATTAAATTAATTAAAATATAATTTTACTTTAATTTGAAAGTATATTTCCTATTCTAAGTAGAATAACTTCTATTTTGTCTCTAATAAAAATTAACTAAGTTAAATGTAATTTTTATTTGATTGAAAGTGTATTTTCTATTTTAATTTAGTTGACTTTAGTTATTATGTAATAAAAAATAATTTTTTATTTTAATTTGGTTTACTTATACTTTATCTAATATAAATCAAATTGATAACTTACTAAATTAAATTTAACAAGTAAATAATTAAAATTAACAAAATTTATAAAATAAATTATGAAAATTATTAACGACAAAAATTTTGAATGATTATTGTGTTTAAATAGAAATTTTATGAAAAAAAAAAGTGATAAATTACTGTATTATAACTCTATCAAATTTGTAAAACTACATTATTATTTAGATAAAAATATTGAAAGATTATTATATAATTATTCAAATAGAAAATTTATTAAAATTGTAATAAATTACTATGTTATTGTAATTCCATAAATGCTAAGAGAGTGGGTGAATTGGCTTTTTCAATAAGATGAGAAATTTTCAAATTTTAACAATGAGCAAACTAAAAATAAAATTTGAGCACTAAAAGATGAAGGATAAGAGCAAGAAAACACAAGGATTTATAGTGGTTTGACCCTCAAAGCCGACATCCTCTCCTTAACCACAAGTTGAGAATTTTAATCCACTATCAATCTACTTCAAGGTGTAGATTAATCCTTACAAACCTAAATCAAGCTACCTAAGTGTTTTCTCAAGGCTCGCACTCAAACCCAAGTGCTTTTCAAGGCTCGCACTCTAACCCAAGTGCTTTTTAAAGCTCACTGTAGATGGTAGGGTTTAGTGCGCGTCCAAGATTTTAGCAACCGCAACACTGTTTGAGCTCAAGGCTCTAGAGAACACACTAAACACTATCATAAAGACATGGCGTGGAGATGAGGAGTTGCCACCTAGGGTAATAATTGGGACAAATCGAAAAGGTGGTACTTGATTCCCTAAAAGAAAGCTAGCACCACAATTAGGAGATTCTGGACACGGAATACCAACTTCTTTTAGTCTTATGTTCATTTAGAATTACTTTATGAATTATTATCTTATTCTCTATTTACATGCAATTTCATATAAACCTTAAAAACAATCAACTCCAAGGCAAACTAGTCATAAAATATACAAGTAAATAATGCATTCAATAAATCACATAATCCCTAAGTTAGTCCAATCTACATGGATTTTAAATAAATGAGTTAAAGTCTACATATTTTAAATTATAAGTGAACCTAAAGACCTAATTCCTTTTTATTTTAATTAAATGAACTTAAATCTACTAATTTTAATAAAAAATGGGCCCAATTCTATAAATTATGGAATATTTAAATTAGTGGGCCTAATTCTACATGTTTTTAATTAAATGGTGATTTTAAATCTACAAATTATAAAAAAGCTTAAATTAGGTGGACTAAGTCTAAATTAATTAATTAAATTAGGTGAGCCTATGTCTAATTAACTAAATAGGCCTAAGGATATTTCCAACCTAAAATCTAATTAATTATGGATATAAAAATATATTTTAATTAATTAAACCTAATTAATTATTAAGTGAGATAGGCTAAAAGAATTACCTAAACTTAAATAAATAAATCAAAGGCTAAAATGGACTTAAGGCCCAAAAACACATAAAAATAATAAATAAGCCTAAAAACAAATAAAAACACAAAAACGATCAAACAAAAGATCAAACAACTAATTAAATTAATCCTTATTAAAACCCTAATTTTATTATCAAGCAACCTAAATTAATCTACTTCCTCCATTGATTTTAAGTAATTATTTAATTAAAAACCTAATTTTACTAACCAATTTAATCAAAATTAAAATGCAACCACACACATAATTTCACTACTCCCACTATTGGGGCTATTGCATTAATTCATAAAATAGTTAATAAAATAAAAATCCTAGAAACTAAGTCTCTACGAGGCTTTATCCCTGGTTTTTCATGGACTTCTCATGAATTCATCCCTCCAATAGGATCACCATGCGTTTTCCTCTATAATCACCATAAAAAAATTAAAAAAATAAAATTATGATTAATGAATAAATTATAATAATAACTCGAAAGAATAAAAATAATCAATAATATCAAAAAGAAATAAATAAAAAAAGAGCATAAGAAGAAGATGATGATGCTTATGAGTGATTTGAGGTACTCCTCAGATTTGTAATTCACTGTTCTTGATAAGTCTTCGAATCTTCTTTAAAAATTCTCCAAGAATCTTGAATTAATTGATAAACCAAAAGGAATTTTTGTAGAAAAACAACTCCAAAAAAAGAATTAAGAAAGCTCTTTCTAAGAATCAACAATGGATAAAAATTGTTTTCATAAACGCATAAAAACCCAAAAGTTTAAAAATATGCTATTGCCTCCTCTCTTTTTCTTCTCCCTTTTTTTCTTCTGTCGTCCTCTTTATATAGGAAAAAGAAAACCAAAAACCCTAGCTCAATTCTAACGTGATTATAATTCCTAAAAATATAGGATTAATACTTAAAATCATATTTAGGAATTTGAGACCAATTATGATTGAGCTAAAAGCCTAAAAAAATAAAAAAATAGAGACGGAAGAGTCCAATCCTGACCGGAATTGTGCAATTCCGTTCGAAATTACACAATTGTAATTCTGACCGGAATTATATAATTTCAATTAGAATTGGTGTAATTCCAATTGGAATTACATAATTCCGATAGGTTTTTTTTTACAATTAATTATAAAAAGACCCCTGGAAGAATTTAAGTTTTGCAATTAGGTCTTAAAAAAATATTACAATTTAGTCCTTCAAAACACTAAATCCTTCCCTTAAAAGATGCATTTAAACCCTTAGAATTTTAAAGTTTAAGTGTCGAAGACCTATTCATGATATTTTCAACATTGGAGTCCTTTGTCGCATCCATAACACGTCATCCTGAAATTAGGTGTCTACACTCACGCTCTAACCCAAGTGTTTTTCAAGACTCACATTCCAACCCAAGTGCTAAAAAAATCCTTCTCAGCTTACAAGTCTTTCCTAATGATCACATTTAAATTCAAATGCTAAAAATAATCCTTTTAGCGTAAAAGTGATTAAAACTCTAACTCAACTCACTCAATCTCACTATTGGGCTATTGAGTACTGCTAATAAACACTCACCAACCCACACTTAAGAACACTCTTGAGATAGAAAAGATTACAAGAGATTAAAGATTAAAAGATTAGGTGGTTGAAGATTAAAATCAAGAGTAAATTCTCAAAGATAGCTCTAAATGTGTTTACTCAACTTCCTTTACTTGTTCCAACTCTGCTCATGGTGGTATTTAAACCCTCTAAGAGAAAAAGAGTTATTGGAGGTGCATTTAATACAAATAGAGTCGTTTAAAACACTCAAAAAAGAGCAAGTCTGTACGTCGTCATGATTATGAAGAAATTATCATGATCATAATTATGGGGGCACTAAGAGAAAATTCAATCTGAACACTTTCCTGATTATAACTATGGTGGTGATGCTGGTTGTGACAACTCTCGATAACTTTTTGAGGTTAGTTGTCATGATCATAATTTTAGTTGTCATGATCATAACACTGGTGGTGAAGCTGGTCATGACAAGTCTCGACCACTTTTTGAAATTTACAATTTAGAACTTCATAATTTTGCTTGAAAATTTTTTCTAATGATTGGGATTGACTTGTGACCACTTATAATGAAGATTCCTACCATATTTGACCAAATTTGACTTCAGATCTCAATAGAAAATTCGATGTTCCATTTTCTAACTATGTCATGATCATGATGAGTTCGTAACAACTCATGAGGGAATTGCATATTTCAAAATTTAATATATTGACCCTTCATTGCTTGAGTCCAGACTTGAATTTTGTAATATTAATTAACTTGAATATAAACACTTAATTACTTGTGACTATAAAAAATGGTTATTTTACCCCTCAAGGTTCAACAATATCCCACTTTTTGATAGTAACAAATAATCATGTAAAATTAGGCTACAAATAGGAAGGAACAACTCCCCTATAAAATATGTCTAAATTTAAAAGTTGCAAAAATCATTTAACAAGTCCATTTTGCATATTTTAGGCTATAAATAGGAAGGAACAACTCCCCCATAAAATAAGCCTAAATTTAGAAGTTGCAAATATCATTAAACATGTCCATTTTGTATATTTGAGCAACAATACGTCAATAAATAAAAATCATAAATAAAGAATTATCATGATCATATCAATCACAGTTCAACTTTCAACCATCAATTAAAATATATCCAAAGAAAATATATTCAAAAATAATTCTCCCCCTTTCAAAAATAATTCTCAAATAGAAAAATAATTCTTTCCAAACATAATTCACAATATCCAACACATAAACATTTTACATTTAAACATTCTCAATCATTTCTCCCCCTTTATTATTATTAAAAATAACAAAAGAAAAATAGGAGACAAAAGGTGTTAATTATAACAATCACAGTCAACACGAAATCATGTATAAATCAAGAACACATAATTATGACCATGGAATAAAAATTATGACCTATGACAAGAATAGGATTCTAGAAATAATATAGTCATAATTTGTAGCTTTAATTTGTCATAGATTTTACATAGCCAAAAACAATATATCAACACTTCCAATATTAACATCATAGGTCAAACCAAAATAACTAAATAAAATTCCAACAAATCATAGAATATTATCAACTAACAATCCAAAAAAAAATTCATTTCACAAATGTCAAGTATCTATATCATTGTCACAAAATAGCAAATATGTCCTAATTGATCAAAAGCTACAACCACATTAAGTTCAAAAAGACACAAAATATGGTTTTAAACAAATAAAAAAAGTGAAGTGAAATGAGATCAAAATGCAAAATTAATGGTATTCATGAGGAGCAGGGAGTAGGCTACATCAATAGTAAGGGTGTTAAGATTCTGATCCATAGCTCCAAGTTGGGACTCCATGACTAAGAGGGTAGTCTGAAAAGCTCCAAATCAATTTTTTTTAACTTGGCAATAGCAATACTCCATAATTGATCAATAAGCAATTTGGTCCCTTTTTCTCCACACCATTGCACAAGTAACTCCAATTTCTTGACATTGTCGTGGCTTTCACCTCTTTATTTTTGTTCTTTTGTCCAAAGCAAGGAGAGTAATGAGTCATATAGGTCCCTCATTGCTGTAATGTTCATCTTTGGACGCATTTTTATTGGCTATTTAGTGGTTGCCATTGTGACAGCCACTTATTCAAGTGGGGACTAGGATTAAAAAGATGTTTCAATCAATTATTTTTTTTAATACCCATTTAAGATGAGAAGATGATGAATAATGCACTATAAGAAAAGTAATCTATATCAACGAAATTTAGTAAGAGTATGAAAAATTTGTCTCTAAGAGTATAAATTTTACTTATTTTATAATGCTATAAAATTTCACTCGTTAAAGGTATGATTTCTAATGATGGTTTTTTTAGTTGGTCATAATTGATGTGTTAGCCCATCATTATTAGCTTAAAAAAGGACTTTTTAATGATGGGTTTTATTTAGCCATTAATGATATTAAGTCCATCATTATTGGGCTAAAAAAATGGCAAAATTTTCCTACTAAAAGTTTCCCACCAAGCATCCAAGCCTAAAAAAGTTCATTAAAAAATAAAAATAAAAATAAAAATAAAAAAATAAAAATCTCTTCATAAAAAGCTATCAAATAAAAAGAAAAAAATAAAACTCTCACTGAATCTCAACACCATAAATCAACCTCGTGAATCATCAACACTAAAATAGATACCCTCACTCCTCAACCCATGAATTAACGTCTAATCATCCATGTTTACCCTTGAACTCTTCTATGTTTGCTTCCATAACTCTCAAAGTTGATGTGTTCTTCTCAATTTCTTAGTTGTTCTTTAGCTCCACTGCATTATCAATTGTTCTTCTCTAGGTTGAGTATCTTGTGAGTTTATAATGTATTTTGTTCTTATTTTCATTTTAATTTTGAGTCATTTAAATTTTACTTCTTTTTTTTTTGGTTTTTGTGGTTTTCGATTGAATCCTAAATTCTGCTTTCATCGTGGTAATATCTGTTGTTCATTTGCACAATCTTCAAAGAATGTTTGCTAAGTCTGAAAATGAAGAAAATCACATGGTTCTTTCTGTCTCCCTTTTTTAATTGCTGCTTCCATTTTTAGGGTTTGGTTTTTGGTTTGAGTGTTAATTTTTATTTTTATTTCAATTTTGTCTTAGTTTAGGTTGAGATTAGTTTAGTTAATTAATTAATTTTTTTTGAGTTTATGAGTAACTTGATCTTTGTATTGTAAAATGCTAGCAACTTGATCTTTAGGGGGTGATATATATTAATTATCAAATCATTATTGTTTATAATAGATCATTTGCAATTGTATAATCTTATCAATTTTTTGGCATGATTTTGGAAGCAATAGCTCTAATGAGCATATGGTGTGCTTAAACTGACAAAAGCTTTAAATAATTTCTTTTCAGGCAATATTAACCAATTTCTTCACTCTCCTTTAACAAATGACGTCATTCAATCTCGTAAAATAAGTCTTATGGAAGTTGGTGCTTTTATGTCTATCTTGCTTAGTTTTGCACTTCCTGTTACACTATCAACTTCATCTAAGGTATAATACTCATAAGCATTAAATTGAACAAAATATTTAATAATGCTATAGCTTAGGAGCCCTTTTTTTAAATTATTGTGCTTTTTTTAATTAAATGAGGTTCTTATGCCCAATCCGTTCAATGGGCCTCAACTCTATTTTTATACTAAATGTCATTGAGGTTAGTGGTAATGTTTATGCTTTAGAATTGGGAATGAAATTCATTTCTTGAATTTTAGTTGAATTAATATGTGATTAGATGTATAATTTTTAAGAATATAATTGAAATCATATTTTGTTATATCAAAGTTAGGATTCCATTAGTTGTGAATTCATTTCCTATTTTACAATAGATAAAATGTAGTTTTAGTTTTTCCCATTTGCTAAGTATTTAGGAACTATGTTTTGCTACATCTGTAGATTTGATCTTTTTATATGTTTATCTTTACTCTTTTGGCTCTCTCTGTTTGACATTAAAGAAGATAAAAAAATGAGTGTGGTAAAATGTTCCTCTTTTGCAAACTGACACAGCTTCTATCTTGCTAGAAGCTATTAGGTATATCAGATTCCTTCAACTTCAAATTAAGGTGATGTTTTTTCTTCCACAAAAATGTTTAAATTTTTTTAAGCCCTCTGCAAGCAATAAAAACTCACTCAAAATTAGTGTTAAGAAGAAGCATGTAGTGAAAGTTGCTCTCAATTATTCATTCTTTGCTTTTTCTAATCATTCTTTTTCTTTTAGGAACTTCTAATCATTCTTTAATTAGTTATGGAATTCATAAAAATTCTTATTCTCTTATCCTCACTCTCTCTTTTTCCCCTCCTCTTCATTAAAAAAAAATTACAGGCCCTTAGCTCTCCATACTTGGGCATTGCATCAACAAACATGAGGAACTTTTCCTTAATATCCCTTTTCTTTAGAGCATGCACATGTTGTATAACTAATTGTATTAGTTAAAAGAGAAGAAGAATAATTATTACTTAATTATTCTTGATGTTATCTTCTTGCCAAATTAAAAAAATAGTGAATTTTACTTTTATAGACGATGGGGTTTAGTGCGCGTCCAAGATTTTAGCAATCGCGACACTATTTTGGCTCAGGGGCTTAGAGAACACACTAACTATTGTCACAAAGACATGGCATGGAGATGGGGAGTTACCATCCAGGGTAATAATTGGGACAAATCGAATACTAGCACCATAACTAGGAAATTCTAGGAATGGAATACTAACTTCTCTTAGTCTCGTGTTCATTTAGAATTACTTTATAAATTATTACTTCATTCTTTAATTACATGCAATTTTATTAAACCCTATTTTGAACATCCATCTAACCCTAGGCATCTAGGCAATAAAATCACACATAAAAAATGCATTCAAGTGCATCATCCTTATGTCTAAATTAGGTTAATTTTATTGAAAGTTAGCTAGATTTACAATTTTTATTTACAAATGAAAATAAACTAAAGGTGGACCTACATTGTTATTATTTAGTAAGCTTAAGTTTATTGATTTTAATTATCTAAAGGTGGGCCTAAATGTACAAGTTTTAAAGAAATTGGATTTTATAAGTGGGGCTAGTCTAACTTAATTTTATTTTAAGTGAAATGTGGGCCTAAGTCTAGTTATTTTAAAGGAATAAAATTAAATGGGCTAAGCTAAGTCTAAATTAATTTTAGTTAATCTAAAAATGGGCCTAAGTCTAAATTAACCTAATGGGCTTAAATTGATTTTAATTAATTAACATAAACCATTTTAAGCCTATTTTATTTAGTGGGTTTGAACCTATTATGGGCTTGGAGCCCAAAAGAGTAATAACATAAAAAAACAAGCCCAAAACAATTAAAACACAAAAAATATATCAAACATACATTTTAATGATTTTCTAAAAAAAAAAACCTAAATCAATTTACATGCAACCCTAAATTAATCTACACCCATCATTGATTTTAATTAATTTTTACCCAATTGAACCTAAATTACTAATTCATTTTAAAAGCAGAAAAGTAAAATTTTACTATTCCCACTACTGGAGTTATTATAATACTCTACGTACTAGAAATTAAAATTAATTACAAACTCAAATTAATTAACACACAAAAAACAGAAAAAAATAATAAACGCAGAAACATCAAACCCTAAAATCTAATCACAGTTTAGAATCCATGGAATTTCATGGATCTTCTATTTGATTTCTGGATATCTAGTAGTGACCTCATCAATCCCCAATTGGCTTCCAAAAGGAAAACATAAAAAAAAATCACAGAAATCACATTAGCCAAATGAGTAAAATAACAAAATAACAATTAAAGGAAATTAAATTAAAAAGAAAATTGAAAGATAGGAGAAAATATAAATAAGATGTTGTGCATATGCTCTTGGATGGCCCCTCAAATTAGGATTGTCACTGTTTTTTAAGTCGTTGTTTGATTCTGGACAAGGACTGATTGCATTCAAAGACACAAATTATTTTTTTCAAAGCCTTTGAAGAATAGTATTAAGAAACTAGGGTATTGAGAAAACAAAAGCAAACACTATTTTGAATGTTGTGCAGGTTTTCTTCTCAATAACGTCTTTGGTCTTTTCACAATTCTAGGGTTTTCACGCAGTAAGGTTTTTTTCACATTGTCCTCCCTCACTCACGCAGTCTTTGGCTTTTTAAAGCAAAAACCTGCGAACAAATTTCCTCCATTCTAAGAACTGACGCTATCTCTAAATTTGCAAAAAAAATTTATGCGTTTTGACCACGTTTTGCTAATAAAAAATAAATAAAACAAATTTTTAACCAATCAAAAAGAGAAAAATTAATGAAAAAAAAAATAGGATTTTTCACGCATCGACATTTTGCAATGTCGGTTGGCATTGTGCAATGTCGCTCGGCATTATATAATGTCGGTTGGCATTGTGCAATGTCGATCAACATTACACAATGTTGATCGACATTAATGATGCCGATCTTCAAAAATTATTTTTTAAACTTTTAATTATCAAAAGACCCCTAAAAACTTTATTTTTTGCAATCAAATCCTAAAAATGTTGCAATTTAGTTCCTAAAGTCCAGAAAATCGATAACCAAGTTCAATTTTTAAATAAATTTAATTATAGGGGCTTACGTTATAATTGTGCACAATTGCATCATGAAATTAGGTGCTTACATCTTTATACTACTAAGATTTGTTAACTGTGTAGTTAGCTTTAGGGATCTTACTTTTCTTCTATTTCAATTCAAAAATAAAGTTATTACCTAAGGATTTGCATAAGCTATCCACAAACAAGCAAAATTAGTATTTTTGTTTTCACCTTTGTTTACTTTGCTCTACCTGTGTGACCTTCAACAAGTAAAAGCAAAGTTTAATTTGGCACTTCCTTTAAGTGTATTATTATTATCATATGGATGTTTTCATATTTGTTAATAATTTTCCTATCAAACCCTAATTGTTTGTGCTTTGTTCTATAAATAAATTCTCTATAATCTTTATAAATCTCTCATAAAAAGTGAATAAAATGGTACTTTAAGCTTTCTCTCCCACTACTGGAACCCCACCTAGCATTGTTCCCAATTTCCATTGAAGTGTTGCATTTCTGATTCTGTGTAAGAGAAAAGGCTAGTGCTTTTAGTTAAAGTAAAGCATATGGGTTGTTGTTGAGTTAAAAGATTGTGCCTTTTTTATTTTATTTTTGTGGGTATCTGGTTTATGGGTTTTTTTTTTTTATCACCCAATTCAGTTGTTTGCATGGATTTAACCTTGTATGAATTGTATATTTTTAAGGGTTGATAGTGTAGGCACAATATTTACATCTCTTATGATGTATGCTGCTATCCAAGCATTACAACCAGACTAAATAATCAATGCAAGCATTACTGGTGGCTTTATCCTTATACTTTTGGTTAAATTTCACATTATACTTATTTATTTAATTGTCCACTCCTTGTATTATGTTTTCTCCTATTTCAATGTAGATTGTTGTTAATTATTTATGGTTAGATATAATGACATAGTGAGGAATCTTATTAGTGTTTTAGGTTTGAGTTATTGTTAATCAATATATTTGCTAGTTTTGGAAAGATTGCAGCATTTTTTTAGTCGACATTACGAGAGTTTTAGCATGTCTACATTATCTTATAAAGCAATAATCAATCATTTCATTTTTTTTTCTAAAATTTGCTGCTTGCAAGCAAAAGGATTGTGTATTGTGATGTATACCTCATATCTAATGTAGCTTTTCATGATAAAAGAATCCCTATCCCTATAAGTGTTCCTCTATTTTCTCCATCCCCATAAGCATTCCTTAGCATTTTTTTCTTTTTTTCTTTTGCTTATGTTTTTTATATGGTCAATAAGGAAAAAGAAGGTGCAGTTCATCTAATGGCTACTTTTTCTTTATATAGAACTTTTGGATTGCTAAGCATATTTTTTATTTTTGAGCAAAAGATATCCTCTTTAATGTCACAACTGTAACACTTAGAATATAGGATTGAACTTATTTTTAATGATTGAAAATGTTTTAGAGAAAATTAGCTTAAAATGTTTTAGAAATGATACTTCAAAAGTGGGAAACGATCAACATACATAAGATGAATGGAAATGGTTAGGGTGACTTATACTTTAATTGTTCTTGATTAAGTACTTTGGTTCTCTGATTGTAATTTTAAACTGAGAAGACTACCACTACTACTACTTGTAAAAGATAGTTTCACTATTTATTTATGACATGGTTTTGTGAATCTTAACAAGTACTTCATTTGACATTCAGATTTCATGGATTAAAGGTTATAGAGATGCCTCCAGTTGCTACACCCTTTAAATTTCATTGTTAGTTTAACATTTTGATTTATTAATACTAGGCTAAAAGATGAAATTTTGACAATATTTCATATTTTGACATCCATGTATCTATAGAACTATAGACACTGTCAATTTGATTGACCTATAACAAAAGCCTGATGATGAGAAAGTTCAAGTTTTAAATGCAAGGGAAGCCCGAGACTTCTTTAAAATTGATTCAAAAATCCCAAAAATTGAGCCAAGCCTTAAAATACCCTATCCAAGCCCAAAAGCGAGCCAAAGCCCAAGCCCATTGCCTCTTAGGCCAAAAGGCCTTGACTTGGCCCAGGCAAAGAGATGATCGCCTCAAGGAAGAGGCGTCACCTCTTTACCCTAGGCATCGGTGAGGCAACGCCTTATTGAAGAGGTGGTGCCTCTTCACACCCACCCTCTGTAGCATCAAATGCCATTAATGGCAATGGTGGAGGCTCACCTGCTGAAGAGTTGGTCATTTTTTGATGTAACCAAAAGGGAAAAAGTAGGGCAAAGAGGCTAAGAAATGAAAAAAGGCAAGGGGAGAATGTGAGAATGAGTTTTTGGGAAGTTGAAAAAGGGAGAGAGTAAAGGGCTTTAAAAGAAAGGTGGAGGGGCATGAGAGAGGGAGTGAGGAAGAATTTAAAGGTTAGCAACTTGAAAAAAAAATGTATAGAAAAAGGACAGAAGGAAAAGAATAGAAGAGAAGAGAAGAAAGGAAGAAGAGGAAGAAGACTTAAGAAGCTAAAGACTTTGATTTCTTGGAGAAGGAAAGGAGTTTCTCTTACATTCAAAGCCTTAAATCAATCAACAAAGCTCTGAGGACTTAATTAGGAGCATCAAGCATATCTAAATTAGTAAGCTTCCCCCTTCTTAAGCTTTAAGTCCTTTGTTTTCATTAAAAGTATTGATTCATTACTTTTGTGTTTGTATTCTTGAATTTTATTGCTTATTTAAAGTCATATATGAAGCATGATTGTATGAGATACTAAATATTGATTGTTGATAGTTGTATATTCGCATCTGTTTCTTATTTATTTGCATGATCATTCAGTTTCTTAAGATCTAAGAAATGTTGTCTGTCTTTGTCCTTGTTGAAGAGGTGACATCTCTTCATAAAGATGTCGCCCCTTTATGATGAGGTGATGATGTCATCACTTCTTGGTTAAGAGGTGACACCTCTTCACCAGCATTCTGCTTGTTTTTGTCTTGATTTTTAGCTATTATATTGCATGTTTGGCATGATTCCCTTATCTAATATGTTATATTTCTTGATTTTATGCACGATTGCCATGTTCGATCCATATTGTTTCCATGTTATATTATTGTGATATTTAATGGATTATTTATGAGTTATTTTATTTTATTTTTATGGATATTATTTAGAGATGATATGTAAATATTGTTATTGTTGTGAGATAGAACTAACTTGTATCTATTACAAGAATCATTCGGTGATTTTTCATCACTAGATGATTATTTTACTAATCGTTTTTAGAGAAGTTTTAATTTGTAATTAATTAGTTTATTTTTGGTTTATGTATGATTTATTTTTAGTATTTTTATGTTTATTTATACTAAAAGTTATAATTCTTAATCCTTATCCCTTTTATTTAGAATGAATGGTTGCAAATTATTTTTATTATTTTATTTTATTTTATTTATGATTGAATGTCGGGAATATAAGCGTGAAATGGGATTAATATGCAAACTTGAGATAAAATATAAAATTGGAAAACCAATCGCATTTAGCATGTTAATAAAGAAATAATTGAATAATCAAAGGTAATAAAATACAAAACACACATGGAGGCCAATGCAAGGTTGGGTAGGCATTCCATAAGCCCATACCCCATTTTTAAACCCGATGTCTGATGATGGCTTCTAGGAACCTCCGTGGAATCTAATTATTGTATAATGTGTTCCGACTTTCATGTGGGTGGTGACTCCATCTCTGTTTTGGGCCTTAAGCCCACTATGTATTTCCTAGTGAGCCTCAAGCTTACACAGTATCATGGTCGCTAGCATTGCCCCTATTTCTTTTTCTTCTATAGCCAAATATAAGATTATGGGTTTACCTTGCCTCGATGATCTTAACACAAGTAGGTTAGGAAGGTATTCCTTGATCTTATCAAAGGCTTTTTGACATTCTTCATTCCATTCCACTGGCTGATTCTTCCTCAAGAGCTTAAAGATTAAATCACAGAGTATGGTAAGTCTCGCAATAAACCTGCTGATGTACTACAATTTTCCAATAAACCCTTGTACTTCCTTCTCTGTTCTTGGTGTTGGTATCTCTTGGATGGCTTTAATCTTATCTGGATCAACTTCTATTCCTCTATTGTTGACTATGTGCTCCAATAACTTTCCAAAAGTCACCTTAAAGATGTATTTCTTTGGATTAAGCCTTAGGTTATATCATTCTATTCTTGCTAGGAACTTATCCAAAGCCGCAAAGTGTCCCTCTCTTGTTTCCAACTTAACTATCATATCGTTGACATATACCACCACTTCCTTATCCATTATATCATAAAATAAAGCAGTGGCTGCTTTTAATAAGTTGCTCATATGTTCTTCAACCCGAAGGGCATCACCTTGTCCTAATACATCCCCCATTCTATGATAAAAGTAGTTTTGATCTTGTCTATAACTACCATCATTATCTGATTATAACCTGAGGACCTATCCATGAAGGAGTACATTGTACTAGATATTGCACTATCAATAATCACATCAATATGGGGTAATGGAAAGTCATCTTTTAGACATGCCTTATTTAGATCTCTAAAGTCTATGACTTTGGATGAGACGGTCTAGGACTTTGGATAAGGGTTGGTTGAAGTTTGAGAATCTCCTGGGTTGTTGGATAGCATGAAATCTTACAACTCAGCTAGTATTTCCTTGCTGCGTGCCCCCAGTTGGGTAATTTCTCACTCCAATGTTCTTAGTGACCTTGTTTTTCTCATTTTTGATCTCTTCAGCTTGCAACCCATCATTGTAAAGATCTACAAATGTCTTGGGATTCATCATCTATAGCCTCTCAATCAAAATAGGTAGCACATTTTAGACTATCCTCGTAACCTGATCCTTCTCAGCCAGCTTGTTCTTCATTAGTCCTGCCTTATTCATGAACTTGGTAAGAAAATCTGAGAATGACTCATTGTGGCATCTTGAATTTGTCAGGCAATTTGTCCTTCCTGAATTGCATCATATCATCAAAATCAAATGAATATCCAATGCCCTATCCTCTCATCAATTCCTCCATCTTAGACATTTTCTGAGTCAGTGCTTTCATCTGCTTGGATTCTAGCTCTTGAACTTGCTCAAGTGATTCCCTTTTTGCCTTTTCAACCATATAACTCTTAAAATCCTCAAGTTTCATTTCCCCAGCATTGTCATTATTAACAGGTGGTGTACTCACAGTAAGTGGATCAGTCATAACAGGTGGATTGGCCATAACAGGAGGTGCATCAGTAGTAGGTGGTGGCATCAATCCAGCCAAAGCCTGTTTTAACTCATCTTGCATCATCACTCTCATGTCATCTGTAAATTCTCCTTTGACATCATCCTCTAGGGTCCAGTTTCCTCCCTCTTGTTGTTCCATTTCTTCAGCTTTTTTCAATTATGCAGCTTCTAGGTAAATTAGATTAATGGGACTCCTTTCCAGCCTACTAAGGATCTTTTTTACTCAAATCAGTTCTCACTAGTCTGCCACCCTTTTGACTCCAAACACAGGAAGACCCAGATGAATCTATGATGGCTAAAAAATAAAATGTTAGTCTGATGCATGTAATGTATGTATGCATAATGCACGTGCTATGCAACAAGTAACAAGTAACAATCAAGTTAAGTATATACATCCTTCTAACCTTATTTCTCCCACACACGTATTCAATGGCAAGTCTCTTTTCCTAGGATATTTGGTCTTGGCTTAATATCAATAGGGGATATTAAGAACCGATGTGCATGCTAAATCTTTTAAAGTGATAAAGCACAGAAATAGTATTTCTAAGTATAAAAGCAAAGCATAATCTTTATTAGTCCTGATGGGCTTCTAAAGTATGGGCTTGGGCCTTTATAGATAGAAATACCTCATGGCAACATTCATAAGCAATTTGGGTAATCCTAAGGGAAGTAACTAGGCCATTATATATGGTTAGGGTCCGGTGAAAAGTCAAGGTTCCCTTAGCAAGATGCCCTCCTTTAAGACTTGAGTCACAGGCCAAGGTCAGAGGTGCCCGACATCCTTTGCAAACTCGAGAGAAGATTACCCCCCTTTAGGACTTGGGTTATAGTATTTGGTCAAATGAGCCCGATAATCTCTTTTGAACCGAGTTAAGGCCAAGAGTGATGGTTAGCCAATCTACAATCCTATAAAGCTAGTGGAATCGTGGAATCATAAATCAATGCCATCAATTAATAGGGACATGCAGAATGAATGGAAGAATAAAATAATTCTAAAGAACATAAGTAGAATCAGTATCTCTTTTCCCCAGTGGAGTCGCCACTATAGACGGTGGGGTTTAGCGCACGTCTAAGATTTTAGTAACCGCAACACTGTTTGAGCTCAAGGCTCTAGAGAACACACTAACCACTGTCATAAAGACATAGCATGGAGATGAGGAGTCCCCACCCATGGTAATAACTAGGACAAATCGAAAAGGTAGTACTTAATTCCTTAAAAGAAAGCCAGCACCACAACCATGAGATTCTGGGTACGGAATACCAACTTCTTTTAGTCTCGTGTTCATTTAGAATTACTTTATGAATTACTATATTATCCTCTATTTACATATAATTTCATATAAACCTTTATTCTAGTAATTAACTCCAAGGCAAACCAGTCATGAAAATACAAGTAAATAATGCATTCATTCAAACATATAATCCCTAAGTTAGTCTAATCTACATTAATTTTAATTAAATGAGCTAAATCTACATGTTTTAATTTACAAGTGAGCTAAGGACTAATTCCTTTTAATTTTAATTAAATGAACCTAAGTCTATTTATTTTAATTTTAAAAATGGGCCTAAATCTACAAATTATGAAGTATTTTAATCAAGTGGACCTAATTCTACATATTTTAATTCTAAAGTGACCTTAAATCTTTAAATTATAAAAATGGCTTAAATTAAATGGGCTAAATCTAATTATTTTATTAAATTAGGTGGAATAGGTCTAAATTAATTAAATTAAATTAAGTCGACTTACATCTAATTTACTAAATGGGCCTATGTTATCCCTACCTTAATTTCTAATTAATTATGGGCCTAAAATGCATTTTAATTAATTAAACTTAAAAAACCTAAATTTATTTAAGTGGATTAGAATTTAACATAGACTTAAGGTCCAAAACACATAAAAATAAATAAATAAGCCCATAAACAAATAAAACATAATTAAGACAATTAAATAAAAGATCAAATAACCAATTAATTATTCCTTCTAAAACCCTAATTTTAATTAACATGAAACCTAAATTGATCTATTCCCACTATTTATTTTAATTAATTACCCAATCGAAACCCTACTTTTACTAACCAATTAATTAAAATAAATAAACAATCACACACATAATTCCATTATTCCCACTAATGGGGCTATTACAATAATATATTGAAAATAAAAAATAATAATAATCAATACAAACCCGAAAATAAAAATAAAATAATAATAATAATAAAACCCTAGAAACTATATCTCTACAACATCTTATCCATGACATTCCATGGATCTCTTATGAATTTGATTCTCCAAGTATGATCATCCTGTATTTTCCTCCATATTCACCAATATAAGCACAAAAAATAAACAATGATTAGAGCTTAAATAAAATAAAAATAAAAATAAAAATAAAATAAGATTAAAATCAAACTAAATAGTCAAATAAAAATAAAAGAAAAGAGTAGAAAAAAGGGATGAATGAATGGATGTAGTATTGATTAGCCCCTCAAAGTATTATTAATTACTGTTATTTTTAATGGATCTTTAAAACTTGATCTCTTCCCCTTCAAAAGTCTATTGCTCTTACTTTAAAAACAAAGAAAATCTCAAGAAAAAAATATTATAAAGCAAAAAATATGGAGAAGAAATATAGAGAGAATTTTTAAAGCAAAAAGATTAGTCTCCAAAGCCCCCCAAAAGAGAGAGTCCCCTCCTCCTTATATAGGAAAAGAGCCAACCAAAAGCCCTAATCCTACGTACTTTATAATTCCAGTTTTAAAAGGACTTTATTTCCTAAAAATCTTGAAAATAAATTTTAGAAAATTTTTTAACCAATCAAAATTCAGGAAATATAATAAAGAAATTGAAAATTAAAAAAATAGCGTGGAACCTTATCGGAATTGTAGATTTTCGATCGAAATTCTACAATTTTGATTAGAATTGTAAATTTCTAATTAAAAATCTCTAATTCCGATCCGTAATTTTTTTTAACATTTAATTACAAAAAGACCCCTAAAGAAATTTAAATTTTGCAATTAAGTCTTTAAAAAAATGTTGCAATTTAATCCTTCAAAACATTAAATCCTTTCTTTGAAAAATACAATCGGACCTCTGAAGTTTCAAAGTTCAAGTATTGGAGACCTATTCATTACATTTTCATCATTAGAGTCCTTTATCGCATCCATAACTCATCGTCCCAAAATTGGGTGTCTACAGCCTCTCATGCTTATTATTAACCCATTTCAAAGGGATCTTGACAAGGTAAGCCTTTGATATCATTCTTTGCCCATTTAAAATGGACTTTGGAATTATTTGGAGGAATCGCCACTTGTTTGTACCGTCTTAAGAGTTATCTTGCATCCATCGATTTTATTATCCCCCGGTGATAATCAAAACTTAGAACAAAAATCCTCAGATAAGAAACTTGCCATTGAACACGTGTGTGAGAGATATAAGGGTGGAGATACCATTAGAGAGCTTTTTGTTTTATCCTCTGATATATGCATATATGTTTTTTCTTTGTACCATTAAGTTTGCATTTCATGCATACACGTCATGCATGTTTCTAACCCTCAATAGTTGCAGATATAGATTTACAACAATCTACCAGTTGGAAGCGATCTGATACCGATCAATTGGTTAGAATCTATAAAGAGATCAAGATGGCAGAATTTGATGCTGAAGCCTTCAAAGAACATTTGAAAGCTAAAATGGCTAAAAAAGCCATTATTATCATGAGAGAAATTATAGGGGAAATGATAGGTACAACTAGAGGAAAACCACCAGCACCTCAGCTAGCAGTACCCCAACCACTAACACCTTAATCTCAACCTTTTGATTTAGATGTTGAGGTTCTTAAAAGGCAAGAGGTAGAGGATGAACAACAGACAGTATTGGCGAAACCTGTTATCCGTCAGAAAGAGGATACCCCAAGAAATGTAGAGAAGCTAGACTGGGCTAAAGACCTTGTTAAGTATATGGCTCAAATGTAGTTAAAGATGAAGGAAAAGGGATTGATGCCCCAATAAGCTATTCTGAGTTGAGCTTGGATAATGATGATGATCCCTTACCACAGAAGTTCAAATTCCCTGACATAAAGAAGTTCACTGGCAAAGAGAACCCACCCCTCCATTTAAAGTAGTATGTGACCCACATAAAGATGACTGATCTGACTAAAGCATAGATTATGAAGCAATTCCCTTTATCTCTAAAAGGAGCACCCATCATATGGTATCACACTCTAGAATCCCATGTTCAAGTTGATTGGGAGGAATTATGCACTATAATCATCATGTAGTATAATCTCAACATTCAAATGGAGGCTTCTTTAAGAGACTTGTAGAATGTGAAGTAGAAGTTTAATGAATCTTTTACGGATTATTTAGTCAGGTGGAGAGCAAAATTGGCATAAATGAAGCAATGACTTGAAGAATCTAATCAGTTGATAATAGTCATGGAAGGATGTGTGCTCCCTCTCTCCAAGAGGTTAAAGGATTTAGGGATTCAAAACTTTAAGAAGTTGTATAGGTTTGGAGTATAGAAAGAATCACACCTTACACAAGAAAAGAAGTTCTTTAGTGGAAGATCTATGAACAGGAAAAGGTTTAGAACTAGCAATGAAGTTGGGTCAAGTGGAAATATACAGATTAACACAATCAAAAAGTCCCAAAGGTTTTCTAATTTAGGAAGACCCCTCTCTAAAGTCTTGGAAAAACTGATTGAGAATAACCTTCTACAACCTTTACCTATATAACCTCCTTTCCTAAATACCGACTTGAAGCTATACTACAAGTACCACTAGAATATTGGGCATGATACAAAAAGCTGCACTCGCCTGAAATATGAGATTCAAGATTTGATCGATTTAAGCAAAATAACCAACTTAAAAAATAGAAAACCAAACACCCAAAATAACCCTTTACCTAACTACCAAAATGTACTACCACTAAATCTCCTTATTCTGATGATCAACATGGGTTTAATAGAGGAATAAGTCATTAATTCCTTTATTGATGTCATACCCACACTATCAAAAAAATAACCAAAAGACCTAAATATAAGATAACATGCCATTGAGTCACGTGTAAATGCGCTTGATATTTGGAGTTCTGACAGCAAAGAGGGAGGAGCAGTTGATTTATGGAAGAACAATAAGAAGAAAGTAGCACAATCCACTAAGAAATCAGAGGAGGGGGAGGAAGAGGTAAAAAAGGTTGAGGCAAAGAAAGGGGAAGTAATTTAAAAGATGGATTAGAGAAAGATGAGAAAGCTTAGGAGATTATTGAGACTAAAAGAGATGAGAAAACTCTTGCCAGTATTTGGGAGTTTCTTATGAACTCCTGAGCTCATCAAGAAGCACTGGCTATGGCTCTTGATCATAAGAAGATACCTTCAATGCACACTCTAGAGCAAATGGTGGATTCACTAACTGAAAGCCCTCAGGGGGCAATTGTTTTCACAGATAATGACCTACCTTTAGAAGGAAGGGATCACAGTAAAGCCTTATTCATTAAGGCCAAAGTAAAAGGCAAATTAACATGCTGTGTTATGGTCGATAATGGGTCAACCATTAATGTATGTCCTCTAAAGATCTTACCAAAGCTAGGCTTGGTAGTAGCTAATTTGAAGCCCTCTGATGTAGTCATAAAGGCTTCTGATGATATGAAAAGGCTAGTTAAGAGAAATTTTTGGGCTTTGGTCAAGACGAGACCTATTAAAGTTTGGGTTAACCTCCATGTGATAAATATTCCAATGACCTTCGTTATTCTTCTGGGGAGACCATGGTTCCATCCTTTGGAAGGAGTGCCATCTACCATTCATTAAAAGATCAAATTTTCACATGAGGGAAGGGTGGTTACTATAATGGCTAAAACAGAGGATGCAGTTGCTGCATTAAAATTAGCTCCTACTGAGATCCCAAACAACTTGAGTTTTGAAGTCTACATGATTTATGAAGATGAGATAAACCTAAATATTGTCAGTATGATGAAAAGTATGCAATTCATGCCTGGGATGGGATTAAGGAGGAATCAATAGGGCCTATTGGAATTCATTGAACCTAAGGTACATATCTTGAAGCATGGGGTAGGATATCCAAGGGAAGATGAGTCTGATGAAGAGGAAGAGGTTGAGGGTAAGTCTAAGAAGAATAAAATTAGGGTTAAGCTAAAGAAGAAAATGCTCTGGGAAAATTTTGTAGAGGATGGTGCTAATTATCCCTACCAAAGAGCTCTTAAGCCTTTGATGATCACTGAAAAGTTGGTCCTCGAGTTCAAAATCTTCATTGAATATGTGGATGGGATCAGAGAGTCTATTATTAAAGAGCCTATGGTAATTAGCTCGTACTAACTTTAGAATAAAAAAGGGACATTCTTATAGTAAAGTAGAAGGATGTTATTGACTAGGAAGAGGAATTCAAGTTCAAAGCCTTTGTCCTTGATTTTATTATGGATGTTTTCTATGATGACATTGACTTTTCTATTTCTAAATTGTATGAGACTAATGACATTTTTCTTTCTAAAGTTAATATGATAAAGTCTGATTATGCTTACTTATATGATGTGTTTCCTAATGGTTATGTTGTGTGTGATGATCATTTCATACATGTGTTTGATATTAATTCAATGAAAATTGAATCATTTAATCTAGGCAGAAGTGATAACCTTAGAAATATACTTATTGCTTCTGACTTAACTCTTGATGAGAGATAAAAAAATAAAAGAAACTCTTAAAAGATGATGGAAAGTATTTGCTTGGGGCTATGAGGATATGCCTGGGATTGATAAAAAGATTGCGGAACATAAGATTCCCACATATTCTCATATCACATCGATAAAGTAGAAGAAAAGAAGATTAAGGCCAGAATAGGCTCTCTGAGTCAAATAGGAATTAGAAAAATAGTTAAAAGCAAAGTTCCTAGAAGTGGTAGATGACACCCAGTGGCTGGCTAACATAGTCCTAGTTCGCAAGAAAGATGGTAAAGTCAGGATGTGTGTGGACTATAGGGGCTTGTGCAAGGCTTGTCCAAAGGATGATTTTCCTTTACCACACATTGACACCTTAGTAGATAGTGTAGCTTCCAGCACCATGTACTCCTTTATAGATGCCTTCTCATGATACAATCAAATTATGATGGTAGTGATTGACAAGTTGAAGACTTCTTTCATCACTAAGTGGGGTGTTTACTATTACTCAGTTATGCTATTCGAGTTAAAAAATACATAGGCTACTTACCAAAGAATGGCTACTACGTTGTTACATGACCTGATCAACAAACAGATAGAAGTGTATGAAGATGACATGATGGTGAAATCTCTGACATTAGAAGGGCATTTTGAAGCCTTAGACAAGTTCCTAACAAGGGCTAAAAAGTACAACCTCAAATTGAATCCAAAGAAATGTATTTTTGGGGTGACGTCTGGGAAACTATTGGGACATATTGTTAGTCAGAAAGGTATAGAGGTTGATCTAGATAAAGTAAGAGCAATCAGAGAAATGGCTGCACTAAAGAATGAGAAAAAAGTCGAAGGGTTTATAGGAAGGCTACAATACATCAGCAGGTTCATAGCCAAACTGACTACCATTTGTGAGCCAATCTTCAAGCTCTTGAAGAAGAATCAGCTGATCATTTGGGATGACAAGTGTTAGCAAGGCTTTAAAAATATTAAGTAATATTTGATGAATCCTCCAATTTTGTAACCACGAAGACCAGGGAAGCCTTAATTATGTACTTGGCTATAGAGAAAGATGTGATTGGTGAAATGTTGGCGTAAAAAGGAGAAGGGAGAGTCAAGTATGCTATATATTATTTGAGTAAGAAGTTTCCACCTTATGAAGCCAATTACAATATAGTGGAAAGAACCTACTTGGCTATATTTGGGTAACAAAGAAGATATGACATTACTTTCAATCTTATAGGATTCAAGCAGTTTCTAAGCACGATCCTCTTAGATATCTCTAGCAAACCCCATCACTAACAAGAAAATTAGCCAAATGGTTAGTTCTGCTTACTAAATTTGACATAGATTATATTACTAAAAAGGAGATAAAAGGAAGAGCTGTGGTAGACTTTTTGACCCAGAATCCGATAGACGATAGACAATAATGGGAGCTAGAATTTATGGATGAACATCTGGGGGCAATAAAGATCTAGACATGGAAAATGTACTTTAATGGATCAGTGAATAACAAAGGGGTAGGCATTGGTGTGATTTTAGTCTCGCCAGAAGGAAAAGTAATTCTGATGGCAAAGAGGCTAGAATTCGAGGTCACTAATAATCAAACTGAATATGAAGCTTGCATTTTTTGTTTGGAAGCACTCAAGAATGTGGGGGCAGAAGAGGTGATAGTCTACGGGGATTCGATGCTGGTAGTGAAACATATCGCCAAGGAGTGGGAAGTAAAGGAAGATAACCTAAGGCCATATTAGGATTATTTAGTTATGATCCTATCGTCTTTCACACAATATAGATTCATACCCTTGCCCTGGGAAGAGAATCAGATGGAAAATGCATTACCTACTCTAGCTTCGACATGGGAAGGAGACAAGCAAGCAGATATGAAGCCTCTTATCCTAGTAAAGTCCCAGATTCCTAGCTATAAAGAAATCAAAATAATGTCGATCGACCCAGCAGAGAAGCCTTGGTTTTATGATCTATAGTAGTATTTTAAGACAGGAAAATTCCCTGAGGAAGTTGATAAAAAAGAAAGAATGTCACTAAGGATATTATCTCGATAGTTCATTAGCCATAATGGGATGTTGTACAAATGGATGCCAATTGGAGTGCACCTGAGATGCATTAATAAAGGTGAAGCGCAGAAAATCATGGAAGTAGTTCACGAGGGTGTATGTGGGCTGCATATGAATGGGACAGTCCTTGCTAAAAATATAAGTCATCAAAGGTACTTCTAGCTAACCATGGAGGCAAATTGCATGAAGTATGTAAAGAAATGCCATAACTGCCAAGTGTATGGTGATGTGAGCCACTTGCCTTCTATGGAACTTCAAGGATTGACCTCTCCTTGGCCATTTATAGGAATTAATATTATTAGAAAGATCAGGCTAAAAGCATCAAATAGTCATTATTACATTATAGTGGCGATTGACTATTTCTCTAAATGGGTAGAAGCTGAATCATTCACAACTATAGGGGTAATAGCCAGGTTCATAGAGTAAAATATAATTTACCAGTATAGGTTGCCTCATCATGCCATCACTGATAATGGTTTTCAGTTTAGGATAAAAATAACCACTCTGTTGGAAGAATACAAAATTAAGCATCATAGATCATCCCCTTACAGACCACAGGCCAATGGGGCCGTAGAAGTAGCAAACAAGAATGTGAAAATAATCTTGGCCATGATACTAGAAAATTATAAAGACTGGGAAAGTTACCTACAGTTTGCATTATAGAGATATAGAACCACTGCTAGAACATAAATAAGAGGCACTCTGTATTCTTTAGTATATGGGTGTGAAACTATGTTGCTAGTTGAGGTTGAAATCCAGTTATTAAAGGCTCTCCTAGAGTCTAAAATCCCTGAGTATCAGTGGGTAGAAAGCCTATTGGCACAACTAACGTTGTTGGATAAAAAGAGGATACAAGCCATGTACGACTCTCAGTTATACCAGAAAAGGATAGATCGGGCTTATAACAAGAAGATCAAGTGAAGCAAGATCAAAGAGGGTGACTTGGTCTTAAAGCTCACTAGGCCAATCATGATTGATCCGCGGGGGAAATTCAAGCTGAACTGGGAAGGTCCCTACAAGTGAAGAAGCTATTTTCCAAAGGGGCTACTATTTTATTTGACTTAAAGGGAAGTGAATTCAAAGAGCCCATCAACATGTACAAGCTCAATAAATACTTTCTATAAAAGTCTCACTAGGGAGAAAACCTCAAAAAAGGATGCCTAGGAAAAAGTTAAAGACAAAAAAAAGGAAAAAGTAAAAAGTCCTACTAGATTAAAACTTGAAAAGGCAGTCTAGGCAAAAGTAAAGGACATCTAAAAGGAGAGAAAGAGAGAGAGAAAAAGAAAATAGTTAGTTGAAAAACTTGTAAGAACAAGCCAATTAATAATAGGAGATATGTAAGAAGCAAATTTTGTATAGTCACTTTATGCTTAAATTAAATGGAATGGATTGCCTTTATTATTGTAAACGTTGCATTAAATGCTTATTACACATTGTCTAACTCAAAAGGAAATCCCATCCAATAAGAAAGTACATAAAAATACTAAATTTTATAAACTAAAATAACATCATTTGCTTCTCTTGTGACTCCTCTAGGCACTCGATGCCTATAATGCCATTGTTCTTCTGTTTCTTATAAATTCATTCTTTTCTACCTATTGTAGTTAAATCCATGCCTTATACTAGTCATCAATAGACTAACCTCCATTATAGTAAATGAACCCCTAGATGATTCTACGATGCCAAATAGCAACCAGATTTTCCAAAAAGTTATAAGAAAGAGGCCCTGGTTCAAACTCATGCAATAGTTCCACAATTTGTTATTTTTGTCCATATTGCCTACAAAGCCGTGTCAAATTATAGAAGGTGGCAAAATGGAGGCCGACCAAGGGAATATAGTAGGTGTAAAGCCAAAGGGTCATGTGTTGCAGTCTAGACCATGGGCACATCCACTAAATTAGAGTATCAGGGAATGTACACAACCAGTTATGAGTATCCTCTAGGACAGGATAAAGTCTCCTAGTGCGATAGTGTTTAACCTTATAGTAAGTAATGTCTCTGGGTAATTTGAGCAACCTCAGTTTCTCTTGCAACCAAGCCTGCAGGAGTGACAAATGGATAACAATGATGGAAAGCAAAAGATGGTAAATGGAAGAAAAGACTCACCTCTAACAGAAAAGGACTCCTAGAGAATCACCTAGTCTCAGAGAAGTTATCAAGCTTGATAATAGTCTCAGTCAGAATTAGAGGGAAAGGGTTCAGTCCACTCTCCACTTGGTCTAAAACATGAAGGATCTTTGGGTCATAGTTGCCAGAGGGGGGAAATTAACAATAACTGAGCATACAAGCAAAGTGCTATCATTTGAGGCCAGGGAACCTGACTGCTATCTATAACCACTACAGTTTCTATAAAAAGGGCTCATCAAGATTTCATTACTAAAAATATGGTGAACAGAGGACTGAGGGGACATGTTAAACAACCTTGACCTTTGATATTGAATGGTGTGCAAATTTGGGGTTGAGACTGAAGGAATGATGATCTGTCGAGCAGAATCTATTTAAGAGCCTAAGATAGCTTCAATTCTTCTAGCAGGGTGTAAATCTCCATTGTATTGAATAAAAAAAACATGTTTTTAAGGATCCCAAAACTTAGCAAGAATGTAATGAAGTGAGAAATTGATCTTCCTAGCGTGCAAAGATCAGAAGGAGAATAGGTGAAATGGCTCTATTCTAGCCCATGACCCACCATCCAGACTTTTTAGAATCTATTGTAGCTGTTACAAGCTTCTCTCAATCATGATTGGGGATAGAATACTGTTTGGAAGAGAAGAATAGAGGGAAGTGGTGAGATGAAGAAATTAGGGATTTTGAAAAGGATTTGGGGGGGGGGGGGGGGGTTTATAAGTGCAAGACAGACGTGTAGAGGTGATCACCTCTACATTTAGGCAATGCCTCTATGAGAAGAGGTGAATTACCTGTCGCCTCTTCATGTAGAGTTGATACCCCTATAACATACAGAACAGGTCTTCTCGTTACTGGAAATTCTCTAGGTTGTATATGTAAAGTCAAAACAAAATATTTCAGAAATAAAAAAAGCATTCATTCATTAAAAATTTTGCCAAAAATTTAGTTTAAAGCCATAATTCTCATCCATCTAGTGCAAAATATGAAGGTGTAAAAAATAAAAAGAATTAATTCAGACAGTAAAAGGATGACAGTGTAAAGCATCTAATGTTTCTAGACATAACATCCCTATACTAGCAAAAATCTCTAAAGGGTCCTCTCTACTCATCGCTCTTAGACTCATTAGCCTCCTTGTCAGCTAGCTCATCCAAAAGCTCATCAATTGGCTTATCTGTAGAAGCATCAGTAGGGTCAGTCCCATCATCATCGTTGCTATCCTCAGACTCCTCATCAGCTGCCCCCTCCTCCTCATCACCCTTAACTTGAAGAGCAATGAACTAGCGCTCAAGGGCAGTGATCCTAGCTTGATTAGCCTCATCTCAATCCTGTCAAAGCATGATAAAAGGTAAGAAAACATGAAAGCATGCATCCATGTAGAAATAAAGCATATTTTGTGTTTACCTTCCACTACCGAGTCACCTGCATCAGGAAGTCCCCTTGGGCCTTGATCACTCGGTACATGTACTCCCTCTGATCTCGAGGTATCTATTCCATTGATAATATTATAACTAACCATGTGTTATAAGACTAAACACGATTGTGAAAGAAGGAAACTTACATGGGTAGTAGCCTCTGGGAAGAATATTGGCTCCAGAGTCATATCCAACATTAGAAACTGACGAGAGCTCACTAAAAGGCACCCAGCAATGAGTTAGTAGATCAGGAGTACCAATGAGTCTACCGGCCACTACTTGGGATAGAGAACTAGAGGGACCTATCAAGGAGGGCACCCCAGAAGAAGAGCCCTCACCACTGGGAATGATGCACAAGTACTGATGAGGCCTCTCCAATGTAGAGGGCCTAAGACAAGGAGCAGGTGCCCTAGTAGCTGCCTAAAAGGTGAAAGACAAGTCAAAAAATAGCATCTATAAGTAAATATAAAATAAGTAAAATAAAACATTGTATGCTCACCTGAAGTGCAAGTGCAGGAAGAGGCACTTACTACAAAAGATGAGCTCGTGTAAAGTCCATATAATGAGACTTCTTTGCTTGCAATAGTCTGTGACATCCTCTCCTTACAGGGTGTAATTGAGCTCATCTCCCTTTAACTCATGCGCCCAGAAGATATGCAGAGGAGGAGTGAGAGGTGGACACCTCATTAAGGCACCTAACCACTGTTAATGTATCCTCTCCCTAAGGAACCAAACTCTATAAGTAGGACCTCTAAGCAAAACCCTCTTCTTAAATAGAGGGATAGAGAAAATCATAGCCTGTGTCCACCCTGCCTGAGGGCCTTATAAGTCTGGACATAACTGCATAGATAAACAACTAAGTCGATAAATGATTAATAAATTTATTACTAATTCTAGTTACATTTGTAGGTACTTACCTCATCGTAAGTGAGCATGTTTAGTCACTCACAATGGATATGAAAATGAGCCATAAGCCTCCTCCAAGCCCAACTAGGACCCCACCTCGCCATCGCAAGGAAGGGAGTGTCACGGACCCTAGTAATCCCTACTATTAACTCCAGCTCTAGAGCAAGTCCTGTAAAAGAAGTAAAGGGTTGTTAGTGAAATCAGATAGCAATAGTTGGGATGGAATATAAAGGGAGAAGAGAAAGTAAAATACCAGTATGGTGTGCCAGAAAGCACAGAGTGGCTTAGCTCCACGTACCAACTCATCCATGCTCCTATAAAGATAAACTAAGGCACAACTGCCCCAATTATAGGTCGCCACCAAATCTATATCCCTCAAAGTCATTAGAAAGCTTAAGTTCATGAAGTTAGCTATGTCGGCAAAGAGCATAGTACCCAACAGATAAATGAGGAAAGCACACACCACCTAGTCGATCTCTAGGGGTGTAGTGGCTGCCTCAACTCTAGCACGTGTGTAGAAGTTTCTAATCGACTCGAACTTGATTGTGTGGGTCCCCTTCATGTCTAGGACCATCCTAAGTAGATGCTCGATGAAAGCGAGATGGTCAAGAGATAACTAATAGAGGCTAGCCTCGAAAGGAACAAAATCCCCAGCATAAGAAATGCCAATAACTGTGACAAAGGCTATTGGGTCCAAGGTGAACTCCCCAAAAGGAAGATGAAATGTGTGGGTGGTGTCAGACCACCTCTCCATCAGGGCATGTAAGGGCTGGTAGTCTATATGCCCCTACTATGCTGGGAGTGCCAGGATAAAGTCATAGAAGTTGGTATCATGAATATGAGTCTGTACGGCCTTAGAAAGCTCATTGTACTATATGCACACATTATTAAAGTTCCCAGTACCCTTAAGGGTTTGGGCATCGAGCTATTGGAGTAAAATAGGGAGTAGAATTGTCATTTTATGTAATAAAATTTCAAATTTTTATCGAATGCTTTTATTAAGGTGAACATCTTTGTCGCAGAGGCGATTGCCTCCAAATATAGAGGCGAATACCTTATTGCACTTGTAGAGGTGAATGCCTCGTTATGAAGAAGCGATCGCCTCATCGAAGAGGCAATGCCTCTTCATAATGGCAATTTGATAAAATGATTCAAAATCTTAATTTTCAATCCATATAATTTAACTTCTTTCGGTTAAATTGATAAACATGTATATATAAACAGTAACCCAATGTTATTTGATGATATTTTCATGAATTTTTTTTTTAAAATTGGGTACTAACCTCTCTAGTGGCCAAGCCGCAGATATGGGATCGCACATCCGCAAATAGGGGGATCTCATCTCCAATATTGAGCTTGAAACTCCAAGAGGGATGCATTGGTCCTACAGGGGAAAATATAGGGTCTATGCAACATCCGTGTCAGAGAATATGGAGAATGAGGAAGAAAGAAAAGGAGAGAAAAAAGGTAAAGAGAGAAAATTGAAAAGGTGAAAGTGACCCTTAAAAGAGAAAAGTGAGAATTTATATGATTAGGAAGGGAGAGGAAAATTAAAAGAAAGGAAGATAAGGAGAAGAGGGTGAGGCCCATTTGGTGAAATAAAGCATAGAATGACCCATGGCCCCCTAAAAAAAAACCAAATGAAAATTTCTGCATTACTGCTCACGTATATCCTAAAATCAATCTTTAGATAAGAATATTCTAATTAAAGCATCAGGAAGGAAAAGTGTCTGGTCAGGTTTGAATCCTATAAGTACACAAAAGGACAAATGTCTAGTAGGGTTTGAATTCTCGAAGTGTGTGAAAGAACAAGCATCTGGTTAGGTTTGAATCCCTGCACAAAAGAACAAGCGTCTGGTCAGGTTTGAATCCCTGCACAAAAGAAAAAGCGTCTGGTCAGGTTTGAATCCCCAAAGTGCATGAAAGAACAAGCGTCTGGTCAGGTTTGAATCCCCGAAGTGCATGAAAGAACAAGCGTCTGGTCGGGTTTGAATCCCCAAAGTGCATGAAAGAATAAGCGCTTGGTCAGGTTTGAATCTCTGAAGTGCGCATCTTAGGAGATGTTTGACCGGTTTAAATCCCTAAAGTACATTTTTCTTTTATTGTATAGTGTGTCCTAGCTTTCATCTAGGTGGTGATTCCATCTCCATTTTAGGCCCAAGCCCATTATGTATTTCCTAGTGAGCCTCAAGCTTTCATAGTGTTGTAGTAGCCAACACTTGGGCACATAACCAAAACCGCCGCCTATATGAGCTCATACTTTCTTATGGATACTAAATATAACTCTTGTAATTATAAGTATTTTAGTTGAAGGAATGTATTACAATTATCTACTTTGTGCTTTCTTTAAATCAAAATGTTTTATATATCATATACCTTTAGTTAATAAAATGGCTTTTAGTGAGGGGAAAAATTGATATAGCAAGAGAGATTTGGTCAATAAAGTATTTTTAGTGATGGGAAAATTGTATTATTATTACAGAAAAATTCATTATTAAAGTACCATTTACTGAGAGGAAAAATTAATATAATGATGGGACATTTTATCACTAAATATCTCTTTAATCTTGAAGCCATAATGTTATAGTAATGGAAAACTTCATCGTTAAATATACATTTTAATGATAGATACCATATCATCACTGTTACATTTAACAAGGGGAACCATTTCCCATCATTAATTACCTTTAACTCTAAAGGCAATTACAAGGGTTGTGATAGGCATTTTACCATCATTAAAGAGTTTTAATGATGGTTTTCATACATTTAGTAACGAGATTTCCTCATGTTATAGATTAATTTTCTTATAGTGATGATTATAATAAGAAAAGTGATTTTAAAACTTTAGATGTTTTGTTTACTGTGAAAAATTGAAGAAAAAAAATAGGTCAAAACAAAGGAGAAGATGAAGTGGGCAGTGCAATGAGGAAAAAGATGGAAGGGTTAGAGAAAAAGATGCTTTCAATACCTCAATACTAACCCTAAACATGTCACAAGTCATGAAGAGGGTGTCATGATCATGATAAAAATTTAAGTAAAAAGAAATGAATTTATTGGAAAGAGCATAACCTTCGCTGCTAATGACAATAGTATAATAATCATGATTTAAATTCAGGATTTTTAAAAAAATTAAACTTTGAACTTTGAATTTTGGTTGAGCCACTTCAAACATATTAGGGACTAGTTCAATATTGCACCATATTCAATCAAAATTCAAGGATATAACAAATTAACCACTCAAGTTTAAAGTAATTAATTATAATGATTCAAGCAAACATATATCATAAGAAGTTACCATCCAACACTTTAAGATGATTTAATTGGAAGGGAAATAGCTTGACCATTCTCCATTGCTCTTTGTTGTTGATTTTTCTCTTCAAGAATACCCATTTAACAAGCTCCACACACTTTCTTCTTTTGGAACTTCACTTTAGGGAGGATAATGACATGATCACTTTGGATTAGATCTCCAATGAGCTCTATGCTAGCATGGCCAAATCTCCTATGCCACATCCAAGTGTCATCCTTAATAGTAACAAAACACTCAACACCTTAGTTAATCAAATAGGATAGATTAATAGTATAAACATTGTTGACTCTTTCACCATTGAAGTTAACTTTATTCTCTTCCACATGAGTTACAAAGCATTTCTTTGATTCAAAAGTCACTCTATTACTTTATCACATAATTGACTAACATTAAGTAAATTGTGCTTTAACCAATTAATCAAAAAAATTTTAATATAAGTAAAGCCTTTCTTACCAACTTGACTAATGCCTATGATCTTACCTTGGACATTGTCACCAAATATAACTTTGCCTCCCTTTTTCATCTCTAAATAATAAAAGAGGTTGGCCTTTTCGATCATATGCCTTAAACATCCACTATCTAGATATCACTTTTCTTTGTACATTGTGGATTCCAAGCACACCTATAAGAAATTGCATCATCGCACTGTGAGTACCTAAATATATTTAGGTCGTTGGGAGTTAGCATTGAGAGATCCATCATTTAAGTAACCTAAATAAGTCTTTCTAATATAACATCTAGAATTCTTATGCCTCATCACACCACAATAATGGCATCTAACATTCAGTGCATGCTCTTTCATTTTAAAACTATAAAAACCATAAGAATGAGCATGATTGTATTTCTTAGGCTTAAGTCCTCTTGAGCTATTAGCTATAGATTTGTTAGTCTTATTTCCATTAGATGTTTTAGGTCCATTAGTTTTAAGACAAGGATTTTAATAAACCTTATTAATTGGAGTACTTAGGTTAACAACTTTTGATTAACTAGCATGAGTGTTTTCAAAGCCAATGCCACTTTTAGATTTCAAAGAAGTGGAAGTAATGGAAATTATTCCATCTATGAGTTCCTTTCTTCTATTAAATCTAGAAATTGATTCTTTAAGATTGCCATTTTCATTTTCTAAAAAAATATTTTGCTTAACAAGTTTTGCATTTTGTATATATTGGTTTTTCTTTTAATTTGTATTAAGCTTAATTGTTTATGATTTGGTCGTTCATAATTGATTTTTAATTAAGGTTAATTATTAAGAAATATAAATCTTAATAGAAATATGAATGCTTGATTAATTGATTTAAGTTTAGAGATAGCTTAAATTATTTTAATTTCAATTGGTTGTGCTTTATTATTTATTTACTAAATTTGATTAGGTTTTAATTTAATGTGAATTAGTTAAATCCTTTTCAATTGATAGAAATAAATTAAATAATTTTTATTTGAGAAAGATTAATTACTACCTTTGAACCCCTAAGAATTGTAATTGAAAGAAAACTAATTTCTTGTAATCGGCTTAATTAAAATATAGTGATACAACCCTTAACATTATTATATCATTTGCTTGTTAAAATTTAAATTAAATTAATAGATTTTTTTATTTAGTTTCATTTTGACTATTAAAATTTAGCAATTATAATTCACTTGATATTTGATTCTTAAAAAAGTTAAAAATATAATAAATAGTTGGTAGACATTCAATCCTCATAGGATCGACTTGAACCTATTCTATATTACTTGACAAACTTGTCTACTTGTAAGAACTAATCAAGTCTCTAGCACCATTATCGGGGATTAAATAAGTTTAACAATATAATTGGTTTTGTTTTACTTGATTTAAGCTATTTCTGTTTTAAATTTGAATATTTATTTGTTTATTTGTTTTCTATTATTATTTATTTTACTTTAATTAATTATTTTGGTGCATGCATAATACTCGAAGAACAAGGATAAATCCTCTCATTTTTATTCTAGAACTTACACGGTTTGAAAGAGAGAATAAGAGGTATTCTCAAGAGGAATCAAGTACCATGGCAAAACAACAATAAGAAGAAAGAACACTTTTAGATTTTATCATGTGAGGTCTAAATGGTACATGACAAAGTATTACAAGGCCAACAATCAATGCCAATAATTTTGAGATTAAACTGGCCTTACTCTAAATTATCCAATCAAGTGTTCAGTTTTATGGCTTGCTAAATGAAGATCTTAATGCTCATATTACTAATTTTCTAGACATATGCGGACACATTCAAGTACAATAGGGTGTTGGATGATGCTATAAACTTGAGGCTCTTTCCTTTTACACTGAAGGACAGGGCTAAAGCATGGTTAAACTTATAGCCACCAGCTTCAATCATTATATGGGATATATTAGCAAAAGCTTTTCTAGAAAAATATTTCCCACCTTTAAATATGGCAAAGATTATTAAGGATATCACCACCTTTCAACAATTTGACATGGAGCCCTTGAGTGATGCATGGGAGAGATTTAAGGAGTTACTAAGGAGCTATCCTCATTATGGTTTGCCAAAGGATGTGCTCATCATAACTTTCTATAATGGTGTTACCTGATCCACTAAAGATACCATTGATGCAGCAACTAGAGATTCTTTGATGAGAAAAATAGTTGAGGCTTGCATTTTCACTTCTAGAAGAGATGGCAAATAATAATTGTCTTTGGCCATCAGAGCATTAAAACCCACCAAAGTAAGGGGAAAATTAGAGTAGATGCAGTGACTTCTCTTTAAGCTCAAATAGCAACACTTTTAAAGCAATTGAGGAATCTCAACTATAGAAATGCAGTGGGTGCAACCACTTTATAGCTATCATGTGAAAATTGCAATATACTAGGGCACTTAATAGGAGAATAATGATGTGGCAAACAATGGTGTCTATGAAGATGCAAGCTTAGATCAAGTCAACTTTATTAGGAATCAATTTCATGGAAAATAAGGTAATAATTAGTTCTTAAATACTTACAATCTGGGATGGAGGAATCACCCAAATTTTTCTTTGAATAATAACAACAATTTGGTTCCTTAAGGCTTTCAGAACAACATGAAAAAGCAAGCACCTCCGGGTTTTCAACAACCTAATCAAGATTGTATGGCCTCAATGGAAAATAAATTAGATAAATTTTTAGAGGCTGTCCAATAAAATGAGCCATCAAAATGAAAATCAGAAGTAGATGAAGGCAAAATTTAATCAGATAGCTAAAAATCATTCATCTTTAATTTATAATATTAAGGAACAGTTAGGTCATCTTTCTAATGTAGTAAAACAAAGAAATCAAGGGAATCTTCTAACCAATATTGAAATAAATCCAAGGGAGCATCTAAAAGTAATTACACTTAGGAGTGTCAAAGAGATAAGATTAGAAGATAAGCTCAAGAAAAAAGTGATGAAGACTCAAGAAAAGAAAATTCAAAATGGTGATAATAACTTTAAGGAAGGCAAGGAGCAATAAGTAAAAGATAGTGATGGGAAAGAGTAGTCGCCTTATCTAATTCATAGAAATATAAGACAAGAATACCTTTTCCATAAAGATTGAAGAAGCCTAATGATGAAAAGATGTTTGCTAAGTTTTTGAATACTTTTAAAAAACTTGAACTTAACATTTCTTTTACTGAAGCTCCTATAAAAATGCCAACATATGCCAAGTACTTGAAGGATGTTATCACTAACAAAAGGAGATGGGATGACAACCAAACTATGAAATTAACTAAGACCTGTAGTTCCATTATCACTCATAAAATACCAACTAAATTAAAAGACCCAGGGAGTTTTACTCTTCCTTGTGTAGTTGGTGCTCAATAATTTTCTAGATGTTTATGTGATTTGAGTGCAAGTATTAACCTTATGCCATTTTTTCTTTTTAGGAAATTATAGCTTGGCGAGTTAACGCCTACAAACATGAATTTGCAACTTATATATCATTCTACAAAGAAACCACATAGGATCATTGAGGGTGTTTTCGTTAAGGTAGACAAAATTATTTTTCCTATGGATTTTGTAGTCTTAGATTTTAAAGAGGATAGTAAGTGTCCTCTAATTCTTGGGAGACCATTTTTAAATACTGGGAGAACCATCTAGATGTTCATAAAGGGAAAATTACTCTTAGGGTTGGTGATGAAAGTGTGGAGTTTGTGATGCCTTGATTGATGAAATACCTAATTAAAGAGGAATTTTACATGAGAGTGGAAGTTGTTGATGAGTGTGTGAGGGAGGTGAATTTGAATAAAAAAATTCTTGATAAAAGCTTAAAGTGTGAAGTAGATAGTGAACCCTTATAAGAATCCACTTTTGTTAAGCCTAAAAAGTTAATGCATAGTGACAACCCTACTCCTCCGTCTGTAGTAAAACCACCTAAACTATAGCTTACACCTTTGCCTACCCATTTAAGATACACCTTTTTAGGGGATGGAAACACTTTATCCCTTATCATTTCCAATAAGTTATCTAATTAATAAGATAAAAGGATATGTGAAATAGTGAGAAATAGGGTAAAGTCCATTGAGTGGCAGATTTTAGACATCAAGGGGATTAGTCCTTCAATTATTATGCACATAGTCCATATGGAACAGGGAAGTGGAGTTGTCACAGAGAGACAAAGGCACTTAAATCCAAACATGAAGGAGGTGGTTAAGAAGGAGATTATCAAGTTGTTGGATGCAGGCATTATCCACCCAATTTCTGATAATGAGTGGGTAAGACCAGTTTAGTGTGTACCGAAGAAGAGTGGAATGATTGTTGTGAAAAATGAAATAGGTGAGCTGATTTTGAAGGGGATGGTTGATGGGTGGAGAGTATGTATCAACTACCAAAAATTAAACTCAGCCACAAGGAAGGACCATTTTCCTCTCTCGTTTATTGACCAAATTTTAGAAAGAATAGTAGGGCATGCATACTACTGTTTCTTGGATGGTTATTCAGGTTATAACCAAATTTTTATTTTTCCAAAGGACCAAGAGAAAACAATATTCATATGCCCATATGGAACTTTTTCTTACTGATGCATGCCTTTCAAACTGTGTAATGCACTAACTACTTTTCAAAGATATATAACTATAATTTTTTTATCTTTTTGAGAACATCATTGAGGTATTTATGGATGACTTCTTTGTTTTTGGTGATTCTTTTGAATTATGTTTGTCTAACCTTAACAGGGTCTTAAAAAGATGTGAAGAGGCTATCCTTGGTCTTAACAGGGAAAAGTGTCATTTTATAGTAAAGGAAAGGCTAGTCCCTTGGTCACAAGATTTTAAGTGCAGGGATTGAGGTAGATTGAGCTAAAACAGAGATTATTGAGAAGTTACCACCTCCAACAATAGTCAAAGGAGTTCGAGGATTTCTAGGACATATGGGTTTTTATAAGCATTTCATTAAAAAAATTTCTTTGATTCCTAAGCCTTTAACCCAATTGTTAGTAAAGATGCTCCTTTTAATTTTAATGATGATTGTTAAATGCTTTTAATAGGTTAAAGGAGGATTTAGTTTCAACCCTAATTATTTCACCTCCAAATTAGGGACTTCCTTTTGAGATCATGTGCGATGCTAGTGACCATGTCATGGGGGCGATACTTGGTTAAAGGAAAGACAATAAGCTTCATGTTATATGGTATGAAAGTAGAACTCTTGTAGAGGCCCAATTGAACTACACCATAACTGAGAAAGAGATGTTGGCGGTGGTTTTTACTATTGACAAATTCAAGTCATACTTACTTGGTCAAAGGTTATTATTTTCACTAATCATGCAACAATAAACTAGCATTTGGCCAAGAAGAATGCAAAACACATTTTATTCATTGGGTGTTACTTTTACAAGAGTTTGACTCAGAGATCAAAGAAAAGAAAGGTTTTGAGAATGTTGTAGTTGACCATTTGTCCATATTAGAGAGTTATAAACAAGTGAAACAAGAAAGGATATCAATGATGAATTTCCTTATGCTTTATTATTAGCAATTCAAAATTTTAATGCTCCATGGTTTGCAAATATCCCCAACTATTTAGCATGTTGAGTGTTACCACAAGAATTCTCCTATCAATAAAAGAATCATTTCCTCTACAAGGTAAAACACTATTTGTGGGAGGATTCATTTCTCTACAAGATTTGTGGATATGGGCTTATTAGAAGGTGTGTTCCTAAAATTGAAATGTTGGAATTTTGTCTCATTATCATGATTCTGCATATGGTGGCCATTTTAGAGCAACAAAAATTACTGTAAAGGTGTTAGAAAGTGGTTTTTTCTAGCCTACTTTATTCAAAGATACCAAGGAGTATATGAAACACTATGATAAATGTCAAAGTTATGGGAATATCTCCAAAGGGAATGAAATTTCACTCACATCAATTCAAGAAGTGGAGATTTTTAACGTTTGGGGATTGGATTTTATGGGTCCCTTTCCATCATCTTTTGGAAACCAATATATCTTAGTTGGGGTAGACTATGTGTCTAAGTGGGTGGAAGCCATTCATTCACCCACAAATGATGCTAAAATGGTGATAAGATTTTTTAAGAAATTATTCAACAGATTTAGAGTACCTCAAGCTGTGATTAGTGATGGAGGCTCGTACTTATGCAATAAGCAATTTGAGTTATTACTCAAGAGGTACTAAATTCACCATAGAGTTGCTACCCTTATCAAGTAGAGGTCACCAACAGGGAAATAAAGAAAATTTTAGAGAAAACAATGGGCTCTTTAAAGAAAGATTGGGCATCTAAATTGGATGATGCTTTATAGGCATATCGTACAACATATAAAACTCCAATTGGTATATCTCCTTATCGATTAGTTTTGGGGAAAGCTTGTCATTTGTTGGTCAACCATAAATATTGAGCTTATTAGGCCATTAAGGAACTAAACTTTGACATGAAGGTAGTTGATGAAAGACATTTTTTACGGCTCAATGAGTTGGATGAGTTTTGATTTCAAGCATATGAGAACACCAAGCTTTTCAAGGAGAAAAAAAAAAGGTGGCATGATGCTCATATTCTTAAGAAGGAATTCAAAGTTGGTGATCTTATTATTTAGTTTAATTCTAGACTAAAGTTGTATCCAGGCAAGTTAAGATCAAGATAGAGTAGTCCAATCAAGGTGCAACAAGTCTTCTCTCATGGTGAACTTGAACTCATCAATTCAAAAGGAGAGTTTTTGAGTAAATGGACAAAGGTGCAAAGTGTATCAAGGAGGACTAATTTCAAAGGAAAAGGAAATTCTTTTCCTTTTTCAACCTCAATGGACAATTTTGGTTTTGGTCATGCTAGAGACCTAAAAAATTAGCATTTCATTTTATTTTATTCATTGCTTAATATTTTTCTTCCTTCATTTTTTTTATTTATTGTTAATTTTTGTCTTTTGAATTTAAGTTGTTTTAGCACAAATAAAAAAATTCAATAATTAGGTACTTTGAATATCTTGTAGGTTTAGTGGTGATTTAAAGTGCAAAATTGGATATAAAATTGGTGATGTCAGTTGGTCATGCTCGAAAGTACAAATTGTAAATTTGTCAATTTGGCTTTAGTTTTTTTTTGCCAAAGTTGCTTAAGACTTTTACAATTTACCACTTTATAACATCTCTTTATTTTATTTTTTTATTTTTATTATTCATTATCTTTATGTGATTTTTTTTTATGCTTAAGAATGTTTAATGAGTTTCTTCTATTAAAATGAAAAAAATTCAAAGTAATAATATTTTTTAAAAAAATAGTCCTACCTCTTCCTTTTCCTAATTTTCACATTTTCTCTTTTCCTTTGAAATCCCTAAACACTCTAATTTTTCCCTCTTTTCATCCTTATTCTCCCATCATTTTTATTTTCTTTTTTAAAATTGTTTCTTTCCCTTTAAACTCTTTTCAATTTCATTCTACACTTTGTATTACCCATTCACTATTTCATTTTCTCATAAAAATTTCTTTCATTGTCATTTTTCTTTCTTTCCTTCACAATTCCAAGAACCAAAAATGCAGCATAACGAGTTAGGATTTCCATGGAAGGCACAAGCAAGGGGAAGCATGTAATTGAAGATAAAGAGGTAATTAACCTTGCTAAGGAGTACATAGCTCCATTTTCCATCAAAACCCATGAAAAAGGTAAAAGGTATGAAATTTTTGCCTCAAGGAAAATTTCCACTTGTGAATATTTTGAGAATGATATTTTAAGTAAATTGGGCATTAAAGATGATATATATAGATTATGTGGTAGATTATGGTGGTCTAAATTTGTTACTGCACTATTTAACACCTATAAAGAAATCACTCTTAAGTTATTAACCACTTTGCATTTTATTGGAGAGAGTGATAAGAAATTGGGATTTAGGTTGTTTGGTAAAGATCATCATGTGAATTATAATATTATGCATCAAGTGTTTAGTTTTTCAAAAAGTGGTATTTTTCATACCCCTAAAAATTATGACCGTAAGGCTTTTTGGCTTCAAATTTCAAGGCAAGATGATTATAGGGGTGCATACATTACACCTAATGGGTTAATTACTGATCATCAGTATTTAATCATTCATAAGTCTATGTGCTATGAAATTTTTAGGAAAACTAATGGAAATAAAGTGTCAAACCCAAAGTTATTCTTTTTATACTGCATGTATACCAAAACCAAAGTCTCTGCAACATATTTTATATTTCATAGCTTATGGAATATTGTGAATTCGTCTAGTGCTATCATTTCTATGGGTCACATTGTGATTGCTCTTACTTTGCATTTGGTGCTTTTAATTTGTCTACTACTAACATGTTCCTTGTAAAAGCAGGCACATTGCACCATTATCTTTTGTCTCATGCTAAGATTATTACAGGTCAAGATGAGTTATGGGCACCAAATAATCATAAATGCTATTATTTACAATGTACAATAGAAGATTGAGCACCAATTCCTACTCCAGGGATAAACACCCATGAAAATGAAGATAATTCTGCTGAAAATAACAATAATGGTTGGCAAAGAGTTTTGGCAAAGCTAAAGGCCATAGAAAAGAAAATGGATGATAAGTTTGAAGCAATGGCAAAGAAAATTGAAGACTAATATGATTAACTAGATTATCAAATTGATTTTTTGAAGAAAGAAATAGGCTGCTTTAATTACAAGCTTCTCAAATACATCGAATTGTCATGTTTTGAAGTACCTTCACTAACACCTCCATCTTCACCAAAATCACCATCTTAGAGGAGTTTTTTCACTTTCTTTATTTAGTTATTTCTTTAATTTTCTTTTTAGTGTTGCTTTGTTTTATGTGTTACATTTACATTTCACATTGAGGGCAATGTGAAATTTAAGTATGGAGGGGTGCATTTTGCATAGACATGACATTTAATTTATGTGTTTTATTTTGCATTTGATGTGTTTTATTTTATTTTAATTAATTTTTCATGCTTATTGCACTATGTTCATGCATAAGGTAGGAGTATTTTCAATTTTCCCAATAACTTTGACACTTGCAACTTATCAATTTCATGAGCTTGACATATTGGTTTAGTTTTCTTGATTAATTTATTTAATCTCCATTTAATATTTTATTTAAATATTTGAAGTATTATGAGATATTTGTGGTTAAGGACAATTTTTGTACTTTAATGAATCTAATGCTTACTTTCTTTTTGAATGTGTAAATGTGCATAATTTAAGAGAAATTAAAAAAGTTGTGGGTTAGATAGCTTGAGTTATTGGAATTGGCTGGAAAAAAAAAGAATAACCTAAAGAAGAATTATGTTGTAAAAGCAGCTAAAATCTTTTATTCAAATCTGTAAATGCTCCTTTACTTCAATGCTTTGAAAAGAGTATACGTATCCTAAAAGGACCTTTCAAAGGGTTCCATGCTAAGTAGTGTAGGAAAGGTGAGGGAATTCTGATGATTAGAACATCCACCAGCATGCAATAATATACATATATTCTTTGTGTCTTATTAAAAGTAATTCTAGTTAAAGAGTTGTCTAACTTGTTTTCCTTTTTTTTAATCTTGATGTATTCATATTTTTATATTCAACAAGAGAGTTTGATATCCACTTGGTTATTTATATATATGTTCTTGATTTTGAGTTATTTGTTTTGTTTTTAAGATTTAAATCTTATATTAGATGGATATATATTGTTAATCAGTCAAGTTAAAATTGATTAATGTGCCGAGTTCATGTTATTGATACGTATTGCATTCATTTTGCTTGAGGACAAGCAAGAAGTTAAGTGTGGGGGTATTTGATTATATGTTAAGTTTAATAGTTTTTTAGGTTGGTTTGGTGCATTTTTTTTATGTTTATAGTGTTTATTGTTACATTTTATTAGAATTTAATTAATTATTTATTTATGTTTGTTTTTGTGGAAGTAGAGACCATATACATATTTTTTTCCTTATTGTGGGATTTGGATAAATTATAGCAATGGAGAGGAAACAAAAATGAAGATGGAAAAAAGGAGACAAGGTGATATGGGTTAATGATGAGAGAGAAGATATGTGGGGTAACATGGAATATGTTAGTAATAAATAGAAGGGCTAGAGATAGACAAAGGATCCACGAATAAGCAATTATGGAAGGAGACAAGCAATTATAGAGAGAATATAAAAAAAATAAATAATAAATAATAATGAAAGCATTGTGGTAAGGAAGGAGATATGGACTATAGATGGGAAGATGTGTTGGAATATTATGAAATATGTTAGTATAAGAGAAGAGAACTGGGACAAATTGAAAAGGTGGTATTCATTTTCCTAAAAGAAATCTAGTACCACAACCAGGAGGTTCTGGATACGGAATACTAACTTCTTTCAGTCTTGTGTTCATTTAGAATTACTTTATGAATTATTATCTTCTTCTCTATTTACATGCAATTTTATATAAACCCAAAACAATAAACTCCAAGACAAACTAGTCATGAAACATACAAGTAAATAATGCATTCCATAAATCACATAATCCCTAAGTTAGTCTAATCTACATGGATTTTAAATAAATGGACTAAAGTCTACATATTTTAATGTATAAGTGAACCTAAAGACCTAATTCCTTTTAATTTTAATTAAATGAACCTAAGTCTACTAATTTTAATAAAAGTGGGCCTAATTCTACAAATTATGGAATATTTAAATTAATAGGCCTAATTCTACATGTTTTAATTAAATAATGATCTTAAATCTACAAATTATGAAAGAAGGCTTAAATTAAGTGAGCATAGTCTAAATTAATTAAACTAAATTAGGTGGGCCTATATCTAATTAACTAAATGGGCCTAGAGATATTTCTAACCTAAAATCTAATTAATTATGGACCTAAAAATATATTTTAATTAATTAAACCTAATTAATTATTAATTGAAATGAGCTTTAAATAAATAAATCAAGACCTAAAGTGGGCTTAAGGCCCCAAAACACACAAAAATAATAAATAAGCCCAAAAACAAATAAAAATACAAGAAAACAATTAAATAAGATCAAACAAATAATTAAATTTATTCCTTACTAAAGCCCTAATTTTTATTAACATGCAACCTAAATTAATCTATTTCCTCCATTGATTTTAAATAATTACCTAATTAGAAATCTAAATTTACTAACCAATTTAATCAAAAAATCATGCAACCATACATATAGTTTTATTACTATTCCTACTATTGGGGCTATTACATTAATCCATAAAACAATTAAAAAAATAAAAATAAAATAATAAATAAAAATAGAGATAAAAATAAAATAAAACCCTAGAAACTAAGTCTCTATGAGGCTTTATCCATAGTCTTCTATGAACTTCTCATGAAATTCATTCCTCCCACATGATCATCATGCATTGTCCTCCATAATCACCATAAAAATAAGGTAAAACAATGATTAATGAATAAATTATGATAATAACTTAAAAGAATAATAATATAAAATAATCAAATAAATAAATAATAAAAGAAGATGATATGCTTATGGATGATTTAGGGTGCTCCTCAAATTGATAGTTCACCGTTCTTGACAAATCTTTAAATCTTTTTCCTTAAAAATTCTTCACGAATCTTGAATTAATTTTTAAATTAAAAGGAATTTTTTTGTAAAAAAAATATTCAAGAGAAAATCACATTTTTTTCTTCCTCTTTTTTCTTCCTTCTCTCTTCTTTTCTTTTCCTTGCTCATCATTTCTTTTTCTCTTTTTTTCTCCTGCTTCTTTCTCTTTTTTTTGCATTTTTTTCCTTTTCTCCTTTCCTTCTTTTCTAAGCTCTTCCTCCTTCTTTTTTTCTTTTCTCTCCTTAGCTCCCTTTTTATACTAAAACTAGGAAGCCTAACCCTAATCCTAATGTGATTCTCATTCCTAAAGTGTATTTAGGAATTTTGAACCAAATAGGATTGAATTAATTAGGAATTTTAAACCAATTTAGGATTGAATTAATTAGAAAATTTAAACCACCTAAAACACTAAATTGGAATACTTAGAAATTGGAAAGCGGAAGAGTTCAATTCCGACCGGGATTGTGCACTTCCAATCGGAATTGTACAATCCCGATCGGAATTACATAATTCTAATCGAAATTATGTAATTCCAATCATAATTACATAATTTCGGTCGAAATTATGGAATTCCAATGTGCACTTTTTTTTAACATTTAATTACAAAAAGGCCCCCAAAAAAATTTAACTTTTGCAATTAGGTCCTAAAAAGAACTTTGCGATTTAGTCCCTAAAAATATTAAATTCTTCCTTTAAAAGCCCTTAGAATTTTTTAAAGATTAGGCATCGAAGACATTTTTATCATTGGAGTCCTTTGTTGCATCCATAACATGTTATCCCGAAATTGGGTGTCTACAGTTGCCCCCTTTTGTCATTGTTTGCTCGATAAATTGCAACAAAGTAAAATAGCACCTAATTTCTAAATTGAAAGTTAGGATACTTACTTGTACTCCTTAAGGCTTCTGCTTATGAATTTGCTATACTCGGATGTACAACATTTCAAATGACATATCATACTCGGTCATATGATATTGATTATACTCGGTCGTATAATCAATTGGAGACATATTGCACTCAATCATACAATGTTGACTACACGTGGTTGTATAGTCTGTTTTGATGAGAAACATCATACTTGGTCGTATGATGCTGATTATACTTGGTCATATAATCGATTGAGGATACATTGCACTCAGTTGTACAATGTTGACTACACTTGGTCATATAGTCTGTTTTGTAAAAAACATCATACTCGATTGTATGATGTTGATTATACTCAGTCGTATAATCGATTGAGGATACATTTCACTTGGTCGTACAATGTCGACTACACTCGATCGTACAATGCTGACTACACTCGGTCGTATAGTCTATTTTGATAAGAAACATCATACTTGGTCGCATAATGCTGATTATACTCGATCATATAATCGATTGAGGATATATTGCACTCGGTCGTACAATGCTGACTACACTCGGTCATATAGTCTATTTTGATAAGAAACATCATACTCGATCGTATAATGCTGATTTACTCGATCGTATAATCGATTGGAGACACATTGCACTCGGTCGTACAATGTCAACTACACTCGGTCGTATAGTCTGATAAAGAGACATCACACTTGGTCATATGATACTGATTGATTATGTAATTATGTTGTAATCCATAATTGCTCACGATTAGCTGCAACCCTTCCATTGCTCACTTTCAATGTTACATTCCATAACTACTCGCGCGATTAGCTATAACCCTTTCATTGCTCACTGATGATGCTGCAGTCCAAAACTACTTGCAATTAGCTACAACCCATTCATTGCTCACTAATGATACTACAATCCATAATTGCTCGCGATTAGCTACAACCCTTTCCTTGCTCACTGGTGATGTTGTAATCCACAATTGCTCGTGATTAGCTGTAACCCTTTCATTGCTCACTGATGATGCTGCAGTCCAAAACTGCTCGCGATTAGCTACAACCCTTTCATTGCTCACTAGTGATGCTACAGTCCAAAACTGCTCATGATTAACTGCAACCCTTTCATTGCTCACTAATGATGCTGCAGTCCAAAACTGCTCGCGATTAGCTTCAACCCTTTCATTGCTCACTAATGATGCTACAATCCAAAACTACTTGCAATTAGCTGCAACCCTTTCATTGCTCATTGATGATGTTGTAGTCTAAAACTGCTCGCGATTAGCTGCAACCCTTTTGTTGCTCACTAATGATGCTACAGTCTAAAACTGCTCGCGATTAGTTGTAACCCATTCATTGCTCACTGATGATGTTGTAGTCCAAAACTTTTCACGATTAGCTGAAACCCTTTCATTGCTCACTGATGATGTTGCAATCCATAATTGCTTGCAAATTGACTGCAATCCTTTCATTGCTCACCTTTGATGATGCTGCAGTCCAAAACTGCTTGCAAATTGACTGTAATCCTTTTATTGTTCGCCTTTGATGATGTTGCAATCCATAATTTCTTGCAAATTGACTGTAATTCTTTCATTGCTCACTTTTGATGATGCTAAAATCCATCACTGTTCACAGATTTTTATCTTTAGTTGTTTGAGTCGAATGCTTTGAATTCTTTGTGCTGACTAATTAGCACTGACTTTAAATTTTATTGTGTTGATTGGCTTTGCAAGTTGAGTATACCGCCTTCTGGATTTGAAATTCCTACAGAATTACTGAAGTTAGTTTTAACAAGATGAATGTACAAAAGTATATTATTATTTTGAAGATATATAAGAAAATTCATCATTTTGCACAAGATAACATGTACTTAACCAATCTCCTTAATTTTGATCCTCATAACAATCATTTATTTACCATTCGTAAAGCGTAGAGGCATCATTAACCATTTTATGCTGAGAGCATATTTTTTACCAAGTGAAGAGCTTACTTCCACACCTAAATTCAGGAAGAATCTACTAAACAAAACTTATAATATTTGAGCATAAATGGATCAGATTCTAAGTATCAAAACAGTCTTTGAATTATTTTTGTGCTTTTCTTCCTTATCCAAGTATTCCCCACCTTTCTCATATTACTTAGCGTGGATACCATTGGAAAGGTCCTTTGGATACTTATACTCTTATAGGGCATTGAAGTAAATAGAGCAATTTTTTGGCATGGTCCTTTTTTAGTATTCTCCTGCCTTTTTTGTATTACTCAGTATGGATACCACCAAAGGTTTTATGTTGATACTCTTACTCATTTATGAGCATTAGAGTACATTATACTTGCTCTTATTTATATTCTTCTCTTAGTATTCCCCTGCCTTTCTCGCATTACTCAACGTGGATACCATCAAGGGACTTTGTACTCATACTCATTTCTGAGCATTGGAGTAGATTACATGCATATTTATCATTCATAAGACTGAAATGATACCCTAAAATTCAATCAATTTATACCACAAGTCCATAGATTTTGCCTTTGCATGTTCTTCCCCTCATTTAGGTGTAAAGCAAGCATTAGATTTATTAGATTTTAAAAATTCTCAGTATAGAACTATCAACAAGACATCTAAATTTTATGAGACTAATAAAAGAATGCCACTAAAATCAAAGGTCATGAGATAAATTTTCGCACATAATCTTATGAAGTGGATGAATTTCCTTTCAATTTGTGAATTTTCTTATTGAGGATTTATTTTATTGCAAAATCAAAGGGGATAGATTTATACTACTTCCCTTTGGTATTTGCATAGGGTGAGGTTTTGAAAAGTGATTGGCATTTGCTATCTTGCCCATTCCCATTGATGTATCAGTTCCTTTTCCCTTTTTCATTCTGTTTTATTTTCCCTACACAAAATACCATAAGTTAGTATGGCCTATTTGCTAATAAATAAAATTATCAAAATGCAATGTTATTCTTTTGCATTCTTTCCTTTCATTATGGTGATAATGTCTCCGATCACAGGGTCATGATGCTCCACAATCGAAGTTGTGGCTTTATCCCATTGATGCTATAGTAGAGGGCTATATTTCTCTTCCCCCCATTTCCTACAAAATAAAAGATTTAGGAGTTAGAGGTTACTATTTCATAATTAAAAAAGTTTCCAAAGTGCATTCATCTCAAGTTTTAAGTGCATTCTTCCTTTTTTAGGGCCAAGCGCATGTATCACTAATATATTAAATCTTAGGAGCTTGAGCATCCTATCTAGCCTCTTGAAGTTTCCAGGATAATGCTTTTTGGTAGTGTCACTCTTCTTATTTTCATTCTTTCAGATGTTTCACATGTGGATACTCTGACTACTTTCCTATTCTTTTAACACTAATTTCAAATGTTAGTAGTAGAGTATTTGCACGATCTTATCTAGGCTCAAAGGCTTTTATTATACAAAATAAGTGTTTCACAAAATATGAATGCACGTGTATGCATATTATGTATGATATGCATGATCCTAATGGGTCTCCAGTTTGGAACAAAGCCATGTTGTTGATTTTGGAGTGTAAGAATGAGGTGTCTCATCAATAGCCTTTCAGTTTAAGCATTGAATGATTCATTGTTGGTACTTCTGATGTTGAAGCTTCCAATACGATTCATCAAACTGATTACTAGGCTAACAAGTTGGGTCCATAGCTATACAATAGAGCATTGATCGATGCACTATTAAACTTTTCTTTTATTACTGTTAATTATTGAGGTATTAGCTCTTACACTTCAGCATCCATCTTCACTCTTTGAATGCTGACACCATTTGCCCCCTAAGTTGTATTTTGCCCCTAATTTTCATTTTTATATGCAAGAGACCTCATTCGTCCACTGTTGTTGTTGATCCTTTAACTTATTAACCCTATTAGTTACAATCTCATGCATTGGAGATGTAGAGGAATGGGCAAACTGACCGAAGCGAGTTTTTAATGATGAAATTAGCTGGACTTACACTTTGAAGAACTCTTGAGCAGAATATAAAGCTTGATATTGATGCGATGGTTATTGCAAGTTATTGAGCCATTTGAATTCATCAAGGTGTAAGGGGACCCTAGGCTTATAAAGAAAATTACAATGCAAACATAACTAAAATAATGATCTCATAGCTCCAATTTAAACTTCCATTATGTAATGTCTTTCCATTCAGATACTTATGCAAGCTGATAAAGACAAAAATCTCCAATTCAATTTTACTCATTCATTAGGGCAAAAATGAGAACATTCATTACATCACATGAAACAACTCTTATGATCAATTAATCCTAAATTTTTCTCTCTAATTTTTCACCTTACTGTTCTTTTTCTTTTTCTCTCTCTTTGTTTTTCTTCTCTTTTTTATCATTCTTCTTATTTTTCCTCTGATTTTATTCTCTTTAGAAGTTATGTCATGTGACATAAGACTATTCTTTAAGTTTACATTTGTGCCCATACTGAATGAATCTAATTGAGTTAAATTTTTGTCAAACATGCATATGCAATCAATATCACAATGCGTAGTACCATCAGGATGCATATTACATAAGTGAGCATAATCATAATTTATATCATTGATCACCAAAATAAAATAAGTTCTAAACAAACTAAAATTTTATTCAAAGAAGACAATGAGAAATTTTATTTTCTATTCTAGATGCTAAGGATGCTAAGTCTTATGGTGGTTGTCCTTCAGGTGGCTGACATAATAGCTATGCTTGTATTTCCTCATCCTTGTTGTCTTGCACCAGATTCTCAACAATCCATTCCTTGTAGATCCTACTCCTATTCACACCGGGCATATTGACAGGTTCCTTTGCATTGAGGTAATACTTTCCATATCCTTCTTTGATGAAACTCTCATTCAGTGGTTTTGCTTTCTTTCTATCCTTCCATACTTTCACTTTATATGTTTTGTTGTCTTGTATCTTCTCATCATCAAACTCCTCACACCATCCTGTAAGTATAATTGACTCGAAGGGTATGTCAAGAGAAGGTGGTTTAGTGTAAAATACCTTGTAGTCAAACTTGCCTGAGGAATGACCCAGCAAATCGTCAACTTGCTCCACATCTTTAGGGGGATCAGGAGTTTTCTCAGTAGCTTTAAGGCTTAAATCCTGAAAAGAGTTCAACACTTCTTCTTTGTTTACTCCTGAGTTGATCATTATAATGGTTGGGGGTGGCATGTTTCGGTAATTTAGGAAAGGATTGCTTTTAGTGCTTGGGTTTTAAGGATCTGTGATTTTTCTAGAGTCTATGAGGTTTTGGATTTCATGTTTGAGGTGAATGCAGTTATCTGTGGAGTGTTAGAGGTTTTGGTGGAATTTGCAGTGTTTATTCGGGTTATAGCTCGGGATATTTGGATTTGGTATGTTTGGAGTAGGTAAAGGTTGAAGTAAGCCCCTTTCCATTAGGCGCTCTAGGACTTTCGATAAAGGTTGGTTAAAATTTGAGAACCTCCTTGGTTGTTGAATAGCATGGACTCTTACAACCCGGCTCGTGCTTCCTTGTTGTATGCCCCCAGTTAGGTAATTTCTCACTCCAATGTTCCTAGTGGCCTTCTTTTTCTCATTTTCGATCTCTTCAGCCTGTAACCCATCATCATAAAGGTCCACAAACATCTTAGGGTTCATCATTTACAACCTCTCCACTAGGTTAGGTGACATATTTTGAACTATCATTCTAACCTGATCCTTCTCTGCCATTGTTTTCTTCATCATTCCTGCCTTATTCATGAACCTAGTCAGAAAATCTAAAAATGATTCATTGGGCTTCTGCGTGTTTAATTCCATATCACTTATAGACACCTCAAGCCTAGTATTATAGTCATATTTCTTTAGAAAAGTAGTGCATAACTCCCTCCAATCTGCTTGGATGGACTTCTCCAACCCATGATACCAGTTACCAGCCATTCCTTCTAAGGACAGCATAAATAACTTAGTAACCACAGCCAAAGGAGCCTTAGTGGTACTCATAGTAGTTGTGTATTGACTGAGATGAATCCTCAAGTCCCCAATACCATCAAATTTATGTAGCTATGGCATTTTGAATTTATCAGGTAACTTGTCTTCCTTAAATTGCATCATATCATCAAAGTCAAACGGGTACCCTAAGCCTTGTCCCCTTATCAACTCTTCCATCTTAGACATCTTCTGAGTTAATGCCTTCATCTGTCTGGATTCCAGCTCTTGAACTTGCTCAAGTGATTCCTTATTTGCTTTTTCAACCATGTAACTCTTAACATCCTCGAGTTTCATTTCTCCAACATTGTCATTGTTAACAGGTAGTGGACTTATGGCAGGTGGGTTGGCCACAGAGGGTGGTGCAGCAACAACAAGTAGTGGCATTAATCCCGCTAGAGCTTATCTTAACTCATCTTGCATCATTGCTCTCTTATCATCCATCAGTGCTCCTTTGACATCTTCTAGGGCCCAGTTTCCTCCCTCTTATTGCTCCATTATTTTAGTTCATTTAGGTTGCGTAGCTTCCAAATAGAGAGGATTAATGGGGCTCTTTTCCAATCTGCTAAGGATCTCTTTCACGATCGATTGGGGGCTTGAATCAATTCTCACCAGTTTGCCACCTTTTTGACTCCAAACACAGGAAGACCTAGATGAATCTATGATGGCTGAAAGAAAAATTGTTAGCATGATGCATGAGATGCATGTATGTATGATGCGCATGCTATACAATAAGTAACAAGTAACAAGTTAGGTATACATACATCCTTCGAACCTTATTCCTCCCACACATGTATTTAATGGCGAGTCTCTTTTCCTAGGATTTTTTGTCTTAGTCCTAATATCAACAGGGGATATCAGGGTTTGACATGCATGCCAAACCTCTCAAAGTAATAGAAGCACAGAAACAGCATTTTTAAGTGTAAAAGATTAGCCCGATCTTTATTAACCTTAACGGGTTTCTAAAGTATGGGCTTGGGCCTTTATAGATAGAAATACCTTATGGCAACATTCACAAGCAATTTGGGAAGATCCTAGGGGAATTAACTAAGCCATTATATGTGGTTAAGGTCCGATAAAAAGGTCAAGGTTCCCTTAGCAAAATGCTCTCCATTATGGACTTTGAGTTATAGGCCAAGGTCAGAGGGGCCCAACATCCTTTGCAAACTTGAGAGAAGACTACCCCCCTTAAGGACTTGGGTTACAGGCTCTGGTCAGATGAGCCTGGTAATCTCTCTTAGACCAAGTTAAGGCTAAGAGTGATGGTTAGCCGATTTACAACCCCATGAAGCTAGTGGAATCATGGAATCATAAACCAACGCCACTAGTTTAGTAGGAACATGCAAAATGAATGCAAAAATAAAATAATTCTAAAGATGTAATATCCCAAGTTTTTAAATAATTTTAAACTGCATCGAGATATGCAGTATTAATAATTTTTATATATATTTTTATTATTTAATTAGTTTATTATTTATTAAAGTCATTTTAATTATTTTTAATTATTTTTAAGTCTTTTACGTAAAATTTTCCCGAGAGTTTTATTTTTGGGGAAATTAAAATGTAAATAAATAAATATTAATTATTTTTTATGATTTTATGAATTTGCATGAGTCCATGCATGATTTTTAAATGTCAAATAAAAATATACATGTATACATGCATTTAAATTAAATTAGGGTTTATTTTAATCAAATTATATTATATTATATACTTTTAATATTAATTAAGTGTGTATATATGTATATTTGTGTATATATATTATTAAATAAGTGTGTGGTGGATAATTATTGTGTATATAATATTATATATTAAAATAATATAAACTAAAGATATATATATATATATATATATATATATATATATATATATATATATATACCTAAATATAAAGTTTGAAATATTTACAAAATTGCCACTCATCCTCTCCAAATCGCTCCCGACGCATTTCTTCCTCCTCCATCACTACAACTTCTGTTCTCACACCGGTGAAGTGCCTCCTAGCCAACCACTACCTTCCCAAGCTTCCTCCGCCACCCTCTCTTCCCTTTTCCGACGAGTTTTGGCCGTGAAAAGCCAAAGAGGCCGAAAGTTGATGCTAGCTCCAATCACCACCATTCCGGCCACCGTTTGAAGTGCCACTAATCTCTACCTTCTCCTTAAGCTCCGATGAGTGCATTTTCAAGCTTTGTTTCACTTAATTTGGTCTAGATTTCCCTAGGTTTTGAATTTTCATTTTCAGCCTATTTGTGTTCTTGAATTTTTTGAGCTATAATTTTGATGATTCAAGCAAACTTCCTTCACAAATATTGATCCTTTTAGCTTAATCTACATGTGGTAATTTTTTTAGAATTTTTGGGAATTATTTTGATTTTTGTCAATTTTTTAATATTTTATTAATATTTTTGAATTTTCGTAAATTAATTAATTAAATTATGAAATTGTGATTTATGGTGTTTATAGGTGTTAAAATTAATTTTAGAAATTTATTTGTAATTTTTATGATTTTTATATATTTATTTTGAATTTATTTAGTTTATGTGATTTTTAGAAAATTAGGTTAAATATATATTTTATTGGAATTAATTGGTTAATTGAGTATATTTGTTCATATTATTGAATTATATGTTGAGAAATTAATTTTTTGAGTAATTATACTATTTTTGGTGAATTTTTGAATAATTATAGTGAATTTATATAACTAGGGGTATTTTGGTAATTTGGCACTAAATTGACTAAAAATATAATTAAATTGGTGTTAATAGTTATTTGAGGTATAAAAATGATTTCTACAAATTATTTAGTATTTTTAACTAATTAAAACTATTTTTCGTAAATTATTTTCAAATTATATATAATATACTATTTTTTTAAATAAATGAGTTTTTATCGGTTTTTAATATGTTTTAGGGTTAATTGTGTAATTTGGAGCTTTAAAATGTATTCTGGTCAATATTTATGAATTTATAAAGAATTATCAATTTTAATAATATTTTATTAAAATTAGGGTTTTATTGTATTTATCGGTGAAATAATTATTTTCAGTGTTTTAAATATCTGATTTGCTATATTTGGATTATTCAAGGGTATTTTTGGCATTTAAATGTGTTCTGTGTATATCTCGTAAATTGTGAGCCTCGGTCGAGAGAATTGTAGTTTGGGAGTCTGACCGAGGGTTTGTGGTTGTGTATTTCCGAAGTGTGTTTCTTTGCAGGACTAGCTCTACTCTTTGAGTAGAGAGATATCCGTTTTACAGAGACTCTGCCGCAATTTTGATAGATTTCTCGTAAAATGTGACAACCGATCCGAATCTAATTCTGAATTCTTGATTGAATCTGTTTATAATAATCCTAGAAGTATAGAGTTAGAAGTTTATTATGACGATTATTATTATTTTATTTTTCTAGTTGCGTCGAGACCGAGGCCTAACGGATCAGGCCCGTCGACTTTGTCTTGTGAAGTGCTAACATGTGAGTTATTATACTGTATATATATGTATTGCATATAGGATGCATCACTTAGGGTTTCTCATTTTCATTATATGTTTTTAAAGTAATTTAAATTATAATATTTTTGGTATATCTAGAGTTATATTTTTGTATATATGCATGTTATTTTGATATATGCACATTAAAAGATTAGGGTCATGTTTAATACATTTTAATAATATATACATGTTTTAAATGTACATTTAGTCACAATTATTTTATTAAATGATTAGTATACTTTAGGTATAGTTTCGATATATTTTAGGTGTATTCTTAAATAATTGCAGGTTATATTATAAACCTACACTTAAATTATTTTTAAGTTTATTTTTGGTATATTTTTTATATATTTCCGAATAAATGCATGTTTTATTATTAATTCAAATCTAACACATTAGTGGTATACTTAGGGTTTAATTGTGATATATGCATACCAGAAAATTAGGTCATTTTGGTATATTGTGAATATATGTTAAACCTAAACACATATTTAAATGAATATTTATACATAATTGTTTTATTAAGTGATTTGTGCACTTAGGTATATTCTTTGTATATTTAGGTACATTTTAAGCAAATGTATGTTGTATTATTAAAATGCACTTAATTGTTTTTAACTATATTAATGGTTTACCTTTAGTATATTTCATACTTTATTTGACTTCTATATATATATATATATATATAAGGATTGAGTGAGAATTAACTTTGGTGATTATAATTGATTTGACTAAGATTAATGGTAAGTTAGATGGTATGATTGCTGGAGCTTGGTTGACCAGGGGTCTCGGGGCCAATCACACCGACAGTCATACTGCTAGAGCTCGGTTGACTTAATGTCTTAGGGCCAGTCTACTATCCATAGTGGAATGAATGATCTATTGGGTTGATAGAAATGTGAGGTGATAGATAGTGTGATTGTTGGAGCTCAGTTGACCAAGTGTCTCGAGGCCAATCACACTGACAGCCAGACTGCTAGAGCTCAGTTGACTTAGTGTCTTGGGGCCAGTCTGCTATCCAAATTGGAATGAGTGTTCTATTTGAAATCAAATGAGCCTGTATGACTAGAGTGATTATAGGGTTGTTTGAGGTTGCTATTATTAGGGTTCTATGGATCCTTCATGAATTAAACTAAACGTTTTCTACATTTAGTATATTTATAAAGGTAGAGTTTGGCATTCATGTGAAATGTGTGTATATACATATATATATATATATATATACATATATATATATATAAGAATGTCTGATTGTTATGGTTTAAATTGCATGTATATATAGTATAATAATTCACTCAGTGAGGTCTGATCTCCCTCAATTATTTTTTTCAAGAGATCTCATATCATCATACCTTAGTTGTAGAGTTCCTCGCCGGTGTTCTTCAGTCCCGGCTATTTTATGCAAATGTATATTTTGAACTCTGATTTGTATTCTAGAAACTGCAGTAGTAGTGTTATTATATCGGAAGAGTATTATTTTATTTTGATATTAAATACTCTGAGAAATTGTATTTGAACAATGTACGAATATATATTCATTTATGAAAGGATTTGGAGTATTTATTTTATATATTGATTCAAAAAATTTTAATTCTGTCATACTTTTTAATTATTTATTGCGTGATTTCATTTTCTAAGGCTTGCTACGGGTTTCGAATTCGAAAGAATTCCCGTTCCCTAGCGCCATTCATGACTCCTAGTTTGGGTCATGATAAAAGAACACAAGTAGAATCAGTATCTCTTATCTCCAGTGGAGTTTCCACTATAGATGGCAAGGTTTAGCGTTCGTCCAAGATTTTAGCAATCGCGTCACTGTTTGAGCTCAGGACTCTAGAGAACATACTAACCACTATCACAAAGACATGGTGTGGAGATGAGGAGTCGGCACCCAGGGTAATAACTGGGACAAATTGAAAAGGTGGTACTCAATTCCCTAAAAGAAAGCTAGTACTACAACCAGGAGATTCTAAATACGAAATACCAACTTCTTTCAGTCTTGTGTTCATTTAGAATTACTTTATGAAGTATTATCTTCTTCTCTATTTACATGCAATTTCATATAAACCCAAAACAATAAACTCCAAGGCAAACTAGTCATGAAATATACAAGTAAATAATGCATTCAATAAATCACATAATCCCTAAGTTAGTCTAATCTACATGGATTTTAAATAAATGGACTAAAGTCTACATATTTTAATGTATAAGTGAACCTAAAGACCTAATTCCTTTTGATTTTAATTAAATGAACCTAAGTCTACTAATTTTACTAAAAGTGGGCCTAATTCTACACATTATGGAATATTTAAATTAATGGGCCTAATTCTACATGTTTTAATTAAATAATGATCTTAAATCCACAAATTATGAAAGAAGGCTTAAATTAAGTGAGCATAGTCTAAATTAATTAAACTAAATTAGGTGGGCCTATGTCTAATTAACTAAATGGGTCTAGGGATATTTCTAACTTAAAATCTATTTAATTATGGACCTAAAAATATATTTTAATTAATTAAACCTAATTAATTATTAAGTGAAATGAGCTTTAAATAAATAAATCAAGACCTAAAGTGGGCTTAAGGCCCCAAAACACACAAAAATAATAAATAAGCCCAAAAACAAATAAAAATACAATAAAACAATTAAATAAGATGAAACAAATAATTAAATTTATTCCTTACTAAAGCCCTAATTTTTATTAACATGCAACCTAAATTAATCTACTTCCTCCGTTGATTTTAAATAATTACCTAATTAGAAACCTAAATTTACTAACCAATTTAATAAAAAAAATCATGCAACCACACATATCGTTTTATTACTATTCCCACTATTAGGGCTATTACATTAATCCATAAAAAATTAATAAAATAAAAATAAATAAATAAATTGTCACGACCCAAAACAGGGGTCATGACCGGTGCTATGGAACGAGAATTCTTTCGAATCCGGAACCCGTAGCAAGCCTAAAAATAAAATAAAACATGCAATAATACTAATAACAATATAAAATGCAGCGGAAATGAAAATCATAAATATCACAATATCATTTTCCCCAACTGGATTTCAATCAAATCTCATCTCATATATATATAAATCTTTTAATACAAATCCAGTTTCAAATATAATACAATATCTCACATAAATAAAATACATAAAATCCCACAAAATTAATTTATAACTACTGCAGTGTCTAGACTATAAAAATAAGACTCAAGTAAGCAGTTTACATAAAGAAGCCGGGGCGGAAGAAATCCGGCGTATCGGCCTGCTACTGAGGTCTGAAGATGTTGACTCTCCTGAAAAATTGTCAACGGAGGGGAGTCAGACCTCACTGAGTGAATTACTATAATATATATACATACACACTAAATGACAATGCATACAATCAACAGTATATATATATCTAATATATATACAGGCAAATACACACATATGCAATAAAATCATTTTATATATATTTTATTGAAAATCATCTTTTATGAAGGATCACATAGAACCCTAGAATATCGCAACCTCAAAAATAGTGTTAGACAACACTCTAGCCACACAGGCTCACTTAATCCAAAGATATCCACTTAATCCATTTAGACAGTAGACTGGCCCCTAGACACTAAGTCAACCGAGCTCCAGCAGTCTGACTGCCAGTGTGATTGGCCCCGAGACACTTGGTCAACCGAGCTCCAGCAATCACACCTCCAAACCATATCTCACACATATCAATAATCACATTAAATCAATATCCACAAATAAGTTAGTAATATAGCCTAAATACTATAGGCGTACCGGTACGTACTCGGTCCTAGTGCTGCCCACTAGGTAGCACGTTCTATTGATATCCTTCATTAATAATATAAAACACACATTCATAAAAATAAATGATGCATGAATTTCAATAAAATAACAACATAAACCATATATATACTAGAAATATACCAAAAGTAAACCAGGTATATTTCGAGTATATATACGTCAAATAAATCCAATCAAATTATAAATTAAGCTAGAAATATATCTAAAAAAATATTTTAAATATAATTTATTAATAAAACATGCATATAATTTAATATATATCGAAAATAAACCAAAAATAAACCAAAGATATACTTAAATACTAATCACATTATTTATGCATATTTAATCAAAATAAAACATATATTTCTAAAATCATGCATCCTAAAGCATATATATATATATATATATATATATATATATATATATATAATAGTAACTCACCCTAGTGCGCTCCACGAGACAGGTCCGACGGGCCTGGTCCACTAGCCCTCGGTCTCGGCACAACTAAACAAGCAATAAGTAACTGACATTAGAATAAACCTAACAGAAATCCTAGAATTCGATCTAGAGTATTAAACATAGAATTGAGATTAGGGTTCGACCGGACATCACGTTTCACGAGAATTCTACCAAAAATCCGACAGAACCTCCCCTGTAAAATGGACATCTCTCTACTCAAAACAGTAGAGCCGACCCTGCAAGGAAATACACTTTGAAAAACTACACAAAGCATAATCAAAATCCCACAGTCGAACTCCAAACTACAGTCCACCGACCGGGGTCCACAACCACAGAACAATTTCAGAAATACCAAAAATATCCTTATAACATAGAAATTCATTTTATAGGTAGAAATTACATAATTAACCTTAAAACACAGTAAAAACCAATAAAAACTCATTTTATTAGTAAAATCGTATATTATATATATAATTGAAAATAATTCACGAAAAATAGTTTTAATTAGTTAGAAATACTAAATAATTTGTAGAAATCATTTTTATACCTTATATAACTATTAAAACCACTTAAATTACATTTTTAGCCAATTTTGTGTAAAATTACCAAAATGCCCTTATATATATAAATATACTAAAATTACTTCAAAAATTCACCAAAAATTATACAATTATCCAAAATTAATTTTCTCAACATATTTATCAATAATATCAATAATTAAACTCAATTATCCAATTAAATTCAATTAAAAACAAAATTAACCCTAATTTCCCAAATTTACATAAACTTCAATAATTCAAAATAAATACTTAGAAATTCATAAAAATTCCAAATAAATTCCTATAATTCATTTCAACACCTAATTTAACCATAAAACACAATTTCATAATTTAAATAATTAATTTCCGAAAATTAGAAAATAATATTAAAATATTCAAAAATACCCAAAAATTCAAAAAATCTCCAAAAATTCCATAAAAATTCATACATGTAGATTAAGCTACTAGGATCAACATTTGTGAATGGAGTTTTCATGAATCAATCAATTCAAAGCTCAAAAAAATCAAAAACCCTAATATGGCCGAATTGGAAAATTTGAAACCTAAGCAAATCTAGACCATTTTAGCTCAAAACAAAGCTAGAATCACACTCATCGGAGCTCAAGGAGAAGAAAGAGACCAGCGGTGCCGAAAACGGTGGCCGGAATCATCGTCGACGGCGAGGAGAAGGATTTCGGCCAAAATGGAAGAAAAGAGGCTGCCGGCGCCGGGGAAGGAGGCTGCTGGCGGCGGGGGACGGCTGGGAACGGCGGTGGCAAGCCGGGAGGCACACCGATGGTAGGTGGTCGGGATTTGCAGCGGTGAGGGGAAGGGTGGTCGGGTGCGGGAGGGAGAGGAAGAAGAAGAAGAAAAAAAAGAAAAGAAAAAGAAAAAAAAAAGAAAAAGAAAAAGAAAAAAGAAAAAAAATAAAAATTTTAATAAAATATTTGAAAAATTTCACATCCACACATATAATTTAATATTTTAATAATTTAACAATAAATGAAATAATTAAATAATAATAAATTAATAAACAAATAATAAAATATTAGGGTAATATATATTAAATCCTAATTAAATAAATATTGCACACATACACGGTGTTTAGTAATTTAAAAATACGTATAAGTTCATGCAAATCCGAAAATATATTTAAAATAATTAATAATAAATTATTTACGTGAAAATTTCCCCAAAAATGCAAGTCCCGGGAAAATTTTACGTAAAGCACTGTAAATAATACACAATAATAAAAATAGGTTTTAAATACATATCAACTCATAAAAATATCATATAATACACAAAAATTATTAACACTGCATATCCCGGTACAGTGTAAAAATATTTAAAAACACGGGATATTACATAAATAAAAATAGAGATAAAAACAAAATAAAACCCTAGAAATTAAGTGTCTATGAGGCTTTATCCATAGTCTTTTACGGACTTCTCATGAAATTCATTCCTCCTACATGATCATCATGCATTGTCCTCGATAATCACCATAAAAATAAGATAAAACAATTATTAATGAATAAATTATGATAATAACTTAAAAGAATAATAATATAAAATAATCAAATAAATAAATAATAGAAGAAGATGATATGCTTATGGATGATTTAGGGTGCTCCTCATATTGATAGTTCACCATTCTTGACAAATCTTCGAATCTTTTTCCTTAAAAATTCTTCATGAATCTTGAATTAATTGTTAAATTAAAAGGAATTTTTTTATAAAAAAAATATTCAAGAGAAAATCACATTTTTTCTTCCTCTCTTTTCTTCCTTCTCTCTTCTTTTCTTTTCCTTTCTCGTTGTTTCTTTTTCTCTTTTTTTCTCCTGCTTCCTTCTCTTTTTCTATGTTTTTTTCCTCTTCTCCTCTCCTTCTTTTCTACACTCTATCTCCTTCTTTTCTTCTTTTCTCTCCTTAGCTCCCCTTTTATAGTGGAACTAAGAAGTCTAACCCTAATCCTAATGTGATTCTTATTCCTAAAGTGTATTTAGGAATTTTGAACCAAATAGGATTGAATTAATTAAGAAGTTTAAACCAATTTAGGATTGAATTAATTAGAAAATTTAAACCACCTAAAACACTAAATTTGGAATAATTAGAAATAGGAAAACGAAAGAGTTCAATTCTGACCGGAATTGTACAATCTCGATCGAAATTATGTAATTCCAATCACAATTACATAATTCCAATTGAAATTATGGAATTCTGGTGCGCACTTTTTTTTAACATTTAATTACAAAAAGGCCCCCCAAAAATTTTAACTTTTACAATTAGGTCCTAAAAAGAATATTGCAATTTAGTCCCTGAAAACATTAAATTCTTCCTTTAAAAGCCCTTAGAATTTTTTTAAAGATTAAGCATCAAAGACATTTTCATCATTGGAGTCTTTTGCTACATCCATAACATGTCATTCCGAAATTGAGTGTCTACAGTTATGTTTTATGATTTATTTACTAAATTTGATTAGGTTTTAATTTAATAAGAATTACTTAAAGCCTTTTCAATTGATAGAAATAAATTAAGTAATTTTTACTTGAGAAAGATTAATTACTACCATTGAACCCCTAAGAATTGCAATAGAAAGAAGCCTAATTTCTAATGATACAATCCCTAACACTATTCTATCATTTGCTTGTTAAAATTTAAATTAATAGATTTTATTATTTATTTTCATTTTGGCTATTAAATTTGGAAATTATAATTCACTTGATATTTGATTCTTAAATAAGTTAAAAATAGAATTAATAGTTGGATAGACATTCAATCCTCATGGGATCGACTTATACTTATTTTATATTACTTGATGAACTTGTATGCTTACGAGAACTAATCAAGTGTCTCTACTTATCTTGAAAGCAATGCTTTTGTCATTCTTGGCCATCTTTTCCTCTACCATTTGATTCATTTTCAGTTTATGGGTGAGAAGCTTCCTTAGAAGTTCATCTATAGGTAGAATAAAGAGATCATTTGCTTCTTCAAATTTTTGGGGCAAACTCACAAGAATTTTGTTATTGACATCCTCATTTGAAAATTTCTTGCCAAGTTTTCTTATATAATTGATAAGAGTGATAAGCCTACTATATATGTCACTAATTTTCTCATAAGGCTTCATCTCAAACAATTCATGGTCTCTTCCAAGCATTTGTAATTTCTTATTCTTAACTTAACTAGTGCCTTCATGCTTGGCATTCAAACATTCCCAAATGTATTTAGCAAATCTCAAATGCTCTATTCCATTGTATTCTTCCCTACTCAAGCCATAATAGAGAATAATGATTGTTTTTCTATTTCTCAAGTTGGCCTTGGATTGCCCATCACTCCATTCCTTTCTAAGAATGACCACCTCATTGCCTTCATTGTCTTTTTTAGTTGGAATATCCCATAAATTGACTCCTTCACTATCCAAGAACATCTCCATTTTATTTCTCCAATATGCATAATTAGTACCACAAAAAAGTAGAGGTCTTGTGTAGCTAGGACCATGAATATCGAAGGTGGCAATAACTTAACTTGAGGAGGCCATGATCTTTTCTCCAAGATGGTTAAATCTTTAAAAAAGGAGACCAAAGCTCTAATACCAAATGTAATTCCATAAGTGCTAAAATGGAGGGTGAATTGGCTTTTTGAGCAAGATGGAAAATTTTTGAATATTAACAATGAGCAAACTAAAAATAGAATTTGAGCACTAAAAGATAAAGGATAAGAGCAAGAAAATACAAGGATTTATAAAGGTTCAGCCCTCAAAGCCTACGTCCTCTACTCAACCAAAAGTTAAGAATTTCAATCCACTATCAATCTGCTTCAAGGTGTATATTAAACCCTTACAAGCTTAAATCAAGCTACCCAAGTGTTTTCCCAAGGCTCACACTCAAGCCCAATTGTTTTTTAAGGCTCACACTCTAAATTAAGTATTTTTCAAGGTTCACACTCTAAACCAAGTGCTAAGAATAATCCCCTTAGCTTACAAGTGTTTTCCCAAAGATTACACTTAAACCCAAAAGAATTGTTTAAGGTACATTTAATGCAAATAGAGCCCTTAAAACACCCAAGAAAGAGTAAGTCTGCACATCATCATAATCATGACAAAATTGTCATAATCATAATTATGGTGGTTGTAGATGGCGAAGTTTAGTGCGCGCCCAATATTTTAGCAACCACTATACTGTTTGAGCTCAAAGCTCTAGAGAAAACACTAACCACTATTACAAAGACATGACATGGATATGAGGAGTCACCACCCAGGGTAATAATTAAGACAAATCGAAGATTGGTGGTACTCGATTCTCTAAAAGAAAACCAGCATCACAACCAGGAGATTCTGGGTACGGAATACTAACTTCTTTCAGTCTCGTGTTCTTTTAGAATTACTTTCTTAATCTCTATTTACATGCAATTTCATATAAACCCTTATTAAAACAATCAAATCCAGGCAAAACTAGTCATAAAATATACAAGTAAATAATGCATTCATTTAAATCACACTCCTTATGTTAGTCTAATCTACATTTTTATTATTCCCACTATTAGGGCTATTACAAAATCTATCAAAATAATAAAGAAAATAAAATTAGAATACAACCCTTAAGAAGACAAATTAAACAAATTCAAAACCTAAAAAATAAAATTAACTAAACTAAACATAGCAAAATTAAATTAAATTGGGATCTTGACTCTTTGGCTTTCATTCATGGATTCTCTATGAGTTTCCTTGGTTCAATCATGTATTCATCAGCAGAATCATGAAACATAAAGAATAAAAAAAAGAAAATAAGCTTAGAATTAATAAACAAAGAAAACAAAATAATGAAGATAAAACCTGAATAAAAAACACAAAAATAATAAAATCAAAAATAATAAAAGGAAATAAGGATATAAAAGAAAGAACTAATAAAAAGAAAGGAATAGAAGATGAGTAATATTGTGCAGATGCAGTTTGAATACCCCTTAAAATGGGATTTCACCATTTTGAGAAAATTAGCTTTACACTTTCTTGATTTCTAAACTTTTTAAAAGAATGTACTTTTTTTTAAAAAAAAAAAGAGTTTTGAAATGACAGTATCATGTTAAGTCTTCTCTCTTTTTTCTCAATCAACTTTTATTGCAATAGTTGATTATGGTTTTTCTTTTCTTTTTTCTACCCAGTACTCCCCCCTTCCTCTTTGCCAATCTTTTCTTTTTATATCTCATTACTAAGATAACCGCTTACGTTATCACAGTAGCTCTAATCTCTCCCTTCCTAAAAAACATGATAAGAATTTTAACTTAAACAAAAAAAGATTATACACGTAAAAGATGCATACTAGACCGGGACCAAAACCTATAGATAAATACTCAAATCAATTTATTTATAAATTAAATTTGGACCAATCACAGTGAGAAAAAAATTATTTAATTTTTTAATACCTTAGTATTCCAAAATGTCGACCAGTATTGTGTAATGCCAATTGGCATTGTATAATGCCGATCAGCATTATGTAATGTTGATTGGTACTACATAATGCTGGTTGCACATTGTAGACACCCAATTTCGAGATGACATGTTATAGATGCAGCAAAAGACTCCAATGATGAAAATGTCTTCGATGCTTAATCTTTAAAAATTCTAAGGGCTTTTAAAGGAAGAATTTAATGTTTTTAGGGACTAAATTGCAAGTTCTTTTTAGGACCTAATTGCAAAATTTAAATTTTTTCAGGGGCCTTTTTTTGTAATTAAAACCACCTAAAAAAAATTTTGCGCGTCAGAATTCCATAATTCCGATCGGCATTACAATAATTCTGATCATGATTGTACAATTCCGATCAAAATTGCATAATTCCAGTTGGAATTAAACACTTTCCTATTTCTAATTATTCCAATTTTAGGTGGTTTAAATTTTCTAATTAATTCAATCCTAAATTGGTTTAAACTTCCTAATTAATTTAATTCTATTTGGTTCAAAATTCCTAAATACACTTTAGGAATGAGAATCACATTAGGATTAGGGTTAGGCTTCCTAGTTCCACTATAAAAAGGGGGGCTAGGAAGGTAGAAAGGAGGGAAGAAGAGAGGGGCATAGAAAAGAGGAGAGGAGAGAAAGAAAATTGTGATTTTTCTTAATTAAAAATTACTTTTGATTCATCAAATAATTCAAAACCCGTGAAGGATTTTTTGAAGAAAAGATTCAAAGACTTATCAAGAATGATGAATCATAAATCTGAGGAGCACCCTAATCATCCATAAGCACACCATATTCTTCTTCTTCTTTTATTTATTCATTTGTTTATTTATTATTTTATCATAATTTATTCATTAATTATTATTTTATTTTTTTTATGGTGATTATGGAGGAAAACACGTGGTGATCATATGAGAGAGATGAATTTTATTGGAAATCCGCAGAAGACCATGGATAAAGCCCCGTAGAGACTTAGTTTCTAGGGTTTTATTTTTTATTTTTATTTTATTCTTTATTTTTATTTTCTTATGAATTAATGTAATAGCCCCAATAGTGGGAATAGTAATAAAATTATGTATGTGGTTGCATGATTTTTTATTAAATTGGTTAGTAAAATTAGGTTTCAATTTGGTAATCATTTAAAATCAATGGAGGAAGTAGATCAATTTAGATTGCACGTTAATAAAAATTAGTATTTTAGCAAGGATTAATTTAGTTATTTATTTGATCTTATTTAATTGTTTTTTATGTTTTTTTATTTGTTTTTTGAGCTTATTTATTAGTTTTTTGTGTTTTGGGCCTTAAGCCCATTTTAGATTTTGATTTGTTTATTTTGGCCCATATTACTTAATAATTAATTAGGTTTAATTAATTAAAATATATTTTTTAGGTCCATAATTAATTAGATTTTAGGTTAGAAATACCTTTAGGCCCATTTAGTTAATTAGACATAGGCCCACTTAATTTAATTTAATTTAATTAATTTAGACTTAGCTAACTTAATTTAAGCCCTTTTTCATAATTTGTAGATTTAAAATCATTATTAAATTAAAACATGTAGAACTAAGCTCATTAATTTAAATCCTTCATAACATGTAGAATTAGGCCCATTTTTAGAATTAGAATTAGTAAACTTAGGTTCATTTAATTAAAATCAAAAGGAAGTAGGTCTTTAGGCTCACTTATAATTTAAAACATGTAGATTTTAGCTCATTTATTTAAAATCCATGTAGATTAGACTAACTTAGGGATTATGTGATTTATTGAATGCATTATTTACTTGTATATTTCATGACTAGTTTGCCTTGGAGTTTATTGTTTTGGGTTTATATGAAATTGCATGTAAATAAAGGATAAGATAGTAATTCATAAAGTAATTCTAAATGAACACAAGACTAAAAGAAGTTGGTATTCCGTATCCAGAATCTCCTAGCTTTAGTGCTAGCTTTCTTTTAGGGAATCGAGTACCACCTTTCGATTTTGTCCCAGTTATTACCCTGGGTGGCGACTCCTTATCTCCATTCCATGTCTTTGTAACAATGGTTAGTGTGTTCTCTAGAGCCCTGAGCTCAAACAGTGACACGGTTGCTAAAATCTTGGACGTGCGCTAAACCCCGCCGTCTACACACATTTCCAAATATACCCCTGTAAAAGTCAATTTTTTATAATTAAACCCAAAAATGTTGCAATTTAGTCCTTGAAATCGCGAAACTTAACACTAAAGGTCAATTTTATTAAATTTTCATCATAGAGGCTTTCGTTGCATTCATGCTCAATTGCATCCTAAAATTAGGTGCTTACAATTACCCCTCTTTATTGCTATTTGCTTGACAAATTGCAGCAAAGTAATCGAAGAACACAATTTTGAAGGAAATAATTAGGGTACTTAATTGTATCCTAATTGATGGATTGATACTTAAATTGCTATGCAATTTTTAAGCAAGATGCTCTATTTAGCATGCTTCACTATATTGCTTGCAGAACATCTAGAGAGAGATATGCAAATGAGTTTTGCTATATTCCCTGTGGGATATTTAGCGTTTCATGATTTGAGAATATGTTATAGCTCTTATGGAACATCTAGTAATAATATCATAACTATTGTGTAGTGTCTGGTGAACTACACTATTTCCCTTTAGGACGTCTAGTGATAATGGATTTTATTATATTCCTTGTGAGACGTTTATGAAATACATGTAATGATTCTCGCTATATTTCCTATGGGACGTTTAGCGATTTATGATTTAAGAACATGCTATAGCTCCTGTGGAACATCTAGCAATAATACCACAACTAATGTATAGCTTCTGGTGAACTGCACTATATTCCCTTTAGGACGTTTAGTGACAATGATTTCATTATATTCCCTGTGAGACATTTAATGAAATATATGTAATGATTCTCGCTATATTCCCTGTGGGACATTTAGCAATTTATAATTTTTTTAAAAAATGATATAGTTCCTATAGAATGTCTAACAATTTGTGATTTAAAATTTTACTATATTCTCTATGGGATGTTTAGCGATTTGTGATTTGAAAACTGTGCTATAGTTCATATGGAACGTCTAGCAATAATACCATAACTACTGTGTAGTGTCTAGTAGATTAAAAGATTTGAAAATTCATGTTATAACTGCTTTGTAGCATATAACATATTGAATTTGAAATTCATGTTATGACTACTGGGCATTGCATAATGAAATAATCTGAAATTTTTATTACAACTACCGTGTAGCATATAACAAAATAGATTTAGAATCCTTGACAAGAAAATGATGATGCATGTAAAATACAAAAATTGAATTCTATAATTATATTTTGTATTATGTACTTAACAAAGGATTCAGAATTTTAATACATACTAACTATGTAATTAATAATTATATGAATTCTTAGCTAATGATATGAATTTCATGAGTTAATTATGAATGGGCCAACTTGTAAGGAAGAAATTTGGACTTGAATGCAAGCAAGTTTTGGTGGATCAAAATGGATATTTTTCATCCTATATACTTCACTCTTGCAAGTCACATTTCATTTCTCATTTCATCTTCATTTTATTTTCCTTTCATTTTCTTACTGATTATACTCAACCCATAATTGCTCGCAATTAGTTGTAACCCTTTCATTGCTCATCGATGATGTTGCAATCCATAATTTCTCGTGATTAGCTGTAACCCTTACATTGCTCACCTTTGAAGTTTCAATCCATACTTACTTGTTATTAGCTGCAATCCATAATTGCTCACTGATGATGCTGCAATCCATAATTTCTTACTGATGATGCTGCAATCCATAATTTCTCACTGATGATACTGCAATCCATAATTGCTCGCAATTATCTACAACTCTTCCATTACTCGCCAAAGATCCTTTGATAATGCTACAATCCATAATTGCTTGCGATTAGCTGCAACCTTTCCATTATTCATCGATGATGCTACAATTCATAGTTGCTTGCAAATTGACTGCAATCCTTTCATTGCTCTCCTTTGATAATGCTATAGTCCATAATTACTTACGATTAGCTGCAACCCTTACATTGCTCGCCTTTGATGCTACAGTCCATAACTATTAGCGAATTGGCTGCAATCCTTTCATTACTTACCTTTAATAATGCTACAATCCATAACTACTCATAATTTTTATTTTTGATTATTTGAGTTGAATGCTTTGAATTCTTTGTGCTGACTTATTAGAATTTTTGCTAACTGACTTTGAATTTTACTATGTTGACTGATTAAAATTTCTTGCTGAATAATTTCAATTTTTTTGTGTTAACCATCTCTACAAGTTAGGTGCACTTCCTTTTGGATTGATAATTCCTATAGACTTATTGAAGTTAGCTTCAATTATGATGAATGTACAAAAGTACATTATAATGTTGAAAATTTATAAGAAAATTCATCACTTTTTCACGAAATAGCATGCATTCAATGAATCTCTTTATTTTTTATTTTCATGACTATCATTTATTTGTCATTTGCAAAGGTTAGAGGCATAGTTAACCATCCTATGCTGAGAGTATATCTTTTACCAAGTGAAGAGCTTAGTTTTATACCTAATTTTAAGGAGAATTTGCTAAACAAAACTTATGAAAATTGAGCATAAAAAGATCGAATTCTGAGTATCAAAATAGCCTTTGAATTATTTTTGTGCTTTTCTTCCTTATCATATTCCCCCACCTTTCTCATATTACTCAGCATGGATACCACTGGAAAGGTCCTTTGGATACTCATACTCTTATAGAGCATTGGAGTAAATAGAGCAGTTTTTTTTGGCATGGTCCTCTTTTAGTATTCCTTCACCTTTCTAGTATTATTCAGTGTGGATACTGCCATAAGTTTCATGTTGATACTCTTACTCATCTCTAAGCATCGGAGTAAATTATACTTTCTCTTATTTTGATTCTCCTTTTAGTATTCCCTTGCCTTTCTTGTATTACTCAGCATGGATACTGCCAAGCAATTTTTTACTCATACTCATTTCTAAGTATTAAAGTAGATTATATGCATGATTTATCATTTGAAAGACTAAAATGATACTTTGAAATTCAAGCCATTTATGCTTCAAGTCCATAGATTTTGTCTTTGTATTTTCTTTGCCTTGTTTAGGTGCAAAGCAAACATTAGATTGATTAGAGTTTATAAACTCTTAATACAAAGCTGCTAATTAATCATTTAAATTCAACAAGGCTAATAAAAAAGAGCCATTAATCAAAGGTCATGAGATAGGCTTTTTGCACATGATCTCATGAAGTGGATGAATTTATTTTCAATTTGTGAATTTTATGATTGAGATGGTACTTTATTATAGAATCTGAGGAAATAAAGTTCTATTACTTCCCTTTATTATCTTGGTGAATGTTTGGCATTTGCTATCTTTCCTATTCTTATTGATGTACTGGTTCCTTTCCCTTTCTTTATTCTCTTTTGTTTTTCCCTACACAAAATACCATAAGTTAGTATGGTCAATTTACAAGTAAAGAAATTTTATCAAAATGCAATATTATTCTTTTTGCACTCTTCCCTTTTGATTGTGATGATGATGTCTATGATCACAAAGGTCATGATACTCCACCATTAAAGTTATCATTTTGGGCTGCGTTTATATTTCTACCATTCCATTAATGCTATGATATAGGGCTTCATTCCTCTTCTTGATATCTCCTGTAAAAAAGGTTCAAGAGTTAAAGATCTTATTTCATGATCAAATAATTTTTCAAAGTGCATTCATTCTAGGTGTTAAGTGCATCCTTCCCTTTTATAAGGCTGACAAATGTATTGCTAACATATTGGACCTTCTCATCACCATATTCCATACCCTACACTGGACTAATTTTTGTGGAGAGATGTTCCAGATGAGACTACAAAGATGGATGTTAAATCTGAGGAGCTTGAGCATTCTATCCAGCCTTTTAAAGTTGACAGGATAATGCTTTTGCAAGTATTATTGTTAATGATATTCCCTTACTATATGGGCCCATAATTTATTAGGCTTATAAAGTCTAAAGTCCTGTTGAGTATAAGTTCACCTTGATAGAGTTTCTCTTCCTTTTTTTACTTCTTCAGATACTTCATATGTGAATACTCTGACTACTTTCCTGCACTTTTCAATACTAATTTTGAATGTTAGTAGTAGAGTATTTGTATAATATTATCTAAGCTCAAAGACTTTATTATGCAAAGTAGGTATATCACAACAGATGTATGCAAGTGTATGCATATTATGTATGACATGCATGATCCTAATAGGTCTCCTATTTGGAACAAAGCTATATTACAGCTTGGAGTGTGAGAATAAGGTGACTCATCAATAGCATGCAGGTTTGAGCATTGAATGCTTTGTTGTTGGTACTTCTGATATTAAAACTTCTAATACAGCTTGTCAAGTAGATGACCAGGTGTGTTGTATTGATGAATTATTGGTTATTGCTTACGGTATACTTCTTTCAGCCCTAGAACTATTATACTACAGTGTTCCATCTTTGCTCTTTGAATATGGACTTATTATTTTGCAAATTTCCCCCAGAGTTACATTTTTCCCCTAGTTTCATTATAGATTCATTCACGTTATTCTAGCAGTCTTTTTTTCGTGTGCAAGAGACTCAGTTCATTCACTGTTGTTGTTGATCATTTGACTTACTAACCCTATTAGTTACAATCTCATGCATTGAAGATGTAGAGGAGTGGGAAAACTTACTGAAGTGAGTACTTGTTAATGAAATCAACTGGACTTGCTCTTTGAAGAACTCTTGAGCTAAATATGAGGCTTGATGTTGGTGCAATGATAAATGATAATTACAAGGTATGGGTTGCAAAAAAGTTATTGAGCCATCTAAATTCCCAAGGTACAATGGGACACTAAGCTTATAAACAAAATCATAATGGGGTGGCAAAAAAGAAAACATAACTAAAATAAAGATCTCATAGCTCTAATTTAGCTTTTATTATATATTACCTTTCCATTCAGATACTTATGCAGTAAGAAAAAAATGAATATGCAGTATTTGAATAAAAATTTTAGATTCAATTTTACTCATTAATTAGGGCAAAAATAAGAGCATTCATTATATCATATGATACAACTCCTGTTACCAATTAATCCTTTTAGATTTCCTAACATAATATTTTTCTCTCATTTTTTCCTGACTGTCCTTTTTTCTTTCTTTTTTTTCTCTTTTTATTTTCACTTTTCCTTTCTCTCAAATTTCCTATCCTCACAAGTTACATCATGTGATATATGATTGTTCTTTGAATTTGCATTTGTACCTATGCTAAATGAGTCTAATTGAATTGAACTTATGTCAAACATGTAGATACTATCAATATCACAATGCACAGTACCATTAGGATGACAATACATAAGTCAGCATAATCAAAATTCATATCATCAATCACTAAAATAAAATAAGTTCTAAAGAAATAAAAGTCTATTCAATAAGAAAATTTATTTCCTATTATAGATGCTGAGTCTCGTGGTGGTTGTCCTTTAGGTGGCTGAAATAGTGGCTATTCTTGTATCTTCTCTCCAATTGTCTCCATGACTTCATCTTTCTGTACCTCAACTATGCCACTTCTCATCATTAAACTCATCACCCCATCCTATAAGCACAATTAACTTAAAGGGTATATCAAAAGAAGGTGGTTTAGTATAAAACACCTTATATTCGAACTTGCCTAAAGGTTGACCTAATAAGTCTTCTGCTCTTTCCTCATCTTTAAGGGCATTAGGAGATTTCTTATTGTTTGTAAGGTCTAGGTCCTCAAAGGAGCTTAGCACTTCTTCCCCACTAACTCTTGATTTGATCAACATAGTAGCTAAGGGTGGTACATTTTGGTAGTTTAGGAAAGGATTATTTTTGGTGCTTGGGGTTTCAGGGTCTGTGATCTTTCCGAAGTCTATAAGGTTATAGATTTCATATTTGAGGCAGATGCAATTATCTATGGAGTGTTGGAGGTTTTGATGGAATTAACAATGCTTGTTTGGGTGATAGCCTTGGGTGTTTGGGTTTAATAGGTTTGGATTAGGTAAAGGTTGAAGTAAGCCCTTTTGTATTAGGCGCTCTAGGACTTTTGACAAAGGTTAGTTAAGATTAGAGAAACTCCTTGTTTGTTGAACAACATGCAGTTTCATAATTCGACTAGTGCTTCCTTGTTATATGCCCCTAGTTGGGTAATTTTTCGCTCTCACGCTTCTAGCAATCTTCTTCTTCTCACTTTCAATCTCCTCAACTTGCAACCCATCATCATAAAGGTCTATAAATGTCTTGGGTTTCATCATCGACAACTTCTCAACCATATTGAATGACACATTTTGGACTATCATCCTAACTTGATCCTTTTTAGCCAACTTGTTCTTCATTAATCCTGTCTTATTCATGAACTTAGTTAAAAAAAATATGAAAATGATTTGTTAGGCTTCTGCTTGGTCAATTCTAAATCTCTGATGGACACTTCAAGCCTGGTATTATAGTCATATTGCTTCAAAAAGGCAATACACAATTTTCTCCAGTCAGCTCGGATAGACTTCACTAACCCATGATACCAATTAACAGATATACCCTCCAAGGATAGTGTAAATAACTTGGTAACTACAGACAAAGGAGACTTAGTGGTGCTCATAGTAGTGTGTATTAACTAAGGTGAATCATTGGGTCTCTAGTACCATCACACTTCTGCAACTATGGCATCTTGAACTTATCAGGCAACTTATCTTCCTCAAATTGCATTATATCATCAAAGTTAAAAAAATATCTGATGGCTTGTCCTCTTATTAATTCTTCCATCTTAGACATGTTTTGTGTTAGTTCTTTCATCTACTTGGATTCCATCTCTTGAACTTGCTCAAGTGATTCCTTTTTTTCTTTTTTAACCATGTAGTTCTCAACTTCCTCCAATTTCATTCCCACAGTAGGTACATCCTTAGCAGCATTTAAAGGTTGCCCCCCAGCATTGTCATTATTAGCAGGTGGTGCACCCACAATAGGTGGATTGGCCGTAATGGAAGGTGCAACAGCAATAAGTGGTCGCATTAATCTAGCCAAAGCTTGTCTTAGTTCATCTTGCATCATTGCTCTTATGTCATTCATCAAAGCTCCTTTAATGTCTTCTAGGGTCCAATTTCCTCCTTATTATTGTTTTCTCTTTTGTTTGAGTTAGTGTAGCTTCTAGGTAAAGCGGGTTGATAGGTCTCTTTTCCAAATTGCAAAGGATCTCTTTAGCTATTAATTTGGACTCAAATCAGTTCTCACTAATCTGCCACTACTCCATTTCCAAACACAAGAAGACCTGAATGAATCTATGATGGCTATGAAAGAAAGTGTTAATATGATGTATGAAATGCATGAATGCATGCATGCATGCATGATGCACGTGCTATGTAATTAGTAGCAAGTAGCAATCAGGTGTACAATATCCTTCCAACCTTATTCCTCCCACACACATATTCTATAATGAGTCTCTTTTCCTAGGATTTTTTTGCCTTGGCTTAATATCAATAAGGGATATCAAGAACCAACGTGCATGCCAAATCTCTCCAAGTAGTAAAAGCAAAGAAATAACATTTTTAGGTATAAAAGTATAGCCCAATCTTTTTTAGTCCTTATAAGCTTCTAAAGTATGGGTTTGGGCCTTTATAGATAAAAATACCTCATGGCAATAAACACAAGCAAATTTGGGTAATCCTAAAGGAAGTTACTAAGCCACTACATGAGCTGAGTCCCGTAAAAAGGTCAAGGTTCCCTTAGCAAGATGCCCTCCTTTAAGACTTGAGTCATAAGCCAAGGTCAGAGGGGCCCGACATCCTTTACAAACTCAAGAGAAAACTACCCCCCTTTAGGACTTGGGTTATATACTCTGGTCAGATGAGCCCGATAATCACTTTTAAACTTAATTTAGGCTAAGAGTGATGGTTAGCCAATTTAGAACTCCATGAAGCTAGTGGAATCATGGAATCATAAACCAACGCCATCAATTAATAGGGACATGCAGAATGAATGCAAAAATAAAATAATAATTAATAAAATAATTCTAAAGAACACAAGTAGAATTAGTATTTTTTATCCTCAATGGAGTCACCACTGTAGACAGCGGGATTTAGCAACCATCTAAGATTTTAGCAACCGTGACACTATTTGAGCTTAAGGCTTTAAAGAACACACTAACCACTGTCATAAAGACATGGTGTGGAGATGAGGAGTCACCACCTAGGGTAATAACTAAGACAAATCGAAAAATGGTGGTACTCGATTTCCTAAAAGAAAGCCAATATCACAAAGAGGAGATTATGGGTACGGAATGCTAACTTCTTTCAGTCTCGTGTTCTTTTAGAATTACTATTTTAATCTCTAATTACATGCAATTTCATATAAAACATTATTAAAACAATCAACTCTAGGCAAACTAGTCATGAAATATACAAGTAAACAATGCATTCATTTAAATCGCACTCCCTACATTAGTCTAATCTACATTGATTTTAATTAAATGAGCTACATCTACATTTTTTTAATTTACAAGTGAGCCTAAAGACTAATGGGCCTAATTCCAATTTAATTTTAATTAAGTGAACCTAAGTCTATTTATTTTAATTCTAAGAGTGGGACTAAATCTACAAATTATGAATTATTTAAATTAGTGGGCCTAATTCTACATGTTTTAATTCTAAGGTGATCTTAAATCTACAAGTTATGAAAAAGGCTTTTATTTAATGGTCTAAGTCTAAATCAATTGTAATTAACCTAAAATGGGCCTATGTCTAAATTACTAAATGAGCTTAAATTATCTTTAACCTAAATCTAATTAATTATGGGCCTAAAATACATTTCAATTAAAATCTAGACCAATTAAATAAGATGAGCTAATAAAAAACTACTTAAACCTAAAATTATTTAAATGAGCCTAATATGGGTCTAGGGCCCAAAACACATAAAAAGAATAAACAAGCCCAAAAATGATAAAAAAAAATCAAAACAAACAAATAAACAACATATAACATACAATTAAATTATTTTTTCTAAAAAACCCTAATTTTAATTAACAAACAACCTAAATTAATCTATTATCTCCATTTATTTTAATTAGGGTTTACCAAATTGAACCTAATTTACTAATTAATTTTTATGAACAAGAGAACTAAATTTTTACTATTCCCATTATCAGAGCTATTAAAAAATCTACCAAAATAATAAAGAAAATAAAATTAGAATACAACCCTTAAGAAGATAAATTAAATAAATTCAAAACCTAAAAAATAAACTAAACTAAACTAAAATGAGCAAAATTAAATTAAATTGGGATCTTGACTCTTTGGCTTTCATTCATGGATTCTCCGTGAATTTCCTTAGTTCAATCATATATTTATCACCAAAATCATGAAATACAAAGAATCAAAATAAAAAATAAAAAATAAGATTAGAATTAATGAACAAAGAAAACAAAATAATGAAAATAAAACTTGAATAAAAACATAGAAATAATAAAAAGAAAATAATGATATAAAAGAAAGAACTAATAAAAGAAATGAGTAGAAGATGAGTAATGTTGTGCAAATATTGTTTGAATGCCTCTCAGAATGGGATTTCACCTTTTTTAGAAAATTGACTTTGCGCTTTCTTAATTTTTGAACTTTTTAAAAGAACGTACTTTTAAAAAAAAAGGGTTTGGAAACGACAGTATCAAGTTAGGTCTTCTCTTTTTTTCTCAATCAACTTCTATTGCAGTTGTTGATTAGGGTTTTTTTTCTTTTTTTTATCCAGTTCTCTCCCCTTCCACTTTGCCAATCTTTTCTTTTTATATCTCATTCCTAAGCTAACTGTTTACGTGATCACAAGAGTTACATGATCACAATAGTTTTGATCTCTCCCTTCCTAAAAAATAGGATAAGAATTTTAACTTCAAAAAAAAAAAAAAGATTATACACATGAGAGACGCTTACTGAATTGGGACTGAAACCTATAGATAAATACTCAAATCAATTTATTAATAAATTAAATTTGGACCAATCATGGTGAGAAAAAAATTACTTAATTTTTTAACGCCTCGGCATTCCAAAATGTCGACCAGCATTATGTAATGTCGATTAGTGTTGTGTAATGCCAATCGACATTGCATAATGCTAATCGACATTGCATAATGCAGATCGACATTATGTAATGTCAATTGGCATTACATAATGCTAGTTGCACATTTCCAAATATACCGCTACAAAAGTCAATTTTTTACAATTAAATTCAAAAAACATTGCAATTAATCCTTAAAATCACAAAACTTAACATTAAAGGTCAATTTTTTTATTAAATTGTCATCATAGAGGCTTTCGTCGCATTCATGCACAATTACATCCTGAAATTAAGTGCTTACAAGGGTGCCAAAAGAAAATTGAATATATGCACTTTCATGATCATAACTATAGTGGTGATGCTAGTTACGACAACTCTCAATAACTTTTTGGAGTCAGTTGTCATGATCATGACAAAATTGTTATGATGATAATTTTGGCCATCATGATCATAACACTAGTGGTGACACTGGTCATGATAAGTCTTTGCCACTTTTTGAAATTTGGAATTTGGAACTTCATAATTTTACTTGAAAATTTTTTTTAATGATTAGGATTTGCTTGTGACTGTAGACGGTGGGGTTTAGCGCGCGTCCAAGATTTTAGCAACCACGACACTGTTTAGGCTCAGGGCTTTAGGGAACACACTACTATGTCACAAAACCATAGCTTGGAGAAGAGGAGTCGCCACCCAGGGTAATAACTGGGACAATTTGATTGGTGATACTCGATTCTCTAAAACAAAGTTAGCACCACAACCAGGAGATTTTGGGAACAGAATACTAACTTCTCTTAGTCTCGTGTTTATAAATGACTATTTCATCCTCTAATTACATGAAATTTTATTTAAACCCTATTTGACATCCATCTAACCCTAGGCATCTAGTTAATAAAATTACACATAAAAAATGCACTCAAGATCGCGTTGTCCCTAAGTCTAAACTATGTTAATTTTATTAAAAAGTTAGCTAGAATTACATTTTTTATTTACAAGTGAGAAATGGACTAAAGGTGGGCCTACATTTTTATTAATTAGTGAGCCTAGATCTATTTATTTTAGTCTGTCTAAGAAATGGGCTTAAGTCTATTCAATTTTAAAGGAAAGTTAAATTAATGGGCCTAAGTCTAATTTGGCTTTATTTTAAGTGAATTGTGAGTCTAGGTCTATTTATTTTAAAAGAAATGAATTTAAGTGAGCTGAGCTAAATTTAGATAAGTTTTTCATTAACTAGTTGGGCCTAAAATCTAATTAACCTAATGGGCCTAAAATCTAATTAACCTAATGGGCCTAAATTAATTTTAATTATTCAAAGTCCTAAACCATTTTTTAAGCCTATTTATTAAGTGGTTTAGACCTAGATATGGGCTTGGGGCCCAAAAGGATAAAAACATAAAAAAAAAAAGCCCAAAACAAATAAAATACAAAAAATGGATCACACAATTATAGTGATTTTTTAGAAACCCTAAATTAATTACATGCAAACCCTAATTTAAGCTACTGCCACCATTAATTTTAATTGATTTTTACCTAATTGAACCTAATTACTAATTGATTTTAAATGCAGAAAATTAAATCTTTTACTATTCCTACTACTAGGGCTATTACAATCTATGTACAAAAATCAAAATTAAACAATTATACACCCATGAATTAAAATAACTACATATAACACATAAAGGAAAAATGAAAATTAAAACCCTAATATCTACTGAAAAACAGTACAGATTATTCCATGGCATTCCATGGATCTTCTGTTCATTTGAACACAAGTAGCATCCTCCTCAATCCACAATAGAACATCAAAACAAAAAAAAACAAAAATTAGATTAGTAAAATTTAATACTCAAATCAATAACAAAAAAAATAAAATAAAAATCATTAAAGAAAGAAAAGAATACAAAAGAACATTGTGATGATGTTGTGCAAATGCCCTTTTTAGCCCCTCAGAATAGGATTTTCACCGTTGAAATTGAATTGTTGTTGATTCTGGACTGGGATTTGATTGCGTTCAAAGACATTGACAATATCTAAAATTAGGGTTTTTGAAAGACACACGAGGTGTTCTTCACGTCTAAATTTTTAGGGTTTTTAGTTTTTTCTTTTTGCATATGAGTTTCTCTCTGTCTCTCTATGAGTCTCTAAGATCCTCTCGCACGCATGCAGACTCTTTGCTTTTTTAAAGCAAAGTCTATGCGTATTGACTTCCTCCTTTAGAGAAACAAACTCATCTCCTCAAAACAGATCGATAAGAATTTGATTTTTGAAACTTATTTATGTGTTTTGAATGAGTCAAAATCTTTTTCAGATAAAGATAATAATAAAATTCAATTTTTAACCAATCAAAACACTAAAAAAATAAACAAAAAATAAGAAAAAAAAATGCAAAAATTCAAAAAAACGGGACTTTTACACTTCAGCATTAAATGCCAACCCCTTTTTTTAACTTTTAATTACCAAAAGACCCTTGAAAAATTGACTTCTTTGTAATCAAATCCTGAAAAATGTTGCAATTTAGTCCCTAAAGTCCAGAAAATTGACAACCAAGTTCAATTTTTGAATGAATTTCATCACAGGGGCTTACGTTGCAATTGTGCACAATTGCATCCCGAAATTGGGTGCTTATAGTGACCACTTATAATGAAGATTCCCACCATATTTGACCAAAATTTGACTTCGAATCTCAATAGAAAATTCAATCTTCCATTTTCCAACTATATCATGATCATGACGAGTCCGTCATAACTCATGAGAGAACTGCAAACTTCAAAATTTAATATATTGACCCTTCATTGCTTGAGTCTGAACTTGAATTTTACAATATTAGTTAACCTAAATATAAACACTTAGCATACGGATTAAATATAATTTTACTTAATTATTTGTGACCATCAAAAATGATTATTTTATCCCTCAAGATTCAACAATTATAATGTAACACTATCAAAATTGAAAAATTAGATTGCCATATATATAAAATAATACTCTTTTTATTTTTAAAAAATTATTAAATTAATTTTTTTGTATTATTTTTTTTTCCTTCTTTGGTAAATTAGTTATTTTTATCGTAAAGTCCACATTTTTATGGTGAAGATGACATTTTTGTCATTTTTATTACTTTCTTTACATTTTTATTATTCCTGTCATTTTTACTTTTTTTTAATAAATTTACTATTTTTATCATAAAATTCATGTTTTTATGGTAAAAATAGTATTTTTATCAGTCTTATTATTTTTATTACCTTTATTTCCTTTTTTGGTAAATTTGTTATTCTTTTATTATAAAGTCCAAATTTTTATGATAAAAGTCACATTCTTATCATTTTTATTATTTTAATTTGCATCTTCATATGTAAATAATTAAATTTTTTTATTTTTCTTGTATCTATAATCATATTTTAAAAAAATATATATAATTTATTTTGAGAGAGTGGTATTTCCGTGATATAATAAAAGTAGTATAATTATCGTTTTTACATACTTTTATAAAATTTAATAAAAAATAGTTAAAATTAAATTAATTAACTTTTATCATTTAATTATTAGTTGAAATTTAAAAAATATACATTAAATTACTTTTTGAGAAATAAAGGTATAAATATTAAAAATATTGAAGAAACAAAATGTCATTGTTCAAATAAAAAATTTATTAATAAATTATAATTTTAATGAAGTTGTAATATTTAAATTGTTATATAAAGAAAATATAATTTTTATTATTTTTTTAATTTTTAATTAAAAAATAACAGTTGATTTCTTATTACCTTATGATTAATTATTTCCACTAAATTTTTTATATAAAATCAGTTTAAAAGTTAGAAAAAAAATATAATTATAAAAATATTGAAAAAATAGCATATAAAATTTATCAAATTGCAATAAATTATAATTATATTAAGTTTCTAATATTAAAATATTATATAAACAAATAATATTTTTATTATTTTTAAAAATTTTATTAATAGTATTAAAATATATGTTTAATAATTTATTTACTATGACAAATTTAAAAAAAATTATTTACATGCAAAGTACGGATTGTTTATTAATCAATTTAAACATAAAATAATCATTAAGTTGGATCCAATTCAGTAGATAGTGATTAGTGAAAGATTAGCGGCATTAAAACCAAATAAAAGCAGATTGCAATGTAATAACATGTTGAGAGATTTTTTTCTTTTTTATAATTCTATTTAAATAAAAGTAAATTAATTAAAATTGAATAAATTTTAAATGTAAATTTAGAGGGAAAATGTATATATATATATATATATGCACCTAACAATTGTAGGTTATGCCCTATAATAAAAGTCCTACCTGCTTAATTTCTCCTAATTTCTACATGCACTTTCGCCCAACTCTTTCTCTCTACATATATATACATGTGATCCTCAGAGGAAATTATATAATGTGACGTGTAACATAACAAATCTCCCTTTGAGAAATATATAGCATGACCAATAATCTACCTAAGCTGATCTATGGGGTCTCCATATTTCAAAGTTCATGAATGGCGTAAAATATTTAGATTTTATGTGCTTATCTACACGCACTAGTATTAATAATAGTTAGTATGATAGATAATATGATATAATCAATATATTAATAATATATAGTTGTAATTCTCAGTTTCGAAATAAGGAGCGTGTTAAAAAAAAAAGCTGATGTATATATCTAAAATATTTGACCAGGCCCTATATATATTGTAGATAGTTGCATGGTAGTTTATAAGAGTTATGGTTTTAGTTGGAAGGCTGAGGTGATAATAAGCCAGCTGAATGATGCCGTTGCAAATTATACAAATGGTTCCAATGCAATTAATTGAATCATTGTTTTAATTATAATAATAATATTATTATTATTATTTGTTATAATGCAATTAATTAAATGATGCATTTCATAATGGTTTATTTGGAAATTATGCTCTTCATAATGCACTTCCAACTCAGCTTAATGAATTGTTTTATGAGGCGAATCGTCGGTTCATTCTGATACTTGTTTGATATACATGTGGGCATCAACAGTCTGTCAATATGCACGTTTGGCCTGCATCGCAAGTTCACTTGCATACAAGCTGGAAAAAAAGAGGTTTCTCTACCTTCGGCTAGAAATGAATGCATGTGTCTCTAATGGCAAAAGCACTCTCACGCATGCAGATCACAACTTTCAGATATACTCCCTCATCCAAATGATTCTTCTCCTTAGCATGCTTCTTTCTCACATGTGATGCATCTTTTTTCCAAGGCTGGAATTGCGATTATTATTTTCAAGGCCTCATTGCTAATGGAATGTCTGCTAGCTCCTTGTTTAGCTGAATTGCATGCTTAACACCATGAGCATGGCATCCTCATTTTTATAAGTGGTATCATCTCATGTTATGTTTGAATCAGATGGTAAAGTTTTGATGGACGTGGTGACCTCCCTGGAAGCTAATATTTGATATCAAATTTCTTTTGTCTTGTAATTCTAATTGGAACACTTCTTGTATTAGCAGACGAGCTAATTGTGTGCGAATTAAACACCACTCTCCTTCTCTTTCAATATACATTAGAAGCCCCTCTGCCCAAGTTGCATAATTAAATCATCATTAGCTATTTTAACATAATTACTTAAGTTGAGATATTTTGACATGCATATGTCAGTTATTGGGGGACGTAACTTTGTGAGTGTGCTTTTCCAAGTCCAACTTGTAACAACCATCAAATCATCATTAGCTAAAACAATCTGTCTCCAATCACCCTGCGCTACATGTGTGTGAAAGTTGTGCATGCATAGGAAGCCTAGTTTAGATTTTTTTTTTTTTTTTTTTTTTTTTTTTTGAGATAAGTTTAGAGTCTTATGTTATTATAAGAAAGTAGCAATTAATCACAGATACATATGCCTATATCTATATGTGTTTGTGTGTGTTCTCATCCAAATTTGTTTAATTAATAATTGCTGAATCAATCATGGAAAAGGAAATGTGGTTTGAGTGATCCGTCGTGAAGAACCCAAATTAATTAAGAGTGACATCAAGCTTACCTACTGCGTAAGACAGTATTAGTAATGAATGATGTGTAATTATGTAGTCTCACACCACTCGTTGAATTCCAACATGTGAAACCAGATTGCCGGCCCTTTTCTTGATCTCTTGTTCAACCACATATATTGATAGTGCTATGCCCTTTTTTACATTCAAATTCAGAACCCACTTCCCCAAGCTAGATTAATTTTAATATAATTATTATCATTAATTAATTTTTGTTATGATTTCATGTGATTATTCTCTCTCTCATAGCAGTATTCAGTCCACAACAGATGAACGCCCAACATACCTGAGTCCACAACGTGCATACCTACCGCTCTCATAATACTAAGATTAAATTTGCAATTCTAATATACGGATTAGAAATATTGAATTGGGGCAGCGCCATACCGGAAAAAAGGGGCTTTCGTAAGGAAAAGAAGGCGTGTGATGAACAGATTAGGAAGCGTTGGTTCACCACTCAGCCACCACCGCAAGTGCCTTAAAGTCCAACAAATAATATGCAATTGCAAACAATACACGAAACTACTAATTACCCTTTTCCACATGAAAATTTAATGCACGCTTTGATGGATGCTAACCTACAGTTGGTAGTTCTTGCTTTTTGAGACCATATTATAATTATGGAAAAAAATATGTTTCGCAGACAGTGATGCTATAATGTGTTGTTGGTTTGTGACAATTATTAAAATAGTTTATAATTTTAATTTTTTAAATTTCATTTGGCTATTTAAAAAAATTTAAAAGTTATGAGTGTTTAAATTTTTGCACAATGAATTTTTAGGTTTTAGATTAAAAAATATTTTATACGCTACAAAAATTTAAATTTTTATATGATGGGTTCACTCGGTTGCAACTTAAATTTTAGATATAAAAAAAATGATTAGAAACTACTAATGTTTAAATTTTTGCATGACAAGTTTATTCATATGTAATTTAGATTTTAAACTTAAAAAAAATAAAAATTAAATTTTTTTAAAAATAAAAAAAATATATAAGGGCTACTTTAGTAATTTGTTGTCGTTGCCCGAGACATGTCTTTATATTAAATGTGAAATTCTTTTGGTGTGAATTATTTATAGATAATGTTACATGTCATGGGTAGTGACGCTACAATGCGTCGCTGGCCCGTGACAATTACCAAAATAACCTATACTTTTATTTTTTAAAATTTTATTTGATTATTAAAAAAGTTTTACAAACTGTGGCTATTTAAATTCTTGTATAACTGCCAATATGCAATTAGGTTTTAGATTAAAAAAAAATTTACAAACTATAGGTGTTTAAAACTTTACACAACGGGTTCATTCATATGCAATTTAAATTTTAGATTTCAAAAAAAAAATTACAAACTACGGGATTTAAATTCTTGCACGACGAGTTTACTCATGTGCAATTTAGATTTTAGATTTCAAAAATATTTTAAAAAAATTAAATTTTCAAAAAAATATATATAAAGACCATTTTGATCATCTGTCGCGGGCTAGCAACGAACTATAGCATCATTGCCTACGACATGCCTTTATATTAAATGTGAAATATATATAAGGACATGTTTTTATATTAAATGTTTATATTAAAAACATTTAATATAAAGACATGTTGCGGGCAACAACGCTATAGTGTATCACTGGCTTGTGACAATTGCTAAAATAGCTCCTAGTTTTAATTTTTTTGAATTTCATTTGATTATTAAAATAAATTTACAAGTTACAGGTGTTTAAATCCTTATATAACGGGTTCCACCCATATGCAATTAGGTTTTAGATTAAAAAAATTTACATACTAAGGGTGCTTAAATCCTTGCACGACAGGTTCACTCGTATACAACTTAGATTTTAGATTTAAAAAAATTATAAGCTATGGGTGTTTAAATCTTTGCACGACAGGTTTATTCATGTGAAATTTAGATTTTAAATTCTAAAATTTCAAAAAAAAAAATCAAAAAAAATATAAAAGCAATTTTGATAATTTGTCGCGGGCCAGCGACAAACAGTAGCATCGCTGCCCGCGACATGTTTTTATATTAAATGTGAAATATATATAAGGACATGTCTTTATATCAAAAGAATTTCAATTTCACATTTAATATAAAAGACATATCACAGATAACGACACTACAGTATGTTGTTGGTCCACGACAATTATCAAAATAGCCTCTAGTTTTTATTTTTTGAATTTCATTTGATTATTAAAAAAAATTACAGATTACAAGTGTTTAAATTCTTAAATGACAGGTTCCTCCATGTACAATTAGGTTTTAGATTAAAAAAAATTTACAAGCTATGAGTGTTTAAATTCTTGCCTGACAGGTTTACTTGTGTGTAACTTAGGTTTTATATTTCAAAAAAAATTTACAGGCTATGGAGATTTAAATCTTTACACAATGGATTCATGCATGTGCAATTTAGGTTTTAAATTTAAACAAAAAAATTCAAAAACAAATAAAAGGACTATTTTGATAATTTGTTGCGAGCACGACTGTCTTTATCTTAAATGTGAAATTCTTTTGGTGTTACATGTCGTGGCTAGTGGCGTTACAGTGTATTGCTGGCCCAAGACAATTGCTAAAATAGTCCCTAGTTTTGAATTTTTAAATTTCATTTGATTATTAAAAAAATTTATAGATTACATAAATTTAAATCCTTACACGATAGATTCACCTATATACAATTAGGTTTTAGATTAAAAAAAATTATAGGCTATGGGTGTTTAAATCCTTACATGACGGGTTCATCCGTATGCAACTTAAGTTTTAGATGTTAAAAAAAAATTACAGACTATGGATGTTTAAATCATTACATAATGAATTTATCCATGTGTAACTTAGATTTTCAATTCCAAAAAAGAAAAATTAAATTTTGCAAAAAAATTCAAAAAAAATTGTAAGAGCTATTTTAATAATTTGTCACAAGCCAAATAACATGTAGTATCACTGCCCGAGACAAAATGGTTGTCTTTCTATTATTTACAAAGTTGGAAGAAATCTTATCAAAATCATTCTAATCAGGCACCGTACGCCATTACTATGATATATATACATATACTAACTTGAAGAGAAGCTACCAATATTGAATCCTTTACATGATTCCGACTGCCCACCAAATTGGCCTTGCAAAATATTTTAATTATATGAATTATGAAAGCTTAGTGAAATTAATATTTTTAAGTGGATTGCACAACTAGCTAGATCATAATTCATACATGGGACGTAATATCTGTTTTCCCCCCCTCAAGACGTGCTATGGCCAAAGAGCTAACAAAACCATTAAAGTTGTACAACTCCCTTACCTACTACCTACATCACACAATTGTTGAATATTTACTAAACTTTAGATTTTCCAAACCTACTTACTCTTTTTCTCTAACATCTTCATCTATAAATTCTTAGCAAAGCTAAGTTGCAACTAAACATCAACCACAACTACATGCACAGATGTCTCATGTAGCACGTTCGAACATGTCAGAGGCCAAACCCTTTAGGGGTGGCAGCCACCTGCCTGTCTTCAACTCTGCACGTCAAATGGAGCTCCAAAAGTACACCAGAGCATCCAAAACTACCGTCTCTCCCACCCTTGCTGAGCTCCTTAGGCGTGTTGAGGATGCTCAAGGTGACAATTCCAATTACCCCCACCAAGCCTTGGAACTTGGCTATGCTTGCAGCTCCATGCCTCCACCATCAAATCCTTTTGTTCTTTCTTTTAACAATTTATCATACAGCGTCAAACTTAGCCAGAAAGTGTCATTTCCATTCTCTGGAAGGGACTCCTTTGATTCCCCTGAAAACGGCATGAAGGTTTTGCTGAATGATATATCTGGAGAAGCCAGAGAAGGGGAAATTATGGCTGTTCTTGGAGCTAGTGGATCCGGTAAGTCCACATTGATTGATGCGCTTGCGGACAGGATTTCGAAAGAGAGCTTGAAAGGGTCTGTGACTTTGAACGGTGAGGTCTTGGAGTCAAGACTGTTGAAAGTGATATCAGCTTATGTTATGCAAGATGATCTGTTATTTCCGATGTTAACTGTTGAAGAGACTCTCATGTTCTCCGCTGAGTTCAGGCTTCCTCGCTCCCTCTCCAAGTCAAAAAAGAAAGCTAGAGTTCAAGCCTTGATTGATCAATTAGGCCTACGTAACGCAGCCAAGACTGTGATTGGTGATGAAGGGCATAGAGGTGTCTCCGGAGGTGAAAGAAGGAGAGTTTCGATTGGGATTGACATAGTTCACGACCCAATTCTTTTGTTTCTTGATGAGCCAACCTCGGGACTTGATTCCACCAGTGCTTTTATGGTTGTCAAGGTCTTACAGCGAATTGCACAAAGTGGAAGCATTGTGATCATGTCCGTACACCAGCCTAGTTACAGAATTCTGAGCTTGCTGGATCGTTTGATCTTCCTGTCACATGGTCAGACCGTCTACGGTGGCCCTCCGAGCAATCTGCCAGAATTCTTTGCAGAATTCGGACATCCAATTCCAGAGAATGAAAACCGAACAGAGTTTGCTCTGGACTTGATCCGAGAGCTCGAAGAAGTTCCAGGGGGAACAAGAACCTTAGTCGATTTCAACAAGTCATGGCAAGCTATGAAAAATCGAAGAAACCATATATTCAAATCATCAAAGCTTTCCCTTAAGGATGCAATAAGCGCAAGCATTTCGAGGGGCAAACTTGTCTCTGGCGCCACAAACGATTCCAACTTGTCATCTTCAGTTCCAACATTTGCCAATCCAATTTGGGCTGAAATGTTAGTGATAGCAAAAAGATCACTAACAAACTCTAGAAGAATGCCAGAATTGTTCGGAATTCGCTTCGGTGCTGTATTTGTTACAGCTATTATATTGGCTACCATCTTTTGGCATCTCGACAACTCTCCAAGAGGTGCACAAGAAAGGCTAGGCTTTTTTGCTTTCGCCATGTCCACAACGTACTACACATGTGCAGAGTCGATCCCTGCTTTTCTCCAAGAACGCTATATTTTCATGAGAGAAACTGCCTACAATGCTTATCGGCGATCATCTTATGTTCTTGCTCACTCTTTAATTTCCATTCCCTCTCTGATCATACTCTCTATTGCCTTTGCTGCTACAGCCTATTGGGCAGTAGGGCTGGCTGGCGGAGCATCAGGGTTCCTTTTCTTCTTCTTCACAGTCCTGTCGGCATTCTGGGCAGGGAGCTCGTTTGTAACATTCCTGTCAGGAATTGTGTCCCACGTGATGCTAGGCTTCACAATCGTGGTGGCCATCTTAGCATACTTCCTTCTGTTCAGCGGCTTCTTCATATCTCGGGATAGAATTCCTCCGTATTGGATATGGTTCCACTATCTGTCTCTTGTGAAATACCCATACGAAGGAGCACTACAAAATGAATTCGAGGACCCAACGAAGTGCTTTGTAAGGGGAGTGCAAATGTTTGATAACACACCCTTGAAAGCGGTGCCAGTGGAACTGAAACTGAGACTGTTGCAGAGCCTAAGCAGCACATTGGGGACGAACATTACGGGCAGCACGTGTATAGTGACTGGACCAGATATATTGAGGGAACAAGGGATTACGGAATTAAGCAAATGGGGTTGCTTATGGATCACCATTGCATGGGGATTTTTCTTTAGAGTGTTGTTTTATTTTGCTTTATTGTTGGGAAGCAAGAATAAGAGGAGGTAAAAAAAAAAAAAAAAAGTGATGGGATTGTTCCTTTTTTTTTTCCTTTTCCTTTTACTGCTGGTAATTAAGCTGCAAATTTGGGTTTTATTATTGGTTAGAGATTTGAATTTATTCATATATATATTATTATTTTTATTTTATTTGTAGTGGCAATTGTTTAGTAAGATAATAAAGAGAAAATGTGCAAATACCCCACTAAAATTTTATTCTAAGTGCATATTTCTTTCTTATTAGTGTTTTTTATGGTTTTAAAACATCATTAATGTTTCAAAAATGAAATGGATAACCCTTACACTGATAGCTATTTCTAATGATCGTTAATTGAAACCTATGTGGCATATGAAACCCACAACTCGAGTTCTTTTGCTTACATGAAATGTAGATCCCACTCACCAACCCAATGTCAACAAAAATATAAAAATTCCCAAATCAAAACGTGAAATTCCTAACTCACAAGCTTCCTCTACCTTCTCATCTTCGCATAGCACATCAATAACCTTGCAACAGAGCTGAACTTGATATATACCATCTCGCAAGCATATCATCAAGTACGTTACATGCTTCCCCAGCTATTCTCTATTTACAGAATGCTTCAATCATCACTCCATAAGTAACATCATTTGGCTCAACTCCGTTCTCATCCATGTCAACCGTAAGTTTAATAGCATCATCTAACCTTCCTTGCTCGCAATACCCATTCATCAAGATCATATACATGATTGCATCAAGCAACCACCCTCTATCAATTAGCTCACCAAAAAACCTCTTTAGCATTAATCAAATCATCGCGCGAAACATACCCACCCAAAATCATTGTATACGTAACCACATTTGGAATCAAACCCATTGCAAGCATTTCGTCTAACACTTTAACTGCATCTTCAACATCATTCCTTTTACAAAGAGCTTTAATCAAACTATTGCATGTAAAAACATTAGGCACAACTCCATAATTACTTTTACAATTCTTGAACATGGCGTGTACTAAATCTGTTGGGAAAATTAAAAGAGTTAGCGTAGCAAAATAATTTTTACAGAGATAAAATAAAATTAATGCAGAAATAATCAAACAAATAAATAAATAGAGACGATTAAACCAGCCAATGGGTGAGTAAAATAGACAGTAATACCTACCATATAAATAATAAAAATAACAATAATAATGACACAAATATTTTAACGTAGTTTACCCTTAATTCTTGAGCTACGTCCATGAAACAAAATCTAAGATTTTCTTCAACTATAAAAATATTAGGTAAAAGAGAGAGTTTTCTATAAATCAACACTAGAGGTACACAAAAAAAATCTCACTAAAATAGTGGCACTTAAAGTATTTCCCAAATACCCTAAAAATAATTACCTCACTATTTTATCACTCACAATTTACGAAAAGAAAATTTTCTCAAACCCTTAAAACTCTCTCACACTCATCAAAGCAAAATTGTTTTGGTTACCCTCACAAGCACACACCTCACCTTTTATTTTTCACTCATTGCTTTCTCATTTTTGCCTATTTTTACTTCTCCATTTATAGCCTTTATATAGGCTTTAACTTACATAAAAGAACAAAAAAAATAAGCAAACTTTCAACATTTCCTGCACCGAATTTGGTGTAGCAAAATGTGACTTTCCATCTTCTTTTTTTAAATTTGTGGGCCCCATTAGGAAGGACCCATAACAATTCTCCTCCTCCTGACTACGTGGAGGTCATCACCATTCCAATGGCCAGTCAACAGAATTCGAACTTCTTACTTGGTAGAGTCTTTGTTAACATGTCTGATCCATTTTCATTAATATGGATCTTCTCTAGCTGCAATAGCTTTTCTCCAATACATCTCGTATCTAGTGATATCTCACATCAATGTGTTTTGATCTTAAATGAAAGGAGGAATTCTTACCAAGGTGGATAGCACTCTGACTATCATAAAATAGCTCATATTTGTCTTGCTGAAAACCAAGTTCATTTAAGAACTTCTTTATCCATAGCAACTCTTTACAAGTTTCCATTGCTGCAATAAACTCTGCTTCAGTGGTAGACAAAGCAACACATTTTTATAATTTTGATTGACATAACATAGCTCCCCCTGCAAAAGTAATCAGGTAACTAGAGGTTGATTTTCTTGAATCAACATCTTCCGCTATATCTGCATCTATATATCCATCTAAAATAGGTTTGGCATCTCCAAAACACAAACATATTTTGGATGTTCCACGAAGATACTTGAAAATCCATTTCACTGCAGCCCAATTCCCTTTTCCAAGATTTGAAAGGAACCAACTCACAACTCCAACTGAGTGTGCAATATTTGGTCATGTATAGACCACGACATACATTAAACTACCAATTTCTAAAGCATATGGAACTCTATCCATCTCTTCCTTCTCTTTATTAGTAGAAGGGCTTTATTGAGAAGTTAGTCTAAAGTGATTAGCAAGAGGACAGCTAACCGCTTTAGCATTGTACATGTTAAACCTCTGAAGTACCTTCTTAATATACTTCTCTTATGACAACCACAGCTTTTTGATGCCTCTTTCTTTAAAAATCTTCATGCCAAGAATCTACTTTGCTGGTCCTAAGTCTTTCATAGCAAAAGACTCACTTAACTACTTCTTCAAACTGTTGATTCTGGAAACATTCTGACCAACAATTAACATGTCATGCACATAAAGCAATAATATAATAAAGTCATCATCAGAGAATTTTTTAACAAATACACAATGTCTAAAGTGGTCCTTTTGTAGCCTTGCTCCCCTATAACGAACTCAAACTTCTTATACCATTATCTTGGTGCCTGTTTCAAGCCATACAAGCTTTTCTTCAATCTGCAAATATAGTCCTCTTTTCCCTTTTCTTTTAAACCCTCTAGCTGCTCCATAAATATTTCCTCTTCAAATCACCATGAAGGAAGTCAGTTTTAACATCCATTTGCTCAATCTCCTAATCAAAACTTGCTGTTAAACCTAGCACAGTATGGATGGATGTCATCTTCACAACTAGAGAAAAAATCTCATCAAAGTCGATACCCTTTCTTTGGTTGAATCCTTTTATAACCAGTCTAGCTTTGAATCATGGCTGGAGATTGTGTTCTTCATGCTTGATCCTAAATACCCACTTATTCTTTAAAAGCTCTCTTGCCTTCAGGCAACTCCACCAGCTCAAACATCTTATTCTCATGCAAAGACTTCATCTTATCTAAACCATTTCTTCTTATGTTCATCATTTATAGCTTCTTCAAAGCTTTTTAATTCTCCTTCATTAGTTAGTAACATAAACTGGTCTCTAGGATATCTGGTAAAAGGTTGTCTGATTATATCAGATCTCCTCAATAGCACTAGAGAAGCCTCATCTGCCGGTGGTTAATTATGAATACCATCATTGTCAGATGGAATCTTAATGGGAGCATCTTCATCACCTCCATTTGGTGGAATAACTTCATTTTCTTCTCCAACTTCCCTTGGTACCATTATTGGAGGAACTAACTTCAAATTTGAATCATTTTCAGAGCTGGGAATGTTCTTATCAACTCTAGCAATATCTTTAATTGTCTTATCTTTAATAAACATAGCATCATAACTTTTGACAAGCTTCTTCTGGACTAGATCATAAAATTTATAACTAAGTTGATTTTGACCATAGCCAATGAATACACATTGTCATGTTTTGACATCAAGCATGGACCTCTCATCCTTAGGAATATGCACAAAGGCTTTACACCTAAAAACCCATAAATGACCATAGGAAACATCTTTTCCTGACCATGCCCTCTTTGAAGTGTCAGACTATAGAGGAACACATGGTGAAAGGTTCAGCCCAAAATGTCTTAGGCAGCTTTGAATGTGAGAGAAAAGATTTGACTCTCTCCATCAAAGTCTTGTTCATCCTCTCAGTTAAACCATTCAACTACATCATCTTTAGAGGTGTTATTTGATGTCATATACCATGCTCTTTACAATAAGCATCAAATGGTCCAAAATACTCTCCACCGTTGTTTGTTCAGATGCACTTTAGTGTCTTGCTAGTTTGTCTCTCTACCAGAGTGTGAAATTCCTTAAAGACATTTAGCACTTGATCTTTTTGACTTCAAAGTGTATGTCCATGTCTTCCGAGAATGATCATCAATGAAAGTCATAAATTACTGGCAACCACCAAGTGACTTTGGCATTGGCCCATACAAGTATGAATGAATTAAATCCAACACATTCTTCATTCTGGAAGGAGGAGAACTCCTTAAAGCAACCCTATTTTGCTTTCCTGTAAGACAATCAGCATATTTCTCCAAATGCACAAGGTCTACTCCAGATAACACATTTTTCTTAGCCAACACTGTCATCCCTTTCTCACTGATATGGCCAAGTCTTCTATGCCATAACTTAATTGTATTGTCTTTCTCCACAGCATTCACCATGTCTTTAGAGATATTTGCATGCATAAAGTATAGTGCTAAGTCCTTTTTACCTCTAGCCACCACCAATGAGCCTTTAATGAGTTTCCATTAGTCGTTATAAAAGGTGTTGTAGAAACGTTCATTATCAAGCTTGCCTGTTAAGATCAAATTCAAGCAAATATTTAGAACATGCTTGACATTCTTCAAGATTAGTCTTTTGTCATTCGTCGTTTCCAAACACACATCTCCTTCACTAGAAACTCTTATTCGATTGCCATTTCCCATCTTCACAAATCCAAAATATCTTGGAGTGTAGGATGAGAAGAATTCTCTTTGAGATGTAGCATGAATGGAAGTATCATTGTCAATCACCCAACTAGTCTCATGGGTAGTAAGATTAACAATATCATCATAAAAAAGGACATTGAATTCTCTTGAAGATTTTCTTCTTCATCATCACTGCTGTCATCTTTTCTCACATCTTTGCCTTTGATCTTATCCTTGAACTTTCGATAGAACTATTTAATGTGGCCTTACTTTTGCAATAATGGCATTCAATGTTTGCATACTTATTTGACTTTCTTCTGCTCTTATCTCTTTGCTTTGAGCTTCGAGTCTCACTTCTCCCCTTGGAATTTACAACAAGGATATTTAAATATGTTGAAGAGGCACATTCAGAATATCACATCTCATCCCTTCATTCAGAATACTGCTTTTAACAAATTCCATATTCACTACACCATTTGGTACAGAGTTTGTAAGTGAAATCTTTAAAGTCTCTTATGACTCTAATAGAGAAACCATCACCATAAGAGCAAGAATTTCATTATCAAAAATTATGCCCATTCCCGATAATTAATCCATGATCCCTTGCATTTCATTCAAGTGATCAACAATAGCTTCTCGATATTTTATATATATTAATTTTGTCAGATAAAATAATTTGTTATTGTCAGTCTTTGAAGCGTACAGCTCCTCAAGCTTGTTCCATAATATTTATGCATGAGTTTCATTGCAAATATGGTTGTACACATTCTCTTTAATAAACTATCGAATATAGCCATACACTTGCTCATGCTCAAATGCCTATTCCTCATTTGTCTAGCCTTCAAGTTTTGTTATAGTAAAAATCGATAGATGCAACTTCATCACAAATAGGAGAGCCTTCATCTTGTTTCTCCATATGTGATAATTTGTGTCATTTAAGCTGACTATCTTGCTAGTCTTAGCCTCTATCATTACAGTATTTAATAATGCCTCCAGAACATGAACCAACAACTCTGATACCACTTATTGAGAAAATTAATAGATTTAGCATAACAGAATAATTTTCACAAAGACTAAATAAAATTATTGTAGAAATAATCAAATAAATAAATAAATGGAGGCGATTAAACTGGCTAATGGGTGAGTAAAATAGGCGATAATACCTGCCATATAAATAATAAAAATAATAATAATAATGACACAACTATTTTAATGTGATTCACTCTTAATTCTTGGGCTACATCCACGAGACAAAATCTAAGATTTTCTTCCACTATAAAAATAGTAAATAAAAGAGAGAGTCTTTTCTATATCAACACTAAAGGTGCACAAAAAAAATCTCACCAAAATAATGGCACTCAAAGTTTTTCCTAAACACCCTAAAAATAATTACCTCACTATTTTGTCACTTGCCCTTTGAGAAAAGAAAATTTTCTCAAACCCTTAAAACTCTTTCACACTCATCAAAGCAAAATTACTTTGGTTACCCTCACAAGCACACACCTCACCTTTTATTTTTCACTTATTGTTGGCTCACTTCTTGCCTATTTTTGCTTCTCCATCTATGGCCTTTATATAGGCCTTAACTTACACAAAAAAATAAAAAAATAAGCAAACTTTCAACATTTGCTACACCGAATTCGATGCAGCAAAATGTGACTTTCTATCTTCCTTTTTTTTAAAACTTGTGGGCTCCACTAGGAGGGACCCATAATAAAATCATACCTTTTATTTTGTACAAAAACATTCAATAATGTGTTTAAGGATCTCACAGAATGCTGCATGTTAAAATATTGGATATGAAAAAAAGTTTTAAAGGCCAAGTCAGGCTTGCCTAAAAGGCCATAGCTACGGTGTGCCAGCGGATGATTACGATGAATAAATTTTTACTGCATTTGATTTGGGATTTATGCAAATGAGAAAGTAAGAGGTCTACGAGGCCAAAGGCACCAGCATGAGAGAGCTTGTGGATAATGCAATCGTAGGTGTAGTAATTGGGTAAAAAACTTGGGTGATGTTTGCCTACGTATTCTAAGATTTGGAGAGCAAGGTCAAGGTTTTGTTGGCAAGTAATCATGGAGACTAGGTATTTAAAATATAAGCATTATGGCCAGGGCTTGATTGGAGGTGTCACAATATAGGATCCAGGTAAAGGGGAATTAGGATTGACGAAGGAAATGAAGTGGCGAAGTGCTACAATTATTTTTTTGGACAATGTAGGATTCAAGTAGAGGGGAATTAAGGATTTTTACATTTTTTTATGTTGGGTTAGTGGGTAAGACCCATCGTTACAACCCAAACTCAAAGGTACATTACTGGCAATAGGGAATGGAAAATGTAGAAATGTTTTTGAAACCCATAGTAAGCGTTAAGAATTTTTCATGAATTAATAACAATTTCAAAACAGTAAACCAAAAATAAATCCATAATATCAATATCAATTAGTTATAACATAAATCAATACTTCTAATATAACATTATCTCAAAAAAATCACAAATACCAATAGTACCAGACTGATAAATAACTACTGCGGTATCTAAAATTTGATTATATCATACACAAATCAATTAAACATACATAAAGCAACCGATGAAAAAGAAACTTGACGTAGACAATGAAGAAGAAACCCAGCATAGATGGTGACTACTGGCAGACTAACAGTAAGGTTCTGAAAAAAATGGATTGAGGGGAATCAAACCTCACTGAGTGAATCAATTTTATGAATGCATGTTGGTTTTAAAACATTTTGTTAAAACTTTTTTTTAATAAAATGAATATAAATGTAAATATTAAAATTATTTACTTTTCTCAAATATTTTTAATAAATAAAATGCCTTTTAAAATCATAATTCACTTTAATATAAATTTTAATATAAAATCGTATAATATCTGTTTAGGTGGAAAACCTAGTAGAAAACCTAAACCATCAAATTCTAATAGTCATTTGGTTCACTTAATCTAATTAACTGTTGGTCCCAAAGAGCAGGCTCGACCAAGGTCTAGCCACAGTCAGTCTTTTACTCAAAATGATTATTGGTGCCCATAAAGTATGCTCAACAAAGGTCCAACTAGTATCATACCTCTACCTAGAGAGCAAGCACAATTAGGGCCCACAATATCACAACTCTTTCCCAGAGAGCAAAGTTCAACCAGGGCTCCTAATATCAATCAATGGTCATATATAATCATTACTGGTGCACACATAGTCCTAGTGACACCCACCATATGGCACGTTCTACCATTTTCTCCAAATTATTTAAATAAATAAATAAAGTAAAGTGAAATAAATTCCATAAAACATCTTTTCAATATACACTCATAATAAATAAAGGAATATATATGCATATCACAATATAAATCATGCATGTGACAATATAAATAAATTCATAAATAAATTCTTATAATCAATTATTTACTATTTCAATCATATAAAAATATAATTTAAAATTCCACAACAAACATTGTATAAAATCAATTCACAGGTCGAGCATGTTAGGCTATGTGTCCTTTGCTGCCCAAATGTTATAGCTCTGGTCCCGAAATTCTCTAAAATAAATAATACTTATTTAAAATATGCTTATATAAATAAATTTATAAAACTCTCAAAATTTAATAAAATCATGAGATGATGAGGTTGACTCGATCTAAAACTCAATGTTATACAAACTCAGAATTTAATAGATACTGTTGTCACATTTTACAAGAAATTTATCAAAAATTTGACAGAGTCTTCTCTGTAAAACAGATATCTCTCTACCGAAGTAGAGAGATCCTGCACGAAAACGACACATCTAACAGTCTCACAATTCAACAACTTGAGTTAGACCCCCATACTGCACTTATGCTCAATTGAGAACCAATTTCACAACAATAATAAAATAGTATAATTTTCATTAAAATCATCAATAAATCATAACAATTCATTTAACCTTCATAATTCAATTTATTTCCACAATAAAACATAAAAGATATTTATTTCCAAAATAAATAATAGAATTCTAATTTATGATTGAAATTTTCTCAACAAAATCCATTTTCATATTTTTACAATTAATTTAACATTTATTGCAAATAACTCACTTAAATATATCATAAAATTAGCAAATAACTTATTTAAGCTTAAAAACAATAAATAAGTTTATTATTCTATTATTTTTCAAAAATTAATATTAATTAGCTAAAAATAGAAAATAGATTATGAAAATTATTTTAATACTATTATTATTCAAAATCTATCTAAAACAAAATAATTAACAATAAATTTATTTAAAATACAAAAATTACCAATTTATAATTATTTTTCCAAAGATTCTATTTTGGCATAGACTTTCAAAAATTTGTAATTAAAAATCTATATATAATTTCATAAAACTTTCTTCACAAAAATCAACCAACATAATACATATAATTTAATAAAAATATGTTCACATTTCAAGTTCGGAATAGTATCTTGAACAGTACCCTAGACCTGGAATAATGACCTAAAACTCAACTTCTTCGAAAATTTGCAAACCATACATCAAATGAAAGCTCTCAAACTCAATTTAAATAATCTAAACTCAATTTCAGCTAAAACAACCTAATTCAAGCTCAATTTCACCAATTAAATCAAAAAAAATCTATAATTAATTTCTCAAAATTAAAGTCCTTACTGATTATAAAACTTGAAATTGATAGAGGGAAATGACTACCTAAGAGGAGAAGATCATTTTGTACCCACCAGCAAGGACCATCATCATTGGAATCTGATTTGGCAAGCTCTTCCCTTAAAATGGTCAAACTAGATCAAGAGAGAGAAAGAGAGAGAGAGAGAAGATGGCGGTGCTAGAGGTGGCTTTAGAGTGGTAGGGCGATGTGCTGGCGGTGTCCAGCATGGCTGGGGCTGACTGAAGTTGACGGTGGTAATGGTGGCAGTGAGCTTTGGGAGGGAGAGAAGAAGAAAAGAGGAGAAGAAGAATAAAAAAAGAAAAAATAGTTGCTTTTTTTTAAATAAAAAAAGGTACCATAGTACAATTTAAATATATATATATTAATAAAAGTACAAGGTACAAAAGTATCCATTATAATATTTTAAAATTAAAATATCTCTCCTTAATTATTCACACACACACTTAAATATATATATGTATATACTATTTAACAATTAATTAAAAATAACATTTACTAATCTCATAACCATTAACACTAATTAATTAAAAATAATAATTAAACTTAATAATCCACATTTAATATTAATAATAAAAAAATTGGGTTTTTACAGTCTTCCTCCTTTATAAAAATTCATTCTCAAATTTTAACAAAAAAATAGAAAAATGCAAAAATTTTTACTAGTGAAAGAGGTAAGGGTATGTCACCCACATCTTTGCCTCAGTCTCCTAAGTGCAATCTTCCACTGCATTATTGCTCCACAACACTTTAACCATAGGGATCTCTTTGGTATGGAGTTGACAAATATGTCGATCCACTATTATTACTGAATACTCCTCATAAGTCAAGTCCTCACTGAGCTCTACTGTCTGAGGTTGAAGAACGTGCGAAGGATCAAAGATGTATTTTTGCAACATTGACACGTGGTACACTAGATTGATACACGACAACTCTGGTGATAATACCAATTTGTAAGTCACATCTCCTACCACTGAATGAATTTCGAAGGGTCTGATATATTTAAGGGCTAACTTACCCTTCTTACCAAACCTCATCACTCCCTTCATTGGAAACACCTTAAGGAACACCATATCTCCAACATAAAATGATATATCCTTCCTCTTAGGATCAACATAGCTTTTCTTTTAGCTATAAACTATCCTCAATCTCTATTGGATGATGGGAATCTTCTCTAAAGTCACTTGTACTAATTTTGGACCCGTCAACTATCTCTCGCCAACTTTCCAACAAAATGGTGATCTACACTTCCTTCCATACAATGCTTCATACAAAGCCATATTAATACTTGCATGATAATTGTTGTTATATACAAATTCAATCAATGGAAGGTCAAAATCCTATTGACCATCAAAATCCATCACACACATCTGAAGCATATCCTTCAAGGTCTAAATAGTCCTTTCAGACTGACCATTCGTTTAAGGATGAAAAGCTGTGTTAAAATCCATTTTTGTACCTAAAGCCTTTTGCAATTCTTGCCAAAAGACTAAAGTAAAAGTTGGTCCTCTATCCGACACTATACTTTTTGGTACCTCATATAGACATATAATTTGGTTAATGTACAACCTAGCCAACCTGTCTATAGTATAAATCTTCTTAATTGGCAAGAAATTGGCTATTTTGGTCAACCTATCAACTATCACCCATATGGCATCATATCCACTTGATGTACTTGATGTGCGAGGCAAACTAGAAACAAAATCCATCATAACCATATCCCACTTTCACTCTAGAATGGGCAACTGTTGAAGTGATCTCAAGGATCTCTAATGCTCCAATTTTACCTGCTGATAAGTGAGACACTTAGATACAAATTCTGTAATATCTCTCTTCATCTCATTCCACCAATATGTATCCTTTAAATCATGATACATCTTAGTAAAAGCTGGGTGAATACTATATGCAAAAAAGTGAGCTTCCTCCATAATCTCCTTTCTCAAATCATCCATACCTGGTACATACAATCTAGTACTCAACGTAATATGCCCTCATTATCGATCATAAAATCTCATAACTAACCTCGTTGTACCTCCATCCTTATCTTCTACAACTGTAGGTGGCTTTTTTACGCTACTTTAACTATATCCAAGTACACATAACATACTCTAAATTGAGCTAAAAGACATTTCTTAGTTACTTTCAATTACAACCTCTAATCAATCTGCTTATGCAACTCCTTAATAATTGGTCCCCTTCCTGAGCTAATATGAGCTAGAATTTCCACTAATTTCCTACTCAATGCATCAACTACCACATTAACCTTACCTGGATGGTAAAGGATGAAGCAATCATAATCTTTTAGGAGTTTTATCCATTTCCTCTACCGTAAATTCAAGTCTCTCTACTAGCAGATGTACTTCAAAATCTTATGATCGATGTAGATTTCACAAGTCATACCATACAAGTAATGCCTCCAAATCTTTAAAGCAAACACCACAACTGCCATTTCCAAATTATGAGTAAGGTAGTTTTGTTCATGTTTCTTTAACTAACGTGAAGTATAAGAAACTACCCTACCATTCTACATTAAAACACACCCCAATCCTACTTGGGAAGCATCACAATACATAGTATACCTATCACTTCCCGAAGGTAGAGTCAATACTAGAGTTGGAGTCAACCTATCCTTAAGCATCTAGAAATTCTCTTTACACACTATCCATACAAATTTAGCATTCTTATGGGTCAACCTCATCAATGGTGTAGCTATTTTAGAGAAATCCTTTATAAATCTCCTATATTAGCTGGCTAAACCTAAAAAACTCCTGACTGTTATCACTGTCGTGGGCCTCAGCCACTCTGTGATAGCTTCAATCTTCTTTGGATTCACTAGTATGCCTAGACAACATATGGCCTAAGAATGCCATTTGATTCATCCAAAATTCACATTTAAAGAATTTAGCATACAACTGATGCTCCCTCAGAATCTGAAGCATCATTCTCAAATGCATGACATGCTTAGCTTTACTCTTGGAATACATAAAATATCATCAATAAAGACTATTACAAATTAATCCAAGAATGGCCTAAACACCTTATTCATCAAGTTCATAAAGGCTGCTGGGGCATTAGTTAACCCAAAGGACATCACCAAAAATTCATAGTGACCATATCTCGTCTGAAACTTAGTCTTGAGTATATCTCCATTTCTAATCCTCAACTGATGATACCTAGATCTTAAGTCGATCTTAAAAAAATATTGAGCCCCTTGAAGCTGATCAAATAAGTCATCTATCATTGGAAGAGGATACTTGTTCTTGATGGTGACCTTATTCAACTGTCTGTAATTGATATATAGTTAAAGGCTACCATCTTTCTTCTTTACAAATAATATAGGAGCACCCCAAGGAGATAAACTAGGTCTAATGAAACCCTTATCAAGCAACTCTTGTAAGTACTCCTTAAGATCCTTCAATTATGCTGGTGCCATTCTATAACGCGACATCGAGATAGGATTTATACTAGGTACAACATTTATATGGAACTCTATCTCTCTGTCCAGTGGCAATCTTGGTAATTCTTCAGGGAAAACATTAGAAAACTCGCACACCATTGGCACATTCTCAACTATTCCCTTATCCACCTTCAGATCTTTAACCACAACTAAATAGCCTTGACAACCCCTTCTAAGTATCTTTCTAGCTGTGATTATAAAGATTATATTCTGAGGCATCAGACTCTTATTGCCTTTGAACTAAAACTCTTCATCATTAGGGACTTTGAAAATCACCTCTTTCGCCCGACAATCTAGATTAGCATAATGTCAAGTTAACCAATCCATCCCTAGTATTACATCAAAATCAATCACATCCAATAAAACTAAGTTTGCTAGAAACTCTCTACCTTCCACTAACACTAGTTAAGATAGAAAGACTATGTTTGTCTCTAATTCATCACTAAGTGGAGTTGCTACAAATAATGAATTTAACACCTTAAATGGTTGCCATCCCATTCTCAATGTAAATATAGGAGAAACAAATGAATGTGATGCACTAGGATTAAATAAAACTCTAGCATCCTGAAAATAAACTGAGAGAGTACCTACTACAATCGCATTAAATGTATGGGCATCCTAGGGAGTCAAGGAAATAACTTGGATGGTTTTCATCCCATTCTCAATACAAACATAAGAGAAATAAATGAATATGATGCACTAGGATCAAATAAAACTCTAGCATCCTAAAAATAAATTGAGGGAGTACTTGCCACAATCGTATTAAATGCCTGAGCATTCTGGGCAATCAAGGTAAATACCCTAGCCTTACCATGGCCAGCTTGTTGAGAAGTAAATGGTTGTGTATATCCTCTGCCACTCGACCTCCCTGGTGGCCTACTTCCCGTACCATAACCCTGCTGGCCTATAAACTAAGTCGGTCTTTACTAGGGATGTACAAGTGCTTGATAAGGCTAATGCACCTACTGATATGGCTTAGCAACTAAAGATGATAATGATCCCTGAATAAATGACGGTTGGTAATTGGTGTTATGATAAGCTCTAATAAGGTGCCCTATCTACCCACACTTAAAGCAAGCTTTTAACAACAAGTGACATGGCCCTTGATGCACTCAGCCACACGTAAGACATGCACTAGGCCCTAAGCCTATGCTACTATACCCAAAACTTTAACTGCTGCTACCATTGTTGGCTTTTAGTCTAAATCTCATAGGTTTATTCTGCCTGTGATTATGTCTACCTGATCTATATCCCCTTTGACCTCTATGCTGTTAACAGGTACCAACAGTCTAAATATCATAACTACCTATCTGCAACATAGGATGCTAAATCCCCTGAACTACTACTGATATGCTACTGCTGCCTATATAAGGATCTAGGATAGTACCCTATCTTATGTGTCACCTCTCAAGCTGTCTAGCCTCTTCTACGACACTTATCAAGTTTCAGCCTTCAATCTGAATACCAATATTAGTTGGACTTAACCTAGTCATAAATAAATCCACAACTCTCTATTCATAATGCATCACATCCATAGCATAACGTGATAGCCTGAAGAACTTACAGGTGTACTCCTCAACCGATTTTTCACCTTTAACTATATGTAGTAACTGCCATCTGTAGTTATCTCTCATAGATGCTAGGCAAAATATCTCAAAAATCACATCTTAAACTCTAGTCAAGTTAAGGCGATCATGTAGGGTTGAATGGTCTGTATGAGCTACAACCTGTACTAATAACTCCATTATCATAATCCTCTAACAATTTATATATTCACTCTGATTCTAGCCTCGATAGTGTTAATGAAATCCAGGGCATCGCTTGTGCCATTGAAAGAAACTCTGCCAACTCTCGAATACAACAAAGTTGCATCTACATTAGACATTCCCTGATTCCTCTGTTGTAACATATATTATACTAAAGGCATAGTTTAATTCAGAGTTGTTAAACCTTGGTTAATCTCTATCAAAAGCTACATGATCCACTTCTGGCTCAACTTGTTGCTATTGTGCATGTCTCTCTACTCCAATAGCTCTAGGTTTACCCCTTCCTCTACTACGTAGGGTAGGAGGAGCTTTATCCTGAATGGACTGCTCATCCTTATCATAAGTTGCATCTGTAGCAGGAGCATTCCATGCTCTCCGTCTCATTCTGAAAAAGATAAAACCAACGAAATTTAAAACATGATAAGTACATAAAATTATAGAAATAACTATGACAATGATTGACATTACCACCTAATTATTGTAGTAGTTCAAGAAAAGACATGTTTCAATGATGCAAAGATCAATTAAATAAACCATAAGCTCTGATACCAACTTTGTCACGACCCAAACCCGAAGGTATATGACCAGCACTAAGGAATGTGAAATGAAAAAATGCTTTTAAAACTTGTAGTAAGCCTTAAGAATTTTTCGTGAATTAATAACAATTTCAAATACTTATAACATAAATCAATACTTCTAATATAACAGTATCTCAAAACAATCACAAATACCAATAATACCAGTCTGATGAATAACTACTACGACATCTAGAATTTGATTACATCATACATAAATCAATTAAACATACATAAAGCAGCCAGTGAAGAAGAAACCTGGTGCAGACAGTGACTACTGGCAGACTAATAGTGAGGTCCTGGAAAAAAATAAATTGAAGGGAATCAAACCTCACTGAGTGAATCAAATTTATGAATGTATGTTGCTTTTAAACATTTTGTTAAAACCCTTTTTTTAATAAAAGAAAATAAAATCAATATAAATGTAAGTATTAAAATCATATACTTTTCTTAAATATTTTTAATAAATAAAATACCTTTTAAAATCATAATTCACTTTAATATAAATTTTAATACAAAATTTTATTAATATCTATTTAGGTAGAAAACCTGGTAGAAACCTAGATCATCGAATTTTAATAGCCACATGGCTCACTTAATTCAATTAATTGTCGATCCTAGAGAGCAAGTTCAACCAAGATCTAGATATATTTGGTCTCTTATTCCAAATGATTACCGGTGTGCAGAGAGCTGCTCGACCAAAGTCCAACCAGTATCATACCTCTGCCTAGAGAGCAAGCTCAACCAAAGCCCACAATATCACAACTCTTCTCCATAAAACAAAGCTCAACTAGGGCTCCCAATATCAATCAATGGTCATATATAATCATTACTGGTGCACATGCACTTTTAGTGACACCCACCAGGTGACATGTTCTACCATTTTCTTCAAATTATTTAAATAAATAAATAAAGCATAGTGAAATAAATTCCATAAAATATATTTTCAATATATGGTCAAAATAAATAAAGGAATAATCATGCATATCACAATATAAATCATGCATGTGATAATATAAATAAATTCTTATAATCAATTATTTATTATTTTAATCAGACAAAAATATAATTTAAAATTCCACAGCAAATATTTTATAAAATCAGCTCATGAGTCGAGCGTATTAGGCGACGTGTCCTCTGCTGTCCAAATGCTACAGCTCTAGTATCAGAGTTCACTAAAATAAATAATACTTATTTAAAATATGTTTATATAAATAAATTCATAAAATTATCAAAATTTAATAAAATCATGAGATGATGAGGTTGACTCAATTTAAAACTCAATGCTATACAGACTCAGAATTTAACAAATACTGTTGTCACAATTTATAAGAAATCTATCGAAAATTTGATAGAATTTCCTCTCTAAAACGGATATCTCTCTACTAAAATAGAGTCGATCTTACACGAAAACGACACTTCTAACAGACTCACAGCTCAACAACTCGAGTTGGACCCCCACACTACACTTATACTCAATCGAGAACCAATTTCACAACAATAATAAAATAATATAATTTTCATTAAAATCATCGATAAATTATAAAAATTCATTTAACCTTCATAATTCAATTTATTTCCATAATAAAACATAAAAGATATTTATTTCCAAAATAAATAATAGAATTCTAATTTATGATTGAAATTTCGTCAACAAAATCTATTTTCATATTTTTACAATTAATTTAACATTAATTGTAAATAACTATTCAAAGAAATTAAATATATCATAAAATTAGCAAATAACTTATTTAAGCTTAAAAACAATAAATAAGTTTATTATTCTATTATTTTTCAAAAATTAATATTAATTAGCTAAAAATAGGAAATAAATTTGAAAATTATTTTAATACTATTATTATTTAAAATCTATCTAAAACATAATAATTAACAATAAATTTACTTAAAATACAAAAATTACCAATTTATAATTATTTTTCCAAAAATTCTATTTTGGCATAGACTTTCAAAAATTCATAATTAAAAATATATACATAATTTCTCAAAATTTTCTTCACAAAGATTAACCAACATAATATATAGAATTTAATAAAAATATTTTCATATTCTTGGTCAAGAACAGTACCGTGAACAGTATCCAAGACCCAGAATAGTGACCTGAAACTCAACTTCCTCGAAAATTTACAAACAATACATCAAATGAAAACTCTTAACCTTAATTTAAATAATCTAAACTCAATTTGAGCTAAAAACAACCTAATTCAAGCTCAATTTCACAAATTAAATAAAAAAGACCTAGAATTAATTTCTCAAAATTAAAGTCTTTACCAGTTATAGAACTTAAAATTGATAAAGGGAAATGACTACCTAGGAGGAGAGAATCATTTTGCACCCACCGGCGAGGACCGTAGTCGTCAGAATTAGCTCCAGCAAGCTCCCCCCCAAAATGGTTGAACCAAACTAAGAGAGAGAGAGAATACAACAGTGTTGGAGACAGCTTCAGGGCGACATGGTGGTAGTGTCCAGCGTGGCTAGGGCTTACTAGAGTTGATGTTGGTGGTGATGGCAGTGAGAGGGAGAGAAGAAGAAATGAGAAGAAGAAAGGAGAAGAAGAAAAAAAAAAGAAAATGAAAAAAATAGCTACTTTTTTTAAATAAAAAAAGTATCATAGTACAATTTAAAATAAAATAAATTATATATATATATATATATATATTAATAAAAGTATAAGGTACAAAAGTACCCATTATAATATTTTAAAATTAAAATATCTCTCCTTAATCATTCACACACACACTTATATATATATATATATACTCTTTAACAATTAATTAAAAATAACATTTACTAATCTCATAACAATTAACACTAATTAATTAAAATAATAATTAAACTTAATAATCAACATTTAATATTAATAATAAAAATAAAATTAGGGTCTTTACACCCACATTGCATGTAAACAAAAGAACTCTTGAGTTATGGGTCCCACATGCCACATAGGCTTCAATTAGTCATTAGAAACGATTATCAGTGCAAAGGTTATTCACTTTATTTTTGAAACATTAATGGTGTTTTAAAACCTTAAAAAACATTGGCAAATATGCATTTAGGGTAAAACTTTAACAGGGTATTTGCACCTTTTCGCGATAAATTGAAATAATGTTTACTAAGTTAAAATCTATCTTGCTTGCAATGCCAACATCGAGGCTTAATAAAATATTTTTTTTACCTACCAATCAAGAGTGGTTTAATTAGTATTTTCACTTATAGAGACTTTAGTTTGAATTTGCATAACCACCATTGACCAATATTAATGAGAATTATTGTCTTTGTATAGTAAATGTTAAAGGAATAACTACCCTGTTTGTTGTATAATTCACAGTGCCAATGAGATAATAGTCAAGTAGTAACTCCTCTCCAAGGGCAATCTAAGGTGTAAGTTTGATTCCTACTATCCTCAATTTAAAATGGGAGGGCTGCCTCTTGCTATGCAATCCATCAATATTAAAATCATATGACCTCCCAAAAAAAAAAACTCTAATCTACTAAAGAGCATTGTTTTTTTTTTCTTTTTCTTTTTGAGATGTTAGACTCTTAGTTGTTTTCTATGAAAAAAAGAAATATAGTATGTTCCAAACTTGAAATTCTATATTTATTATTTTAAACACTAATTCTAACATTTAAACATAAAATTTAATATTCCTATATTGAAAAAGGGAGATTGTTATCTACATTCGATGTAATACACTCTATGGTTAGAAGAATGTCACAAAAGTCAAGTGAAAAACACTTGGTCAATAAAAACAAAAAACTTATTTTTATTATTCACATCTAACCATTGGGTATATTACATCTAGTGTAGGTAAGAATTTCCCATTGAAAAAATATAGCGACTTCATACAATGTTTTTTGGTATAAACCATAAACTTGTATTCTAATCATATTTTTATGCAATTTTAAAATTGCATAGTTTTTGCTTTAAAGACATATTTTAACAATGAGAAAAATAAATATAAACTAAAAAAATTACACATTTATAACCTTATATGGATTGTACGTAATACTTAATTAATATAATTTTGATTGTTAAAAAATTAGAATATGTGTTTAGTTTGTATAAACTTTATATGGATTTTACATTTAACTTAATTAACATGCTTTTCAATCTAAGAACATTATAATTTTTGTATCTAACAATAACTATGCAATTTTTTTTCTAAATTACCAATATTAAGAGCCACTAAATTCTAATTAATTCGGTTTGACTTACATATGATCATAATGGTAGTAATAGTCTACTAATAACTAATTTAACCCCACTGCACTGTATATACCATAATTCAAATCAAAGACATCATTTAAATAATAACAGTTGCTGTTAACTAATTTTAACGATTATAAAATACATGTATTTTATTGTATAAGAACACTTTAAAATATATTTTTCAAACTTAGAATTGTGAATTTATGTTCTATTTAAATGTTATAAATTAAAACACATGTACCAACACGTATAGGTATATATGTAACTAACTATATATATAACCATTAAGTGGTAACATGGTAAGGTAGAGGTCCTATGACCTATGACCTTTAGATCATAACTTACGAGTTTAACTCTTTATAGGGGCATTTAAAGGTGAGCAAAACTCACCCACTCCCGAAAATCCAACTCTGAATCGATCCAAACTAAGTCGAGTCAGTTTTTTATTTTAGTAATTTTGTAAATTTTCAATCCGGAACCGACCTAATCGAAAAACTAAAATTTATTATTTATCCATAGACATTTACAACTAAAATGTATTACTAAGACATAAATGCCATAATGATAAGGTGCTTTGAAGTATAGTCCTAGGTTATGGGACCCACAACTTGCTAGCTTTATTTTTCAAATATTAAAGTGAAAAATCATAAAAAAAAAACACTAAAAGATACCATCCTAGGACTCGACCCGTGGTTTTATGCCGAAAGAATCCTCACATTTCCATTTGGCTACTAATAGTTTCGTTGTATTTTTTTTGTTTCAGTTATTTTATTTATTAAAATTTTGGTTACTCAAGAGCCAACCCCTACCAAACCTAAAATGTTTAGTTTTAAATTTTTGAAAAAAATTGAAATTTGACCCGAATCGGTCCGATACTCACCCTTAGGGGCATCAGATAAGGATTTTTTGTCTTTTGCTCCTCCCCCACTAAAAATTATATATATATATATATATATACACATCTATAGTTGTTAATGATAATTGTAATAGTTGTTATAGAGGTTAATTACATCGACAGTACCTAGTATTATCATAAATTCTCATTAAAAGACTTAAATTGCATTTTATCACTTTAAACCTCTCAAGTGTTCGTTTGGGTCTTATAAAAGAGTTTCCTCACTTAAAATGCATTCTAATTGAATTTACAAAACACTCTGCAGAACTTACTAACTAAAAAATAAAATGCATATGCTTCATTTATATTTTATAAGGTCAAAATATATATTTTATCTACAATTGTATTTTGTGTGAGCAGATATATTTGTAGGAGTTAGGCGAACATTTAGAAGGTTTTAAGTAATCAAATGAAATTTGAATATTTTAATGAAAATTTATGATAATGTTAAGTATAATAGTTGTAGTATTAGTGTTAGTTTATAATACTTAATTTGACAAATTGTTTTACATCCCCAAATGAACCGTCATATAAAGGTAACTATTCTTAAAAGAAAAAACCCAACAAAGAAAGGAGTGTTATTGGGCTAATGTTGGGTCCAATTGCTCCACAAAAAACATGGGAGTGAAAGAAACCGTTGGATGAAAAGAAACGCATCATAGCCGTAGAAAACCAAGTGCAAAGGTTGTCGGTTTGTTAGATCGACTCGTCACTCGTCTATAATGTGATATAATATATGTCAATATAAATCCCCAAATTTTTATGTATTGCGTCTATCTATCCATACTTCATCGACTGTCGACGAGAACAAAACCTAATCTGCAATTAGGGTTTGATTCCTTAACCTCAATTCCTTCCAAATTTGGGGCTTTTCCAGGTTCGCTCTCCCTTTATTTTGTTTTATTTTCACTTTTTAATTTTATTTTCATGTTCTAATCTTTCTTCTAGGTTTTTTCGTTTCAAATCTATATTTTGATGCTTGAAAGATGCAATCTTTCTTCTTTTCATACTCGTTTTCTTCAAGCGTCTATAGATCTGCTCCCTCTCTTCTGATATTTGGATATATTGCTCCTAATAGATTAGGTTTCATATGTAATACGCATCATCATGCTTTTGTTCACTATTATTGTTCTTTGCTTCAATTTGACGCCAAATTCATTACCTTTTTTTGTTTTAAAGAAGAGTCTGTTTTTAGGTTTTTTTTTTGCGCTGAATATATGTCTATATATCTCGGAGGAATTGATTATTTTATTGCTTTTAGTTGGGATTTCCTAATACAATGTGAAATTGTTTGTCTTGTTATTTTGCGTCTCTTTCAAATTTTATCTGAGTGTTTTATTTGTCGCTGCAGTTTGAAAATGCCGCGATATGATGATCGTTATGCTAATACACGCCTCTATGTTGGTCATCTGGCCTCTCGCACGCGATCACGGGACCTTGAATATCTTTTCAGCAAATATGGAAGGTAATATTTCTAGTTTAGCCTTCAAAAATTATGGGGACATTTATTTGTCCTTTTGTTGCTTTGTTCGCTTTCTGTGAAATCATTGGAAGTGCTGTATATTTCTTTAACCAGTTGATAACCTCCTCAAGATGTTCTCAGAAACCTTTCCTAATTCTGATGATTGACCATGTCCATGTCCATGTCATTTGAGTCTGCAGCAAACTGATTATTATCTTTCTGCTTACTTCGTTTGACCAAGTAATTCCTTGGATTGTCATTGTCTACTGGTGGGATGGGTATGCAGTTTGCCTCCTGCAATTACTTGGGGACTATAGGTCCTCATCAGCTTGTTTTGTGCCTGGATTTGTGTTAACTATCACGCTATCTGTGTGGGAATCTTGTGGCCCTAGGTGTCATGTTTTTTTAACGTGAATGATCTTGTTGAAGGTTTCTGGGCTTTTGCCTAACCTGGAGGCCTATGGTGAGAGGGTTGCCATGGTGGAATTGGTGGAAATTCTTGCCGAGTTATAGGAGACTTTGGCGATACTTTCTATTATGTTATTGCGTGTTTTTATGGAATTGGCAACAATCTCAAACTGGTGTTTAGTTCGTCTATGAGGGGTGAAGTATCATACACTTGCAGTACTTAAGTAATGATGGCCTTACTGTTTGTGGCAACCATTTCGCAGAGTACGGGATGTGGATATGAAGCGTGACTATGCATTTGTTGTAAGTGCTTTCTTTCTCATGACAAACATTACACGTGTTTGATTTAGCATGTTTATATTTCTCATTGTTTTAATGGTATGGTGTGCAATATGTGGTTTCCTTGTTGGTATTTTTTTTTCCTTCCTAAAACAGGAATTTAGTGATCCTCGAGATGCTGATGATGCAAGATATCACTTGGATGGCAAGGATTTTGATGGAAGCCGTATCATTGTAGAATTTGCAAAGGGAGTAAGTTTTCTTGGCCTGATCTTTCAAGTAAAACTTTTGCCACTAAATATTTGCTGGTGTGAAATCGTGCAATTCTAATTTTGGAGTTACCAGAGTTTGTCTGATGTACTTTTAGAGATATCCATTTGATTTTATTGCTTGTATAGTTTTGGAAATTTTGGTTTTTTGAAGCTGTATAGTTTTAGTTATTGATACTCATTGGCCATATTGGATATCTATTATCTTTGTCTTGGCTAGGTACCACGTGGTTCACGAGAGTATTTGGGGAGAGGTCCTCCTCCAGGATCTGGACGCTGCTTCAATTGTGGAATAGACGGACATTGGGCTCGAGATTGCAAAGCTGGAGACTGGAAGAACAAGTGTTATCGGTGTGGAGAAAGAGGACATATAGAGAGAAACTGCAAGAACAGTCCTAAGAAACTGAAGTAAGATCATCTTTTCTTATTCAATACTGTTCTCTTGCTTCTTTTTTTGTTGTTAAGGACAGATTTGAAGCCCACAAGTAGTATCCTTCATTTGTCATTACATGCTTTCTTTTGCAGACGTGGCCGCAGTTATTCTCGTTCGCCAGCTAGATCGCACTCTCCTCGCCGTGGCAGAAGCCGTAGTCCAAGTTACAGCAGAGGTCGCAGCTACAGGTTTGTTGATTTCAGTCTGACTTTCTTGTGCAAATATGACTATCCACTGGCTCAACTGCATTGCTTTCTACTTTCTTTAATTTGTTGTTTATTGTACTAACTCAATCTAATTATTTTTTGTCAGCCGATCAAGATCTCCACCACCAAAGAGGGAGCGAAGTGTTGAGATTGAGGATAGATCCCTTAGTCGTGAGCCAAAGAATGGTGTGTCCTCGAAGGGTAGAAAGCGCAGCCCATCACCTGATGAAGGCAGCCCACGGCCTTCTCCCAGATCCAGGAAAATGGATGACCAACAAGACAGGTCAGACTACAGTGGTAGCCCAAGGAGGAGCAGAAGCCCTGGAAATGGTAGGTATGGAAGTCCAGCTCAAACTAATGGCCGCAGCCGGAGTCCGAGTCCTAGGGGTGATAGGAGTCCTGTTGATGATGATTATGAGGACAATCATCGCTCTCGATCTCGCTCCCGCTCTCCAAGAGGCAGCGAGTCCCCATAAAGTGTCGGCCTCAGTGGAGATGTGCCTGAATTATGCATGAGTGCCAACTAGAAGACCTTATATTTTGATGTTCTTGTTAGACAATCGTAATGATTTTATTTGCTTTGGAAGTAGGAAATTATACTTGAGACAGACCGGGATTGAGGAAACATATTTTGATTTTTCTGGTATTTGGAGTCTGGTTGACTGATTTTTATAGTATTTGTTGTTTAATATTTTATATAATATGTTACTGATTTAGAATCTATAATGACTTAATGCATGGAGGATTGGCGTTTTGGTTAGGCAAAATCAAATTGTGGAATGGCAATAGCTAAATTCATTGTGGTCAAAGATTTGGCTGGAAACGGGCCTCATGAAGCAGTGGTAACAGTGGATTTAGAAGATAGTACGAGTTATCTTCTGTTTTATGGATTATATAATTGTCGTCTGTTTTGTGGATAATAATAATCTCCAAACAATGTTTTCCGCGAGTCGTGTGCAAGTCAGAAAGAAAGCTGTTGCAGTAATGAGGCCAAATGCTGCATTAAACCTTATTTCATTTCGTTGCTTATGTTAGCTGCGTGCGGTCTGTACTCCCCCCTTTCTGGAGCATTTTGTTTGTATTCTTTTAGGGTTTTGATTTAGATAACATAAAAATATCATCTGGGCCTCCTGCGAATTGATCACGCAAATTTGCGCAGATTTATTTGAACATAATTTCAGTTGTCTGTACATAATTTCAGTTGACTGTATCCATTTGTCATCACAACATGTCCTCCTACGCCGTCACTCTGCCCTTCCTGAACGCCAGCATCTCAGCGGCACATCGCCCGCGCCATAGAGAAAAGAAGCTGACAGGGCCTCCTGCTCCTGCTGTGCTCAAGCCAAATAAAAAACAAGGGCCGAAATCTACTGCAGGCTTCGGCTCCAAGCGGCCGGAGCAGCTATGGCGATGCATGGAGGGCTGCGGTGCTTGCTGCAAGTTGGCCAAGGGTCCGTCCTTCGCCGCTCCTGAAGAAATTTTTACCGACCCTTCTGACGTTGAGGTTATTTTTATGTTATGCTTCTTGGTTAGCCTCGAATTCAGTTCAGCTAAATACCACTCATATCTATATGAATATGGCAGCTTTATAGAAGCTTAATAGGCCCAGATGGATGGTGTATACACTACGACAAAATCACTCGCAAATGCTCTATTTACCCTGGTCCATTCCTATCGCTCTCTCCTTCACACACACACAATTCAATTCAATTTCTTTATTACATTTCAGAAAACAGCAACAGCAGAGCTTAAAGATTTCTTTTTTTGTCCATAGACCGACCGTACTTTTGTCGCGTGGAGGCAGATGTCTTTCTATCACTGTATGGCATTCCAAAGAAGAAATTCAATAAGGAAGCGTGCAGGTTCACTTTTTCAATCCTCAGCCATCACTCCATATTGTGTTCTGTCCTCTTGGCCTGGCCTTGCCTTGTCTGTTTCAGATTTCAGACATAAACCCTCATTATCTCTCTTTTCAGTTCTTGTAGGGACACCATTAAGTCAGTCTATGGTCCTCATTCTGCGGAGTTGGACAATTTCAATCGCTCCCTCAACGAATCTACGTCTATGTAATATATTCAGTCAGAGGTATTCTTTTCTTCTTTTTCTGTTTGTTATGTGCTGAAAATTATTGATATATCAGATAAATGGCTTTTGGGTAAGGTCATCGAAATTCAATTTTTGGATACCTCCTTTATACCCCATTACTGTGATTGCTAAGGCAAGAAGATTACTACTAGCAATAGCAACGTCCTGTATTTCAAGTTTGATTGGTAGTCCTTGCTAGAACCAATGTTTTTGTAACATCTACAATGCTGCCTATGGTATTTATGTGAAGTTCTCACACACACAGCAAGAGTACAAGATTTTTATCTCTACTTTGCTGAAGAGGAAGACCTTCCCTGCTACCCCTAAGGATTTCTACAACAAAAGATTCTTTCTTTCTGTACAGAAACTGAATTCGGCTTTATAACATTTGGAGTCCTAAATTAGTTGCATTTTGCATTGGGCGGAAAATGATGAGCTTCCACAGAGAAAGCAGTTATTTGGCTGGATGTGATGTATTTCCAATATTATCACCATTTTGTTCTGATAAGCAAACCGTTGTTCAAGAAGAGTAGCCGGGACTATTGCTTAATTGCAGCTATATAGAAACTGTTTATGTTCTTCATATTGCCTCCCACCATTGAATCCTCTTGCTCAGAGTTGAACACTACATCAGACAGCCTCTGAGACTATCAGAGAGTATGTTCAAATTTGCCCTTGTGGATGCTGCATTGCAATTGATTCCAGTTGCATTTTCAGCATTTTTCAGTGCTTCCTTCTACTTGGAGTTTTCTAAGTGCCTTGGTTCTTTTGTGATCTTCTCCTTGCATTCTATTTTCTGTGTTAGTTCTTAGTTGAGCTACATATTCTTTTAATTTAATGTTGCAGGCAATCTATTTTTCAGTTGTTGTTTGATCACTGTATGTCTCCTTGCTTATAATAAGACTTGGAATAGTGTTTCTGATTCTATTTTTGCATGATTCTTTCCATAATCTTTTTTTTTTTTTTGTTTTATGATAAATGGGAAAAGAGATAACACATGTCTGTTAGTTTACATACTCATTTGCCAAAACCAAACTGAATGAAATTGAGGCTTACTTTTGTTCATCATGATGAAAGCGAATCCTACTACGACAGGGAATATTTATTCAATCAGCTTGTCACAATAAGGAAATCTAAAGGAACAGAAAATTAGCATAGCATATAAGAAGGCAAGTCGAGCTTGCCAGTTTGTGTTTGGTGAGAGAAAAATTGCACAATATGCTCCTGCTGCCAACAATTCTTTTTGGTAAAGATGCTTGTCCTCTTTATGCCCCCTTTTTTGGCTAAAAACAGATTCCATTCTCGAGGGGTCTCCTCACCCTTGATTCTGTACAGAGAAACCACAATTCTTGGCGAACCGAAAGAGTTTGCATATTAGAATGGAATCTCATCAATGCATGGGCGGTGCTAAATTGAGCACGAGCGGTATCCAAAATGCTACTGCTAAATAGCAGCTAGTTCTTTTCCCCCTAGTCTAGCACTTCCCATCTAGCATACGGGTCAATTATAAATGTCTCTCTGCAGCCGAGTCTGAACTCGTAGTCTTCTTATACGCTCCCAAGATGATCTTTGCCAATTTTTAGGTGCGAGAACTACCTGTCACGACCATTGGTTATTCCACTCTGTTTGGCCATTGTCTTGACTCTGCAGCCATGTATGAAGATCGTCCATTATTAGAAGCCATAAGTTACCTTTGTCCGGAACCAAACCCTTATTCTCCTTACCAAGATGATGCTTTTCACGACACCTCTGTGTGGCCGTATGAAAAAGACCAGCTCTATCCTCTAGTTAGTTCCTACCAGCAAGACCAGCTACCATACAACAGCTAGAGGAATTGGGATGGTGAATATGAATCTTGCTTCACATTCGGTGGCTACTTGGATGATTACTCTTTCTTCTATGAAAATAGCACCAATAATAATGAGCACCACGATGTATTACAGAAGACTGCTTGGAGAGTGAAGGGCATACTGTCACGTAATCAGCCTTGGAGGTTAGCCAAGTCACGCGACACTTAGTCACGCTTGTGAGAGAAGTTGAACTAAGTAAGCCTAGATGGGAGTTAGAGTAGATTTCAAGTGAGCAAGGTAGGGCAGCAAAGGACTAAAATGAGTGCATAGTCAAAGAGTTTGCAAATGTGTAGAGCTTTGTTAAGTTGTTCATCCTCTTTACAAATGGGAGGAGTGGCCTTTATATAGGTTTTCCACCTCTTCAATGTGTGGCTACAATTAATTCTTCTAGATATTTCTATAAATATCTTATGTACAAGAAACTTCTTGATATTTACAAGAGCAAGGGAAGTTTCTAGAGTCAGGCTGAATAATGTATAGGCAGCTTGGCATGGGAAGCTTCTAGAATGCGCCTTGGCAAAGTTAGACAGCACCCTTTCTTGGCCATTCTCCACAATGCTCTAGCACCTTCTAGAGAGTTCCCTTACACTTAGTTTTGGGATGCCTTATTCAAAATTTTTCCCATGTGCACCATCCTGGGCGTACTCAGCTTGCCAAAATGGGCGGGTTGTAACACCTGCCCCACTCAGTCTCGCGACATTCCCATCGCACTTTGAGCTTTGTGTCTTTGGATATGCTGGGGAAATTGCCACAACAAATCCTCACGCTCCCAAGTAGTCTCCGTATCTAGTAGATTTTCCCATTTTACCAAGTACTCAGTGTAGTTGGACACTCCTCGTCTTCTTATCACTCTATCCGTAAGGATGTATTCAACTTTTTTGTTAAATTCGGTGACAACTGTCGTTGGAGCTCTTTTAGATTCGCCATAGCTGGGGTCTTCTTTGTCTCCATGGTATGGTTTGAGCATACTCACATGGAAGACATTATGGATTTTTAGCTTGGAAGGGAGTTGGAGTTAGTAAGCAGCAGTGCCCACTCTCCTTACTATTAGGAAGGGGCCTTCATAGCATATTATTAATCCTTTATGCACCTGGCGAAGGGACTTGAACTGGTTGGGCAAGAGTTTAACCATTACTAAGTTGTCAGCATTGTATTCCTTTGGCCGTCTTTTAACATCAGCCCACTTTCTCATGCGTTTCGCTGCCTTGTCAAGGCATGCTTTTGTGATGTCCGCCTCTTCATGCATTCCTTCGCAAACTTGTGGGCATAAGGGTTGATTCCTCTATGGTCAGTAGCAATAGCATTTGGTGTAAGTGGCTGTTGTCCCATAATAATCTCAAAAGGACTCTTACCCGTGGACTCAGTACGCTGAAGGTTATAAGAGAATTGGGCCACGTCAAGTAACTTTGCCCAATCTCGCTGATGAGCACTAATATAGTGCCTCAAGTATGACTCCAACAAGGCATTGATCCTCTCAATTTGGCTGTCACTTTGAGGATGGAAACTTGTAGAAAAGTTTAGATCAATACCAAGCAACTTAAATAGCTCACGCCAAAATTTACCTGTAAACTGAGGGTCTCTATCACTAATAATGCTTTTGAGTAGGCCCCAAAGCTTTACCACATTTTTAAAGAAGAGGCGCGCAGCTTCGTCTACCTTACAATTTACTGGTGCAGGGATGAAAGTAGCATACTTGTTAAATCTGTCGACCACGACCATAATGCTACCGAACCCTTCAAATTTTGGCAAGGCAACAATGAAATCCATTGAGACACTTTCCCATGGCCTTTCAGCAATGGGAAGAGGTTTAAGAAGGCCAGCGGGCTGTTGTTGCTCTCCCTTGTCTTGTTGGCATATAAGGCATGTTCGCATATAGGCTTCCACATCATCCTTAAGTTGCGGCCAATAGTAGTTTTGCCAGACTAGAGCAAGGGTGCGAGTCATACCGAGATGTCTGGCCCATAAGGAGTCATGGCACTCATTTAATATTTCCCGTTGCAAATTCTCCCACTTCGACACATAAATTCTATTGCTAATGGTGAATAGAAGGCCATCTTTTTCCCAAAATCTTTGCATTCTCCCCTCAACGGCAAGCTTGAGGACGTTCTTAGCCAGATTGTCTTCTTGTAAGGAGGTTGCTCTCAGCAATGCTGGAAGCAATGGAGGTCAATTCTGCTTTTCTGCTTAATACGTCAGTAATAATATTGGCTTTACCCGGCTTGTATTCGAGCTTGTAGTCAAATTCAGCCAGGAAGTCTTGCCAACGAGCTTACTTGGGACTTAATTTCTTTTGGGTCTGAAAGTAACTCGTGGCCACATTATCAGTTAAAATTATGAATTTGTTGCCAAGCAAATAGTGTCTCCATGTTCGCAAGCAATGGATGACGACAGTCATCTCTTTTTCTTGGACAGTATATCATCTCTCCGTTTCATTAAGCTTGCGACTTTCATAGGCAATAGGGTGCCTATCTTGCATGAGCACACCTTCAATGGCAAAGTCAGTGTCATGACCCAAAACAGGGGCCATGACCGGTGCTAGGGAATGAGAATTCTTTCGAATCCGAAACCCGTAGCAAGCCTAAAAATAAAACAAACATGCAATAGTAATAATAACACAATTAAATAAAATACTGTGCAGCGGAATAAAATCATAATTATCAAATAATATTTTCGTCAAACGAAATTAAATCTAATTCTCATCTCATATATATATAAATCCTTTAATACAAGTTTCAGTTCAAATTCTTAAAATACATAACTCACACAACTATAATACAATATCTTTTAATAATTTTACAACTACTGTAGTGTCTAGATCATAAAATAAAACTCAAGTGAGCAGTTTACATAGAGAAGCCGGAGCGGAAGAAATCCGGCGTACAGGCCTGCTACTGAGGTCTGAGGAAGATGACTCTCCTGAAAAAAAAATAGTCAACGGAGGGGAGTCAGACCTCACTGAGTGAATTACTATAGTATATATACATGCATACTAAATGACAATGCACACAGTTAATAGTATATATATAATAAGCGTATATACAAGCAAATACACACAGATGTAATAAAATCATTTTATATATTTTTATTGAAAATCACAGTTCATGAAAGATCAGATAGAACCCTAGAAAATTGCAACCTCAAACAGTGTTAGACAACACTCTAGCCATACAGGCTCACTTATTCCAATATATTCACCTGTTCCATTTGGACAGTAGATTGGCCCCGAAACACTTGGTCAACCGAGCTCCAGCAGTCTGACTGTCAGTGTGATTGGCCCCAAGACACTTGGTCAACCGAGCTCCAGCAATCACACTTCCAAATCATATCACACATCAAATAATCATATCCAATCAATATCCACAAATGGTTAGTAATATAGCCTAAATGCTATAAGCGTAGCGGTATGTACTCGATCCTAGTGTTGCCCACTAGGTAGCACGTTCTATTGATATCCTTCATTAATATATAAAAATATACATTCGCAAATAAATGATGCATGAATTTGAAATAAGTAGTAACATAAACTATATATATACTAGAAATATACCAATTAAACCAGGTATATTTTGAGTATATATACGTCAAATAAATCCAATATAATCGTAAAATAATCTAAATATATGTTTAAAAACATTTTAAATATAATTGTTTAATAAAGTATGCATATAATTTAAGATATACCAAAATAACCAAAGATAAATCAAAAATAAACTTAAATACCAATTAAATTATTTATGCATATTTAATCAAAATAACACATACATTTCTAAATCATGCACCCTAAATATATATATATATAAAATAGTAACTCACACTTAATGCGCTCCTCGAGATAGGTCCGATGGGCCTGGTCCACTAGGTCTCGGTCTCGGTGCAACTAAATAAACAATAAATAATAGACATCATAATAAACCTAACAGAAAATCCTAGAAACTCGATCTAGAGTATTAGACACAGAATCAGAATTAGGGTTTGACTGGACATCACATTTTACGAGAATTCTATCGAAAATCCGACAGAACCTCCCCAGTAAAACGGAAATCTCTCTACTCAAAGAGTAGAGCCGGCCCTGCAAAGAAACACACTTTGAAAAATAGACACAGAAACACATCCACAACCCCTCGGTCGGACTCCAAACTACAGTTTACCGACCGGGGTCCACAATACACAAAACAATATACAAATACCGAAAATACCCTTATATCATAGAAATACATTTAATAAGTAGAAATTACGTAATTAACCCTAAAACACAGTAAAAACCAATAAAAACTCATTTATTTAGAAAAATCGTATAATATATATATAATTGAAAATAATTCACGAAAAATAGTTTTAATTAATTAAAAATACTAAATAATTTGTAGAAATCATTTTTATACCTTAAATAACTATTAAAAGCAATTTAATTAATTTTTAGCCAATTTAGGATAAAATTATCAAAATACCCCTATATATATAAATATGCTAAAATTACTTCAAAAATTCACCAAAAATAATATAATTGCACAAAATTAATTTTCTCAACATATTTATCAATAATTAAACTCAATTAACTAATTAATTTCAATTAGAAACACAATTAACCCTATTTTTCAAAAATTACATAAACTAATTAAATTCAAAATAAATACATAGAAATTCATAAAAAATTCCAAATAAATTTCTATAATTCAATTCAACACCTATATTTACCATAAAACACAATTTCATAATTTATTTAATTAATTTTCGAAAATTAGAAAATAATAATAAAATATTCAAAAATACCCAAAAATCAAAATAAATTCTAAAAATTCTACAAAAATTCACACATGTATATTAAGCTAAGGGGAACAACATTTGTGAAGGAATTTTCCATGAATCAATCAATTTGAAGTTTAAAAAAATCAAGAAGCTAAAATGGCCGAATTGAAGATTTAGCTCAAACCTCAACAACCACTTGTTTTTCGGCCAAAAGGAGCTTAGAATAGGGACCACCGAAGTTCAAGGAGTCGATGAAGACCGGCGGCGCACGAAATGGTGGTCGAAATCGTGGTCGACGGCGAAGAGCTTCATTTGCTGCTACCGTAATTTTCGGGCGTTCCAGCGAGCTTCTGGCGACCTGGTCATGTCGGAGAGGAAGAGGAAGGGAGGGGGAGGAGGTTGGCAGCAACTGATGGCGGCGAAGGGCGGTTCGGCGTGCCAGAACGGGAGGCGCAGTGAGGGTAGGACGTCGGGAGAGAAGAAGAAGGAGGGAGGGGCATAATTATAATTTGCCAAATCTTGATTTTTTGATAAATATTGCATATGTATAGGTATGTATCTATATATACTTTATATTATTTTAATATATAATATGATATAGACAATAAATATTCACCACACACATAATTTAATATTTTAATAATTTATACACTAAAAATAATTTATAATATTAAAACTAATTAATAAATAAATAAATAAATAAATAAATAAAATTAGGGTAATTAGTTAAACCCTAGTTTAAATAATAAATACACATATACACTTTATTTATTACTTTAAAAAAATATATAAGTTCATGCAAATGTGTAAAATTGTTTAAAATAATTAATATAAATTATTTACGTATCAATTTTTTCGAAAATACAAGTCCTGGGAAAATTTTACGTAAAGTACTTAAAATAATATAAAACAATTAAAATTAGCTTTAATTAAATAACAACTCATAAAATATCAATATTATATATAAAAATTATTAACACTGCATATCCCGATGCAATATAAAAATATTTAAAAACACGGGATATTACAGTCTTCCCCCCTTATAAGAATTCGTCCTCGAATTTCAGAAAGAAAATAATGATCACATGATCATGAAGGAAAGAGATACGGGTAAGAAGCTCGCATCTCAGCTTTAGTCTCCCACATATGCTCCTCAACTCGATTGCTACGCCACAGAACCTTAACCATCGGAATCTGTTTCGACCGCAACTGTCGAACTTGATATTCAACGATCGCCACAGGTTCTTCTACAAACGTCAAATCTTCACTCACTTCTACACTGTCGGGCTGCAACACGTGTGAAGGGTCTGAGATATACTTCCTCAGCATCGAGATATAAAACACCAGATGCACTTGCGACATACTCGGAGGCAAAGCCAATCGATATGCAACAGTGCCAACTCTCTCCAGAATCTCAAACGGTCCGATATATCTCAGTGCTAACTTACCCTTCCTGCCAAATCTCATAACACCCTTCATCGGAGATACCTTCAGAAAAACATAATTTCCAACCTGAAACTCCACATCTCTGCGCCTAGGATCCGCATAGCTCTTCTGCCTGCTTATTGTGGTCTCTAATCTGCGCTTAATCACGGTGACTTTCTCTGCAGCATCCTGAACCATCTCAGGTCCAGTCAAAGCTCTCTCACCAATCTCATCCCAACTCAAAGGGGATTTACACTTCCTTCCGTACAATGCCTCATACGGTGTCATGCCAATACTGCTATGGTAGTTGTTATTATATGCAAACTTTACGAGTGGCAAATGATCATCCCAACTACCTCCCAAATCCAGGACACACATCCTCAACATATCCTCCAGTGTCTGGATCGTCCTCTCAGACTGACCATCTGTTTGAGGATGAAAAGCAGTACTGAAGTCCAACCTAGTGCCCATCGCTTCCTGTAACTTCTGTAAAAAATGAGAGGTAAACACTGAACCTCTATCTGACACAATGGACACAGGTACTCCATGAAGGCACACAATATGCTTCACATATAGCTTTGCCAATCTGGCTACAGAATAGGTGGCTTTCACAGGTAAGAAATGTGCAGACTTTGTCAACCTATCTACAATCACCCAGATGAAATCGTATCCATCCTTAGAACAAGGCAAACCCACCACAAAATCCATAGCTATCCTTTCCCACTTCCACTCGGGAATAGGAAGAGGCTGAAGCTTCCCAAAAGGCTTCTGATGTTCAGCTTTCACTTGCTGACACGTCAAACACTTAGCAACATAATCAACGACATCCTTCTTCAATCCATCCCACCAGTATAAGTCTCTAATATTGTGGTACATCTTAGTGACACCTGGATGTACGCTATAAGCTGTAGAATGTGCTTCCTCTAGGATCTCTTCTCTCAAATCATCCACATCAGGAAGACACAATCTACCACTGATCCACAACACACCATCATCATCGAGTATGAAATCAGTGAACTTCCCTGCTCGAACATTCTCTGCAAGCTCTTCTAGAATAGGATCTCAGCTCTGAGCTGCTTTAATCCTATCCCTTAGTACAGATCGCACCTTAAACTGAGCTAGCAGTCCACCTGACCTACTAATCTTCATCATCAGACCTTGATCCACCAACAGATGCAACTCCTGGATCAACGGTCTCCTCTCAACACTGATGTGAGCAAGACTGCCTGAGGGCTTTCTACTCAAGGCATTTGCTACCACATTAGCCTTGCCTGGATGATATAATATCTCACAGTCATAATCCTTCAACAATTCTAACCATCTCCTCTGCCTCAGATTCAAATCTCTGTGCTGGAAAATGTACTTAAGGCTCTTGTGATCACTAAATATCTTACAAGTCACCCCGTACAGATAATGTCTCCAAATCTTGAGAGCAAAGATCACTGCAGCCATTTTAAGGTCATGTGTAGGATAGTTCTGCTCATGCTTCTTCAACTGCCTTGAAGCATAGGCTATCACCCTACCATTCTGCATCAGCACACAACCAAGGCCAACTCTAGAGGCATCACAATAGATTGTGAACTTGTCCACACTATTAGGCAAAGCTAACACTGGTGCGGTGGTCAATTTCTCCTTCAACAACTGGAAACTATTCTCACAAGCTTCTGACTACTCAAATCTAACATTCTTCTGAGTCAAGTGAGTCATAGGGGCTGCAATTCTAGAAAAATCTTGCACAAACCGCTTATAATACCCGGCTAAACCCAGAAAACTTTGAATCTCAGTAATAGAAGTCGGTCTAGGCCACTCTGACACTGCTTTCATCTTCTGTGGATCAACCTGGATACCTTCTTTAGACACCACGTGTCCAAGAAAAGAAACACTCTCCATCCAGAAAACACACTTCGAGAATTTAGCATAAAGCTGATGATCTCTCAGTGTCTGTAGTACAATCCTCAAGTGATATACATGCTCCTCCATACTCCTCGAATAAACCAGTATATCATCGATAAAGACTACCACAAACTGATCCACATATGGTCTGAATACCTTGTTCATCAGGTCCATAAAAGCTGCTAGTGCATTAGTCAAACCAAATGACATCACCAGAAACTCATAATGGTCATATCGAGTGCAGAATGCCATTTTAGGAACATCGGCTTCACTAATCCGCAGCTGATGATAACCCGACCTCAAGTTAATCTTAGAAAAGAACTGTGCACCCTATAGCTGGTCAAACAAGTCATCTATCCTCGGAAAAAGATACTTGTTCTTCATTGTCACCTTATTCAACTCTCTGTAGTCAATGCACAGTCTCAGGGTACCATCCTTCTTTTTCACAAACAAGACTAGTGCACCCCAAGGAGAAATACTGGGTCTGATAAAACCCTTATCCAATAACTCTTGCAACTGCTCCTTCAACTCTTTCAACTCTGCAGGAGCTATTCTGTAGGGTGGCATAGATATAGGAGTAGTACCCGGAACCACATCTATACAAAACTCAATCTATCTGTGAGGTGGTAAACCTGGCAACTCCTCAGGAAAAACATCAGGAAACTCACAGGCAATAGAAACATCTGTGAGTGACAACTTCTCCACTGAAGCATCCTTGACCAATGCCAAATATCCCTGATAACCTTTCCTCAATAACTTCCTAGCCGTAATAGCAGAAATAAGATTTTGAGGTGCTGAACTCCTATCACCCATAAACTTAAAATCTTCTTCATCAAGAATTCTGAAAGTCACCTCTTTATTTCGATAATCTACCACGGTATAGTGCTAAGATAACCAATCCATTCCTAGAATAACATCAAACTCCATCATATCTAATAGGATCAAATCAGCGGGTAATTCTCTACCTCTCACGAGAACTGAATAACCAGAAAGAACAATATCGGTGTCCAAGGAATCACTCAGAGGAGTGGCAACAGATAAAGGAAAAGCCATCCTCAAAGCTTGCCAATAAGACTTGGAAGCAAAAATGGGAGAAACAAACGAATGCGTGGCACCCAGATCAAACAAAACCCATGCATCCAGGTAACAGAAAGAAACAATACCTGCCACGACTGCATTGGATGCCTGAGCATCCTGCTGAGTGAGATGAAAGACTTTGGCCTGACCTCGACCTCCCTGCTGACTGGTAAAAGCTTGGCCAACACCTCTGGCACCTCCTCTAGTTCCTCTACCACAACCTTGCTGTGGAACAAGCTGAGTGGAACTCTGATGCTGGGTTGGAGGCAACTAAAATGGAACGAGTGCAGCACTAGTAATTGACTGCTGTGAAAATCACAGAATCTGCGGCTGTTGATACCCGGAGTAAGGACACGATCTGGCAAAATGTCCTGTCTGCCCGCATCTGAAGCATGTCAGTGGTGTTAGGTAACACAGTCCCTAATGGACTCTACTGCAGGTCTGGCAAACACTGGCAGCTGATCCAGAACTACGACCACTACTACTGCTTGAAGCACCTGACCCGAATCTGAACGGTCTACGCTAACCTCCACGACCATGTCTGCTGCTCTGATGCACTCGCTGCTGCTGCCTCTGACTCTGTTGAGTCGGACCTCGCTGCTGACTACTCAAACCAACATGAAAACTCGAATACAGAGTAGCCTGCAATCCACTCGACTGAACTCCCAGCTGGTAATAATCAGGCATCGCTCCCTGCCTAACTAGCCTCAGCTCAATCTCCTTGGCCAACTCAATCACAGACTCCAAAGTAAGGCCTGCTGTAGGCATACTAGCAAATGCTGAACCCAATCCAGTGACGTAGGTAGTGACTGTGAAGTACTGGTCTCGCATCAGATCCTCTACATATCTACCCAGCCGAAGAAACTCTCGGGTGTACTCCTCTATAGATCGATCACCACGAGAAATGCTGGTCAGTCGGAGACGATAGCTCATATAGAGAGGTTCTGGACAGAATCTCCTCATAAACTGCTCTCGAAACTAAGCCCAGGTCATCGTCATCATATAGGGCTGGATCATCTGAATGAACCAATCTAGGGCTGGTCCCTCGACAGAAAGCTCGACGATCATAATCCGCTGATACTCGATATGAGCAGTCCGAGTTCGAGTCTCGATCGCATGCAGAAAGTCTAACGGATCAGAATTCTTATCAAACGTAATCCTGCCAACTCTGGCATAGAACAGAGTTGCCTCAGGGTCAGACATACCCTGCTGATAGGCAGGCTGAACAGGTGGAACAACTGGAGGTACAGGATCCTCAAACTCAGGCTCAACATGCTCCTCGTCCTGTAACTCTCTCTGCCTATGGCGTCTCCTCGAGGTCTACCTCTGCCATGACCTCTACGTCTAACTAGCTGCTCAGGAGGTAAAACCTCATCCTGAAAAAGACTTATCATCCTCGGCCTCAACGATCGATGGAGCGACACGTGTTCCCCTCCTCATTCTGAAAAGACAACAGAACGATTCAAACAAAACAAATAACGGAGGAATAACGCAGAAAGCTAAAGCAAGGAATACTTATCAAGACATACTCGAACCTAGTTCACTATAATAGTTACCAAAAGAAAACACAACTTGAAAACTAGGGCCACGACTCACACAACTAAGCCCTGACACAGAACTCCGCTCTGATACCAACTTTGTCACGACCCAAAACAGGGGCCATGACCGGCACTAGGGAACGAGAATTCTTTCGAATCCGAAACTCGTAGCAAGCCTAAAAATAAAACAAACATGCAATAGTAATAATAACACAATTAAATAAAATACTGTGCAGCGGAATAAAATCATAAATATCAAATAATATTTTCGTCAAACGAAATTAAATCTAATTCTCATCATATATATATATAAATCCTTTAATACAAGTTTCAGTTCAAATTCTTAAAATACATAACTCACACAACTATAATACAATATCTTTTAACAATTTTACAACTACTGCAATGTCTAGATCATAAAATAAAACTCAAGTGAGCAGTTTACATAGAGAAGCCGAAGTGAAAGAAATCCGGCGTACAAGCTTGCTACTGAGGTCTGAGGAAGATGACTCTCCTGAAAAAAAATAGTCAACGAAGGGGAGTTAGACCTCACTGAGTGAATTACTATAGTATATATACATGCATACTAAATGACAATGCACACAGTCAATAGTATATATATAATAAGCGTATATACAAGCAAATACACACAGATGCAATAAAATCATTTTATATATTTTTATTAAAAATCACAGTTCATGAAGGATCAGATAGAACCCTAGAAAATCGTAACCTTAAACAGTGTTAGACAACACTCTAGCCATACAGGCTCACTTATTCCAATATATTCACTTGTTCCTTTTGGATAGTAGATTGGCCCCGAGACACTTGGTCAACCGAGCTCCATCAGTCTGACTGTCAGTGTGATTGGCCCCGAGACACTTGGTCAATCGAGTTCCAGCAATCACACTTCCAAATCATATCACACATCAAATAATCATATCCAATCAATATCCACAAATGGTTAATAATATAGCCTAAATGCTATAAGCGTAGCGGTACGTACTCGATCCTAGTGCTGCCCACTAGGTAGTACGTTCTATTGATATCCTTCATTAATATATAAAACATACATTCGCAAATAAATGATGCATGAATTTGAAATAAGTAGCAACATAAACTATATATATACTAGAAATATACCAAAAGTAAACCAAGTATATTTTGAGTATATATACGTCAAATAAATCCAATATAATCGTAAAATAATCTAAATATATGTTTAAAAACATTTTAAATATAATTGTTTAATAAAGCATGCATATAATTTAAGATATACCAAAATAACCAAAGATAAACCAAAAATAAACTTAAATACCAATTAAATTATTTATGCATATTTAATCAAAATAACACATACATTTCTAAATCATGCACCCTAAACATATATATATAAAATAGTAACTCACACTTAATGCGCTCCTCGAGATGGGTCCGACGGGCCTAGTCCACTAGACCTCGGTCTCGGCGTAACTAAACAAACAATAAATAATAGACATCATAATAAACCTAACAGAAAATCCTAGAAACTCGATCTAGAGTAATAGACACAGAATCAGAATTAGGGTTTGACCGGACATCACATTTTACGAGAATTCTACCGAAAATCCGACAGAACCTCCCCAGTAAAACGGACATCTCTCTACTCAAAGAGTAGAGCTGGCCCTGCAAAGAAACACACTTTGAAAAATAGACAGAAACACATCCACAACCCCTCGGTCGGACTCCAAACTATAGTTTACCGATCGGGGTCCACAATACACAAAATAATATGCAAATACCGAAAATACCCTTATATCATAGAAATACATTTAATAAGTAGAAATTACGTAATTAACCCTAAAACACAGTAAAAACCGATAAAAACTCATTTATTTAGAAAAATCGTATAATATATATATAATTGAAAATAATTCACGAAAAATAGTTTTAATTAATTAAAAATACTAAATAATTTGTAGAAATCATTTTTATACCTTAAATAACTATTAAAAGCAATGTAATTAATTTTTAGCCAATTTAGGGTAAAATTACCAAAATACCCCTATATATATAAATATGCTAAAATTACTTCAAAAATTCATCAAAAATAATATAATTGTACAAAATTAATTTTCTCAACATATTTATCAATAATTAAACTCAATTAACTAATTAATTTCAATTAGAAACACAATTAACCCTATTTTTCAAAAATTACATAAACTAATTAAATTCAAAATAAATACATAGAAATTCATAAAAATTCCAAATAAATTTATATAATTCAATTCAACACCTATATTTACCATAAAACACAATTTCATAATTTATTTAATTAATTTTCGAAAATTGAAAATAATAATAAAATATTCAAAAATACCCAAAAATCAAAATAAATTCTAAAAATTCTACAAAAATTCACACATGTATATTAAGCTAAGGGGAACAATATTTGTGAAGCAATTTTCCATGAATCAATCAATTCGAAGTTTAAAAAAATCAAGAACCTAAAATGGCCGAATTGAAGATTTAGCTCAAACCTCAACAACCACTTATTTTTCGGCCAAAAGGAGCTTAGAATAGGGACCACCGGAGTTCAAGGAGTCGATGAAGACCGGCGGTGCACGAAATGGTGGTCGAAATCGTGGTCGACGGCGAAGACCTTCACTTGCTGCCACCGTAATTTTCGGGCGTTTCAGCGAGCTTCCGGTGACCTGGTCACGTCAGAGAGGAAGAGGAAGGGAGGGGGAGGAGGTTGGCGGCAGCTGATGGTGGCGAAGGGCAGTCCGGCGTGCCAGAATGGGAGGCACAGTGAGGGTAGGGCGTCGGGAGAGAAGAAGAAAGAGGGAAGGGCAAAATTATAATTTGCCAAATCTTGATTTTTTGATAAATATTGCATATGTATAGGTATGTATCTATATATACTTTATATTATTTTAATATATAATATGATATAGACATTAAATATTCACCACACACATAATTTAATATTTTAATAATTTATGCACTAAAAATAATTTATAATATTAAAACTAATTAATAAATAAATAAATAAATAAAATTAGGGTAATCAGTTAAACCGTAGTTTAAATAATAAATACACATATACACTTTATTTAGTACTTTAAAAAAATATATATGAGTTCATGCAAATGTGTAAAATTGTTTAAAATAATTAATATTAAATTATTTACGTATCAATTTTTTCGAAAATACAAGTCTCGGAAAAATTTTACGTAAAGTACTTAAAATAATATAAAATAATTAAAATTAGCTTTAATTAAATAACAACTCGTAAAATATCAATATTATATACAAAAATTATTAACACTGCATATCCCGATGCAATATAAAAATATTTAAAAACACGGGATATTATAGTCAGAGGCGTCTGTGTGTACTTCAAAAAGCTTGCCATAGTTAGGCAGCACCATGACAAGCTCTTTTGATATTGCTTCCTTCAAGGCTTCAAAGGCATTTCGACATTCGCTACTCCACTACTATGCCTTATTTTTCTTGAGCAGGTCTGTCAGTGGGGCGACAATGGCTGAATAGCCTTTGATAAACCACCGATAATAGTTCACTAGCCCAAGAAAAGATCATAACTCTAGGATGTTTGAAGGGGGCTGCCATTCCTGGATGGCTCGAATTTTTGCTGGATCCGTCATAAGCCTGTCATCCTTAATTCGATGGCCAAGGAACTCCACTTCTTTATTTGCAAATGAGCATTTTTCTTTTTTCACGTAGAGCTCATGTTCACGGAGTACTTCAAAGACTTTCTTGAGGTGTTGCACATGTTCTTCAAGACTGTTGCTATACACCACAATATCGTCCAAATAAACAACCACGAACTTATCAAGGAAAGGGTGAAGTACCTTATTCATGAGTGTACAAAAAGTGGCATGGGCATTAGTAAGGCCGAAAGGCATAACCAAGAACTCAAAAGCTCCATATCACGTCACACATGTTATTTTCGACACGTCATGTAGAGTAATGCGATCTTGGTAATAGCCAGACCATAAATCCAGCTTCAAGAAGTATCGGGCCTTCCCCAGTTGGTAAAATAAATCAATTATCAAAGGAATCAAATACTTATTCTTGATAGTGATCTTGTTCAAAGCCCGATAGCTATACACATGCGTAGCGAGCCATCCTTCTTTTTTTTAAAGAGGACTAGAGCACCGTATGGGGCCTTTGATGGCTGGATAAAGCCCGAATCTAGCAAGTCTTAGAGTTGTCTTCTCAATTCAACAAGCTCCGGAGGTGCCATGCGATAGGGTGCCATGGTAGGGGGCTTAGTACTAAGCTCATGTTCGATATGGTGATCCACATCTCATTTTGGCGATAACTTCTTAAGCAGCTCAGGAGGCATCAAATCCTTGTATTCGTTGAGAACAACTTCAATGGAAGGTGGCAAGAAGGGAGTAGGTTGCTCGGCGTCATCATCCCCATTAAGCTCCCTCATGGTTGTAACACAGCACTCCCCATTCTTGAGGCCCCGCTTGAATTGCAAGGTAGAAATCATAAAAGGCTTTGATTTCGTCATGCTCTTCAAGGGGATCACTCAAATAGTAGAGTTGTCGAGGATCAATAAGGAGCTCATAGAAGGAGCCGGGATGGCAACGGCCTTATAGAAAAATGCTAGACCAAAGACGACCTTAAAATCATCCATAGGCATAATAGTGAAGTCTAACATACCTTCCCACTCACCTATTTTTACCTTCACTCCTTCAGTTATGTCGTGTACAGGCTTTGCCTCTGAGTTGACAGCATTAATTGTGCCAATCCCCTTTGACAACTTCAAGCCTAGGTGTTTTGCCTCATATACGTCCATAAAATTATGCGTAGCATCCGTGTCTAGCATAGGACAAATAACTATGCCTTTTATGGAAGCATCCACGTAGAGCAGGCCTCTCTCCTTGGAGATTGGAGGAGAGGGGAGCTTCGAAAGAGCACCTAAGTGCTGTAAGGAACCCATGCTAGCTTGGGGTTCATCTTTGAGTTTCTCTTTGTTGAACTCTACCACGAGTGCATTCATGGCTTTCTTATTGGGACAGTCACCCAATGTGGTCCGTCGCAAATAAAGCAAGGCTTAGGAGGCTGAAAGACAGTGGTCTTACTTTTAAATGAGGAACCCTTTTCAGGCTTAAAGTTGCTATTAAAGGGTCTTTGATTGCCTTTATTGAAGTCCCTCTTTTGAACTCCCCCATTCTTTATCGAGCTAGGTTTCTTGCCCTTGTCCTGAGCGGAGTAGTCCTTGAGGTTCTCCACAATAAGTGCCTCATCAAGGGACTGACCTCCTCGTCGATTAAGTTCCAGTTTAACCCAATCCTTCAACTCGTCTTTGAAATCAAAGAAGAGTTGATGATCAGATAGATCCATGGCTTCAAGCATTAAGGTAGTGAATTCCTTGACGTAATCGGAAATGCTACCTGTTTGCCTCAGCCGTCGTAGCTTGCTGAGTACCTCTTCACTAGCATTGTGGGGCACGAAATGTTTGCGGAGTTCAGCCTTAAACTATTCGAACGTGTTGATTATGCAAAGCCCCTTTTCCCTATCGACATGCTTCCTTCTCCACCATAGCCGAGCAGCATCCGTTAGGAAAATGGCAGCATAGCTAATTTTTGAGAAATCATCTGTGACGTTCATTGTGTTAAAATACTGCTCGAGACCAAATAAGAAGTTTTCCACCGTAGTGGCATTGCGAGTGCCATTGTACATGGCAGGTTTAGGGACCTTTAAGCTATGTTAAGCAACGGAACTGGTTGTGGCAGTGATACTTGTCGAGGGTGGACTGCCTCGACGAAGAGTTTCTATCTCCCTACGAAGTTCTTTCACTTCATCTTGAAAGTTCCTTCGTAGTTCAGCAAACTCTTGGTTAAGGGAGCGTAGTTCTCCCTTAAAGGCTTGGCCAAGTTCCTCTATCATTGCCTTAGCAGCCTTAATGATTTCTGCAGTCTCATGAATGAGGTTGTCCACTTGATCTGTAAGCTCTCTCACTGTCGAGGATACGCTAGCCAAGTCTCTCTCGAGGCTAGCAACTTGAGACTCTATGGGCTCACGTGTTGGAGCCTTAGATTTGCTTCACATGGATTGTGAGCACTGCTCTTCACGCCCACGGGTCTGTTCGGTGCGTTGCCCTTCCACCAAACCAGCGATATTTCCTTCCTCACTTGCCATGTTCAAATCTCATAACTCATGGTACCTAGGATTAACTGTTGCTCTGATACCACCTGTCACGTACTCAGCCTTGGAGGTTAGTTAAGTTGCGCAGCACTTAGTCACACTTGTGAGAAAAGTTGAACTAAGTACGCCTAGATGGGAGTTAGAGTAGATTTCAAGTGAGCAAGGTAGGGCAGCAAAGGATTAAAACGAGTGCAGAGTCAAAGAGTTTGCAAATGTGTAGAACTTTATTAAGTTGTTCATCCTCTTTACAAATGGGAGGAGTGGCCTTTATATAGGTTTTTCACCTCCTTAATATGTGGCTACAATTAATTCTTCTAGACATTTCTACAAATATCTTATGTACAAGAAACTTCTTGATATTTATAAGAGCAAGGGAAGTTTCTAGAGTTAGGTTGAATAATGTATAGGCAGCTTGGCATGGGAAGCTTCTAAAATGCGCCTTGGCAAAGTTAGACAGCACCCTTTCTTGGCCATTCTCCGCAATGCTCTAGCACCTTCTAGAGAGTTCCCTTACACTTAATTTTGACATGCTTTATTCAAAATTTCGTCCATGTGCACCATCTTAGGCGTATTCAGTTTGTCAAAATGGACGGACTGTAACAATACAGTCAATTACGATAACTGCTATGATACTGCAGAAACACAACTTTATTTTGATGACTGTTTTTGTTTTGATGATTGTCTCTGTTCTGGCCATGAATCTTGGGTTGGGGATGACTTTCGCTACTATGCTGGGCAAAAGCCTTCAAACGCAAATAGCTATAGTATGGATGAGATTCGAGCGGGTGAAAGTATTTTCGGCTACTGGCCTTGTCTGAAACAGAAACACCCAAGGGTCTACAATGAATAAAACATCCGGAAACAGATATGTCAGAGGAAACTCTATTACTATTGTCCTTTTGTAGAAATATTAGGCAAGAATAAAGAATTTTAGAGCCTCTCCTGCATATATATGTATGCAATTGCGTAAGCAAGAGCTTAAGAATTTCAACCAGATCTATCATCTTACAATGATGGAAAAGTTTGTCCAAGAATGTATGTAGTTCTGCGCTGCCCTAATATTACATACGTCACATGTACTATGGAAAACTTGTCACACTTGCATCTGATGAAAATATTTTTATAGGGATTAGTTTGGCAGCGAAGCACAAGAGCCAAGATGACAGAAACTTTTCTTGTATTCTCTAATTATATGATATGTTTTTACAGGTAAACAATCACCATAAGAAAAAGAAAAAGGAAATTTCTTTTCTTTTTCATTGGTTATATACAGTAGCAAAATTTTTATGTAAAATTAACATACTGTACAGATCTCAATCAAACTGAGAAGATAGCAAGAAGCATTGATCATATTCCATTGCCAAGTCCTAGTTCATCCTCATTGTCATCCCCATCTTCAAACAGCTTCAAAAACCGAGCTTGATCTTGCTCCTTTTTCTTCTTTTCCCAGTACTTGTACGCTGCCAGTAGCCCAAGAATCAACACAGTTGAAACAACAACACTGATCAATATTGCCACAGCCGCATGCATTCCTTTCCCTCTTTTATTTGAGCTTGAGGCAGAGTTGGAATCTACAGAAAACAAAAAATATGGAGAACTTCATCATGAACACACTTGTTAGCAGAGGAAAAAATTGCAGACATTAGCTCATGAAGGGTGCAACCAAAAAGGAACATTTTTTGTTTCTTTCGGTACAAAACAGAGGCAGTGTAAGATGCCCAATGCGCAATTCACGACATAGTTATTGAAGAAAGCAATACCAGCCACAAGAGCAGCACACTGGGGACAGAAGAAGGTAGCATCGAATTCGTGATCCTTGGTTCGCCTATATTTGCCATCAGAGTCAAAATCAGAAGGACAAAATTCCCATTCATCAAACACATCGTCAGATTTAAACTTGTCCTTCTCGTATAATCCACAGCGTTTGCATCTGCTGCTCGTAAGCTCAGTTAGAGGCTGAATTTTTTTTTAAAAAAAAAAAGGAAGGAAACTTCAACACCAAAGCTTAACAATAATAACAACAACATCATCATCGTCAAAGAAGAAGAAGAAGAAGAAGAAGAGAACCTGCCAAGATTCAAGACCTTTGAAAGTATAGGAAACATTAAGCTTCTTGACATCAGGCAATTCGGTCTTGTTATGATCTCCTTTACAAGAGAAATACACGATTGGCTCAACGCTCTTTATCCACTCATGCGAATTATATATTTTTATGGATTCAAGCGTCACTACACCTGATAACACTAACCCTGCAAATCAATTTCTCTATTATCAATCAATTCTATCAAAATCAAAACCAAAATCAAAATCTGTATCAGATGTACCTGGAAAACAGCTGACAAATAGCACATACAATACCCACATCATCCCGTTGAATTCCCACGAGAACTGCGCCGGCAATGGAGGGGAAGGGATATAAACGTAAGAGTATGGTGAGACGATGAGGTTATGGCGGTTGGTTTCGAACGGTCGATTTGGTTCCGTTTGCGTGCGAATACTAAAGCGGACCGGTTCGCGCTGCGCATTTTGGACTCAGCTGTCTTCTATCATACGCTCCAGTGCGCATTTCGCACCTTTAAGTTGTTGCCACGTCAAGTGCACTGGAAAGTCTTACGTGTCAACAAAGGTCGATGTTCCAACATAGTAGCAAAGGGATATTCTTGCCCACATCTATCTAATGGTTTAATTTAAATGATAAAACTTAAGACAATTGTTCTACATTTAATTTATGTATCTTAAATCTAATTTTTTTTAACAACAATTTTGGATTTAATATAGAGGTATACAAAGATATTACAAAACATAACAATAAAATTAACCAAATCTATCAATTAAAAAAATAGTTTCTAAAACTAGAAAGATAAATGGTCTAAGGAAGCTTTAATAAACAGTCAAATTTAACATTCAAATTAAATGTGGGCATCGCTTATAAATTTTACATGTATTTAGAGATATATCACAATTCTGTTTTTATTTTTTAAAAAAAATTGAAGAAACACTTGAATTTATCATAGATATAAAAAAATAAAGAATAATATTAGTAGTAGCGATATTTTATTGAAACATCTCTTTTCCAATTCAAAATTATAAAAATAATAAATAAATTATAAAATATAATTTTTGAAAGTATAACACATCGAATTCCTTTATTTTAAAACTAATTATATATAACAATAGAATTGTTGATGGAGCCTAAAACTGTGCACGAAATTACTTTCCACCATCCAACATAAACAGGCAAATGAATGAACTGCAATCTATATCCATCATCAGTCATCGCATTACATGCAAGACAGAGGGACATTGTAACTTAATTAATAAATTAATTAATTTTTTTAAAACAAATTAATTAATTGAATTATAGTTACAGATATAGCTCAAATTAATTCAACACTCCAATTATAGAAAAACAGAATAAAAAAATTTTACCTTATTTTTATACATCTTATCTAATTATAGGGTTGATTAATATTAATGGTGCAGGAAACTCTCATCCCACATAACATAATCAACTACACTGCACTACAAATGCCTTTTTCCCGCTTCTCATCTCATGCCTGCCTCTCCCCTTCTGGGAGATACATCCATCCATCATTAATGTCCTTGTCATTTGCCTAACTAACTTCTTGAGCACATTAATTCCAAAAATTCAAAATTCATTAGCCATGTCGCATCGTCGAATCCTTGCAGCCATTCTCATTTCCTGCTTTCTGATAGCCTCTGTGTCCGCCACATTCGAAGAGCTGGCCGCTACTCTCCATAGACTCGGCTCCCCCCGTACGGCCTCACATCTCAAGCACAGATCAAAGACAGCAAAAATGGCACGCCAATTCGTCTCCGCCCACAACAACATCAGGGCAGTGTTCGGGTTGGAGCCCCTGAGATGGAACAGGAGTCTCGCTAGATATGCGCGGCGGTGGGCCAACCAGCGCGCTCATGACTGCGCACTTCAGCATTCTCCCAACAGGCCTTATGGGGAGAACATGTTCTGGAGCCTCAAAGGGAATTGGGGTCCTAAGGACGTCGTCAGGATTTGGGCAGAAGAATACACATTCTACGACCCAGCCAAAAATGAGTGCAAGAATGGGGAAATGTGCGGTCATTATACACAAATTATATGGCGCAAAACTACTCAATTAGGATGTGGGAGGGTGAGATGCCATGATGAAAAAGGCTACCTCTACGTTTGCTCTTATTCTCCTCCCGGTAATATTTATTTTCAGGGTCCTTTTGGCGGTCGCTTTGCCAGGTCTATTGTCAAGCCTCCCGGTACTCCTTAATTAAGCTTCTCCTCACCACCAGTACCATCGCCGCCTGCATGCCATTGACGGACAGCTCCTTAATTTAATTAATCTGCGGGCACACCATCATTAGTTGTTTTTCTTAATTAGAACCCATCATCCTCCTCTATTATCTATATACATATATATACGTACGTATTTCTGGCTTAGCTAGCGAGGCAGCTTCTTTGTCCTATACGTGAAGTTTTCCATAATTGTGGTATATACATCCTCTTTATTTTATTTTATATTATACATTTAATTATTAGTATTTTAAGATCATCTTTAATTATCTAAGCACTGCCTAATGCTACAATTCAATTCTCCATGACCATTCCTCTTCTGTAACAACTACTTCCATCCCATGTTTCTTGTTCTTGTAATTAATTAAGGATTTGATGATGCATTTGAGTCTTTAATATCATATATAAAATATGGTTGGTTCTATGTTTTCATATAATCTGCACCGGAGTTTATAAAATCTGCAATTAATCACCGCTTCTCTCCTTAAATCCCAATCTCATTTCATTGCACATATGCTTTGGCAGCTTACCAATTCATTGAATTTATTTGATAGCATGTGTACCTTGTTAATTAATACATTTATAATCAAGGATATAATTTTCACACCCATGAAATCAACATTACGATTAATTATATGAATTAAATCTTTAAATCCGTTCAAGCATATATAATACTGGGAAGATTTTTAGTAGATTAATTCTTCAATCGCACCTGCTTGTGCGCATTGCAGAAACAGTTGCTCAGTACAAATTTGTTCATGGTAACCATGAACCATTGTCTAGGTTCCTAGTTACAATAGGGAGCTCCCATCCATTTCAGGAACTGCATCAAACGAATCACAGCCATGGTAATTTGTAAAAAAAATGCAGAATTTAATTAATATCAGTCAGAGCCGAAGACCTTAGTTTCAAGTTGATAAGCAGGGGTGAAGAATGCAGGCCAACAGAGGTAGGTTGACATGATGCTGCTGACAGTTGATGCACCGACGAGCATGTTCATTACCACTATTTGCAGCTGAATTGCTTCCAAGGGAGAAGCACCTCCCATTATAAGCCCAGTCATCGCTCCAGGGAGAGATATCAGACCCACTGTTTTAGCATTGTCGAGTACTGGAGAAAGTGCAATTACCAGAGCTCTTTTCACTTGTTGAAGCGTGGCTTGCCTTGGAGTGGCACCAAGTGCTAATGCTGTCTCTACCTGCCATTGATTATTTATGCATATTGAAAACCGCAAAATATTGATTAATTAAGCCTGCCTTTCTAACAATGAAGGAATGCATATATACCAGGCTCATTTGCACTTTGATGTCATCGCGGAGTCTTTTCATTGTAACCCCAGTGACGGTCATGGCATTGCCAACCATCATTCCTGCAACTGGGATGATGTATCGTGGAGTGAAGGGGAAAACATTGAGGATAACCAGCAGGAACATGGTGACTGAAGTTCCAGCCAGGATAGAAGCTCCAGCCACATACTTTCCTCTGGGGACATGCTTTGCTCTTTGACCAGCTGTGTAACCCGCAACAGAGACCTATATACACAGATGAGGAAATTGAAAAAGGTCATGTCTGAATCCACAAGAAAACGAAGTCATCATGTTATGATGTGTGCATAATTCCCTAGAGTTTCTTGGTTTGCTGTTTCTGGTTGGGTGGGTACAATTAATTGATAGGTCGCCGACAGAGGAAAAACAGAGCACCATTTAGAAAAGAAAAGGCATGCAAATGCAGGAAGATAATAATTAAGAAATAAAGGTGGAGTTACCATGAAAAGGTAAGCAAGAAGGATCCAAATGGTGCGATCCTGGCTGAAAATGAACTGCAAAACGAAGCCAATGATAGAAAGCTGAAGAAAAGCCCTGAAAATGGAGTAAATCATCTCGGATTCCAGACCCAGCTTCTGCATGTAGGAGAGGAGAACAGCCATGAGGACGACAGCAAGAGCAGCGACTGGCTTTGCCATTCCCCGTAAAAACTCAAACAGCCACTCAAGATCCATCAGTTGCTGAAAACAAGCCAGAGAACGGTGGAAGGAACAACTAAAAAATCAAACGGACATGCAGATGATGTGATAAAACTAAATACTGTTACGGTAGGGGGTTGGGTTTGAATATAGAAGAAAGGAGATACAAAGGTAGCGTGGTGTGGGCGAATAAGGCGATGGAAGAAAAGAAAAGAAAAGAAAAGAAAAAACCTTCCCCTAATGCGACTGGAACACATCTCTTCTTCTCGTGGAGTTGACAAGTGATTAATTGATAGCGTGGCTTGTGAATATTCATTTATGCTTAGTTTTTTAATTTCGTAGTAGTCTAGTGGTGTAGGTATGTTTCATATCGCGGTTGATCATCTGATTGCGATGCCGAATAAATTAAGGATTAAATCATCTTCACATCACAGAAAGCAAGAGCAAGTGAACGTACGTACGACTTGATACGAAATTGTAACAAGTAAGAAAAAGTAAACTAAATTTGTCTGCATAGGAACAAAATTTCCTGTAAAACGAAAAAGGTTGGCCTTTCTCTCTCATCTATGAACATAACAACAATAAACAAGTGTTAGTGGGACGGCATTTGACGTGGCATAAACTCAAACAAAACAAAACATTGTTCTACTTCTTAACCCTACTCTCCCCTTTGCCCATTTGGATTCTTAGGTGATATGATTACATAAGATAGGTCGTAACTGGTACTGCTCTTATCTTTTATACCGTGGCCCTTGTTTATAGTTCCTCACCAATCATTTTCATATGCATCTATATAATATAATGTAATGTTTTTTTTTTTTGAGAAATAATATAATGTTTGAATTTATAGTAATGCAATGGTAATGTTAATGAAGAAATCTAAAGCCCAGCCACTATAGCTATTTGTTATGGCCCAAAAATCCTTGACAATCCCAAGACTTATGGTGCATGTAGAAGGGCCAAAAATCTCAATCAACGTAAGCTAAAGAAGGCTGATTGCCACCAAAGGCAAGTTAAGTACTTAAAAAATTGCAGAAAACCTATAAAATTCACTAGAACACTAGTGGAGTTGTAGAGTTTAGAGGGATTCACCTAAGCCAAGGAAGGAGTCAAGAGCATATAGGAAGGCTTTAAAGAGTTGTGGAAAAATAGTAAGGTTACATGTTGTCAGCCATCCTAAGGAGGCCATCTGAAAACTTTTATCAAGGAGTAAGGGTGCCAACCTTCCAAAAAGTTCCTTTGCAAGCTGCCTACCCAAGGGAATTCTGCACGGTTCTAAAATGTTCCCTTATTCTTGTACATAACAAGTAGCTTACTAGGAAAGTTTTATACATAAAATGTTTGTAAAATTGTCTAGATGAAACAATTGTAATCAAATATTAAGGAGGTGGAAAACCTACATAAAGCCCATTCCTCCCATTTGTAAAGATGATGAGAAATTTGTTGAGAAATCTAATATAGCTTATATTTACTCTTATTAAATTGCTGCCAAATTTTTGTCCCAAACCTCTTATTGCTTACTTGCTCACTAAATTTTCATTGTGTTCCAACTCTTAGACTTACTTAGTTTTATTTCACCCCAACGTATACTAAGTGTCATGGGTCTTAACGAACCTCTAAGACTAAGCACGCAACATGTGATATCAGAGCAATGGTTTCAATCCTAGGCACCGCTAGTTAGGAGACTTGAGCAAATGGCAAGTGAGGAAGCCAACGTTGCTACCAACTAGAGGAGCAACAAACTCATGGGCGCAAGGAGGTATGCTCACAACCCAAGCGGGCAAATAAAAGGCTCCAACTAGAGAGCCAATTGAAACTCATGTGGCTAACTTGGAGAATAGCTTAGCCAATGTCGTTACATCCGTTGCTAAGCTTAGTGATTAGGTTAACAACCTCATCCATAAGAATGTGGAAATCACCAAGGCTACTAAGTTGATGATTGAAGGACTTAGTAGGACCTTAAGGGGAGAACTATACTCCCTAACCCCAAGAATTTATTGACCTACGTAAGACTATTCAAGGCAACGTGCAAGAGCTTTATAGGGAAATTGATACCATTCATCAAGGTAGTCCACCCTCGACAAGTGTTACCTCAATAAGCACTTCGACTATACATGGCTTGAAGGTATCGAAACCAGCCATATACAATGGCATTCGCAATGCCATTACAATGGAAAATTTCTTGTTCGGTCTTGAGCAATATTTTAAGGCGATGAACATTAAGGATGACTTTTTAAGGGTCAATAACATCGTCATCTTCCTTAGGGACGCTACCCAACTATGGTGGAGGTGGGAACATACTAAAAGGGAGAAGGGACTTTATATAATCAACACTTAGGAGCAATTCAAGGTTGAACTCCAAAAGCAATTTATGCCCCACAATGCTAATGACAAGGTGCTAAACAACCTTCAACACTTGAGGCAAACAAATAGCATTTTACACTACGTGGAGTTCACTACCTTGATGCTTGAAGCCACTAGCTTGTCCAACGAACAACTCCTCTTTGACTTTAAAGATGGGCTAAAGGATTGGGCGAAGATGGAGCTGGATTGTAGAGGCATCAAAACCCTCAATGAGGCCATTGTCACTGCAGAATCTATTTGCGACTGTTCTACCCAAGCCAAGGGGAAATAGCCTAATGCTAGTAAAAGTGGGGGAGATAATGAGGCCTCTTCGGATGATGATGAAGGGCATCCTTGTCATGAAGACAAGGGCTCTGAGCACAAGGAGTGTAACCATAAAAAATTCAATAGTGGCAACTCCAAGCAAGGCAAAGGTCCCTCGACCAAGAGTGCTGCTACCAAGCCTTCAAGGCCATGCTTCTTCTGCAATGGGCCACATTAGATGCAAGGCTATCCAAACAAGCAGGCTATTAATGCCATTGTGGTAGAATTCAAAATGGAAAAACTCCCCAAGGAACCCTCAAGCCACCCTAGGTTCCTTGCAGTTTGTGGAAGATCCAAAGAAAGATGGCAAAAAACTTAATGCAATGAACTTCCTCCCTAACACGCAACCTATGGGAGTGAAGAATCAAGGGAGGCGAATACCAGTGAAGGCTACTGTCAATGGAGAAACATTGATGGCCATATTGGATACTGGTGTTAATGGTGTTTATATAGCGAAGGAATTGGCCAAGGAGATCAGCCTACCATACACTAAGACCCATGCCTATGCCAAATGTGTGGGATCCAAGTATGCCATCGTGGGCAAAGCATACAAGGTGAGGATCTGTATTAGTCAATGGGAAGGCAAGACCAACATCCTCATTGCTTTCATCGATAAGAAGCAAATATACTTAGGAATCGACTTTCTACATACTACGAAGGCAATAATGGTTCCATATGCTAACACCTTATACTTCGCATAAAAGGATAAGGAGATACAGTGCCCGTCGAGATGAAGCTAAATGAAAAATGTGGGCTCATTGACATTTAACTATTGAAGGAACAACGTGCAAAGGCGTCAAAGGTTATGCTAACGAATGAGACATCTCATGACAATATGCGAGGAACCTCTCAAGTGCGCCAGCAACACAAAGGCCCTAATTTGCCAAGTTCAAAGCACAATGAGGATGTTGTAGGCTCAAATAGGGGAGGGTGTTACATTTTGAAAATCCTTGACTATCCCAAGACTTGTGGTGCATGCATAAGGGCAATAAAACTCGACTAAGGCAAGCCAAGGAAGGCTACTTGCTACCAAGACCAAGCCAAGTGCTTAAAAAATTATGGGAAAACGTTGGTGGAGTTGCTAGAGTCTAGAGGGATTCACTTAGGCCAATAAAAGAGCCTAAGAGCACATAGGAAGGCTTTAGAAGGCTCTACATATCTACGAAAAAATGATAAGGCTGAATGCTACCAGCCATGCCAAGGAGGCCATCTAGAAACTTCCATTAAGGAGCAAAGGTGCCAACCTTCTAGAAAGTTCCCTTGTAAGCTGCCTACCTAAGGGAATTCTGCACGGTTCTAGAATGTTCCCTTGTTCTTGTACATAGCAAGTAGCTTCTAGGAAATCTTTGTACATAAGATGTTTGTAGAATTGTCTAAATGAAATAATTGTAGCCACAAATTGAGAAGGTGGAAACCTATATAAAGGCTACTCCCATTTGTAAAAATGATGAAAAATTTATTGAGAAATCTAATATAGGTTACATTTACTCTCATTCAATTGCTGCCCAATTTTCATTCCAAACCTCATATTGCCTACTTACTTACTAAATTTCTATTGTGTATCAACTCGTATGTTTACTTAGTTTTACTTCACCCCAATATAGACCAAGTGTCATGCACCTTAACTAACCTCCAAGGCTAAATAAGAGACATATTTGTCACGTGCTTAGACTTAGAGGTTTGCTAAGACGTATGACACTTAGTCTACAATAGGGATGAAGTAGAAATAAATAAGCCTAAGAGTTGGAACACAGTGAAATATAAGTGAGCAAGTAGACAACAAGAGGTTTGGGACGTAAATTAGGCAACACTTTAATGAGAGTAAATATAAGGCTTTATTAGATTTCTTAACAAATTCTCATCATCCTTTAAAAATGGGAGGAGTGGGCTTTATATAGGTTTTCCACCTCCTCAATGTGTGGTTACAATTAATTCTTCAAGACATTTCTACAAACAACATATATACAAAGCTTTCCTAAGAAGCTTCTTGCTATGTACAAAGAGAAGGGAAGTTTCTAGATGTTGGCCGAATTGGCCTAGCATAGGTAGCATGCTTGGGAGGCATGGGAAGCTTCTAGAATGCCAAGCTTCCTTGCTCCTTGGTGGGAACTTTTCGGATGGGCTCCTTGGCATGGTTGGTAGCATGCAGCCTTGCTATTTTTTCATAACTCTCTAGAGCCTTCCTACATGCTCTTGGGCTCCTTCCTTGGCCTAGGCATTTTGCCCTTGAGTCCAACAACTCTAGTAGCCCTCTAGTATATTCTAGAGGCTTCCCTCATTTTCCTAGGCACTTGACATGGCCTTAGTGGTAAGCAACCCTCTTTGGCTTACCTTAGCTGAATTTTCTCACCCTTATGCATACACCACAGGCCTTAGGGCGGGCCAAACTTTGTGGGCTATAAAACCCTCCCTCACTTGAGCTTGCAATGTCCTCGTTGCACTTCATGCATGGTGCTTTAGGGCATTGGTTTGCTTGGGAGGTTCCTCGCACATCTTTGCTGGTTGTCTTTGGCGTAACCTTTGGCACCTTTGCTTTTTGTGCCTCCATAAGTTGAATGTCGAAGAGCCCATATTTCTCACTTAGCTCCACCTCGACGGGCACCTGTATCACCCCATCTTTTCATGTGAAGTATAGGGTGTTAGCATATAGAATCACAACGGCCTTCACAATATGTAGAAAGCCAATTCCCAAGTATATTTTCTTCTAATCAATGGAAGCAATGAGGATGTCAGTCTTTTTTTCCCATTCATCGATACAGATCCTCACCTTGTATGCTTTGCCCATGATGGTAAATTTAGATCCCACACATTTGGCATAGGCGTGGATCTTGGTTATGGCAAGCTTATCTTGTTGGCCAATTCCTTCGCCATATAAACACCATCAGCACCTGTGTCCAGCATGGCTGTCACTGTGGCTCCTTTGATTATAGCCTTGACAGACATTCACCTTCCTTGATTTTTTGCTCCTATAGACTGCGTATTAGGAGGAAGTTCATCGAATCAAGTTTTTCGCCATTTTGTGTTAAATTGTCCATAAATTGTAAGGAACCTAAAGCAGCTTATGGTTCCTTTTGGGACTAAGCCTTTTGAATTCTGCCACAATGGCATTGATGGCCTGTTTATTTGGAAAATCCCACGTCTAATGTAGCCTATTGTAAGAGAAACATGGCCTTGAAGGCTTGGTAGCAACACTTTTGGTCGATGCACCTTTGTCTTATTTGGAGCTTCCACCATGGAATTTTTAGTGTTGAGTCTCCTTATGCCTCAAGTCCTTATATCTGTGCCAAGAGCACTCTTCATCATCATCTAAAAAGGTTTCCTTTTCTCCCCCATTCTTGTTAGTGTTGGGTTATTTTCCTTTAGCATGGGCAACATAGTCACTAATGGAATCTGCGGTAGTAATTACTTTATCGAGGGTCTTAACATTCCTTCGATCAAGCTCCATTTTTGCCCAATCCTTTAGCCCATCCTTGCAGTTAAAGAGGAGTTACTGGTCGGATAATTTAGTGGCTTCAAGCATCAAGGTAGTGAACTCTTTGACATAGTCTGAAATGCTACCAAGTTGCCTTAAACATCGAAGCTTGCTTAGCACCTCGTCAATGACATTGTGGGGCACAAATTGCTTATGAAGTTCAGCCTTGAACTACTCATAAGAATTGATCACACAAAGCCCCTTCTCCCTTTTGGTGTGTTTTTATCTCCACTATAGTTGGGCGACATCCCTAAAAAAGATAGCAGCATTGCTAATCCTTAAAAAGTCATCCTTGACATTCATCACCTCAAAATATTATTCTAGGCCGAACAAGAAATTTTCCACCGTAGTGGCATTGCGTGGACCACTATACATGGTTGGTTTTGGCACCTTCAAGCCATATGGGGTCGAAGTGCTTGTTGAGGCAGCACTTGTCGAGGGTGGACTACCTTGACGGATGGCTTCAATTTCCCTATAAAGATCTTGCACATCACTTTGAAGAGTCTTGCATAGATCAGCAAACTCTTGGGTCAGGGAGCATAGTTCTCCCTTAAAAGCTTGGCCAAGTTCTTCAATCATAGTCTTGGCAGCCCTGGTGATCTCCGCATGCTCCTGGATTAGATTGTCCACTTGGTCGCTGAGTTCACCAATGGTTATAGCAACATTGGCTAAGCTATTCTCTAAGCTAGCCACACGAGTTTCAATTGGCTCTCTCGTTGGAGCCTTAGATTTGCCCCGCTTAGGCTGTGAGTGTACCTCCTCGTGCCCACAAGTTTGTTGCTCCTCTACGTTAGCAGCAATGTTAGCTTCCTCACTTGCCATTTGCTCAAGTCTCTAACCAGCGATACCTAGGATGAAACCATTGCTTTGATACTACCTGTCACGTGCTTAGACTTAGAGGTTTACTAAGACGTAACACTTAGTCTACAATAGGGGTGAAGTATAACTAAGTAAGCCTAAGAGTTGGAATGCAGCGGAATATACGTGAGCAAGTAGGTAACAAGAGGTTTGGGATTTAAATTAGGCAGCATTTGAATGAGAGTAAATGTGAGGCTTTATTAGATTTCTCAACAAATTCTCATCATCCTTTATAAATGGGAGGAGTGACCTTTATATAGGTTTTCCACCTCCTCAATGTGTGGCTATAATTAATTTTTTTAGACATTTCTACAAACAACATATGTACAAAGCTTTTCTAAGAAGCTTCTTGCTATGTACAAAGAGAAGGGAAGTTTCTAGATGTTGGCTGAATTGGCCTAGCATGGGTAGCATGCTTGGGAGGCATGAGAAGCTTCTAGAATGCCAAACTTCCTTACTTCTTGGTGGGAACTTTCTGGATGGGCTCCTTGGCATGGCTGGCAGCATGCAGCCTTGCTATTTTTCTGCAGCTCTTTAGAGCCTTCGCACGTGCTCTTAGGCTCCTTCCTTGGCCTAGGCATTTTGCCCTTGAGTCTAGCAACTCTGGTAGCCCTCTAGTATGTTCTAGAGGCTTCCCACATTTTTCTAGGCACTTAACATGGTCTTGGTGGCAAGCAGCCCTCCTTAGCTTGCCTTTGGCCGAATTTTCTCACCCTTATGCATGCACCACATGCACCACAGGCCTTGGAACAGGCCACACTTTGCGGGCCGAAACATGTTGCTTGCTTAAATGCTCCTTGGGAAAACGACGTCGCTTAACTTGGCATTCGCAGCTCCCGCATCTGGTGGGTCTGCGTGCTTGCTTTGTTTTAACTAGCTGCTGCTGCACCTGCACGAGGTCTTTCAATTCAGTAACAACAGGAAGACGCAAAGAAGAAGAAGATGATGAGCCATTTTCTAAGAAACGCAGCAATCAAATTCAACAACTTCACTGCTATTAATACCAATTACAGCGGCGTTCCATATTTTCTCCTTCGCCAATCCTCCAAATATTTCTCCACCCAGCTCCACCAAACTGATTCTTCTTCTTCTTCTTCTTCATCAATCGATCCATTTCTTCAAAATACAACCCAAGGTAAGGTACTCCCTCTTCTTTTCTTCTTCTTTTCTTCTTCTTTTTTCTTTTTCTTTTTCTCTGAAAAAAAAAAAAAAAAACACACGCACACACACAAAATTGAGAATTTTCTAATTTGTTTTGGGGTTTAGGGTTTTGCGATGGTTTGGTTTTGCATTGTTAATCCAAGAACAAGATTTTTCGATTCTTAACCAACATTACATTATAATAATGTATGTAATTTGGTGTTTTTGTGTACTTGTTGGTGTGTAGGTTTGGTGTATGGGAAGCTGTTGGGCATCACAAAACATACACTGAAGTCTGACATTATCAATTTGCTTGAAGGCTGCCATTTGAATCCTGATGACATTAAAATCACCTACAACCCCTCCTACATCCCTCGTTCTTCGTACTTTTTCTTCCTCCTTTTCTCCTATTCCTCACCTTAATTAAAGCTTCCCTTTTTATTTATTTACTTATTTATTTTGTTGGTTGGTCAGGATGATACAATTCTCTTCTCGTACTGCATTTGATAATGCTGTTAAGGTTATTGGCAGAAAGGGTCGCCTTTACAAACTGGACTTGGTAACTCATTTACTGCTATTTGGCATTTACCTTCTTCAACATTCTTTGCTTTCTTTTCCTTTTCATTTTTCTTCTTCTCATTGTGCATTGTCTTTCTTTTTCATTGCAGGCTGACCGCTCACATTGGGATGTTTATTTGCCTCATGATGGAAAATCTGTGAGTCAAACTTTCCTCCTTTCCTAAGCTTTCCTCTTTTACATTGACAATATGATTGACAAGCTGATGGATGAAAGCCTTTGGCCTGGAGGCTTTTTAGACCGTATATTATATATATATTTCTTTTAGTTCGCTTATATGCTGTTATGTAAGTCAACTTTCAAGTGTTTACATAACTGTAGGCAGGATTCAGTTTTCAGTTTATGATATTTATCCTGCTGTTTGCAAGATATACATCAAAGTTTAAATTATGCTTAGTTACTGATAGCATATGCTATTGTGGGCGATTTCAAAGATCTTCCCTTGAATTATTCTATCTCTATCAGCAATTGTTAGATTCTATACGCTTAGTACAATGAGTAGTTTATCCTTTAGTACAAACAAGGAGTTATTTCTTCATCCTGTTTAAGAACCTTGCCTTTCTGGAAGGTGATTGAATATTATTTGGATACTATTGTTGTGTTGGCATATTTGCATGGGAAACCTGTCAAGTATGTTATGTAGAATCAGAGACTTTGCCGAGGGGTTAAAATACTGGAGACTCTTTTGGGTATCCTGCTGTAGCATGTTATTCAGGTTATTTTGCATTTACTTGCACAAACATTACACCTCAGGCTGTCAACAAAACTATTGTCACTTTGCTTCAGCTTTGATTTTTATCCTTAAAGAAAACATACCATAAATAGCTGAACGTTGCTTTGGTGTTGGAGATGGCACCTTTTTTAGGTTATATTTTGCATTTCATTGATTCTCTCTTTTTGAAAGCAACTTATCACATGCACTTTCTCCTAGCATTTATAAGCTAATAAATTATTGTACTGGAATTCTTTTGTCAGGTTTTACTTGAAGGAATCCCTCCAAATGCAGTCCCAGAAGATGTTGAACGCTTCCTGTCTGGTTTTGATTACGATTCATCCTCAATCAGGCTATTTATGAGGTTGTTGCCAAGCAATTTGCAGTGAATTTTAAACTGCTGTGCAATTGTTTGTTAATTATAGTGGTTATTATTGCAGGCTTGGAGCAGCACTGGTACGCTTCCATACAAGGACTGAAGCAATGAATGCATTTATTACAAAGAACCGAGGCTTCTGTCTAAATAATCAAATTTCAGTGCGAGTTCTCCAGTAAAGCTTCTATGGCTCCTAGCGGCAATTCTGTTTGGATTGTCTCACTTCAAGATTGTGCTTCATTTTTTTTGAGTTTGGCAATATTTGCGTTGATATAGCAAAAGATTTGGATTTCTCCGATTTGTTGAGAATATGTCAGAGCTTAACGGGCAGAAACTATTTTGATCTTTAGAAAAGGATAGAAGCAGCTATTTGTAGCACTTCTGTTAGTTTGACAAAAATAATAATAATTAGATGTGCATTGACGTGGGCAACAGCTTGTCTGTAGTTGGCGTTCGATATTTATTCTACTTTTTCTTTTCCCAAACTCGTAGTAGTTTAATGGGTGAAGTGTACTTGTTGCTTCCTTTCCTTTGAGTGATGTAAGCAATTCCTATTTTCCCCTTTTTATTTGTTTGGGATGAAATGAAATGATGCCAACAAATGAAAACTACGATAACTGTGGGTATAAGAGTTCGCTAACTGTTGTCTAATTAGTCTGCAAAATTGAGCAGACATTAGGTTCGATTTTCAGTAAATGGGGTTAGAAATTATGACTAGATGGAGAGCTAATTGCATGTGAGATAAAGATGGTAAATTTGTATTTTGAAGATTTGAAATCTTGCAAGCACAATTGACCTTAAAAGATAAGCAGAACGCAAAATGAATTGCTTATATTCATCCTTCAGTTTAGTGGGCAGATGCGATTGCTTAATACATATAAATAATTGCAATGGCTTCTCAGGAGATCTCATTCATTCTCTCATAAAAAAACATCATCCAACTCTTCTTCCTCAGGCACATATCCTAAAGCCATCGTGTGGTCTACCAGACAATGCAGAACAGTGAGGATTTCAGCAACTCTTGTGTTACACCTATCTTCTGCTCTAAACCTATAAATCTTGTTCTTGATCTCAATCCAGCTATAGCCAGGATTTGTTTTAACTCCTGTATCTTTCATCAATTTCCTCACTCTTGCTGCCTGATCCCAGTACCCCACGCTTGCATACAAATTTGCCAATTGCACATGCGTAGCAGCACACCCCGGTTCCCTAAAGAGCCTTTGCTCTGCAGCTTGAATACCAATCCAAACACTTCCGTGAAGCCTGCAGGAGGATAAAAGTGATCCCCATATAACAGCATTGGGGCATACAGGCATCCCCGAAATGATATCTCGTGCCTCTTCTATTAACCCAGCACGTCCTAGAAGATCAACAAGACATGAATAGTGGTCCAGCTGCGGCCTCAAACCATATTCAACCATTGAGTTGAAGTACTTCCTCCCTCTTTTAACAAAACCAGCATGGCGACAAGCAGATAGAACACCTAGAAATGTTATGGAGTCAGGTTTTACATCCAGCTTCTTCATCTTTTTGAAAAGCTCAATTGCCTGCATTGCCAGCCCATGCTGCGCATACCCACTAATCATTGAATTCCATGACACGATGTCTTTACTGAAAATGTTATCAAATATGAAGAACGCATCTTGAATGCTCCCACACTTACAATACATGGATACAAGAGCATTGGCAATGTGCAAATATGAATGAAAACCCATTTGAATGATTTGACAGTGAGCACTCGTCCCGTGTCCAAGAGCTCCACTTCCTGTGCAAGCGCTCAAAAGACTAGTGAAAGTGAAATCATTAGGTTTCAATGTTGAATTTCTCATAACAGAGAACAGCTCCAAACAAACATCAAATTGGGAATCTTGTGCAAACCCAGAAATGATAGCCGTCCAAGCGACAACATTTCTCGCAGGCATTTCCTGAAACATTTTATGTGCATTATCCAACTCCCTACATTTACAGTAAAGAGTGATCAAAGTACTTCCTACATAGGAATTGGAAAGGAACCCAGTAGTTATCGCTAAGCAATGATACTGAATCCCTCCGCGAAGATCACGCAAGGAAGCGCAAGAGGTCACTGCACTGGACAAAGAGGCAGCATCAAAACGTATTGAACACATAGAACCGTCCGGCTCTTCATTGTTTAAAAAAGAAGATTCAAGGATTTCATCAAGCACATAGGAGATTCCCTCTACCCGGGTAGAAGAAGCGAAATCGTTATTCGTCGAGTGTTGATGGGAATTCAATAAGCCCTGAATGAGGCGAAGATGTGTTTGGCGTAGTGTAGCCGTGGATGGAGCTTTGGGAGAAATAATGTCTAGAATTCGGAGCGCCCTGTGGTCGAAACGCTTTGCATGTCTGAATTTGAATTTGGCGTGCGAAGAGAATGATCGAGCACAGAGAAGCTGTATGGCGTAAGAGACTTTATTCCTGACACGGCCTCCAAGTGAAACAATGTTATCATTATTGTTATTACTATTGTTCATGCCTCACCAGAATTCACTGCCTTGGTTTTAGCTCAATTGCTTTTTGGAATTTTCTTTTATTTTTCATTTAAAAAAGAAGAAAAGAAGTGATATATGATCTTGAATGTGCTGCTGTTATTTGCAGGCTCAGTAATGGCAGCAGTGGCTTGTTCTACATATATTCAATGTATGGAAATGGAATGCATCTTTGGCGGACCGAATAAGAGAGAGACTGTTACATGGCGTCTCGAGTGATGCGTAGTTTGGTTGAGCAGAGTATATTTTGTGTTTATGAGCAGTCAGAGTCAGAGAAAATGGAGGGCGCAATACAATTGCATCGTGCGGTATTATACGTTAGTTGTTGTACTATTATAATATTTGTATCGATGAATTGTGCATGCATACCTATGGTATGTATGCTAACTACTGAGTGCATAAATAAAGATCCAAGAGTCATACGTCGAATAATGTTTGGTTTCTGTCGCTGTAGTTAATATTGCATTGTAAAATGCTATCACTTGTATGGATATATCTTGTCGTTCACCTTAATTATTAAGAGAGTGATGAGATGAACTTAGCGAGTGTATGAAATGAAATCCTTTTATTTGAATATATCGATGGTCCTTTTGGTATAAACTTGTCAGCCCGGCTATTTCAAAGTGAGATAGGTAGAACTGTTGAAAAATAAAATTCAGAGAAAAAAAGAGAAATTTTAAGAGAAATATTTTTTCATAGTGTTCAAATAAGGGTTACACCCTTTTTTATATACACACAGAAATCCTAATCACAATCAAATTAGGAATAGAATAACATCCTAAATAGAATAGAATTTTATTCCTTCTATTCCTAATTGTATACAAATATTTACTTCCTAATATATACAATAAAAATATTTACTTCCTCAATACTCCTCCTCAAATTGGTGAATGTATGTTAATCATTCTCAACTTGTCAAGTGAGTTATAAAATGCTTTTCCGGATACAACCTTTGTGAGAATGTCAGCTAATTGAGTCTAAGATGAAACATATGGAAGATCAATTGTCCCTTGCTTTAAATGATCTTTTATGAAATATTTGTCAACCTCTACATGCTTAGTTCGATCATGTTGAACCGGATTGTTTGCAATTGTTATAGCTGTCTTGTTATCACAATGTAACAACATAGGCTTTGGATGTTTTAATCCCAGATCCTGAACAATTCACCTTACCCAGAGCAACTCACATACTCCATAAGCCATTCCTCTAAACTCAGCTTCACCATTTGACCTTGCTATAACTTTCTATTTCTTGCTTCTCCAAGTGACTAAATTATTTCCAACAAATGTGAAGTACCCGGACGTTGATTTTCGATTAGTCCGATCTCCAGCCCAATTAGCATCAATATAGCTGATAATTTTATAATCCTTATTCCTCCCAAAGAATAACCCTTTACCCGGAGAAGACTTTAGATATCTTAATATTCGGTATACTGCATTCATATATTCTTTGCTTAGAGAATGCATGAATTGACTTACAACACTTACTACATAAGCAATGTATGGCTGAGTATGAAATAGGTAAATCAGCCTTCCCACCAACCTTTGATACTGATCTCTATCAGTTGGAACTTGATCTTCCAGGATTGAAAGTCCATGATTGACTTCAATAGGAGTCTCGGCTGGCTTACAATCAAGCATCCCTGTCTCTGTTAGTAGATCCATTACATACTTTTGTTGGCAAAGAGAAATTCCTTAAGCTGATCTTGCAACTTCAATTCCTAAAAAATACTTTAAACTACCCAAATCCTTAAGTTCAAACTCGGATGCTAACTGTCTTTGCAAGTTTGTTGTCTCACTCGTATCATTTCTGGTGACCACCATATCATCAACATATATAATCAACGCGGTGACTTTACCTAACTTTTGTTTGATGAATAGTATGTGATCAGCATCACTTTGCTTATATTCGAGCTTCCTCATGAAGGTTGAGAGTCGTCCAAACCATGCTCAAGGCGATTGCTTGAGTCCATACAATGTTCTCTTTAATTTGCATACTTGGTCAATACATTTAGTTCCAGGTGGTGGATCCATATATACTTCTTCATCTATGGTTCCATTCAAAAATGCACTCTTTACATCAAATTATCGAAGTGGCTAGTCCAGGTTGGCAGCTAAGGAAATAAGGACTTGGATGGTGTTCATTTTTGCTACTAGGGCAAATGTATCTTCATAGTTGATTCCATACTTCTGAGTGTACCCCTTTGCTACCAACCGAGCTTTATATCAATTTATGCTTCCATCTGGATTGAGTTTGATAGTGAATATCCACCTGCACCCCACTATTTTCTTTCCTTCTAAAAGAGGAATGAGATCCCACATCTGGTTCTTTTGTAATGCCTCCATTTCATCATTCATAGCTTTCTTCCAATCTGGATCATTTAAGGCTTCCTACACATTACTCGGAATAGATAGAGTAGATAATTGATTTACAGTAAGTGCATGTGAGTTAGACAAACAGTTGGTTGATATGAAGTTGTTGATAGGGTATTTAGCTTTAGTATGAAGGTCCGGATCATATTGTCTTTTCGGAACCCCTCTATTGATTCTAGAAGGATAACGAGGTTCAGTATTTAAAGGAGATAAATTTACCTTATTATGCACTACATCCAGAGTTTCTTCAGCTTCTAGTGTGGGTTGGGAAGATGTACTATCTTGATTACTCAGATTTTCTTCGATGATCTATCCGGGTGAGATGCTCGTACTCGGAACATCAGATGTCTGTCTGGGTAAGATGCTCGACTGTCCAGGTGAGATGCTCGGAATAACATTTTTGAGATTCGGATTCGGAATACTCAAAATGTTATCTTCAAGCTCAAAGAGGTTTGGATTTTTCTCCCCCTGAAGAGAGCACTTGGAGTGGGAGGAGAAAGGAGAATTTTCATGAAATCGAACATCCCGAGTGACATACACCTTCTTTGTATTCGTATCATAACACCGATATCTCTTTTGTAAATCCGCATAGCCAATAAAGATACACCAGATAGCTCGAGGGTCTAATTTGCCGAGTGTTTGATGAACATATGTTGAGCATAAAAAAACTCGGGGTTCGAGATTATTGAAGGGTTGAGATATGACAAGTTCCTAAAGTTTTTAAAGAGGAGTCTTAAAACCGAGTACTCGTGATGGTGTCTGGTTTATGAGGTACACAGTGGATAAAAAAACTTCTCCCTAGTATTCTCGAGGAACATTCATGTCAAATAGTGATGCTCGGACAACTTCCAATAACTGTCAGTTCTTCCGTTTGGCTATACCATTCTATTGTGGAGTGCCGGTATAAGATATTTGGTGGCAAATGCCCTTTTTGAGGTAGAAATCATTGAGAATTGAGTTAACATACTCTCCACCATTATCAGACTGCAAGACTCAGATTTTACTCTGGTATTGTCTAGCCACCATGTTGTACAGGTCTTGAAACTTGGAGTATACATCTCCTTTATTGGAAAGTAGAGATACCTAGGTCATCCGGGTACATTCATCAATAAACGTTATAAAATATCGAGCACCAGATAGAGTAGGAATCCGAGCAGGTCCCCATACATCAGAATGAATGGTTATAAATGGAATTGAATTTTTATTATAACTCAGTACATAAGAAATTCGGTGGCCTTTTGCCAATTCACAAACATCACACTTGAATTCCGAGTCTATGGTATACAAAAATAAATTCGATTTTATTTGTCTAAGATAATAAAAAGAGAGATGACCAAAATGACGATGCGATAAGATTACTTGGTCTTTACTTGAACAACTTCTACCAACCCTATTAACTTGACTTGATTTCTGACTTGAATCATCATGCAACTCAAGATAGTACAACTTTCCACATTTAACACCAAAGCTAAGAATCCAACGCGTTGCAATGTCCTGAAATACACAATAATTAGGCCAAAATTTGACAGTGCAATTCAAGGTTTTAATGATTTGGCTAACAGATAGTAGATTACAAGAAAGAGATGGAACAACAAGATAGTATCTAAATTAAAAGAGTCGGAGTTAGATATTGATCCCTCATAAGTGACTGGTGCTATGCCTCCATTAGTAGTTAGAATATTTTATTGGGTTGATGGACGGATAGAGGTAAAATAGTGAGTGGAGTTTGTCATATAATCAGTAGCACCTGTATCAATAATCCATGTATTATTTCGAGTAAGATTTGTCATACCTGGAGTGGTATCACAATCACCACTTGGTTCAGTAGAAGTAGCAATTGTAGCTTTACCGAGCTTCTTACGAGGCTTTCTACTGAAATCCCACCATTCCAGATATCCTACAATTTCATAGTACCATTCTTTGGAGTGTCCAACCTCACCATAATGAGTACAGGTGTATGTGATGGGCTTGCTTGGAATTTTTCCTTTGAACTGTGGACAAGTCTGAGCTACTACAAGACAAAGTGGTCCGGTAGTATCTTTAGCTCTTCCATCGTATGTCGCTGGTTGTGATCCTGCCAGACATATGCATAACTGGACTCGAGATCAAGAGGTGGATCCTTCTGGAGTATTTCACTCTGAGCATTATTAAATTTCGAATCAAGCCCCGCTAGGAAAATATGTGTTCTAAGCCGGGTAATATGCTTATGGAGTGATACTACTTCATTAACATCCTCCCCTTATGCACACGTCCGGGCATCGATTTCCTGAAATATTCCAATCAGTTTATTATAGTATACAGGTAATGCCTTACCATTCTGGCATGTAGTGAATGATTTCCGATTCAATTCAAATAACTGAGTTTTGTCAGATCCATCATAGAAGGTTTTTGAGACAGCATCCCATATCTCCTTTGTTGTTGGAAGACGGATGAATCTTTGCATCAATGTCGGACTCATGGAGTCAATCAACCAACTTTTGACTCGATTATTATCAAGGAGCCAAGTTTCCAATACTTTATCTCCTGCTGGTGGCTTTGGCGTAGTGCCATTAAGAAAGCCAGATTTATTTCTAGCTCCAATTTGTACCTCCATGATCTGTGAACATAGAGTATAGTTCATATCATCAAGAATAATTCCTGTGGGAAGGGGAGAATTATCTTGAAGGTTTTGAATAAAATTGGGTGTTCCATGGGATATGATGGATGTGTTTTCGGTGGTCATGATTTTGAAGATTCAAAGAATTCAAAGGAAGAAAAAATACGATTTCAAGAATTCAATAAAAAAATTCAATTTCAATGGATATGCTCTGATACCATGAAGAATAAAATTCAGAGCAAATTCAAGGAAAATATTTTTCCATAGGATTCAAATAAGGGTTACACCCCTTTATATATACATACAGGAATCCTAATCACAACCAAATTAGGAATAGAATAACATCCTAAATAGAATAGAACTTTATTTCTAATTGTATACAAATATTTACTTCCTAATATATACAATAAAAAAATTTACTTCCTTAACAACTATAAAGAAGTAAATTTTTTTTAATATTTATTTTCTCTATACATAATACTCGAACTCGAAACTTTACTTTAAAAAATCCAAATTCCTTGCTAATTGAATCAATAAATGTTGGTTTATTTAGTTTAACTATTTTAAATACATTTATTTTAAAATAAAAAATTAAGTAAACATTTTCAAAATATAAAAAATATTAATAAAATGTATTTAATGCAGTTGCAACAATGGTGGTCAAGTGGTGTAGGCCCCATCTAATAGTCATCAAACACTTGAGCGCATGTTAAACCGCGTTGCCTATAATGGCGATTCCATTTGGGATAGAGAAACTAATTCTAAGTGTTTTGTAATTTATCATCTTTAATTATTCTTTTGTTCCTTTTGCAATCCTATTGCATTCACTACACCTTTTACATATAATGAACACTGTAAATCCCTAATTAACCCGATAATAATCATTATTTTGCTACCTACATTTCACTCAAATCTAGTGGTAGAATATTTAATTATTATCACTCACGACATGTACCAATCTGCTTTGTTTGACCCTTGATTGTGGAGACATATATGGACGTATATCATTGTGGGAACTGAAGCCTAATACCCAAGACTCAAGCCCATGTAATGGCCTAACAATTGTCCTTAGGAATTCTCCCAATTATATGTGAATTTTTCCATATAATAGATCCTTGAAATAAATCCTAAAGCCCATTAACAATTGACCCAAAGCAAAATGGGCCCTTATGCCCAATTCAAGCCTTCTATAAACAAACTATGTCAAGATGGGCCTTTGTCTATTCATAACCCATTTCAAATGGGTTTTGACAAGGTAAATTTATGATGCTAAGAACCTTGGCCCATTAAGGAGAGACTTAGGCTTTTATTTAAAGGATCCATCACTTGTTTGAATCATTTTAAGGGTTACCTTATATATGTCGATTTTATTATCCCCTATTGATAATCAAAACCCAGACAAAAAAATCCTAGGACAAGATACTTGACATTGAATATGTGTGGGAGAAATAAGGATGGAGGTCATTATTTTTAAAGTTCTACATTTCTATATTATGTATATTAAATGTGCTTATTTACTTTTTTTTATGCCCCTTAAATAATAAAATGAACCTGCATATCATGCATACATGTCATGCATGATTCTAACATATGGTCTTACAGTGGTATAAATTCTTCAAGCTCATCCAAGTGGGTTCGGTCCAGTTCTGGTCATTTAGTCAGAAGTTTAAAAATAAAAATTGCAGGAGGGTTTAATCCTAAGGCTTTTAAGGCACAGTTAAAAGAGGAAGTATTCACTGAAACCTAGTCTATAATAAAGGAGATGATGGGAGAGATAACCAAGCCCATTAAAGAAAGTTAGTTAGCACAACCACCCAATGCATAGCCAGCCAATCTGATAGATCTTGATAAGGAAATCCTGATGAGGGAAAGGTAAGAAGATAATATAATGATATTGGCTAATCCACCAAATTAGAGAAATGTAAACCCAGCTAAAGACGTGGAAAAGACTGAGTGGGCCAAGAGTATAACCAAGGCTATGAGTCAAATGCATATGATGATGAAGAAAAAGGGCATGGATGCTCCTTTGGATTACACTAATTTGAATCTGAATAGGGAAGACGAACCACTACCTCGAAAGTTTAAATTCCCCAATTTAAAGAAGTATTCCGGCACCGACGATTCCCATTTGCATCTAAAGTAATACATGACTTATATAAAAGCCACCAAGTTGATTGAGGCTTAAACCATCAAACAGTTCCCCATGTCATTGGAGGGTGCATGAATCCACTAGTATTATGTTTTTGAACCACACATTTAGTCTGATTAGAAAGAACTATATGCCGCTTTTATGAAAAAATAAGCCCTTAACATTTAATTGGAGGTGGCTCTGAGGGATTTATAAAACACCAAGCAGAGGTTTAATGAGTCCTTCATTGACTATCTAACTCATTGGAGAGGGAAGTTATCTCAAATAAGGCATAGCCCTGCTTAGTCGGATCAACTAGTGTTGGTGATAGAAGGATGTGTTCCAGTATTATCTAAAAAACTGAGGGACTTGGGAATTTTCAATTTCAAGGAATTATACAGATTTGGGGTTCATAAAGAGTTTGATTTGGCCCAAGAGAAACGGTTCTTCTGAGGGAGATATAGGGGCGAAGAAGGAGCCAGCTCAAGCAATAATGTCCAGATTAATGCCATTTGGCCACCAAGTAGTGGTTTGTAGATTAACGCCGTTAGGCAACCCTGAAGATTCTCCAATTTGATTGAGAAAATTTTACTACGACCTCTACCATCATAACAACCTTTAGCCGTGCTAACCTAAAAATTTTTCTACAGATTCCACTAAACTATTGGGCATGACACTGATAATTGTACTTGGTTAAAGCATGAAATCTAGGACTTAATCGACACATGAAAAATCACTATCCCAGAAATAAGAAAGCCAAACACTCAAAATAACCCTCTACCCAACTATTGAACCTAACCAACCTATTTTAATGATTAACACTAGCCTAATAGAAGAGAAAATCTTAAACTCTTTCGTGACACCATTCCCTATCCACCAAAGCCTGAACTCGAACCAAAAGACCTAAACCAAAATAAATAATCCATGGAACTTATCGTGCATATATTGGACATTTAAAGCTTTGATGCTGAGGACGAGGGGTGAATTAATTTGTGGGATGATGAGGAAGGTAGGTTATGCCAACCTATGGGAAAGGTTAAAAAGAAAAAAGAAGAAGTCGAAACTGCCAATTTTGAACCAAAATAGATAGAAAATTCAGAGAAAGAGGAGGAAGTAAAAAAGAGTGAAGAAGCTTTTTCTAGTGTTTGGGAACTACTTATGCACTCCAAGGATCACAGGGAAGCACTAGTTTTGGCTTTACATCAGAAAAATATCTCCACAAGTTGCACTATCGAGCAGATGGTCAGTTCATTGATGAAAACTCCCCAAGGCACCATAATGTTCTCTGATCATAATTTGCCCTTGGAAGGGAAGGATCACCATAAGGCTTTATTCATCAAGGCTAAGGTGAGAGAAAAGATAACTTGTGCGATGGTGGACAATTGTTCTGCCATTAATTTGTGTCCATTAAAGATCGTGCCAAGGTTAGGGTTGACATGGTTGACCTAAAGCCTTCAGAGATAGTCATCAAGGCTTATGATGATACTAAGAGGCCTGTTGAAGGGATGTTTAGGGCCTTGATCAAGACAGGGCCTATTGAAACTTGGGTTGATTTACATGTGATCGACATCCCTGCGACCTTTGTTATCTTGTTAGGAAGGTCGTGGTTTCATCCTTTAGGTGGTGTGCCCTCCACTGTTCATTAGAGAATCAAATTTCTGCATGAAGGAAGGGTTATCACTATCTCTGCAGAGACCAAAGCTACCATGGTTACACTGAAGTTAGCTCCCAAAAAGATCCCATAAGCCTAAATTTTGAGGTTTGCATAATCTATGAAGATGTGATAGATGAAAAGGTTCTGAATATGATGTGCAATATGAAGTTCATGCATGGTATAGGATTAGGAAAGGACCAGAGTGGACCATCAGGCTTTATGGAGCACAATGTGCCAATTTGGAAGTACGAAGTTAGGTATTAAGGAGAAGATGATTCTGAGGGAGAATTGGATATTTGAGAACAACTTGACTGTTATGACCCTATTTTTAAATTAATCTATTTTAATATGAGATATGTAGTGTTAATAAATTCAAAAATTTATATTTAAATTATTCTAATATTTGTAATTTATATATTGGCATTTTATGCAAATACATAATTTCAAAGATAGTAAGCTTATATTAGGATTATGTTATTATTATTTTAAGGAATTATATTTTCTATAATATTAAATATTATATAACTATTTTATAAGTATAATTTATTCTATATTACCCTTCTTATTTTCAAGGCCATTATATGTAATATATATTATTAGGGTTTTATACTAAATATATATATATTAAAATAGTATGTGCATGTATATATATATATACACACATGAATATACATATGCATAAACACCCAAAAACATCATTTTTCCTTTCCTCTTTGTCGCACTGCCGGACCACCACCCTCACTGTGCCTCCCAGCCTTTTGCCGGACCGCCACCCTCCTCCGACATCTTCTCCCTCTCCTAGCCACCTTCCCTCCTCTCTTCTTCCCTTCAGTGTCTCCTTTGTTCTCTCTCTCGATTCAAGCTCCTCTGTCACTGTCTGAACTAGATCAACACCGTCTGTTGCTCCCTTTGCCTGCATTGCCTCCTCAGGCGACAGTCGACACCTTGCCTCACCGCTGCAACCATTTTCGACGACGAAAATAGAGGTAGGCAGCTTGTTCGTCTGAGTTGTTTTTAGGTCGTTTTTAGGTTGTTCACAAGTTGTTTAGGTTGATTTAGGTGTTAAACTTTAATTATCCCAAGTTAATTGGTTAATTATGCTAGTTAGTTGTTTAAATCTAATTTTGGTATATTATTTTGATTTTTTTTACTTTAAAAAATTTTATTTTATTTTATTTAGTAACTTCGAGTAATTATTGTGATTTATTTTTAGTATATTGATTTTATTTAAGATTATAGAAAATTATTGTGTTAATTGTGATTTTTGTGGATTTTGGATATTTTATTAACTTCCAAAAATTAATTGTTAAAATTATGAAATTATGATAATTGGTATTATCATTAAATCTTATTAATTTTAGAACTTAATTTATTGTTTTTGTGATTTTTATACTATTTTTATAATTATTTTAGGTTTATATCAAATGTGGATAATTAGGTTAAATTTATATTTTGGAAGAAATTATTAGTTAATTATATATTTTTATTGATATTAAGAAATTTTATGTTGAGAAAATAATTTTTATGTATTTATATAATTTTTATAGAATTTTTGAGTAATATGGATATATTATGTGTATTTTTCTATTATATGGATAAATATGTAATTTTATGCTAATTATAGTTAAATATATATTTTAGTTGGTTTTATTAATATTTAAGAGGTTTAGAGGATTTTTATAAATTAATTGGTATTTTTAATTAAGTAATGTTAATTTTGAATATTGTTTCCAAATATTATATATGTATGTATAATATATTATTTTGGTAACAAAAATATATATATGGTTATATTTAACATATTTGGTATAATGGTTTTAATTAAGGTATTTTTTGATAGTTATATTAATTATGGATTATATATGCATATTTTAAGAATAATGTATATTATTGGAAATTATGGGTTTTTATATATTTATGTCTAATTAAATTTAATTAAGTGCTATGTTATATTTTAAGTATGATTTTAATGTTTATTTATGAAAGTAATATTTTCATGAATTTTATTAGTTAGAATTAAGTTGTGATGTTTTGTTGAGTTGTGAACTCAGTCGGGTTAATACTGTGTTGGAGAGCCGACTCGAGTGTAGATTGTGTGCGAATTTTTAAAAGTGCATTTTCTACGTAGGAATGGCTCTACCTATGGTAGAGAGATGTCCGTTTTACAGAGGAGACTCTGTCAAAATTTTGATAGATTTTCTCGTAAAATGTGACATCTTTTGTAAATTTCTAGTGTTAATTAGAGTTTTTCCCTATCTATCAAGTCTTATCCGGTCTTCCTCGAGTCAGTCTAGAATTTCGCTATTTTTCTGTCGATTTTAATTTTAATTCCATAGACGTATTTTTAAAATAGGTCTATTATTTTTTTCTAGAGAGTACTGGAGCAGGAGCTTTTAGATCGAGGCAGACACACGGTCGTTAGCCTTCTCGCTCATCCTGTAAGTTGATAAATTGATCTGTGTGTATATTTTATTTAAAGATGTGTGCGCTCATATTTTTAGTATTTATTATATGATTTATTTTAATTTAGATGCTGCTATTTAAGATTTAAGTGCATTTTATTTATTTAAAATTAGTTTTGAAAAATTTTGGTAGAACCGGCTACCTAGTGGGTTTCACCAGGATCGTGTGCACATGGTAGAGATGGAGAGATGGATCTGATGTATGTATGACTTGTGGATATAAACTGGGACGGGTACCTCGGTGGAAGCCTTTGCTCTCGGAGACCGCTAGTGATTGAAAAGTTAATAATAAACTAGGATGGGTGCCTCAGTTGACGTCTTAGCTCTCGGGGACCACCAGTGCCATGTATTTGGATTAAGTGGATGACTGTGGCTTGGTGCCTTGGTTAATGCTTTTGCTTTCAAGGACCGGCAGTCTATGTGGATTAAGTGGGCCTAATTGGCTATTTAGAAATTTGGGTTTAGAGTTCTACCAAGATTTTTTTTCAAAAGCTATATATATATGATATAAATTATTTTCACTATATGTATATGGTTTTCAAAAAGGTTTTCAAACCGTATAGCTCTTTTTATTAACTTACTCAGTGAGGTTTGATTCCCCTCAATTTTTTTTTCAGGAGTTTGGGAGTTTGACCTCATACCACCTCTACGCCGAATTTCTTCATCACTGGCTATATTATGTGGGTTATTATGAGCTGTATTGTAGTAATAACTCTAGAATACTGCAGTAGTGTTTGTACTATGAGTTTGTAAAACTTAAGTATACTTATGTATTGCATTTTAATGAACCATGCTTATGTATAATGTTTTAAGATTGATTTATGATATTTGATGATAGAGAATATTTTATGTTGCGCATGATTATGTTTTTTTTTTTTAAATCAATTTGATAATGTGTTCTTTCATGAAATAAAGTTTTAAATTTGAAGGGTTTATTTTTCTTTTCTTTAAGTCTTACTATGGGTTTCGGGGGCCTTATGCCTACTCATTCCATAGTGTTGGTCACATGCCCTCGGGTTTAGGTCGTGACATTAACAATTTAGAAAAGGAAGCTACAATAGAGAAGGAAGATCTGTGGAAGAATTTTGTGAGAGAGGGCACCAACTATTCGTACACTGGAACTCCTAAACCTTTGCTAATGGTTGGAGAAGTAATTCTAGGTTTTAAAATCTTATTTGAGTTTATAAATAGGGTATAGAAAGTTGTGGCTAATGAAACTCCTATGGAAGAGCTTGTACTGACAAAAAAAGAGGGACCTAAAAAGAACATTGATGTTCCGGAGATGAAGGATATTGTTGATCAAGATGAGGCACTAGATCTCAAAACCTACATCCTCAACTCCATCATGGATTTATTTTATGATGATGATTTTGATGTTTTGCTTTCTTCTTGACTTGAGACTGATAACCTTTTCTTTCACCAAAGTGGATGCAATGAAGTCTGACTTTGCTTATTTATGTGATGTGTTTCCAATGGTTATTTTGTTTGTGATGATAATTTCATGCATATATTTGACATTAATTCCATGCAAATTGAATCATTTAATTTAGGCACAAATGACAATCCTAAGAATATATTGCTTGCTTCTAATTTAACTCGTGATGAGAGAGAAAAAATGAAAGAGATATTGATAAAAAGACAGAAAGTGTTTGCTTGGGGTTATAAGGATATGCCTAATATCGATAGGAAGATCATAGAATACAGAATCCCCATATATCCTCATATATCACCAATGAAGCATAAACAGAGAAGGCTAAGGCCAAAATGGGCTCTTTTAATCAAGGAAAAAGTCGAGAAGTAGTTAAAGGAAAAGTTTATGGAAGTGGTAGAGGACATCCAATGGTTGGTAAACATTGTACTTGTACCAAAAAAGGATGGAAGGGTCAAAATATGTGTGGATTATAGAGACTTGAACAAAACTTGCCTGAAGGATGACTTTTCATTGCCATATATCGACACCCTGGTCGATAGCACAGCTTCCAGTGCAATGTATTCTTTTATGGATGGATTCTTAGGGTATAACCAGATCATGATGGTAGTAATAGATAAACAGAAGACGTCTTTCACCACTGAGTGGGTCATTTATTGTTACCGAGTGATGCTATTTGGATTAAAGAACATAGGAGCCACTTATCAGAGGATGGCAACTGCTCTGTTGCATGATATGATCCATAAGGAAATAAAAGTGTATGTGGATGATATTATGGTGAAGTCTGCAACTAGAGAAGGGCACTTTGAAGTTCTAGACAAGTTCTTAGCAAGGGCAGAGAAGTACAAGCTAAGGCTGAACCTAAAGAAGTATATTTTCTGGGTGACGTATGGTAAATTACTAGAACACATTGTTAACCAAAGAGGAATAAAAGTGGACCCGAATAAATTTAAAGTGATCAAGGAAATGACCATGCCAAAGAATGAAAAAGAAGTTAGAGGGTTTATTAGACAGTTACAGTACATTAGTAGATTCATAGTTAAATTAACTGCAATATGTGAACCAATTTTCAAGCTACTAAGAAAGAATTAGCCAGTGATCTGGGATGATAGGTGTCAATGAGCTTTTGAAGCTATCAAGAATTGTCTGATGAATCCTTTAGTTCTACAACCACCAAAGCTGGAAAGCCTTTGATCCTTTATTTGGTCATCGAGAAAGATGCAATAGGTGTGATGTTAGCCCAGGAGGATGAAGGGAAGATAGAGCACGTCATGTATTACTTGAGCAAGAAACTTCTGCAGTACAAAATCAATTACAGTCTTGTAGAGAAGACATGTCTGGCCATAATTTAGGCAATAAAGAAGCTTCGACACTACTTCCAATCCTCTAAAGTACAAGCAGTCTCTAAATATGATCCCCTCATATACCTCCAGTAGACCTTGTCTCTTATAAGAAAATTAGCTAGATGGCTAGTTTTGCTCACAGAATTTGATATAGACTATATAACGAAGAAAGTGGTAAAAGGGAGAGCAATAGCAAACTTTCTAGCTTAAAACCTAGTAAATGATGAGCGAGAGTGGGAATTGGAGTTTTTGGATAGGGTAGAAAATGTACTTTAATAGAGCCATTAATGGCAAAGGAGTTGGCATTAGTGTAATTTTGATCACGCCAGAGGGATGATCTCGATGGCAAAAAGACTGGAATTTAAAGTGACAAATAACCAAGCCAAGTATGAATTGTGCATTTTTAGGTTAAAAGTATAGTGCAATATAGGGGTAAAAGATAGCACTACTTATGGAGATTCTATATTGGTGGTGAGACAGGCTTCTAGAGAATAAGAGGTGAAAGAAAACAGACTACGATTGTACTGGGATTATTTAACTATTGTCTCGCTATCCTTTAATCAATGGAAATTCATCCACCTGCAAGAGAAGAGAATCAGATGGCAGATGCTCTAGTTATATTAGTTTCTATATAAGAGAGCGAGAAGTAGACAATAATTAAGCCTCTGATTTTAATCAAATCTCAAACTTCTTACTACAAAGAGATAAAGGTAATACCAGTTGATACTGCCATTGAGAAGCCTTAGTTTTATGAATTGTTAAAGTATTTAGAAATTGGACAATTTTTCAAGAATGGTAAAAAGAAAGAGAGGATGTCCCTATGAATGTTATCTCGATAATTTTTCAGTTATAATGGCATACTGTATAAAATAATGCCAGCTGGGGTTCATTTGAGATGTGTTAACAAAGATGAAGCTCTAAGGTTAATGGAAGTAGTGCATGAAGGGATTTGTAGGCCACACATGAATAAGACAGTTTTGGCAAAGAAGATAGCTCGTCAACGTTACTTTTACTTGACTATGGAGACGAATTTTGTCAAGTTTGTGAAGAAGTGCCATAATTGTCAGACTTATGGAGATGTCAGTCATTTGCCTTTTATGGAACTTCAAGGAATGACTACTCCATGGCCCTTTGCTGCTTGGGAAATTGATATTAGAGGAGAGATAAGGCTGAGAGCATCAAATGGTTATTGATACATTAAGGTGGCAATCGATTATTTCCCTAAAAGGGTTGAAATTGAGTATTATACTGTCGTTGGCTTGAAACAAATGGCAAGGTTCATTGAGAAGAATATAATTTACAGATATGAGTTGCCCCATCACGTTGTCACTATTAATGGTATTCAGTTTCGGCCAAAGATGACTGCTCTATTAAAGGAATACAAGATCGAACATCACTGATCATCTCCATATAGGACATAAATGAATGGGGTAGTGGAGGCTGCAAATAAAAATGTAAAGAGAATCCTAGCCAAGATGATGGAGAATTATCAAGACTGGGCTGATTATCTACAGTTCACACTGTGAGGGTACAAGACTACTACAAGGATGTCAATTGATGTCACTCTATACTCCTTAGTATATGGGTGTAAGGTAGTATTACTGACAGAAGTAGAGATTCAATCATTGAGGGTCCTTCTGAAATCTAAAATCTCAAAATATTAATGGGTGGAGAGCCGATTAATACAACTAATGTTGCTAGATGAGAGGAGACTAAAAGTGATGGCTCAGGCTTATAATAAGAAGATCAAGCCTAGAAAGATCAAAGAAAGGGATTTAGTGTTAAAACTCATGAGGCCAATCATGACTGATCCATGAGGCAAGTTCAAGCTAAATTAGGAAGGGCCATATCTAGTAAAGAAACTATTCTCTAAAGGTACCGCTATCCTATCAGACTTGGAAGGGAATGAATTCAGAGAGCCTATCAACCTGGACAAGCTCAAGAAATACTTTTTGTAAAAGTCTCGCTAGGGAGAAAACCTTAAAAAGAGGCTGCTTAGGCAAAAATTAGAGATAAAAAATGAAAAAAAAAAAATTAAATGTCCTATTAGGTTGAAAACCTCACAAAGAGACAGTCCAAGCAAAAATTAAGAACGTGTAAAAGAAGAGAGAGGGCAGAAAATAATGATTAGTTAGAAAACTTGCAAGGCCAAGCTAACTAACAATATGAGTTAGGTCAGAAGCAAAATTTATATATACATCTTATGTTTGAGTTGAATGAAATAAGATTGTTGAAATTACTGTTAAACATTGCATTTAGTGTCTATTACAAACTGTCTAACTGCAATAAAAGGAAACTCTATCTACTAAAAAGTGAAATAACGACTTAATTCACAAGCTAATTTTGTTTCCTTTTACTTTACTGAGCACCCCTGATGCTAAATTTTTGCAACTCTATTGTTCTTTTATTTCTAATAAATTCATCTTTTTTGTCTGTTACAATTGTATCCACACCTTATACTGATCATCGATAGATAAATCTCTATTGTAGTTAATGTTTCTTTAAATACTTCTCTATGGCCAAGTACTAACCAAGTTATCCAAAAAGTTTTAAAAAAGAGGTCCAAGTTCAAATGTATGGACTAGTCCTACGATCAGCTGTTTTTTACTATATTGACGGCAAAGATGGGTAGGGTCATAAAATATGGTGAAATGAAGGCCAGCTATTATAACATAGTGGTTGTATGATCTGATAGTCATGAATTTTAATCTCCCACAAACATATATAATGAATCAAAGTATCAGGAAATGTTGACTAATCGAGGGTCAAATTATAATACCCTAGTCTCTAGGACTTAGTATAGAGCAAGTAGGGTGTTGATCCACAGGGAATTCTGGGTAAATATTATATTAATCGAATAGGTACTAAAATGGATAAGCAAATAAAATCATAATAATAATCAAGCAAGCAAATAAATTATAATCAAAACAACTACTTTAATACTAAAACTACAATTACTATAAGTTCTTATCAAAACACATGGAAGAATTACAATGATAATCAATATGGATATGTACATTAATTATTCTTAACTTAATAACTAGAAATTAGTGCGTATAATCTTTAAAAGAAACTCTCGTTGTCAGATTAAAGTAAAGTTCCTAAAAGCAACTTTCGTTGTTAATTAGAAGTGTTCCCTCCTAGAGTCTACAAGTCCTCTCAGTTTATTATAAAGATAGGAAGAAACCATAAATGACATTATACCAAAAAAATCCTAAAAAGCAAATCTCGTTGTCAGATTAGGATATTCCCGTCTAGTGTCTACAAGTCCTCTCGGTTCATTATAGAGATAGACAAGGAAACACAAGTAAAACTACTAAATATCCCTTAAGATGAATTCCTTATCTCCAAGTGAATTCATTATTTAAGTGAACCAATTAAAGTTCCACTGAATTATTCCAACTCTCGTTGTAAATAAACCGATTTACAAGTTACATATGGTGATCAAGTATACATAACACAATTCTGTACTAATTGAATTCAAATCAAATAAGCAAGCATGAGTATGTAATCCTTATTCAATCAACATTACAATTCCTTCAAATACTTAGCCACTATGCATGGTTAATTAAATCAAGAGACAATCAAAAATAATATAGAAGAGAAGAGATTGAGTTTATACAACCCTTTTAATTTATTTTCTAGCCGAAAATGATCTCTCTTGCATAAATGATCTGCTTCCTTCTTTTTGAATAATAGAAAAGATAACAGAAAAGAAAAATGAACTCTCAAAAAATAAGAAACTTAATAGTAACTTTATAAGATAATATATAAATCTATCTAAAATATCTGTAACTATGTCTCTCCTGAATTCTATCTTGAATTCTACCTGAATTCTATTTTGAATTCTATATGATTTCTACCTAAATTCTATATGAATTCTATATATGTTTACAAGGCACTAATTACCTATATATAGGCCTTAAAAGTGGTTACAAGAGGTTCCAAAATAGAAAGGTACCCTTTGACATGAAGGGTTACAACCTTATGCAGAATACATAATTTCCAGGGCATTTTTGTCCATCTAAATGACTCTATCTCTGAAAATTACCTTTATAAAAGTTAGATCTTTGATTCATATTTCCAACACAACTTGAATCACCTCATTTGGATGTCTGTAGAGAAAGTTATGACCAAAATACAAAAAATGCTCAACCTAGAATCTTCTAGGCCTTTTGTCCCTGTGCCTAGTCATTCTAGGGTGCCGACTCGTTACAGAAAATTTCTGTAACAAGTCATCCCATGTGTAAAGACTCATGACAATCTTGAATCCTTCAAGAGTAAGTATTTTTGCCTTCCAACTTGTTTTAACCAAATCCAAGCCTTTTCCAATGATCATTGGACCTAAAAACACATCAAAACATACAAACAAACCTAAAATGCATTTGGAAGATAGAAATCATATAATAGGAACATAAAAACACAAAATCAAAAGCAAAATGAACAACATAATTACTAAAATACTCCTAAATAATTATGCATATTTGTGCTATATCAAACTCCCCCATACTTAGACCTTCCTTGCCCTCAAGCAAGTGAAGATCCAAAATGAAAAAGCTAACAAAATTTTCATTTTACTCCAAATAGATTTAGCCACCATACTAAGCCAATTTAATTAAGAACAAAGATAGAAAAGATAATATACTTTCAATGCTAAAAAATGATAGAATAAACAAGCCTCATAGTATAAGCAACAAGTTTACCCAATTATCTCAATTTACTAAGAGTAAAATAAAAAATGCAAAGTCAAAATTCTAACCAAGCTATGTAGACCAAATAGTCATGTTTCAAACTTAGGAACTCTAGAGGAAAAAGTGAGTTTTGAGACAATTTTAAGCACACTCATTAACTCACTCTTCTCATGGCATTTTTAGACAAAAAAAATTTTCAAAGCAAATTTGCTAGATGTACTCTTTCCGAATGAATGCAAATGAGGAGCAAACACAAATGCACATAACTTACTCGAGAAACATCAACTTATGACATTATACATCTCTTTCCAAATGAATGCAACTAAGGAGCATACTCATTTTCACACAACTTAATCGAGATGCATCATATCACAAGCATTATTTACTTATTATTATTATTATTATTATTATTATTATTATTATTATTATTATTTTAACATGTCCTCATCCATTATTGAAAAGTGAGTGTCTAAGTATTATGGCTATAGTTTCTCTAAAATTACTTAAGACTCTAAGAATACCTAGGTTTAAAACATTACTAACTAGCATTAAGCATAGTTAGCAAGTTGACTAATACATTTTTTAGATTTTATAAATAATAAAAAGAGATAAAAGCATAAACTTATAACTTATACTACATGAAACTTAAACTTTCTACTAATTGAGCATTAAAAATTTAACAAAACATAATAACTTTGATCAAAATCAAAAAGACTAATATGGATGGCTACTATTATATATATATGAGCAAAATGAATGAAAAAGATAGTGCAAACATGCAAACATGATAGAAAAAAAAACACAAACACAAATATAAAACACACAAAATACAAACATATATATATAGCATCCTAATATATATAACTAGTATCCTCCCCCCATACTTAAAATATGCATTGTCCCCAATGTATGGAAAAATAAAGAAGGAAAGGAAAAGAAGAACTTTCCTAGTCATCGGTGGGAGTGGTGGGTGGAGAGTCAATGGAATAACCACATTGAGCGAAATACTTGTCCAATTTGTACTCCATCCTGCGTTGGCGATGATTGAGTTGCTGTTGATGATGTGATAAGGCATTCAATTGCCCTTGCATTAAAATTTGGTTGTTCAAAATTTGATCCCATATAGGTGGGTGACCACCTGAAGAACCCAGTGCACTTTGGAGGGGGTATGAAAGGAGGGGAACGTCTCTAAAAGGTTAGTATTGTGGAAGCTCCTCTACTTCCTCGTCCTCCTCTTCCATGGGTTGGTGGATTGGTTCCTTAACTCGAGTTGCCCCGGGAAGGCCTTGCCAATAAGATCGTGAGCGGGCGGGAATGAATGTTAAATCTGCATTAACAACTTCTCCTCTTATGAGGGCATGGTTAGTGAAATAAGAACACTTGACTTTTCGAGTGTAATTTCCAAGATTGATATTCAAGGCTTTAGCAATAATTGTGACAACATAACCATGGGTCAAGGGTGCATCCTTACGTGGTGCACAAGATAAAAATTGGTTGAAAATCCAATAGGTCTAACAAACTTTTTTTCTGTTATAAATGCACCACATGAGAAACATCTCTTATGCAAAGACCCTACTAAATTCAGATTTATGAAAGACAAGACAAGTAAGGACTTTATGTAGTAACCAATACTTCATATCCTTTATGAACATTGCTTTGGCTTTCTTGGGTTGAAAGGGAGTGTGCAAATTAGTCAAGAAAGTCCAAAACTCATTCAACTTAAAGTTATAAGGAGGGTCACACAACCTATCCTTTTTGAATCCAAACACTCTACTCATGAAACTATAAGTGAGTTGGTGATGTTTGCCTTCGAACCTAAATTCTAGGATTTATGAGTTGGTGACATTAACATCAAGAGTAGTGTAAAATTCAGTGATTAAATCCACATATGTGTCCTCATGCATATCTATTCTAGTTAAGAGAGAGTTAGGCATATACTTACAAGCCAATATTTCTCTGAATTTGATGTTGGTAAGCTTAGCCCCTTCCTCATATGATAGGATGAGGAACTTGGCCTTATAGGTCTTGCTTAGATTCTCCTCTTCCTCTTGAGGAGATTCTTCAACATAAGGTCTCTTAGATGTTGATCCTCTAGTCTTACCCATATTGTTAAACTTGCTTAAATAAAAGTAGTAATAGAAATGCAGAAATATGAAGATGATAAAAATGAAAATAACGTAAAGAAAATAGAGAAAATTGAAAGGAAAGGAGTAGAGATTTCGGTTAGGGTTTTTGTGAAAAGAAAATGGAAAGATTTTTTGTAGGGAGAAGAGAGAATGGGGAAGATGAAAGAGTAAGAGACTTATCAAAATTCGTATCGACTCGTAAGGGTGGGTTTTATGAGTGGTTAGGGTGGTCAAAAGGGGGTATATATAGGTGTAGAAGGTGTGTAAGATGTATAGGTGTAAGATATATGAAAAGGTGTGTGAGAAAGGGTTGAAAAGGTGTGTTTGAAGGTGAAAAGGTGTATGGGGAAGTGAAAATATATGACACCTCTTGAAAAATGAAACACCTTTTCATTAAATTTTGAATTAAAAATCAAATAAAAACTAATAAAAAGATGTTAAAAACACAAATCCAAAATTGATAAAAGTGTATGTGTGTGTAAAATCAAAAAATGGAAGTTAGTTGCAGGTGGCACGACTCGGCACGGGTGGGACAAGTCGTGACGCTTGCTTTCTATAACAACTCGATCCACTAGAATGAGCCGCGACATTTTGATTTAGGTTGTGTCGAGTCATTCCATATGTAACGACTCAGCACGATGGGTTACTATAATGACTCGATCCACTAGAACGAGTTATGACGCTCTCATGTAAGTTGTGTCGAGTCATTCCAAATGTAACGACTCGACACGATGTGTCTCTATAACGACTCGTTACTGTGTAACAAGTCGTGATGGTAAAAAAAATGCAAAAATATTTCTAAGTCCTATTGTAAACAATATGTATAAAAGGAATGCATAAAAATTGTATCAAAAACCAAAAATATACTAATTAGAAACTAAATGTATACTAAAAGGAAAATAATGAAATGCATATGAATAAAAAAAATTTTGAACTAAGAAAAGCAACAAGAAAAATGTGTAAAATAAAAAATTTTGAAAACAAGTTTATGAGTAATGAAATGTGAAGTGAAATTGCTAAAAAAAAATGAAAATGAAATATAAACATAGAATAGAAATGCATAACAAAGTAAAAATGTGTTAGTGAACGTACCTTAATTCCTTTAAGTCTTAGAAAGGTATATAGGTTGACCTGAAGTAGTTGCCTCATCGATCAAGTAGGGTTTGAGGTGGTGTCCATTTACCTTAAATGTTTCACCCTTATCATTCCATTTACCTTAAACTTTGACAACTTTAAACGGACCCGACCATCTAGACTTTAACTTGCCTGGAAACAACCTTAATCTTGAATTGTAAAGCAAGACAACCTCTCCTTCATGAAAGTATTTCTTCACTAAATGCTTATCATGCCACCATTTAGTCCTGTCCTTGTACAACTTTGCATTTTCATATGCAGTCATTCAATTCATTGAGTTGAAGCAACCTCTTCTTTCTTGCCTTCATCATATCAAAGTTCAGAGCTCTAGTTGGCCAATATGCCTTATGCTCAAGCTCAACGGGTAGGGGACTGACTTCCCATATATAAGCTGATAAGGAGTAAGGCCTATTAGAGTTTTAAATATTGTCCTATACGCCCATAATGCATCATTAAGCTTCAATTCCTAATCTTTCCTTGAAGAAGAAACCGTTTTCTCAAGAATCCATTTAATCTCCCGGTTATTTACCTCAACTTGCCCACTTGCATATGGGTGGTATGGAGTGGCAAACTTGTGTGTCACTCCATATTTCTTCAATAGAGCTTCTATCAGATGATTGCAAAAATGGGAACCTCCATCACTTATCAATGCCCTAGGGGTACCAAATCTAGGGAAAATGACCTTCTTAAGCATTTTCTTAACTATTCTAGCATCATTGGTCAAGGCTGGCATTGCCTCAACCCATTTTGAAACATAATCAACCATAACCAAAATATACTTGTAGCCTAAAGAGCTAGGAAAAGGACCTATAAAGTATATTCCCTACACATCAAAAATTTCAACTTCAAGAATTAATTTCAACTTCAAGAATTCCTTTCAAAGGCATTTCATGCTTCCTAAATATTTTATCCATCCTTTGACATCTATCATATATGAGCATAAATTCTCTAGCATCCTTAAATAAAGTAGACCACCAAAAACTAGATTGCAGTAACTTAGATTCTGTCTTTGATGCTCCAAAGTGTCCTCCAACTTCCAAGGAACGACAATGCTTCAAAAATTCTTAGACTTCATCTTGAGGTATACACCTTTTAATTAATCCGTTCTCACACCTTTTGTATAGTAAGGGCTCCTCCCAATAGTAAGATCTGCTATCATACAAAAACTTTTTCTTTTCTCTATAATTCATACCATAAGATAGAACTTCGCTTGCTAGATAATTGGCGATGTCGGCGAACCATGGAAGTTCTTTCAATGTAATATTTAGAAGATGTTCACCATAAAATGACTCACTAATTGGGACACCATCATCAAGTTCTCTTAATCCATCTTGGTCTAGCCTTGATAGATGGTCCGCTACTAGGTTTTCACTCATTTTTTTATCTTAGACTTCTCAGTCAAATTCTTGCAGCATCAAAATCCATCTTAAAATTCTAGGTTTTGCATCCTTCTTGCTTAAAAGATATTTAAGAGCAGCATGATCAGAATAAACAATCACTTTTTACCCCCACAAGATATGATCTGAACTTGTCAAATGCATAAACAATAGCTAGTAGCTCCTTTTCTGTAGTGGTGTAGTTGATTTGAGCTTCATCAAGTAGTTTACTTGCATAATAGATCACATAAGGCTTGCCTTCCTTCCTTTGATCCAACACAGCTCCCACAGTAAAATTGCTAGCATCACACATTATTTCAAATGGCTCCTCCTAATTAGGTGGTTGTAAAATAAGTATAGATACAAGAGCATTTTTTAAGGTGTTAAATGCATCAAGACATGCATTGTCGAACTCAAACTCTGCATCCTTAGCAAGTAACTTACACAATGGCTTTATGATCTTTGAAAAATCCTTGATAAATCTCCTGTAAAACCCTGCATGTCCAAGGAACCTTCTTATGTCCTTAACACATTTGGGAGGTGGTAATTTATCGATTACTTCTATCTTTGCTCTATCAACTTCAATGCCTTTCTCTGAAATTGAGTGACCAAGAACGATTCCTTCTTGTGCCATGAAATGACATTTCTCCCAATTTAAGACCAAACCATGCTCGATACACCTATCAAGAGCTTTAGAGAGATTGTCTAAATAATGTGAAAAGTTAGTACCATAGACACTAAAGTCATCCATAAAAACTTCTACACAATCATCAAGCAAATCACTAAATATTGAATACATGCATCGTTGAAAAGTTGCAAGTGCATTACATAAACTAAAAGGCATACACCTAAAAGTGAAATTACCATAAGGACATGTAAAAGTAGTCTTAGGTTGGTCTTCAGGGTGAATAGGGATTTGATAAAATCCACTAAGTCCATCTAGGTAACAAAAATAAGAGAAATTAGCTAGCCTCTCTAGAACTTGGTCAATAAAAAGCAATGGGAAATGATCCTTCCTAGTTGCTTTATTCAATTTATGATAATCAATGCACATATGCCATCCAGTGATAGTTCGAGTAGGTATCAAATCATTAGACTCATTCCTAACGACAGTTAAGCCTCCCTTCTTTGGAACAACTTAAATGAGGCTTACCCAATTACTATCACTAATGGAATAAATGATTCCATTGTCAAGCAACTTAGTCACCTCTTTTCTTACCACTTCTTTAAAAGTGGGATTCAATCGCCTTTGGCCTTCAATAGAAGGTTTGGCATTATCTTTTAACAAAATTCTATGCATACATATTTTAGGACTAATTCCTTTCAAATCATTAATAGAATAACCAATAGCATTTTTATGACTATTCAACTTATCACACAAAGCATCAACATAATCATTAGGTAAAGATGAATTAACAATAAAAGGATATTGAAGATTAGAGTCAAGAAAAGCATATCTGAGATTTGATGGTAAAGGCTTGAGCTCCAACTCTACTTTTTCAGGTGATGCAGTAGCCTCTAGATCATCTTCTCTCTTCAAAGATTCAAATCTTGATGTCCTTTGAAAAGGTTGATATGGACTTATCTCCAAAACTTGCTTATTAGGCTCATGAACCTTATTTAGCTCTATAGAATCACTTTTTATACACTCATGAATCACCTCTTCTATACACCCATCAATAACATCATGAGCGTCAATATGATTAACTCTGCTTTCCACTTCTATAGGTGTTGACTTCACCATATTTAACACATCAAATTCCATAGATTCATTATCTACTTCCAATGTAATTTTCCCATTCTTCATATCTAAAATTGCTCCTGCTGTCCGCAAAAATGGTCTTCCAAACAAAATTGGAATTTCAAGATCCTTTTCCATCTCTAACACAAAAAAATTTGCTGGTATCACAAACTTCCCTACTTTTGTTAGCACATTCTCTAATATTCTAAGTGGATATGTAATAGATTTATCCGCCAAGGAAAGAGACATGTTGGTAGGCTTAAGCTCATCTAAGTTAAGCTTTTTGTAAATTGAATAAGGCATAAGGCTAACACTAGCACCAAAATCACACAAGGCTTTTTCGAAATGCGTACCTCCAATTGTACAAGGAACCGTAAATGAACCAGGATCCTTAAGCTTCAATGGAGATTTAGAGTACATAGCTTTAGATTCTTCAACAATAGATACCAAACCATAGTCTTCAATCTTACTTTTATGGTTAACAATATCCTTAAAAAACTTACCCCATGCAGGCATATCCCTTATTGCCTCCACAAATGGTATAGTGATAGTAATCTCCTTTAGATAGTCAAGAAATTTTCCAAATTGCTTATCCAAATTACGCCTTATGTAGCTTTGAGGGAAAGGAAGAGTTCTAATATCCACCTTTGGTGATGTAGCATCTTCTTTCTTACTTTGCAACTTACTCTTATCTTTTTTTTTATCACTGACCTCCCCTTCTTTGATCCCTCCCTCTTCATCATCAACCATTATTATTTTTTTTACTAGAGCTTCCTTCAACTTCTTTACCACTCCTCAAAGTAATTACTTGGCAAGTCTCCTTTTGTGCATACTCTGGTTGGCTTGGAAGCTTTCCTAAGGGTTTAGCATTAGAGGAAGAAGCTTATTGGGCAATTTGTGTTTCAAGGATTCGGTTATAAGTAGCAATTTGCTCAAGCTTAAAAGATATTTGTTTAAATTGCTCCTCATTTTGTTTATTAATGGCAATTTGTTGGTTGACAAATTGCTCAATAAGGTTCTCTAGGTTAGGTTTAGATTGGGGATGATTGAAGGGTTGTTGTTTTGTAGGGAATCCAAGTGGGTTTTGAGGTTTAGTGTTTGGGTTAATTTGGGGGTTCAATTAAGAAGATGGGTTTGACCATAAGAATCCAGGATGGTTCCTCCATTAAGGGTTATATGTGTTTGAGTTAAGTCCTACTCTTTGGTTGAAACCTCCTTAGATATAATTCAAATCTTCATTAACACTCATATTACATTGAGAATATGAATGAGGTCCTCCACAAGTCTCACAAACAAGGTTAGTACATTCTAATGAATTAACTTGAGATTTACTTACCATTTTTGTGAGGGCATCCACTTTTTCACTAAGCATGTTGATTGTATCAAGTTCCAAGATTCCTCTTGCCTTTGCCATAGTAGTTTCTTCACCCATGTACTCTTGAGATGCAAGTTCCTCAAGCAATGTAATAGCCTCTCTAGTTGTTTTGTCCATCCATTTCCCACCAAAAGCTACATTGACGATGTTTCTATTCTCATCTGTCAACCCATTGTAAAAGATTTGAGGGATCATCCATTCTGGCAAACCATGATTTGGACATTGCCTTTGTAGTTCCTTAAACCTTTCCCAAGCCGAATAAATTATCTCACTTCCATTTTTCTTGAAAGTAGTGATTTCATTTCGAAACTTGGCTATCTTATGTGGTGGAAAATATTTGTGCAGAAATGCTTGCTTCAATTGGTCCCATGTGGTAATTGATTCATTAGGAAAACTTGCAAGCCATAGATGTGCCTTATCCTTGACCAAAAATGGAAATAATCTTAGCCTTATTGCATCATCCATCACTCTATTTATGTTGAAGGTTGCACACACATTGAGGAAAGTCAAAATGTGAGCATAAGGATCCTCTCCTTGTAAGCCTCCAAATTGATTATTTTGCACCATCTGGATAATACTTGGCTTGATCTCAAAATTGTTATTGGTAATAGCCGGAGCCATAATTCCACCAAAACTACCCAAAATATCGAGCATGGCAAAATCACCCAATGTCCTTCTCTTCGATTGAACCATTCTATTGAAGTTTAATTGATTCTCTATCCTTCACCTTTGTTCCTTGCGCAAAGCACATATGGTTAGATCAATTTCAGGATCAAAAAACAGGTTATTATGACTAGTACTCCTAGTAAGCATACAGATTCATAATTAAACAATTAATGAAAATAAAATTTAAAACAGAAATTAAAATAAAAACAAACAAAAAATAAATAAACATGAAAATAAATAAAAATTAAAATATGGCCTAAAACAACCTTTCTCTACCCTAAATTAATAAATATTATAGATCAAATTCCCCGGCAACGATGCCAAAATTTGATCGAGGGTCAAATTATAATACCCTAGTCTTTAGGACTTAGTATAGAGCAAGTAGGGTGTCAATCCATAGGGAATTCGAGGTAAATATTGTACTAATCGAATATGTACTAAAATGGATAGGCAAATAAAATCACAATAATAATCAAGCAAATAAATTATAATAAAAACAACTACTCTAATACTAAAACTACAATTATTATAAGTTCTTATCAAAACACATGGAAGAATTACAATGATAATCAATAAGGATATGTAAATTAATTATTCTTGACTTAATGACTAGAAATTAGTGCGTGTAATCTTTAAAAGCAACTCTCGTTGTCAGATTAAAGTAAAGTTCCTAAAAGCAACTCTCGTTGTCAATTAGAAGTGTTCCCTCCTAGAGTCTACAAGTCCTCTCGGTTCATTGTAGAGATGGGAAGAAACCATAAATGACATTATACTAAACAAATCCTAAAAAGCAAATCTCATTGTCAGATTAGGATATTCCCATCTAGAGTCTACAAGTCCTCTCGGTTCATTATAGAGATAGACAAGGAAACACAAGTAAAACTACTAAATATCCCTTAAGATGAATTCCTTGTCTCCAAGTGAATTCATTACTTAAGTGAATCCAATTAAAGTTCCACTGAATTAATCCAACTCTCGTTGTAAATAAACCGATTTACAAGTTACATATGGTGATCAAACATACATAACACAATTCTGTACTAATTGAATTCAAATCAAACAAGCAAGTATGAGTATGTAATCCTTATTTAATCAATATTGCAATTCCTTCAAATACTTAACCACTATACATGGTTAATTAAATCAAGAGACAATTAAAAATAATATAGAAGAGAAGAGATTGAGTTTATACAACCCTTTTAATTTGTCTTCTAGCCAAAAATGATCTCTCTTGTATAAATGATCTGCTTCCTCCTTTTTGAATAATAGAAAAGATAATAGAAAAGAAGAATGAACTCTCAAAAAATAAGAAACTTACTAGTAACTTTATAAGATAATATATAAATCCATTTAAAATATCTGTAACTATATCTCTCATGAATTCTATCTTGAATTCTATATGAATTCTATATGAATTCTATCTGAATTATATATGAATTCTATATATGTTTACAAGGCACTAATGACCTATATATAGGCCTTAGAAGTGGTTACAAGAGGTTACAAAATAGAAAGGTACCCTTTGACATGAAGGGTTACAACCTTATGCAGAATACATAACTTTTAGGGAATTTTTGTCTATCTAAATGACTCTATCTCTAGAAATTTCCTTCATAAAAGTTTTATATCTTTGAGTCATCTTTCCAAAGCAACTTTAATCACCTCATTTTTATGTCTTCAGAGAAAGTTATGATCAAAATACGAAAAATGCTCAATCCAGAATCTTCTAGGCCTTTTGTCTCTGTGCCGAGTCGTTCCAGGGTGCCGACTCATTATGAAAGCTTTCTGTAATGAGTCGTCACATGTGTAATGACTCGTGATAGTCTTGAATCGTTCAAGAGTAAGTCTTTTTTCCTTCCAACTTATTTTAACCAAATCCAAGCCTTTTCCAATGATCATTAGACCTAAAAACACATCAAAACATACAAAAAAACCTAAAATGCATTTGGAAGATAGAAATCATATAATAAGAACATAAAAACACAAAATCACAAGAAAAATAAACAAAATAATTACTAAAATACTCCTAAATAATTATGCATATTTGCGCTATATCACTGACAACAAGCTCTGGACATCTTCGAGGATATAGTGTGATAGTCTTGTAATGTACAATGTTTCAAGGAGGCTTAAGCTTCTCATGAAACCACATTTGTGAAAGTAATGAATAAATGAAAAATGCTAAGAAAATAGAGAGCAACGATGAAAAAGAAAGAAGTACCTCCAGTAAGAACGGGCTTCTTGAGAATCGCCTATCTAATGGAAGGTTATCTAGGCCGATAATGATTTCTGCCAAGATGAGGGGGAAAGGGTTGGGTCCATTTTCCACTTGGTCCAGAATAGAGAGGATTTTAGCATCACAATTACTAGAAGTAGAGACGAACAAGAATTGATTATACGAGTAGAGAGCCATCATCTAAGGCCAATATACCTCATCTCTGTCTACACCCATGGTGATATTGAGAAATGACTCTAATTCAACCTTTGAATCGAGGATATAGTGTGATGGCAATCAAGGTGGAAGGCTAAACATCTGAGCCATTTGATACTAAATAGAACACAGATTCGAGATTTCAAGGGTAGGAATTGCAAGTTGATAAGAGGAATCTAAGCTACGACCAAGGATAGCCTTAAATTCTTTGGGTAGGGGCAGATTTCTACTATACTAAATCAAAAGATGTGTTTACAAAGATCTAAAAAATGAGATACATCATGAAGAAATGAGAAGTTAGTTTTCCTTGCATGAAGGGATTTTAAAATGGACAAGTGAAAGGGCTCTTGCCCAAGAATTTCCATATAAGCTCTTTAGGACGGTTTGCAAGTGTTTTAGGCATCTTTCAGTCATAGTTCAAGTTTTGGATGATGTTCAAATATTCAAAATGTGCTTTAAGGAATTTTAGGAGGAGAAGGATTTCTTAAATCGAATTTAAAAAGTTAAGTTGGTCATAAACTGTCACTGAGGCAACCCCTCTTTATAGAGGCGGCTCCTCATTGTTAAGAGGCAATTACTTTTTTAGTAGGTGGCATAATGGCGATCACCATTTCAACAAAGGAACATACATAAGTACAATATAGAATTACTCAATCTTGGCTGTGAATGAGAAGCTATGGTGTTCAAGTATACTCATATTAATTGAAAATGAATGAATTAAGTAATATAAGAAATGCAATCATCCAAACATTCAGCCGAAATAGAAAAGTGAAATGCAAAGTTCTAAAAATTCCCAAGACAAGAAACCATCAACTATGCCTAAGGCCTATCTTAGTTATCCCTAGTCTAAACATTAGATTCAGTGCCCTCAGGGTCACCTCCAGAGCCTCCGCCTCCTTCGATCCCCTCATCACTTCTCTCTTCATTAATCTGAAGCACCTCGATTTATCGCTCAAGAGTAGTAATCTTAGCCTAACTAGCTGCATCACAATCCTATTCAAAATAAATTTTAAGTTAGTAACTCATACATGCATGCATATATATAGACATAAAAGAGATTTTTACTCTCCATTGCTAGGTAACTACCATCATATAATCCCTTTAGGCCTCGATCATATGATACATATATAACCCTTGATCCAGGGAAATTTGTACCATTGGTAGGATATTAAGGACTAATGAATGCATTGAGAATGATCTAAGTTGTAGGTTAGAAGCGAACTTACGTGAGTGGCACCCTCTAGGATACAAGCAAGTGTGACCTCATCATCCAAAGTCAAGAACTGATAGGATAACTCTCTTGAAGGAACCCAATAGTGAACAAGTGGATCAGGAGTGTGAGCAAAGCTATCAATGATGATCTCATAGGCAGGAATTATGGGAGGTCTTATCCACTTAGCTACAGCCAAGGTCCCCTCTCTTTGTGGATCTCTGGGTCTCTTTCTCGCATACAAGAGGCCTAACATGAACCATCGATCTAGTGGGTATAGCCTAAAAATGAAGAACTATGTTAGAAAAACACTGTTGTAAGGTATGAGTTGAGCATTAAATGCTTACCTGAGCTGAGAAATGGAGGCATCGAATAGAGGTACCGTTCGAATGAAATCCATATGCCAACTCTTAATCTGTATGGTGTGATCCATAACCAATGAACCAGCGATAGCCTGGACAAGATCGTCGCCCTCCAACTCATGTGTCTAAAGTATACTACTGGGAGAAGACTTGGGTATGCGCCTGGCCCTGGCACCCCTGCTCTAATTGAGAACCTGCTCGCCAGCCTGGTCCATATAAAAGGACCCTTCTTTAGGACAACAGCCTAGAACGAGTCATCTCTAAATTCCACCTATCTTCGTAACCCCACAAGTCATTTTGGATATGCAAAAATGCCAAAAGATAAGCAATTTGAATTTGAAAAAATTATAAACATGGTTGGTAAATGTTTCAGGTACTGCATCCTACGTCAACGACTTCAAGTGCAGTTGATGGATATGAACTTGAGTTAGGTTCTTCTTTAGGACATGGCTAGCACCCCATCTCTAAATGGCCAAAAGCTCTTCCACCATGCGAATCACCCCAATGAGCAACTCTAGCTCTACTGCCTAGACCTATAAAAGAAATAGTGTTAATAAGATATTCAATAAGCAATAATAAAAGTGAATCAGTCAAGACTAGAGATGAAGCTTACTAGAATGGCATGCTAAAAGCCATAAAATCTCTTGGCTCTATGCACTAGATCATCCATGCTCTTATACAAATAAGCCAAGGCATAAATGCCCCAATCATAGAAGGCCAATAGATCCGAATCTCGTAGGGGTGATAAGAACATCAGGTCAATAGAACTGGAGGTGTCAGCAGAAAGGGTGGTACCGAGCAAATAGACTAAGAAAGCTCGCACCACCTTATCCACTTGGTGTGAGTTAATCATCTCTATAATCCTCTCTTGGGTATAGAAACTCTGGATTGAATCAAGCTTAATGGTGTGCAATCCCTTCATATTCAGGACCATACCAAGAAGATGCTCGATGAAAATGACCTTCTCAAGAGTAAACTAATGCAAACTAGCTTTCAGAAGGATGAGATCCCCTACATATGCTATCCCAGTGATGGTCACAAAGGATATAAGATCCAGGGTGAGCTCTCTGAAAGGGAGGTGAAAAGTATGAGTTATCTCGGACCACCGCTCTATCAATGCATGGAGGGGTTGATAATCAGTCTAGCCCTACTCCACGAAAAGCACAATGAAGATATTATCAAACCCGGTCTCTTGGAACTAGTCCTTTTGACCTTCCGTTAAGTCATTAAAGAAGACACGAGCCCTATGGAAGTTCCCCATACCTTTGAACGTCTGAACATTAGCTCGTAAGAAAATTAGGGAAGTTAAAATAAATTATAGTTGAATTTATGTTGTTTCTCTAAAGAAAAAAATAAAATTTAAAATTTGAATAGAAAAGAAGCTAATCGCCCTATCATAAAGACATAGCACCATAATAATGAGGCGGTCACCATAGTAATAAAAGAGGCAATAACTAGTCCTAGCCCAGAGATGAATTGCCTCTAGGCAATGAAGCGTTCACCTCAGCATTTATGCGATTACCTCATTACAGAGGCAAATGCCTCTGCTCAATGAAGAACAACGATACAGTTTTCCAATTTTGATTAAATTCATAAAATTCAATCATGATTTACTTTATTCTTAATCCTAAATGGTGAACTATCATAATAAATGCTAACCTGATATAAATTGTAGAAGAAAAATGAGAAGAATCAAACACTAACCTCTCCAGTTGTAAGGAAGCAAATATGGAATTTTAAATCTGCTAAGAGAGGAATTTGATTTCCCTGGATCAATATGAAGTTGCGAAGCATGCTAGGAGAAGGTGGAATACGATCCCATCCGGGTAAAGGAGGAGTTCTCTTATTGTTCATTTTTAAATAAGTAAGAATACGGGAAAGAGAAGAATAAAAAAAGAGAAGAGAAAGAAAGGAAAAGAAAGAAAAGAAAAAAGGAAAGTATGCTTTTATAGTAAGAGGAGGGGTAGGGTAAGTTTTTTTTTCAAAAAAAAATGAATGATGATGATGATGATAATGAAGTGATGAGAATGAATGAAGTGGAAAGGATTATTGAGAATTCCTTGGGCGTGTCTTAAGAATTAAAGTTGGGAAGTGAAAGTTTTTTATGTTTTGGGCTAGGAAAACCCAAAGATCATGTCGTAGTAAGAAAGAGTTATTTGGCTTGTATCCCTAAAGATCGAGATCAAGAAAGGGTTGTTCGAATTGTATTCCTAATGCTCAAGGTCAAAAGAAGGTTGTTCAATAGTATCCCCGAAGCTCAAAAACTAGGATGACTATTCTAATAGTGTCCTCGAAGTCAAGGTTAACTGACAATTGGGCAGGAAAATTCTAGGATCATGTTTTGGTGGAGTGATAAGCGGGCCAAGAAAACCCAGGAATCATGTTTTAGGTGATTGGTGATCGAGCTAGGAAAACTCGAGAATTGAAATTAAGGTTGAGTGACAATCGGGACAAGAAAATCCAAACATCTAAATCCCAATGAAGTGATAATTGGGCAAGGAAAACTTAAGAATTGTGTTTCAAACGGTTGGTGATCGAACCAGGAAAACTCGAGAATCGAAGTCAAGGTTGAGTGACAATCGGGCCAGGAAAACTCGAAAGTCTACGTCCCCAATAGAGCGATAATCGAGCTGGGAAAACCTAGAAATTATGTTTCAAGTGGTTAGTGATTGAGCCAGAAAAACTCGAGAACCGAAGTTAAGGTTGAGTGATAATCGGGCTAGGAAAATCTAAGGATCACATTTTAGTTAAGCAGTAATCGGGCTAGAAAAATTCAATAGTGTATATCCCCAGTAGAGCAATAAACAAACTAGAAAAACTCAGGAATCATGTTTCAACATGAATGATTATCGGACCAAAAAATCCAAAAATCACATTACTAGTATAGTGATAATCGGGCCAGGAAAACTCAAAAGTCTACATCCCTAGTGGAGCGATAATCAGGCTAAGAAAACTCGAAGATCACCGTCTTCATATAATCTACCAAATGTTAATTAGTGGCTGATTAGGCCAGGAAAACTCATAAATCAAATTTAAATAGTGGAAGAAGGGCCAGGAAAACCCCAGTTTCATGCTAAAGTTATAGTGAGTGGCTAATCGGGCCAGGGATACTGGAGGAAAACGGTCACGTTTCAAGTCGAAGCACTCGCCTCTTGAGCGAAGCTCGAGATTCAGGTACGTCACCTATCTTTTACTTTTGTTTATATTGTGCATGTGATTTTCTCAAAAAATTATTTTGCATATGTTTGGTTTTTTAAAAAATCAAGGGACAAACTGTAAACACCCAGTCCGATCAGCCCATGAATTGAGGGTGGACTGCGGATGCTTAGTTTGATCGACCTACATTAAAGCCTAATGATGAGAATACAAAGCTTGGATACAAGTATGTAGCTTGAATTTTTTATTAGAAATTGACTTAAGAGCTTAAGGACCTAAAACCTAGCCTAAATTGTCAAAACCCAACCCAAAATTGACTAAAGAGGCCTAAGTTTGCCTTGGCTTAATGTAAAGCAGGGCCAAAGAGGCACCGACTCTGTGTAAAAAGGTGATCACCTTTATAGCAGCAGCCACTGAGGCAATCGCCTCATTGTAGTGGCATCACCTCCGTGGCAGGCCACTTGCAGCTATAGTAATAATGGTCAAGTGGTGTAGGCCCTACACCCTCCAGACCTAATTTTAGCATGAGAAAGAGTTTTTTAGGGGAAAGAAAAAGGCTATTGAAGCTTATGATGGTCTAGGAACCTAGGGGCATAAGTGAAGGTTGAGATAAAAAGGAAAAAAAAAGAAAAATAAAGGTTACCAAAAAAAGAGAAAGGAAAGAAAACCAAAAAAAAAAGAACAAAGGGGAGGAGGCTCTAAAACTAGGAGGGAGGAGACATTCTTGAGAAGAAGAGGAAAAACTCAGGCTCAAGAGTCCATTTCCTTAAAAAGAAGAAGGTGAAAAACTCTTGTCCTTAAGTATAGCTCACATCCAAGTAGAGTTCAACGTCCAAAGCAACCTTTGAGGGCCAACCACTTTGTCAAAAGCTCATACTTAAGTAAAGTCTATCCATTTCCTTGGTATTTTGATGTTAGACTTGCGTATAACTTAGTTAGTTTATTTATTTAGTGTATATTTTGAGTTTATACTACTTGTCATGCCATGTTATCAATATGATCTGCTAGGTTGTTGAATGTAGTAGTAGAATAGCAAGTTTCTGGTTGTTTGCTTACATATCACTTGCTTAGGATATAAGTTTAGCCTTTTTGAGAGTTGGGTTGCCTGTTGAGGCATCGCCTCTTTGCCATAAGGCTATCATTTCTTCACAGAGGCGATTGCCACTCAGGCAAAGGGACCCACACCTTTGTCTCGAGATTTTTTGTAATATGTACACATGATTTTGATTTCCAAGCATGTTTAGGTTCTTATACCTTGTTTATTTGCATATGACTACCTGTACTATGTCTCCTAAGTTAATTTACTTAGTTCTTAACCTTTATTTACATAAACTCATCTTGTGAATTTATTTAAATGCTTTTTTTTGAGAGGTTTTATGTATTTCAAGACTAATATTTTGGTGATTGCAAGACCCTTGAGACTAATCCCCTTGAACTGTTAAGAATTTATCCTTTAACTAATTCTTTAGAGGTTTTCATGGGTCTAAGGACTAATTTAGTCTTAGTTTTTCTTTGGTATATTTCTAGTATATTTCTGGTTTATTATGCTTATTATTTATGTAAACATATTATAATCCTTAATTCCTTCCCTCTTTGAATTCCAATGTATTTTTTTGATTTATTATTTTGATAAATGTCGGGACAAAGTGCATGAAAAAGAATTAATATGCAAATTTGGATTTAATTATAAAACTTGATAATTATTCAAAGGCAATTACAATCCGCATGGTAATAAAGAAATAATTGAATAATTAAAGGCAATCATTCATAAAACATAAACGGAGGCCAATCGCAAGGTTAAGTGGGTATTCAAATGCCCAGACCCAGTTTCCGAACCCGTTCTCTGACGACGGCTTCTGGGAACCTTCATGGAATCCAGTTACCGTATAAATGTGTTTTGGTTTTCATCCGGGTGACGACTCCATCTCCATTTAGGCTTCAAGAAACCTAACATGTATTTTTTAGTAGGCCTCGAGCCCACATAGTGTCGTGGTCGCCAAACGCTTGGGCGCATGCTAAACCTCATCGCCTATAATAATTTAAGAAATTTTTAAGTAAACAAGGTTGCATTTATTGTATTTTTATGTTACAAATCAATAAATGTTGCATCTCACACATTATATTGAGTGCAAGAAATTTCCATTTTTTATATGAACTAAACAAATGCCCATATGTTGCACAGATGAATTTATTTGTCTACATGAATTTTTTTGCAATACTAGTTATTGAAAAATAATATTCTAAAAAATTTTCAATATCCTTTATAAAAGACAATAAAAGTGCAAATTAAAATTAACCAGAGAAAGAAACTTAAAAGAAAGTAATGAATAAATCAATAGAATATATAATACAAAAGAGTCGGGAAGTAGAAAGTGGAATGAAGGGCTACAATCCTTTTGTTTTCTTTTTAGTTATCAATAATGCATGCAAAATAAAGAAAATGTTAGGTTGAAAAGAACACTTATAGGTGGAGATTGAAGAAATGCTGAAAGCTGAGCGTCAGGTGCCAAAATCTGGTTAAAAGTTTCTCTCTACTTCAGCTTTAAGCATAGTTCTTAATTCATCCAGTCAGTTTGCCTTATGCAGTGAACCATGTAAATTAACACATCTCGTATAAAATGAAGTCATTTGATTAATAATATATTCAAATCATAGAAGAACAATAAAGTACTATTCATCATATAAAAAATTGGAAGAATAATGGAAAATAAAGATGACGACTGCACTTATAAGACCGCTTATCTTGTCAAGCTCATACTTGTTATCTTTGCCAATTTCAACCACCTACAGTCCAAACATACATCAGAAAATCAGTATACTACTCTTCAACAAAAGACTTTGCATTATAATCTATAGTCTCTAGGCTCTAAAACTAATAATCAAATATCCATTCTTAGAGAGCATTAGTTAATAATATATCAAGATGACCACATCTTTATCATTAAATAAATTACCCTCATAGTTGTAAAAAGCATGCTTAATTAAGCTCTAACCTCTGGTATGTTAGTATTATGTTCATACTCTTCTCTTATGGCCTTAGTCCAGGTTCCCTTCCAAATGAATGTAGCTTTAAAGATTCTCAGAAATAAAGAAATTTTTGGAGTAACTTTTCCTACACCTTAGGAGACATGTCATGTGGCTATAGATTTAGTCCCCCTATTAGATGCATAAATAATAAAATAAGCTTTTATATCTCTTTTTTTTTTTTTTGCTAAATCTAAATAGGGATATTTAACACAAGCTGAATGACTTATAAGCATCAAAGTAAGAGTTTATTGAGATAACAAAGCCACAAAAAAAAGCGCACACAATTAAAAGCTACTGGAGCACCTAGTGATGCATAGTTAGTAACACTGAAAATAGTCAAGTTAGGATGTAGAAGTTTAAGGATCAAAATAATATATGAGAAAACCAAATTATATGAAATCAAATTTAAATTTAACAAAAAAAAATATAAGCATATAACTATAGATCAGACATCAAAAATTGCAAAGAGGTTATGCAAAATCAAACCAACTGAATAGAGACAGCTGTAAGCTCTAACAGCTAATTGAAATCAAATGTTACACATAAGTACTCTAATGCAAATAATATATAAAACCCACAAAAATTAAATCAATACTCACAACTTCTTTACTCGTAAACTTCTAGCAAAGAAATTTTTAAGATACATGGTTAGTTGCATAACAAAATCTACAAAAGAAAGTAGCACTCTGGTTGCCATAGATGTGAGTTAATCATTCTTTTGTTTACAAAATTTCTTGAACAAAACAGTAAAAAATTTAAAAATGGATGAATGCAACAGAATACGTACTCAACTAAACCAATGGTCAATTATCAATTTGGTAGTTTTTGACAATAATAGATGAAGTTAGTCTAGATCCACATCTTGTAAACTTACCTTTATTAACTTTGCAGTTAGTCATCTAAGAACCTCCTTTGCATGAAAAGGATTAAGTTTAGGTAGAACAATATGTTTATGATTGTTAACTGTAATTGAGTGCTCAGGTAAACCATGTGCACCATCTAAACTCAAAACTTAAGAAGCTTTTAGTGCAATTCTTGTTGCAACTTCTGATATAGCATTTTGACATACTTGGTCATAGAATTCTTTCACAAGATCAATCCTCTCACCGGTAGCAAAAAGCTTGGATGAATCCACAGTGCTCTTAAACTAGTTCACATCTTTAACAGAGCAAGTCCCTTTCAGTGATATTTGATGGATGAACTAAGCATGTTCTCTTAACATTATCAGCAGCACCCTGAACCACCAAACTTTGCTCAACATCTGAAAGGCAATGTTTGGAAACAATCCCATTTAAAGGAAGGACATTAGTCTCTTTGGTGGATTAGCCAATAAGAATTACAAGGGTAGCTTGTAACCATGGACGACATATAACATCAGCCAACAATGGCGCAAAAGGTCCAGTTCTCATACAAAGTCCTAAAAGGAAGAGGTTATGACCATGTTCACAATCTAACTGAGCTTTTCAATTCAATGGCTTATGCTAGCATAATGTAACTGACCCTGTTTACCTCAAAGAAACCAAAAAGCCCAGAGCTTAAATCGCTAACGGGAAATCCCATAGCAATTATATTTTTAGTGATATAAGCCATATCCAAATAAAATCCCTCGTCCTATATAGTAGTAAAGAGAAGGGTCATCGGGAAGGCAAACTCCATTGATCACAGTAAGGTATTTGTTCATTTTACACATGATTTTACTTGGAAGTTGGATAAATGGTGCTGCAACTTTAAGAACCCAAAAAATAGTAACTTTGAGCACATTCAGGTTCTGAATTTGAGATGTAACATCTTTAGTAGATAGCAAGACATGTAATTTAATATTTCTATTAGATCCCAGTCCTGATAAAAGGGCAGGTGCTTAAATCCTTTAGAGATAAACGAATATAATAGGGTAAAAATCGATCTACATTGGAACTGAAACTTCAACAATGGAAATTAAATAGATACACCGCACATATTTAAGAACAAAAATACTATAAAGCAGTATTTCATATTGCAAGATAATAAATCATTCATTTCCAAATAAAAAAGCACACTTTACTTCAAAACGCAAAAAACCCATTACCAAAAAAGGAAAAAATAAGAATGCTTTGCCGGAGATTTCTTAGGACTGTGAGTACAGAAACCGTCAGAGACCCTTTCAAGTTCAGCTCTTCCATTCTCTTCATGTTCTCACCCACTCTCTATTGTCAGATTGATTCATAGCTAGATTTTCAGACCACCATTTTTGTGAGTTTGAGGAACATAAAAAAGATGAAAATGAGACAAAAGTGAGAAGATGAAATTGATTAAGTGAGTGTTGTATTGCTCTTTTGTTTGGGTAGAGAAAAAAGATGAAAAGAAGACGAAATTGATTAAGTGATTGTCAGGTTACTCTACGCCTTGGGTAGATGAAAAAATCAAATTGATATGTTAATGTGGTGTTGAAATTTTGGGAGAGCCACATGGCAACATTTTGCAGCATCACTTTTGTTTGGTAGCTCAGCATCACTTCATTTATAATAAATGAGTCTAGTCGTTATCGGCTGTTCGATATTTGACTCAATAAAAATTCATTTGAATTTATATATTGAAATTTGTTTAATAAACAAGCTGAGATTTAAAATCGACTTGTGAAACTCATGAACAAGTTTGTATAAAAATTTGTAAACCAACTCATAATTTTAATATTTAATAATTTAATTTTAAATATATAATATATAAATTTATATTGTAAAAAATATTTTAAAAATATATTATTAAAATAAAATCATAATTTTTATTAAATATAGTGTAATTTATTTAATAAATAAATAATTTTTAATTTTTTAATGTATAATTTTAATTTATAGTTTATATTTTTAAAAATTTTTCTTGTTTAATCTCATAAACATCAAACAGAATAATAAGTTCAGCTTGCATTTGATTCGTTTATAAACGAATCAAACATAAACTAACCCAACTCAGATCGATTACAACTCTAGATACAAGCTAACATCCTCTTCTCAAACTATATTTACTACTAGCTGGAAGTCGGTCATCTACAAGAACATTGACATTTGACAACCAATGCAAAGCACAATAAGACTTGATCTCTTATTAAAAAAAATATATATATCCCTCTCTGCCTTCATTCATTTCGCTACTTGCTTTCACATATTGAATAGCCTTTTTGGCCTTCTGCTACTGATTTTTGCCACCAATGTTTCCTGTAGTGCCGCCATCTTCAGGCTCCTTATTTCCAAGGCTCTTAGCTTTGCCAGTTCTGGACTGGATTGCACTTTTCTCAGGATTCTGACTCTTGTTGATGATTTTGAGTGCCAATGACTTCAGTGGAACTGTAATGTCCAAAGGCACAAGAACAGTTTCCAATTCATGCCACTCAAGATCTTCAAAATCGCCATCTTCATACACCACCCTGTACCATCCAGTTTCCTTGTCAAACTCTGTCACAGTGCCTCTATACAATTTGTCAACAAACAATTTTTGAACTTCCCGTCCTTCAAACCATTCACCAAAGCTAGTATTTCCAAGAAGTCCTGCATCAAGTCCTGTGTTTTTCTGTGATTCAGTGTCATTCGTGCTACTCGAGAAAACAAGAGAGCTGTCATTCAGATTGATGTCTGGCACCCCATTGATAACAATAGCAGGTTCCCCTGGTAACTCCAATACACCTGGCAGTAAAGAATCTGACTCTGGCTCTTTGGCTGTGTTAGTCATTTCTGGCTCTCTCTGTCTATCAAACAGCCTCTGGATGAAGTTAATAATCTGCAAATGTGAGGCATGTCTCAATGATCCTTAGAGTTTCATGTTTTTTCAATTTACTGTGAACCAACTGGTCTTCAGTTAATAAAAAGCGAAAGCATCTTTATTTATTCATTTCTTCTTTTTTCTGTGAAAGAAATAAACAAAGAAATGCTTCATTCCTCTTTTACTAAATATGCACAATGTAAGCACTTGAACATTACTTCCTCCAGAAATTCAGCATCATGAATTACTATAAACTGCTTAAATCAACATTATAAAAGCTATCATAGCCTTTCTATGACAAACTGCTCACAAATCATGATACCTAAAGCACAATAAGCATGCAAATAATGATAAACATACAAACACGAATAAATAAATTAAGCTGGTTTTGATCAGACCCAAAATGACTTGCCAAAAAAAAAACATTAAAGTAACACTCTCGTGGCACAACCTCCACAAGAAAAGGTGGAGAAACACTACTTGCCCATGCATAAGCTCGATTACTTTAAGTTGGGAACATACACGAACACTAGAAAAGGTTATAATGAAGTATTTGTTGAAACAATTACTATATGAAAAGTCTCCTAAAAGACCATGATAAATTGTCTATGTGAAACTACAGGTTTTCTGCAGTCAACACAATGTAAATTGTACCACAGTTGAATCAATTGCTCCTCACCATTTTCATCGCAGACTTAGCTTAGACTTCCTTTGTATTAAAGTTCATGAGGCAAAGAGATGTACACCACAGAAACTAAAGACTGAAACTAAATCTGAGCAAATTGCGAAGAAAACTTAACACCATTTGAATATATATTTCAAAAAATTCAGAAGTATGAATTTCTTTATCAAATATAAGAAAATGAATTTCAACGAATCAAATTTACTTCACCCAATATTTTGTCTACCCTTTACCCAACTTGAACATAAGAAACTTCAAAGCCTTCATTCAATCCTAAAATATGAAGATGTCATTTCCTATTGTTCGCACAGTTGATAAAGAGAGCTAAACGTCATTTAGGACTGATTTAGCCTTTATTATTGAATGGGCATCAAAGCCAGAGACAATAATAAACATATAAATCAAGCATCACAAAGGAAAACTAGTATGCACCGAAACAACATAACCAAAGGAGATGAAGAAAAGTGAACAGCCAAAGCTAAACTAGCGTACAATGAGCAGGAGAAACAAGAACAAACATTCTATCTGCAGCAGATTATTAATAGATAAGCAGCTCAGTTCCAAATTTTCTATATATTTCAATAGCAAGGTGGTTATGATTCAACTTTACTTGAAGATTTCATATACTCACAGTTTTGCTTCAACAGGTAACAATAATCTGCACCTTATTCCCACAAATAAAATGCTTTATGCAAATGCAATATTTGATTCCTCTCCCTCCGAACACTGTAGATGTAAGCATACCAAGACAACATCAAAATCAACAATGCTTTGCAATAAGAGTTTGGTCTTACTGTGTTTTTTTTATTTTTAGCAACAAACCTTTTTTTTTTGGCTTATTAAATAAAGAATTCTTGATTCTTTTGGTTTTCAACAACAAATTTTACCGGGCAATCACTTTAGTAATTGCAAAAGAAAAGAAGGATTCTTGATGCATAAGGGTTGCAGCGGAAGAAAATATAATTAGGTACGAAATCACATTTAATCTGATTTCCCTTATGAGACAAACAACCAAGAATATGTATGTAGCCAGAGCTTGTAAAACTACGACAAGGAATGATACACGAACCAAAGCCCTAATTTCATAAACCACCCACCAAATCAAATTCCATTAAAGATATACACAATAAACAAGAGAAAGAAAATTCTAGCTTCATCCATCAAAACCATAACCGATTCTCTAACATAGTAGTCAAGAATTCATTGAAACAAGTTAAAGCTAAAATATTTCTCAAAAAATGGCCATAGAATCACACATTCAAGGAGGAAGAGAAAAGAAAAAACCAGCTTACAACTGAGAAATGGTAAGATGATGAGAAAAGGAGGATGCTTTAGCTCTATGGTTTCCGCTGCAGCCCTTCAAGAAGAAACCACATCAAATTAACAAGGAATTGCTTTGAAAGGCCAATCACTACACTAACAATGCTTGGAGTTGGACTGCTCCTCAACGACGTCGTTGTAGTAAAAATAGCGCACTCTGGCTTCGCGCCAGAGCCAAATAGAATGTCCACTGCGAATTCACAATCACCAACGCCCCATGCCCTTTAGCGGATGAGGAATACATCAAACACTTTCGACGCCTCCCAGATCCACCGTCTCCTAGCCTCCGCCGCTGGCCTTGACTATTCCTCTTATGGCCGCCTCCTCCACCACCTCACCGAACGCCGACTCCCTCTTCAAGCAAAACAACTTCACGCACGGCTTATTCTCTTCTCAGTCACTCCCGACAACTACCTCGCTTCCAAATTAGTTGCCCTCTACTCCAAGACTAACCATTTAGTTTATGCCCGTCACATCTTCAATCAAATTCCACAAAAGAACACCTTCTCTTATAATGCTATGCTTATTTCCTACTCCCTCCATAACCGCCCCGCAGATGCGCTGAACCTTTTCTCCTTGTTGGCATCTTCGAAGTCGGTGATTGCCACTCCTGACAATATCTCCGTTACGTGTTTGTTGAAGTTACTGTCCAGTTTTATGTTAAGTGATGTTAAATTGGGTAAGGAGGTTCATGGTTTTGTTCTGAGAAGAGGATACGATACTGATGTTTTCGTTGAGAATGCTTTGATTACGTATTATTCGAAATGCGATTGTTTGGTTTTGGCCAGGAAGGTGTTTGACAGAATGAAGAAGAGAGATGTCGTCTCTTGGAATTCCATGATTTCTGGGTATTCTCAGGGAGGGCTTTATGAGGATTGTAAAACTTTGTACAGGGAAACGGTTGAATTTTCGTGGTTTAGGCCTGATGGGGTTACTGTCGTGAGTGTTTTGCAAGCATGTGGGCACACACAGGACCTTGTTTTTGGAATGGAAGTTCATAGATTTGTTGTTGATAATCAGATTGAAATGGATATTTCGGTTTGTAATTCTTTGATTGGACTGTACGCTAAATGTGGGAGTTTAGATTATGCTAGGGAATTGTTTGATGAGATGAATGAAAAGGATGAAGTTACTTATGGTGCTATCATATCTGGGTTCATGCTTCATGGATATGTTGATCAAGGTTTGGAACTTTTTAGAGGAATGAAAATTCAACTATTAAGCACATGGAACGCAGTGATTTCAGGTTTGGTACAAAATAACAGACATGATAGAGTTTTAGATTTGGTTAGAGAAATGCTGACACTTGGTTTCAGACCTAATTTCGTGACTCTTTCAAGTTTATTTTCAACATTAGCATATTTTTCAAATCTGAAAGGAGGGAAAGAGGTACATTCTTTGGCTGTTAAAAATGGTTACCACATGAATATCTATGTTGCAACTGCAATTATTGACATGTATGCAAAGTCAGGATATCTTTGTGGGGCGCAGAGGGTATTTGATCAACTGAAAGACAGAAACTTGGTTACTTGGACTGCAATGATCTCTGCATATGCTGTCCACGGTGATGCTAATTTGGCTTTCAGCCTTTTTAATGAGATGTTGAATAGTGGAATTCAGCCAGATGAAGTCACATTCACTGCAGTGTTGGCAGCTTGCGCTCATTGTGGCATGGTGGATAAGGCTTGGGAGATTTTTGAGGCCATGTCTAAGAAACACGGGATTCAGCCATTGGTGGAGCACTACGCTTGTGTAGTAGGGGCTCTGAGCAAGGCAGAACGGCTTTCTGAAGCTAAAGACTTCATTTCTAAAATGCCAATTGAGCCAAATGCGAATGTCTGGGGAGCATTGCTTCATGGAGCTTCCATTACCAGTGATGTTGAACTTGGCAAGTTGGCTTGTGATCATTTGTTTGAAATTGAACCTGAAAATACTTGGAATTATGTTGTAATGGCCAACTTACATTCCCAGGCAGGGAGATGGAGAGAAGCTGATGAGGTTAGGAAAAGGATGAATAAAGTTGGGTTACAGAAGGTCCCAGGCAGTAGCTGGGTAGAAACTAGTAAAGGACTACGAAGCTTTATTGCTACAGACACATCTAGAGAAAATGCTGAAGAGATACATGTGATGTTGGAAGGGTTGCTTGGGTTGATGAGAGATGAAGGGAAGGTTCTGCGAGATAACCTTGATGAGGAAAGTGTATATGGTTAAAATATTAAATTCAAGCAGAATTCTTGTAAATCAGGAAATGGCTCAGGCAGTTTCATGTACAGTGTATTTGGGTGTGCCCTCTGTGATTCACATATCTTGCTTCAACATTTCTAAGAGATCTCAGTCAAGTTGTATTTCTAATAAATATATGTATTTTGGTAGGAATACTGGTAAACATATGGATTTACCTTGCATAGAGTTTAGCTATGTTATTCAGCTAAGGTGCTGAAAGTGTTGGAACCAGCACGTGATCCTTCTATCAGGACTATGAGGAAACATGCTTTTATAATTAATTCCATCTATCTGTTGATCTCTCTACCTTCTCACTGCGTCGAGCTATCAGGATTGTTATCTTATGTCATGGGAGTGGGGGAATAGCCTTTCATGTCATCAAACACTTTTGGCTGGCTGCTAGATATGGCAAGCGTTTCTGGATTCGCACTTGGCAGTTTACAAAAGCATCGTATAGGTGATGGTGGAACTAGTCCAGCTATATGTTTTCCATTAATAAAATTTTGATACTATTGCTTTCAGAATCTGAAGGCTTAAAGGAAAAATTGTTGATTTTTTTTCAATCAAACTTTCTTGGATCAGTTGCAAAAAGGCTTTTAGAACAGTGCACTCAGCTATAATTTGATCAATTACGACTTACGAGCATCATTATAAGCTGTCAATGTCATCTTTAGTGAGTTCTTTAGTGGGAGGGGGAGGCTCTTTATCTATCCTCTTTCCTTGAAGTTGCAGTTAAAGCTTTAGCACCTTGCTTAGTTTATTCTCGTTTTTTTCCTTTAGTCAGTCCTTGTCCATCTGCCCGTGCCATAAACTTATCATTGTGTCTCTTTTAGAATGAAACTAAGATGCTCTACGAGGCTAAATGGTAAAATTTAAGGCAACAGAACTTGTTGCCAACTGGTTCATCTGCGTAATTATACTTGCATTAGTCTGAAATCGTTAGTTGCAAAAATGATGATATGATTACAAAGAAATTTTCACATCACAATCTATTGATAATGTTGTTAGGATATATGACAACAAATTTTTTGGTTAACCACTAGAATTGTCCTGGCTATTCTTTGCAGGCGTTGGGGAATGGCAACTATGCTGTCATTTACAATGCATATTTGCCCAAATTCCTAAAAACCTAGAATATTTTATTTAACTGGAGAGGAAAGCGGTGCGTGCAATAGTGAAGGGCGACAAAAGGCCATGGTAACTGGCAGCTGGGGCAAAACTTATAAGCTAGCTTAGGATGATTGCCAAATTTCACCAAGTTGGGGTTTTTTTTTTTTTGTTTTTTTTTTTTTTTTTAAAATGACCAATAATGAAGTTGTAGGAGACAAGAGAAAGGAGCCGTGGATGGGTTAAATGCTTATTTTTCTCTTCTGGTTGTTGGGTTAAGGCAAGAAGAGTTATTAGAGATAATGAAAAGAAAGGTGTTTTGAACTGGACATGCAAATAGGAACAAAAAACCTACATTCCTCTCCACTAGTGCTTCTCCATCCACATCTCTTCACAATCCAATATTTTTCCACGTTGCCAACCCAATCAGCTAATGCAAAATACTGTCCCTTTCTTGCTTGCTTTTTGCTGTTGCTTGCTAGTAATAATATTAGATGTGTATTTCACATTGAAGTGAATGATAAAAAGGGAGAGTTTTGTCATTTGAAGAAGAAGAGAGGAAGCGGGTCAAATTCCCTCGCATAAAATGCCACACATTCCCTCCAACTGATGCACACTCGAAGTGAATCCTATGATAATGGAAGAAGAAACAATGATCATGGGTGCGCTCTCAACCCTGAGTCCTCCTCAACTTTCAGATCTCACCCGCTCCATCCTTTCACAAACTCTCCACCATCACCACTGCCTCTCCTCTCTTCTCTCCTCTCCCTCTTCCTTCTCCCTCACCTTCAACCACCTCCACTCCCTTTCCCTCTCTGATAAAACCCTTGTCATTGCTAAGCATCTCCTTTCCTCTCTCTACAACCTCACACGTCATTTCCACCCACCATCACTTCCCCCACATCCCTCTGCGGCCATCAAACACCGGGACCTCGACGCAGCGTTGCTCCTGCTTCTCCTCTGCGATGTCCACCAACATAACCCTGAAATGCTTAAAACCCCACGCAGCGCATGGCGGGGAATTTTGAGCAAGCGTTGCTCTGATGCCATTTTAATGCAGTCTGGCGTTGGGGTTCATTATGGGGGCGTCCTTTTACCTTACGTGGAGATGATAATAAGGTGCTGGAGGTTTGTTGCTGCAATGGGTGGCTGCGGAGGCAAGGAGGGGAGGGAGGTGGCAGCAGCACCATTAGCAGTAGTGGCACTGCCGACGGTGGAGGTGACTGCTGGGGAGTGTGCAATATGCAGGGAGGAGATGAGGGAAGGCAGAGCCGTGTGCGAGTTGCCATGCGAACACTTGTTTCATTGGATGTGCATTTTGCCATGGGTAAAGAGGAGGAATACTTGCCCGTGCTGCAGGCTTCAGCTTCCCACAGAAGATGTGTTTGGAGAGATCAGGCGGCTATGGAGTGTCCTGGTGAAGGCAGGGGGTGGGAATCTTACCTGATTGTCGTTGACCTATCGAGGAAGAAGAAGCAGAATGATTTAAGTTAAACGTACACTGCAGAGAGGGAGTGGTGGTGAGGAGTAGAATAAGTTGGATCACAGGTTGGTGATGATGGGGACATATGTGGTTAATTTGTGTTTATATTATATAGATAGGTTGATATAAAGATTAGGAAGAAGGTCAATAAATGAGAAATAGACAGGAGAGTTTTTAGTAGAATTGTTATATCATCATATATATGTAGTAGATTTGTTAGAAGAAACAAGCATTTTAGAGCAGTAAATCATTGACAAGCTTCATCCCCATGGCCATGCCAATTACTACTACATGCTTGTATTATAGCAGTGGCTGTGTTTATAATAATAAGGAACAATACTTAATGGAGTAAGTTGGAGAGCTGGGTTGTGTCACCGGCCAGGTCAAAAACACATTCATCCAATCCAATCCACTTTGCACTGCTTTTTGCCAACAGCATGTTTACATATAATCAGAAAGGTTTCTTAATCATATGGTATTTTGTAGTTGTGGACTACTGGGTGATATTTGGGGATAAGAATTAATTAAAGATGAACCTATCTTAATTCAAAATCATTAATTTTTTTGGATGTTGAGAGAGATAATTTTTGTTTGTTAAGTGTTTTATGTTTATCATGCTCATGTATCTTTGATCATAATTAATTAATTTTTTGGAAAACACAAAATGTTGCTTTCTATTGTACAGTTTCTTGGGCTTCCTTTTGTTTTTGCTGCATTTGTGCCTAAATTTGAGGGAGGCTTCAGGTGTGGCCTCCATTTTTATCAAAACTCAAAATAATCCTATAAACTTTATGCTTATTGTTGTTGTCTTTCTTAATGTCTCTGTTTCTAGTTCTATTGTTATTGTTGTGTTACAGCACCACCCATATATAGTAAGAACTAGGAACCAAGAGGGCCTTTTTTTACCATTATAAATTAGGAGCAAAGAAATTTCAGTTCAAATCTTGTAGATGACACCAAACATCACTAGTGGCGACCGATAGCTAAATTTGGCTCGACAAATGTGATGTGTAATATCTTTTAGTCAAAGAGCAGAAATTCAATTTCAAATGAGATGAAGTGTCGTATGACACCTTATCTATCAAATAACAATGTACTACAAGTGCGACTTATAATTAATAAAAGGTAAATGGGCCACTTAGAAATGCATCCCCACGGAACATGGGAAGGTCCCTTTTTTTTTCACCAGTGCATGGGTATGATAAATTCAAAAATTTAAAATTTTAATAACCTTATTATATTTTAAAAATTAAATTTTTAGTATTACTACCTAAGTTACTAATATTAAGTAAATTTTATTCTATCAAAACAAATTGATATGATACGGTTCAAAATGGATTTTTGAGAATTTATATAACAAATAAATTTAAATTATATTTATTATCCATTATTTTTGTTAAAACAATTATGTAATTTTTTAGTTGGCTCATCAATAATATTATTTATTAATATCTTATCAAATATAATAATAGTAACATTTTTTAGTTAAAAATTATAATATTTGAAATCGTACAATATTAATTTTCTTATTTCATATTTTTATTTTAAATTGAAATATAATGTGTTATCCACATTTTAACTTATTGTTGAAAATAATAATAATAGTTTTCTTATTTCTCATATATTAAGTTTAAAATATGTTATAATTGATATTTTACCTTCTTATTTGTTAATTGAATTATTTGAAACTATGTAATGTGAATTTTTTATTTTTATATTTTAAGTTCAAACTGTAATAGATATTTCACATTTTTACTTGTTAATTGAATAATAATAATAGTAGTAATAGCAGCAACAACAACAACAGTAATGATAATAATATTAATAATAAAAAAAATTATTAATAATTTATTTATTATATTTTAAATACAACAAAACTAATAATTTTTATCATATATTATTATACATATATACATTACTTGATAATATAATTAAAAGTATATACGTAAGTTCACTACTATTTATAATATTTATGTATTATTTATTGAATTAATATTCGATACTATATTCTGTTTTCAATTCGATATAGTTCAATTCAGTTCTCGGTTCGATTTTTTATAAACATCTAGTACCGTACTACTTAGTCATAAAATTCGATACGGTTCAATTTAGAATTAATTTTATTCGGTTATGTCTGATTTTATTGTTTTTTGATTCAGAATTTCGGTTCAATATTTATTCCGTTCCATTATGTGATTAGCCCTAAAACTAATTTGGCATTTGGAAAATAACTTGAAGGGTTGGTTTCTAAATAATGTCTTCGAGTACAATGCAAGCAAAATTTTAACATTCTTTTATAAAATAAAACTTAATAATAACTAATGATGATTGTATTCTCTTATTTTTATTTTAAAGACATACTTCTAATCATTTCCTTCTTCTTCTTGTTATCAAAGCATACTATTGCTTTAATTTTGAGTACCTTTTTTTTTATTTTTTCTCAAATTTTCAATTTGAAGATGATACCCCGTATTATTTTTCATGTTCAAAAATAATACCCCGTATTATTTTATTATTTTTTATGTATCCCGTATAATTATTTTGTTCGTTAAAAATCTGAGTCCAATAATCCAAAACCCTACAAAAGCTCATTTATCTAAATTTACAGGGAAGTTAGTAATTCATATATTTAACATAAACATTACATGGTTAATCGGACAATAATTTATCAACAACAAAAGTTTATATTCGAAGAGCTTTGAATTTTATATCTCTATATAATGTTAGATGTGATCTAAAAGTTTATGATCATATTTAATATTTAATATTTAATCTAGTTTCATATTTGGTTAGAATTCTTATTTAACGGTGGAATAAATTTAAACCATTAATTTTAGTATTTGATAAATATATCAAATTTTAAGTTATCCATATAGAAATTGCTTCTCTCTTCACCTATTAGAATTAGCAGATTAAAAAAATCTATTTAATTCTTTGCTATATGAAAAATTAAGACTAAGGGAGAGAAATTAATTTTAACTAAAAAAACTATCAAACATCTAATTCGATTCAAATCTTTCTACAATTATGATGAATTCCGTATCAAGTAAGTATTTTTTATATTCTATTTTATATAACAAATTACTTATTTAAGATCTTATAATGATGATGATGTTTGTTTTTACATAATGAGTATGCTTATTTTACATGTGATAATAGAGCATGTAAAATAACATTAAAACAAAAAATTGTCGTATGAATTAAAACAAAAAAGAATAACATTATTTTCATTCACATACTTTTTATTTTCTTTCCTCCATTTCCAAAACATAGTGTTGGAGTTACCCCATCGACAGGACATATATGATACAACTTTAAAACATATAAAAATATAACTGCATTTTTTTTGTCGAACAATTTAGAGGAGTATCCATGAATTTAAAGAGAGATTACAAATAAAATGCCAAATTCATATTATGGAGCCCATGGATCATACAACAGTGATACAATCCAAGAACAACATTTGGATGTGAGGAAATCTTAATAAGTTGGAGGTTGAGAGGGAAGCAGTGAAGCAGCTTCCATTGACGGCAATGACTGAGAGAACATCCATCAATACAACAGCTCTGCTAAAGAGTATATTGGAGCAAAATAAGCATTGGCTTTTCCTTCAAAGGACCAACCAATAACATAGATCTTGGTTGATGAGAATCCTAAAGGTTAACACACTCCAACCATGGTGGAGGCGTCATTATGGGCAGGCTGATAGAATCACGGTTGATTCAATATTCTATCTCAGTTTAAAACTCAGTACCGGGGAAGATCTCAAACTATTTTCTTTCTCTCAAGCCACAAAAGTGAAACTCCAAGCCAACCACAAAATTGCAGATGTGTAAACCCGTCTGCACAAAAAGAAAGATTAACAAAATACTCAGCAACAACAACATAACTATAAAACTATTACAATTATTACTAGATTTATAAACCATATAACAGAAAAGGAAAAAAATCTGGGGAGAGGATGATTGCTTATTAAAAAACCAGCATTCATCCCCTTACCACAAACATAATACTATTATATAACTGCATTTAAAACATATAAAACTAAGTGGTGATTTAGGGTCAGGGATGGCACGTGAGAGCTCAAGTTCATCCAAAATTTTACAAACTTCATGTGATATCTTTCAAATTTTGAATTTATTCCTATATACAAATGGACATGATCTGCCTCTGTTTTTAACCAATAAATGCTTTGTTGGTCCATCTTCAACTATCATCGTATATTTCTTTCTCATGTGATTTGGATCATTTTGCATTTCAAGAAAAAAGACCGTATGCACACATTCACATACTATTAGCCAATTACGTTTTTATTTGCTTTGGTCTTACGAGTTTAATGATAATACATAAATCAACTATCTTTTGGAAGAAGGCAAAATTAAAGTATCTCTAATTATGATTTTTTTATGTAAATCATCAGTATTAGAGTTTATTGATTTATATCAATTCAATTTAATATGGACCAAACACTGGTCCTAGCACTTTTTTTGACGACATTCATGTCAAAATCTTTGTATTTATTTTTACCTCTTCTATTTTTCATATAAATTATACTTTGCACAATTACTATTAGACTGTACTAGTCGGAAACAGTGTGGTGTTTGTGAGATAGAGGTGGGTCTTCACTCTTGTGCAGTTTGCTTCTGTGCTGAGGATTAAGCTCCTTAAGCAAGCTGCTGTAGTGACCAAAATTAAGAAAATGACAGCTTCTGCCAAGGAAGACAAAAGATGGAGGTGAGTTCTTGATAATATCTTTCTTTTCCTTTTTTTTTTTTTTTTTTTTTTTTTTTTTTTTCTATCTTCTCATTTCTCACATTACTACTGGTATGGAATGGGCCAATTCTCAGTGACTGCAAGAAAATGGAAGAAGATGACAGCATAAGAACTCTTGACTGCTTAAGAGGAAGATTGCTTGCAGAGAGACAAGCTTCAAAGGTTGCTAATGAGGAAGCACAACTCCTGGGCGATAAGGTCTGTTCGATCTTGTGCCCTTTAATGGATGATTAATGATGATGTTGCTGCACGCATATTTAGCCGTTTTGATTCTGAATAGACATCTGCAATAATCTACTAACTGCAACATCTTTGAATTCTTTTTTGCACAGTTGATAGCGATAGAGAACAAACTGAAAGAAGAGACCAAACTGAGGCAAAAGGCAGACAAGAAGCTTAAATTCTTGATGAAGAAGCTCGAGTCCTTGAAAATTTCACCTACATTATTAGATGGACTAGAGCTGCAGTCAAATTCATCTGAGGTTACTTCGTCTTCCACTGCTTCATGCCTTAAAGACCCTGAAGAATCTGCATCCAATTCCCAGCTCTCACAACATGTGAAGGATAATAATTTCCCTGCTGCTCTTCCCATTAATGAAGATGAGAGTACAAGTACTCAATACACACTAAATTCCAACCTCAAAGGTTCTGTATCAGACAAATCTAGCTACCACTTCACTCCAATTAGTTATCAAGATTCAGAGAAAGATTCTCAGAGGTGACCCGATTTAACCTGCATTGTCATTTCTTCAGATTATTTTCTTTATTTTATTGTAATAGCTCAGATATATATATTTCTTTAAACTAGAGACAGTAGATAAAATTTGATTATTTATCGCAGCTGTTCAAGCTTAGCAGAAGGGCCTGCAATGGTGAAAGATTCAAGAAACAAGAGTGATGATGAAGAAGAGAATGCGGATAACTCAATGGCATTAGTCCCTGTAACTGTGAGCACGCCAGCAGCCAGCAAGACAAGTGAGCTGACGATAGTTAACAACAGCGTAAGTGAAGTTCTTGAAGCACTGAGAAATGCGAGAGAAAAGATACAAAGCTCAATTGAGAGAAGAGACATGATTAGAGTTAGGCCAACATGAACTCATGTCTGTTAAGAGTAATGATGTTAGCTATAATTAAGTTCACTGATCATATATATATATACATATAAATATTTTGCATGCTTTGAAGCAAAAGTGTCCAGCACAAAATGAGCATTGGCTGAAGTAATCAGAGCATTAAATAGGTAAGAAAGTTATGTGAATTAATTAATGAAAGTATGCGATAAATTATGAGATAAAAATTAAGGAGTAAAAAGAGCATGTGCAGTGGGGGAATTATTGGAGGGTTGCTGTCGGGATGAGGTGGGTTTTGCTTTCACTTGGGACCCAAATGCAAGTATGGCTGCATTCTCTTTAATTTATGCTTTGTCTACTTTTGAATTGGATCTTGGAGTATGCAGTTAGGTTAGGTGGTGGTGTTGGTCACTTGATGCCTGTGACCTTCTGTTGCATTCACATGCTGTATTATCTATGATCATTTGTTTTGTACTGTAATTAATTAATCTCCTCATTAATTATGTATGATAATTTGTTTTAATTTTGGGCTCAAATTCATCATCTTCCCCATTTAAGCTTAATATATAGCATAAGGGAATCCACAAAGTTTGTTCTTGGGAAGAGCGATTTTATGGCTTGTGCACCTTTAATAAAAATGACAAAGCAACTAGCAAATCGTGGGATTAATTACACTTATGGTACTTAAAATTATCTAAATTTTATTTTACCATTTAAAATCTTTTAAGTATTTGTCTAACTCTTATAAAATTATCTTTTCACACAAAATATATTTGTAAATAAAATATGTATTTTGATTTTATAAAATATAAATAATACAGATATATTTTATTTTTTACTTAGTAAATTCTACAAACTATTTTATAAATGAAAAAAATATTTTTATAAAATATATACAAACACTTCAAAATTTTAAGTAATAAAATAAAATTTAAATATTTTAATAAAAATTTATAATAATTTTGTATACCGTAAATTTACGTAACTAGCCCGTGAATCGTCGGCACTGAATAAGGTTTGTGTGTGGACTTTTGTTCGTACTTGACTTTGTTTGTTTGTTTGTTGTTGTACCCAATGCAGCAAGCAAAGTGTATGGAGAAGGCTTTTCCTTTGCGATCTTTAAATGAATCCACCAAAAACCAAATCAAACTTTAAAAAAATGTCCTTGACTTAAAAAATTTTTTAAATAATTTTATAAAATTAATTCTTTTAAATATAATTTATTTCTCATAATATATTTATTTTTAGGATTATCCTTTTTTTTTTTCTAACTTTTTTTCCTTTTCAATGATTTTTTTAATTTCTTTTTTACTTTATATTTTTTTTCAACAATTTTTTACTTTATACTATTTTTATTTATTTTTTTCAATCCTGTTTTGTTCAATATTTTTTTTACTATCTTTATCTATTTTTTCATCAATGTTTTTTCTTAACATTGTTTTAATATTTTTTTTACTATCTTCATTTTTTTATCAACATTTTTTTAATCCAATTTTTATAGTACTATATTTATTTTTTTCTCAACATTTTTTTCTAATGTCTTCATCTTTTTTTCTCAATTTTTTTTAATTTATACTTTTTTTTCAACAATTTTTTACTTTATACTATTTTATTAATTTTTTTCAATCTTGTTTTGTTCAATATTTTTTTTACTATCTTTATCTATTTTTTCATCAATGTTTTTTGTTCAACATTTTTTTAATATTTTTTTACTATCTTTATTTTTTTATCAACATTTTTTTGAATCCGATTTTTATAGTACTATTTTTATCTTTTTTTCTCAACATTTTTTTTCTAATGTCTTCATATTTTTTTCTCAATTTTTTTTGTTCAAACTTTTTTTATTATTAAGGTACTGTCTTCATCTTATTCTTAACCTTTTTTTTGCTCAATATTTTTTTCATTTAAAACTTTTTTTTTTCAAATGAATAATTATGAACTAAACATCTTCAATTCTTATTAAACCAAGTAATAAATATCTTCAATTCTTGTAACAATAATAAACAAAAAAAATTTCATCCTTTTATATTCTTAAAGAATAAAGATTTTATTTTTTTTATTTTAATTTGTTTATTAAAATGTCTAACAACTTTTTTTTTAAAAAAAAAAATTATTTGATACTTATTGATCATTAAAATATAATAAGTTTATAATTCTTAAAATGAATTTGTAACATCAAACAAAAAAAAAGCTGAAAATTTTTAAAAAATCAACAAAAAATTATGTTGTTGATTGTTAGTTATTAATTGTTGTTTATTTTTATTGATTTTTGTTATTATTTTTCATTATTAATGACAAAATTAAGGTCATAAATAAAATATTTCCCTTTATTAGTATTAATGATAAAAATAATAATTTACTTTTATTAGTATCAATAATAATAATTTTTTCATCACTAATAATAAAAATAAGACCATAAACATAAATTTACTTTTATTAGTATCAATAATAAAAATAATAATTTATTTGATATATTTCATAATTTTTTACTATTTTTATTGAAAAAATAATTATTGAATACTATAGGTAATTTTTATTTTTATTAGTTTAATTTCTAAATTCTAAAATGGAAAAACACACGAAATGTGGAAACATTTGCCCAAAGTTTCAAAAATATATCAAAATTAAGAAAAAGATGAAAAGAGCAAAAATAAAATTGAAAAAAAAAAAAAAAACCGTAGCCACAAACGATATTAATGGCATTGATTAGGTTATGAGATGAAATTTTCTCTTTTTATTTTTCAGAAATTTGGACGTGTCCATGGAAATGCAAGCCAACATTATGGCAATTGATGGAGGCTGTAGCCTGTAGCCTGTAGGCCTACATATTTGGGCCGAAACAAAGCCGAATTGAGCAAGAGAAAGTTGGACAAATATGACATTGGTCCTAATAAAAGGTTTGATTGCCATCAAAATCAGTAGAAAGCTCAGTCCACACTTTGAACAATTCACCATTTTTTTCACTTGAAAGTCCAATTCTAACTTCAGTCTTTTGCACACAATGTTTTTATGGGCTAAGTATTATTTATCCTCTCTGTTTTATTTATTATAATATTTTATCTTTAACATTTAAAAATATATTTATTCATCCGTAAAATTATTATTATTTCATTTTTTAAAAATAATTATTGAGTGTTAATTGTTATAAATATTATGGATAAATAAATATTTTTTCAAATATTAAAATGAAATACTGTAATAAATTAAAACATATAGACAAATAGTAATTCTCTTTATTTTTATACAAGCCGTGATAAAAATATAAACTACTAAATACTAATGTAATAAAAATATAAACTTCAGTCTTTATGTACAATCCGTGTACATAAAGAAAAGTTTTGGATTACCAAAAAAAAAAGAATTCTTTCTTCCTCAATTTTATAAACTACTAAAGAAAGAAAAATGTTTTAACTTTTTATAATAACAAAAAATTAAAATGTTAGGACTTAATTAACAATAAAAACCTAATAATGGTTTGTAATGATTAATATAGTCTTTCAATTGTATATGGAGTAAAATTATTATTCGAGATTGTTGTTTTTAGTCTTCCTATAGAGATTTTAAAATGTTGAAATTCTTTTATGTTGAGGTAGGAGGAATTCCTCCAATAGTTATCACTTTTAATGAGTTCAAAAATTAATGTTTAATTAAAATGGTAATACATAAATAAACTTGAAATGATTTGACCTTCAAAATGATTAAAGAAGATGATTATAAAATTTCACCGGGGACAGCTTGTGTAAAAAGAAAAATTCATCTTTGGCACCTGGAGATTCCGTTCTTTTAACTAGTTACTTGATTAGCTACTTATTTAGCTCAACAGCGATTCACAAACCTTTTACTCACATTTAATTTTTTTTAATCTTTTAACTAATAGTCTACAAATGAGTTCGAAAATTAAAATTAAAAAACATAATATAAACTACCAACAACTGTGGGATTAATTTGGTAAAAAACTATTTTTGATTAAAAAATATTTTGATTTCAAATTGTAATATATGTATATGGAGACTTTTGTCATTTTTACAGTTCTATTTGGAGTCAAATTAGATTAATTAAAATATAATGAATTTTAAATACTAATAATTTAAAAAAGTAATATAAATTAAGTTAGAATTTCAGTTTTATTTACGTGTTTATTATAAAATATTAATGAAATTTAAACATTTATATTCCTTAGTTCTGTTTTTCTCAACTTTGAAGTTGAAACTAATTAGGATAACATTACAAATTTTAAATGGTTTAACATCTAGTTATTTTTTATTTTAAAAAAATTATGAAATTTAATTAGTTAACTTTAATTTTATTATGCTATATTTCATTCTTTTTTCATCACTTTTTAAGTCTCTCGTTTGAAAGCTTAAATTGAAATCACAACTGGGGATATAATCCTCTCCAACTCTCAACTCTCAAGCCTTTTCCTACTTTTTTTTTTTTTTTTTTTTTTAAAAAGCAACCAAACTGATTTTTTTTTTAAAAAGTCTCATCAATGTGTATATATATAATCTATTATAGAATAAGCCCCACCCTTTGACTGTGGTGGTAAGAGCGTTATTTGTCCATTTGAGGAGTGAAGGTTTTGAACTCCACTGCCCCTTTTCGATATCTTTTTAATACTATTTAACATATTAATGTTTGTTGTTACCGAGCTTATCTAATATATATATATAACATTGAATGAGAAATCTGTGGTAGGATATGATCTTAATTTCTGTAGCTAATATCCAGCATGCAACGCGGTCTCTTTCCGTTTTTGTTTTGTTCTTTTCTGTGGTTTCATTTTGTTTTGTAAGTAGTTGTAATGGATGAAATGATGAATGATATGAACCAAACTGACCATAACCATAACGAGGCAGCCACCCAGTTGCAGGTCAAGTTGATTATATGCATTAGCTGTGTTTCAAATCAATTCGGAGAAATGAAATGTTGCAGTGCATATGCATGTACCACTCCATAATTTATAATTGCTACTTCCTCTCCTCTCTTTTAGTCTTAGCCTACCTACCGGACCCAGTTGTCCTCTCCCTCATCCCGCTGTTTTGAAGTCATCACTTTTCTTTTTTTTGTTTTTCCTTGTAATAATGATTAGAATAGATCGATAAACACCCATCTTTGCTCCATGCAGTACGTACAAAATACGTAGCAGCTTGTAATCAAATGGATCCTGCCTTGCTGCTTCTATCTATATGCATGATCCATCCAAAATCTCTTCTTTTTGGCTATATCTTGTGCATTATGAAATGCTCTGATACGCCATAACAAGAAGTATAAATAAGGAGTTCCACAATCAACGAAGATACGTTGGCTAAAACAGTAAGTTACTGGCCAAATAAATCTAGGCCATATGCATGTAATGTTATGTATTAACAAGGGAAACCTTAGAAACTCCACAAGGCCTTAGAAGAAATCAATAAACTAAGAAAATGATAAAAAGACAAAACAACAAAGCAACAACAATGTCAGTATATTTGTAATTAAAAAAAAATCCAGTTTAAATTTTGCGACCATGCTTGGATCTCTCTGACACCAGAACTGAAGATCTTCTGTCAATAAACTCCAAACTCTTCTCTTATCCATTGCTCCCTTTCATCTCTCTGATCTCAGACCAAACTCTGCCAGTGCCAATTTCATGTCTTCTTTTACAGCTCACTTTGTTTCTTGAAATATGGCACGCATCAAAGGACCAAACGTACTCTCAACCCAGATTCAAGGTACATCCCCACCAGCATACCTCCATGTTCTCTGAACTCGCATTACAACTATTGCTTTCTTGTCTCAATACGCCACTTTTCACTTCATTTAGCCCATACCCTTTTGGTCTCTTTTTCTCTATTCCACTTCTGTTTCTGGGCCAACTGGTGGGTATATACTTGCTTGCAAGATTTGTGATTGTGGGATCGTAACATAACCACATTTTCTGATTGTGTCCTTCTTTTCAATGATATAAACAATACTAATATAACCTGCATGCTAATCTTGCAGTTGTTCTTCATAAGTGTCATTTTCTTGAAAATGGTTAAACCTTGCTGGAGACCTCGTGTTGATGATGATGCTAGAGGGAAGGTTGATGGGTTATTGTGGTACAAGGACTTGGGCCACCATATTCATGGAGATTTCTCGATGGCTGTAATTCAAGCTAATAATTTATTAGAAGATCAAAGCCAACTTGAATCAGGGCCCCTGAGCTCTAATAATTCAGGTCCTCAGGGGACTTTTGTTGGGGTTTATGATGGACATGCAGGAACTGAGGCTTCAAGTTTTATCAATCACAATCTTTTCATCAATTTCAAAGGTATATTATAGCATTGATTGTTTTGTTAATTTTACTAACATGATTACCTTATGCCTGGAATGCTAAAGCTAATGCTGTCCGTGGTTTACAATAATAAAAATCTGCCAAGCGTTGTGATCAAGCTTTTAGCTTTTAGTTTCAGCAATCATAGCCAGCATGATTGATAAAGCATAAATTAAAGATTTCTGCTTTTTTATCCTGCTGCATTTTCCTCTGTAACCATATAGCTGCTTGAGCAAAAACGTCGTGCACTTACTCATATATATGATCTGAGCATAGACAGTTGACATATTGAGGTGAAGGCATTGTGTCCACTTGTACATCACTTTTAGTTTAGGTTTGAAGTTGGATTATTAATCTGCCCTATTGATTTAGTACGTAAGTTTATGTTTAACTTTTCTGCTGGCCAAATTCATGGATCAACAATTATTCCTCTAGTTCCTGAAGAATTCAGCTACCTTTTGATGATGTTTAGAACCAGTTAACCTGTTGCTTAAGTGTTGTTTTTTTGCGATGCAGCAATTGTGTCCGAGCATCAAGAAGTATCAGAAAATGTAATAAAAAAGGCTTTTTCAGCAACAGAAGAGGATTTTCTTTGTCTTGTGAAAAAACAGTGGCTCACTAAGCCCCAGATGGCATCAGCTGGTTCTTGTTGTTTAGTCGGAGTTATATGCAATGGACTCTTGTATGTTGCAAATGCTGGAGACTCCCGAGCAGTCTTAGGAAGAGCAGAAAGAGGAAGCCAAGGAATTAGAGCTATTCAACTGTCTAACGAACACAATGCAAATATAGAATCTGTGAGAAACGAACTTTGGTCTTTGCATCCTGATGATTCTCATATTGTTGTCTTGAAGCACAAAGTTTGGCGAGTGAAAGGCATCATACAGGTAATTTTCAAGCCTTTTCTTTTCATTTGGCCTTTGAAGTTGCATACTAGACATTAATTACAGTAGACACAAGACATAGGCATGGAGCTTTGTGTATTGATTTTGTTCATACTAGATTGATAAAACTTGTGTTTTGTTATCTTTTCAGGTTTCAAGATCCATTGGCGATGCCTATCTTAAAAAGACACAGTTCAACAAAGAACCTCTACAGTCCAAGTATAGACTGCCTGAGCCTTTCCACAAGCCAATCCTTACTTCAGAGCCATCAGTCTTGGTGCATAAAGTCCGACCAGAAGATCAGTTTGTCATATTTGCTTCTGATGGTTTATGGGAACACCTTAGCAATCAGGAGGCTGTCGAAATTGTGCAAAATTTCCCTCGGAATGTAAGCTTCAACAACCCGTACTTTTCATTTAGTGTTGTAATAGTTGACATTGACCTTTGCAGAACTTAGAAGGCAAGAAAGTGGATGTTGGTGATCTTCATGGATGAATTATATATGGTTTTTTAACTTTGCATTTTTTTTTTTATTCTATCTTTTATAATGCAGGGAATAGCCAAGAGACTCATTAAAGCTGCACTTATGGAAGCAGCAAGAAAACGAGAAATGAGGTATACAGATTTGCAAAAAATTGACAAAGGGGTGAGAAGACATTTTCATGATGATATCACAGTCGTGGTTGTGTTTATAGATTCTGATTTGATCAATAGAAGACTGTTGAATAGTTTTCCATTTTCGATTCGAGGGGGAGGAATAGCCCCGGCCTTCGCTTAGCTCATAATTTGCGGGATTGATTGATTGTATCTTATCATCATACCTATCTATAGCATGTTGCTAGAAGATGACAGTGAATTAGTATTCCAGTTTGAAGATGTGCTAGTTAATTTGCTAAGAACCCAAACAAGAATCGTTACATGAAACCCCATTGGGTGAGTGAAGAATGCCTCTGTAAGACTTCGCCCCAGAAACAGGATGTGAAAACAGAGATGCCAAGAACAGAATCAGAATCTAAAGATTAACTGGAAACTAGATAAATCTTAATTAACTGCATAGATCATATGATATATGAATGTTTCTTCATCTTTCTGGTGTATGATTCACCGTGTAATGTGAAATGCAAGTTCAAGTTTTTATTAGAAACGAGTGGCAGCTTGTTTTGGTGAAAAGCGGTTGATCTTTAAGACACTGATGTTGATAGTACAACAACCATGCAATTCCAACTCAATGACTGAGTTACATACAAATCATAAAACACTCAATGGCTGAATTACTGTAGGATTCTTTCATTATAGCAAGAGTTAATCAGTATTCAAATAAAAGCATCCCATTTTAAAGGCTTAAATTATAACTTTATCTACTAAATTTACATACCATTCCGTACTAAATTTAAAGGTTTGAATCATACCATTTCCATTTTAAAGGTTTAAATGGTCTAAATCATAACTTTATCTACTAAATTTACATACCTTTCCCTGTGTGTACGGAGACTGAGACTGTGGCTGTGACTACTAACATTTGGGAAATTTCCATTACCTTTTGAGTGAGCATGGCAGCCCCAACTCGCTGCAGTGCCATTTCAGCTAATTTGTCCATAACATGTGGAGTTTGAGTTAATTTTCACCAATAATAATAAAAATTACCTTAAAAACTATTGCACATGTGACTAAAGGGTAAATGATTGGAGTTTTTGTCCACAACATGTGGAGTTTGAGTTAATTTTCACCAATAATAATAAAAATTACCTTAAAAACTATTGCACATGTGACTAAAGGGTAAATGATTGGATCCAATCATTTACCCTTTAGTCACATGTGCAATAGTTTTTAAGGTAATTTTTATTATTATTGGTGAAAATTAACTCAAACTCCACATGTTGTGGACAAATTAGCCGAAATGGCACTGCAGCGAGTTGGGGCTGCCATGCTCACTCAAAAGGTAATGGAAATTTCCCAAATGTTAGTAGTCACAGCCACAGTCTCAGTCTCCGTACACAGGGAAAGGTATGTAAATTTAGTAGATAAAGTTATGATAAACTTGGTTCTTTGCTACATGAATAGCACTTTGACTGTCACAATGCACTTTGATGCACTTATGCTCCATTCCCAGTTCACCAAGCAACCCTTGAAGCCTAATTGCCTCCTTTACAACCTCTGTAACTGCCATATACTCTGCCTCTGTAGTAAACAAAGCAACTGTTAACTATAAAGTGGATTTCTAACTGACTGGTGCCTTTGAAAAAGTAAACATATAACCAGTAGTTGATCGACGCTTGTTCAAATCACCAGCATAGTCAGAATCACAATACCCAATTACACATTGACCATCTTGTCTATCCTGCTAAAATACCAAACCAATATTTACGGTGTTCAAAATATACCATAAAATCCATTTCACAGCTTGCCAATGCTTCTTTCCAGGATTATGCATATACCTACTCACAACCCCAACTGCCTGTGAAATGTCTGGCCTCGTACACACCATTGCATACATCAAGCTACTAACAACACTTGCATATGATACTTTTGACATATGTTCCCGTTCTGCATCATTCTTCAATGACATAAATGCACTAAGCTTGAAATGAGGAGCAAGTAGTGTACTAACTGGTTTTGACTTTTCATTCATACCAAAATGTTATAGTACCTTCCTCAGATATTCATTCTAAGACAAATAAAGCCTCCCTAATTTCCTATCTCTGGATATTTTCATGTTGAGAATCTTTTTTGCTTAACTAAGATCCTTCATCTCAAACTCCCTGTTCAATTGAGTCTTCAATTTCTTAATTTCTATTTGACTCCAAGAAGCTATTAGCATATCATCAACATAGAGAAGAACATATATATAAGATCCATTTTGTAGCTTGTGCAAATACACACAACGATCAGATTTGCTTCTCGTTCACTTTTGCCCTATCATAAACTTGTCAAATTGTTTGTACCACTGTCTCAGAGATTGCTTCAATCCATACAATGATTTTTCTAATTTGCAAACCATCTTTTCTCTACCAGTAACTTTGAATCCATCTGGCTGAGTCATGAAGATTTTCTCATCCAAGTCTCTATGTGAAAATGCAGTTTTTATATCCATCTGAACTAGTTCCAAATTCAGCTATTTTACCAAAGCTAATAAAATTCTGATGGAGGAATGCTTTACAACTGGAGAAAATACTTCATTATAATCAATTCCCTCCATCTATGCATAGCCTTTAGCCACCAATCTTATTTTGTAGCAAAGATTATTCTTATTAGGAAATCCATCTTTCTTTATATATATCCATTTGCACCCAATTGTCTTTTTTCCTTTAGAAAAAATAGCTAGTTTTCATGTTTGATTCTTTTTAAGAGACTGGATTTCTTCATTCATGGTAATCCTCCACTTTTCATGTTCTAAACTTTGGATTGATTCATTATAAGTGGTAGGAATGTCATCAATAGCAATTAGTGATGCAGAAGAGACCATATCAACATAGCGAGCAAGTTGTCTAATGGCCCTCCTTCCTTTCCTTAATACAATTGATTCATGTTGTTGTGGAGGTTATTAGGTCTTAACCTCTTCTTCATTTGACTCTTCTTCTAGGAGTGTCATCATTAGTTTTTACATTAGATAGGATAATTTTGTTGCCATCAAACTCCACCTATTTGGGAGTACTATTTGTCTGCTCCATTTTTTTTAAAGTCACATTTCTTAACATGGTAGATTCATTAAAGGTGACATCCCTACTTGATAACTGGTTTCTAAAACTCTTGAGCTTAGTATCCTACAATCCATGAACATAAGGCAAGGTAAGAGGTGAATAGAGAAGTTATCAAGTGGTGCCGTCTGTGAAGATCGAAGAAATTGAGAAGCAAGGCGCCAATCCACAACCTGTAAAAGACACGGAGACCTTACAAATCAAGGACAGAAAGACTGTGAAGATCGACAATGAATTCAACCAGAGAATCAAAAAAGGAATAAGGGAAGTCCTTACTAGACACTTGGGAGATTTTGCTTCATAAGCATCTAAAATCATCGGTGTGGATCCACAAGTTACTTGTCACTGTCTAAACATCATACTGGGAGCCAAGCCAGTGGCCCAGAAAAAAAAGAACATTTGCCTATGAAAGACAGAGAATAATTACTGAGGAAACAATAAAGCTGTTAGCAACCAGGTTCATCAAAGAGGTTACTCACTCGGAATGGGTAGCCAATGTAGTACTTGTCAAAAAAGAAAATGGGAAATACATGATGTATGTAAACTACACTAACCTTAACCGGGCATGTCCCAAAGACAGTTACCCATTGCCCACGATCGACCAACTCGTTAACTCTACCATTGGCCATGGATTATACAATTTCATCGATGTTGTACAAGGTTACCACTAAATATCGATGAAGGAAGAGGATTAGGAGAAGACGTCCTTCATTAACCATAAAGGCTTGCATTGCTATAAGGTGATGCCCTTCGAACTTAAGAACACTAAAGCCACATATCAAAGAATAATGAACTAGGTCCTTCAGGACCAAATTGGCATGAGCGTAGAAGCATATGTAGATGACATCATCATCAAGAGCAACCATCCGGAACAACACCCAGCGGATATAGATCAGGTTCTCCAGCTATTAAGCAAATCCAAGATCAAGTAAATCCAAAAAAATGCATCTTCAGAGTCAGAGAAAGAAAATTCTTGGGATTCATGATATCCCACAAAGGCATTGAAGCCAATCCATAAAAGATGGAAGTCATACTCAACACAGAAGCACCAAAAAATATCCACAAAGTACAAAAGTTAAATGGTAGAATCACCGCATTAAGGTGTTTCATTTCATGCTCAGCCAGATGATGTCTACCATTATTTTGAGCTCTCAAAAATTCTAAAAAGTTTAAGTGGTCCACAGATTACCAGGTGGCATTCGAAGACATTAAGAAATTCTTGTCCTCGCCACCCCTACTCAGCCGGCTCACCCTAGATAAAACACTGTACTTATACCTCTCTATAGGCCAAGAATGCATTACCTCCGTACTAGTAAGAGAAGAAAGGAGCCAGCAAAGCCCAGTTTATTACATTAGTAAAATGCTTTGAGGATCTGAAATCTGGTATCCCATATTGGATAAGCTAACTATGGTCGTAGTCCACGCAACTCCAAAGTTCTTACATTACTTTCAAGCCCACCATATCGTCATCCGATCCTGTTTCCCGTTGTGAAAAATCTTACAAAGATCGAAGACCTTGGGCAGGCTAGTACAGTGGTCGGTGTTACTTGGCGAATCTAACATTGATTATAAACCCCACCAACAAATAAAAGCCCAGGCATTAGCAGATTTCGTACAAGAAATGGCTCTGGAAGACCTTACCTTGACTAGAGCACTGGAATGGAAACTCTATATTGACGGAGCATCCTTCGCTCAAGGATCCAGCACCAGAATAATTCTTAGGGGATCGCACAAGGTTTACATTCGGTATGCAGTCTAAATCAAATACAACATAACCAATAATGCTGCCGAGTATGAAGCACTCATCACAGGCTTGAAATAGCTACTGAAGTCAGAGTTGAACACCTTATCATACATTCAGACTCCCAGCTAGTTGTCAACCAGGTCAACAAAATATTCTAAGTCAAGGACACTTGCATTGCCAAGTACTTGGACAAAGTCAAATAGCTCTTAAAACATATTGAACAAGAAGGGGGTCAGTGGGAGATCATATAGATTCCCATGGAGAAAAAATTTGAGGCTGACCTCCTGGCCAAGTCGGCAGCTGAAGACAGTCAAGCATTCCGGGATATGGATTTCACTGAGGCATTAACCAATCCTAGCACGGAAGATCCCAAAGTTTTAGAGATACAGGTAGTCTCAGAATGGAGACACCTAATCATCCAATACTTGGAACATGGAACCCTCCCTAAAGACAAGTTACAGGCTCAGAAGTTAAAAACCATAGAAGCCCACTATTCTATCCATCAAGGGGAGCTCTATAGAAAATCCCTTTCACACTCATGGTCTAAGTGCGTCTTCCCAGAGGAAGGAAATAACATACTCTAAGAGATCCATGAAGAATTTTCAGAGCGCATGAATCCCATTACACACTGACTTGAAAAGCACTACTCTAAGGATATTATTGGCCTACCATGTATAATGATGCCCAACAGTTAACTCAAGCATGTCACAAGTGCCAACACTACACTCGACTCAACCACAAGCCTTCCCGCCCCCTGCATCCAATCAGCAGCCCATGGTCATTCGCCACGTGGGGAATGGACATCCTAGGTCCCTTCCCACCTTCCATTTAGCAAAAAAGGTTCCTGATTATGGCTATCGACCATTTTAATAAGTGGGTAGAAGTAGAGGCAATCCCAAACATCACAGAAGCTCAGATATAGCACTTCTTCTGGAAGGAGATCATCTGCAGGTTTAGCATCCCCCACACTTTAATTACAGACAATGGCAAATAGTTTAATAATAAAAATTTCAGAGATTTTTGCTCAGACCTCAGAATAAAGCTTCACTTCACCTCGGTAGCCCACCTGTAAATAAACAGGCAAATGGAAGTCACCAATAGAATTCTCATGCAAGGATTAAAGAAAAGACTCGATGAGAAAAAGGGAAATTGGGTCAAAGAGCTCAATAATGTAATCTGGGCTTATAGAACCACACCTAGATCATCCATTGAAGAGACATCATTCATACTAACCTATGGCATGGACGCAATAATACCAGTGGTGTAATAACCTGATGTTTTTAAATATTTTCATATTGTATCGAGATATGCAGTATTAATAATTTTAATATATATATATATTTGACTATTTAATTATTTTGTTAATAATTAATGTTATTTTAAGTTATTAAAAGTTTTCTACATAAAATTTTTCCCAAAACCTATTATTTTGGAAAATAATATTTTATTGATTAATGTTAGTTTATTAAATTGCATGGTTTCATGCATAATTAATACCTTGTATATTAATATATACATATACATGCATATATATATATATATATTATTATTATAATATTAGGGTTTAATATTTAAAATTTATGTATATATTATATTTTTATTATTATTATGTGTTATGTATGTGTGTGTATATATATATATATATAATAATTGTGTGGTGTGGGATTTTGTGAAATTATATATATTAAAGTTTAGTATATTATAATATATATATATACACTTAAATTTACAAATTTTGCCCTTCCCCCTTTCTTCCTCACGCCCGATGCCCCCTCACCCTCTTCCACCGTCTGCAATGCCGACCATCTACCATCGATGTGCCTCCCACCCAGCCAGCTCCATCACCAACAACGCCTATTTCCAGCGCCATTCAACTCGATTTTAGTCGAAAAATCGAAAATCAACCTCACCGTTGTTCGTCCCGATTCCGGCCACCAAATTTGACACTGCCGGTCTTATTCTCTTCCTTGAGCTCTGGTGAGTGCATTTCTAAGCTTGGTTTCACTTGATTTGGTCTAGATTTTGGTGGTGAGCTTGATTTTTAATTCGGCCATTTTAGTTTCTTGATTTTTTTGAACTTTGATCTTTGATATTCAAGCTTAATTCCTTCACAAAAGTTTCTTCTCTTAGCTTAATCTACACTTTGGAATTTTTGTGGAATTTTTGGAATTTATTTTGATTTTTGTGAATTTTTTATTATTTTCTAATTTTCGTAAATTAATTAAATAAATTGTGAAATTGTGATTTTTGGTGTTTATAGCAGTTGAAAATAATTATAGAATTCAATTTATAATTTTTGTGATTTTTGTGTAATTAATGTAATTTTATTTAGTTTATGTGAATTTTAGAAATATAGGTTAAATATGTATTTTGTTAAAATTAATTGGTTAATTGAGTATAATTATTGATTTTAATGAATTATATGTTGAGAAAATAATTTTTGAGTAATTATATAATTTTTAGTGAATTTTTGAATAATTATAGTATATTATGTGAATTTTTATATACTAGGGGTATTTTGGTAATTTGGTAGTAATATTAGTTGAATATTAAGTTAAATTGGTTTTAATAATTATTTGAGGTATAAAATGATTTTTAAAAATTATTTACTATTTTTAACTAATTAAAACTATTTTTCAAAAATTATTTTCAAATTATATAATATGCTATTTTTGTAAATAAATGGGTTTTTAGTAATTTTTAATATGTTTTTGGACTAATTATATAATTTGAATTTATAAAATAAATTTTCATTAATAATTGTGAATTTATCGAGTTATTATTGATTTTTAATAATATTTTATTGATATTAGAGTTTTTAATTAATTGTCGATGAAATAATTATTTTTAATGTTTAAATATGTAAATTGCTATATTTTGGTATAAAAAGGGTATTTTTGGTGTTTATGGAATATTAATGTATTTTGTGCACATCATGTGAATTGTGAATCTCGGTCGGTAGAATTGTAGTTTGGGAATCCGACCGAGGGGTTGTGTGGTTATTCTGTATTCGAAGTGTGTTTTCTTGCAGGACCGGCTCTACTTTCTGAGTAGAGAGATGTCCATTTTACAGATGAGGTTCTGCCGAATTTTTGGTAGAATTCTCGCAAAACGTGACATTCGGTCAAATTCCTATTTCTTATCTGTATCTAGAATTCTAGATCAAGTTTTTAGAAATTAAGTTAGATTTATTCTAATTTCGTGTTAATATTATTTGTTAGTTACGTCAAGACCGAGGCCTAGTGGACCAGGCCCATTGGACTCGTCTCTTGGAGCACACAACTGTGAGTTGTTATTTTATATATACATGTATTTAGGTTGCATGCTTTTAGAAATATATGTTTTAATTACATGAATTATACATAAATTGCTTTAGTAAATGATTAGTATATTTTAGGTATATTTTTAGTATATTTTTGGTATACTTTAAAATAAATGCGTGTTTTACTCTTGATTTATACCTAACTTTTTTTTAAGTATAAATATGGTTTATTTTGGTCTATTTTATAATTGAATTGAATTTATCTGACATATATATACTCGAAATATACTTAGTTTATTTTTGGTATATTTTTAGTATATATATGGTTTATATTACCATTTAAATTAATATCATGCATCATTTATTTTACGAATGTATGAGTTTATTTTAATGAATGATATCGATAGAATGTGCTACCTAGTGGGCAGCGCTAGGACCGAATACGTACCGGTACAACGATAGAATTTAGGTTAAATTACTAACCTTTTAGTGGATTATAACTTGTTGATTGATTTGATTGATGTGAGATGTGATTTGAGAGTGTGATTGATAGAGCTCAGTTGACCAAGTGTCTTGGGGTCAATCACACTGACAGTCAGACTGTTGTAGCTCAGTTGACTTAGTATCTCGAGCCAGTCTACTGTCCAAATGGAATAAGTGAATTTATTTGGAATAAGTGAGCTTGTATGGCTAGAGTGTTGTCTAACACTATTTGAGGTTGTGACCATTTAAGGTTCTATTTGATCCTTCATAAACTAATATTTTTCAGTATTATATAAAGTGATTTCAGCATTTGTATGTATTTGCATGTATATATATTTATTATATATATTCTATTGAGTGTCTGCATTTGACATTTAGTTATGCATGTATATATATTATAACAATTCACTCAGTGAGGTCTGACTCCCCTCTGTTGATATTTTTCAGGAGAGTCTTCATCTTCAGACCTCAGTAGCAAGCCTATACGCCATATTTCTTCCACTCCAACCTTATTGTGTAAACTGCTTACTTAAGTTTATTTTGTATTCTAGACACTACAATAGTTGTTGTAGTGAGTTGTATTTATAATATATATGTATGAGATTTAAGTGTTCAGATTGTTAAACTAAGAATTTGTACTTAAAGATTTTATTATATATGAGATGATGTTATTCAATGAGTTGATGAATTATTATTTTACTTTTGAGATTTAATTTCCGCTGTATAATATTTTATTTATTTTATTATATCGTATGCTTTTATTTTTAAGGCTTGCTACGGGTTCCAGATTCAAAAGAATTCTCGTTCCCTAGCGCCAGTCATGACCCCCTGTTTTGGGTCGTGACAAGTGGAAATTAGTTCACCAAGTTATAGAGTAAGTCGGAGTCTCGATCACACCATCAACAACATTGATGCCTAGATATGTCTGGACCTACTAAAGGAAAGGATAGAACAAGCAGCTGCCACAGTTGAAGCACATCAACAAAAGGTGACATGGTATCATCATTAGCGACATCACCCGAGACAATTCAAATTGGGGGACTGAGTACTTAGAAAGGCATATACTGGCAAAGGAAACTCAGGAACTGGCAAGTTAGGTCCAAATTGGGAAGGTCCATACCAAATCTCGGCACACACAACCAAAGGAGCATACAAACTAAAAGAAAGAGGAGGCAAAGAACTACCACGATTGTGGAACTCAAATTCTCTCTGAAAATATTATCAATAAGTTGTATTCAACAAAAAATTCAATAAAGTATCTCTTCATTAATATCAATGTCTTTATAAGAGATCAATTACAAAAACAAAAATAAAAGGGGTACACCTATCTAATTTACTACACCTACCTCCGAGCCCAGAAATAGAAGGAAAAACCACATCAGTAGCATCTGAATGCACCGCAGGCTTAGTAGTAGTAGCAGACTCCATATTATCCCTCACACGAGAAGCACTAGCTTTTTGAAGAGCGTCCTCTTCAGCAGTAATTTTGGTAAGGTCCGCCGGTGTTATTAGATCTAACACCCCCAAATCCAATTTTGAGTCCTTAGAGAGCAGGACCCTCCTACACTCAGCCCTGTAGGCCTTAAGAAATCCCCCCACCATGTTTTGGTATGACCTCTTGTTACTCTCTCAGGATTTCTCGACCTCAGACAGCTTTTTCTCCAGCTCGACAATTTGAATATCCTGTTCTTCAATCCTCCTCGTTAGTTGGCCTTGGCTATGTTCCAGATCAGCAATTTTCTTCTGACTCGCCTCAGCCTCGGACTTCGCCTCTGCATATTTTGTTTAGCAGAGCTCCAGTGCTGCCTTCGCGCTATCCAGCTTCTTTTCAAAATCGATGGCTATAGTTCCCACCTCTATCTCCTTCAGGCTGACTGGCTCTTCAGATAAAAGTACTGGTCCTTCGCCAGCAGCAAAGCCTGAGTCATCTGTCAATAAAAAAGGTTTACGTCAATAACAAGCACATACGATAGTAACAACTCAGTAACAGAAAGAACTTACTTCTAATGACTGGCCAATTATTGAGTCGAGCAACCCCTCCGGGCCCTCATTGGACCAGCGTTGCATATCCATAGGCAACCTCAGCAATTCGACATATTGATCCCTCACTTGGCTATTGGAGACACTCGAAGGCTTCATCCTGTTCAATATCCATCCCCTCATATTCGGGGACCCAAATAGCCTTGGGCATTAGATACATATCTCCTCGTCGGGCCCCTCTATATCTGAATGTTGCTCGATCAACTGCCTTTTCCTCTAGCCCATCCCCTGAAATCAGGATGACTTGACTACTATTTTGCCTTTGGGATCAACAATTACCTCTTTAGGAGCCATGGGGGCTTCGGGTTCCAGAGAAGGAGATATCTGCACTTCCTCCAGAGCAGTTGGCTCGTCAACTAAAGAAAATTCCACCCGCAAAATAAAAAAAGTCAGCCATTTACAGTTGAAAAAATAGATCAAGTCAAAAATATAACTTTAGGTAACACAAACGTACTAGTGGAATGAACACGACCCTGACAGACTCTCCATAAGTATCTCCTGGACACATCCTCTACCAATCAAGCTTTGGCAAGCCCAGCGAGATGCAGTTGCAAAACCATCTCTGCATTATGGTTGGGAAGTCTCACAGGCCGCTTTACCCTATGGCATTCGTCAGACCACATCTGTCGGATATCCACGAGGTCCAACAGATGCTCGACGATAAAAAAATGGCGTCTCCACTTCTTATGGAGATCCAGAAGCTTTACGAAGAGGGTATGGTTAGGCACAGTCGATAAGGAAAACATCAGCTCTCCCTTCTTCCTAGATAGACTGTACAGGTATCAAAAAACATTTAAATCAGGTTCCTTCCCCTCTTCATGCGTCAGTTAGATGAACCTAGTCAGAATCCTATAGCTATTTGGATGGAGCTGACTAGGTGCTATGTTATGCCTATTCAAAAATCTCTTCACAAAGGGATCTAAAGGAAATTTTAAACCCCCCTCTAGATGGTCAAAATACACCACTAATTTACATAGCCCTAACATGAAGGTATGAGCCTTAAACTTCTTATCTATGGTATGAAGGGTGTAATTGGCAAGAATACAAAATCGCCTCCGGTACTACCCAATAAATCATCATCTATGTTTGAAATGAAAAGGTCAAAACTAACTTGTTCCCTTGGTGCTATAATGATTCCTAAGAAGAAGGAAAATGCACAATAAACAATAGAAGCAAGAAAAAAAGAAGAAAAGACAAAAGATCACCTGGTTACAAGAGGCAAGAATCACAACAGACAGAAAGAAACATAGCAATGGCAACATAACCATGACAAAAAGCAAAAATAAAAGAGTAAAATGCACCAGTTGACAAGCACAATAGTACTTATAAAGTTACGAAAGGATTTGGAAACACACATTAACTGCCCTCATCATTACTTTGCTTCTCCTTAGGTCATTAAGGGCCTTTTGGGGAAAATAAGCCCCTTAAATGAGGGGTCATTACAATAGCAGCATAAATGCTCCATTTACTAACACAAAAAATGACATATAACTCACGCAATTCAAATTTTGAATCCCTAGGAGTTAAAGCGACACCGCCACGTGTCGGCCCGCCCATATCTCGACTGGCCTCCTTCATTAGTTACTCAGAAAGCATCCAAACTACACTTCTTGCCCATCCCAAGTAACTGAGCATCTAAGTCTAGTAACTGAAGCTGGCACCCTCAGGTCGCTTCTATAGTACTGAGGTTTCGAGCATGTAAGCCTCACGTCCTTACACCGAGCATCTAAGCCTCGAACATCTAAGTCTAGTGACTGAAGCTAGCACCCTCAGGTCACTTATGTAGTACTAAGGTTCTGAGCATGTAAGCATCGTATTCTTGCACTAAGCATCTAAGCCTTGAAGTATCTAAGTCCAGCGACTAAAGCTGGCACCCTTAGGTCGCTTCTGTACTATTGAGGTTCTGAGCATGTAAGCCTCACGTCCTTGCACTAAGCATCTAAGCCTTGAAGTATCTAAGTCCAGCGATTGAAGTTGGCACCCTCAAGTCACTTTTATAGTATTGAGGTTCCAAGCATGTAAGCCTCGTGTCCTTGCACCTAGCATTTAAGCCTCGAAGTATCTAAGTCTAGTGACTGAAGCTGGCACCCTTAGGTCACTTCTGTAGTATCGAGGTTCTGAGCATGTAAGCCTCATGTCCTTGCACCGAGCATCTAAGCCTTGAAGTATCTAAGTCTAGTGATTGAAGTTGGCACCCTTAAGTCACTTTTATAGTACTGAGAGCTCATAAGCCTCACGTCCTTGCACCAAGCATTAAAAATCCAATGACGACTGGTTCCGTCATGATAATTCTGCACGGATGGGTTAATCTATTGCTTTTGATTTGATATACTTGGCAGACATTAAAGCTCAATGGATTATATTTCAGCAATGAGATGGTTCTAAGACTCGGCATCGAGCTTTACTCTCTTACTAAGGCTAGCCACCTCAACTCATCCTTTTATATCACTGTACAGTACTCCTATATGAGAGCATCAACGCCCTACTCTACTAGGGCACAATGGATATAAATATCCGAGTATACCCAAAAGGGTCTCTTGATACTGCCTATATATATTCCTGCCCAATTAAAGGATCTTTATTTCCTAAATAGGGACACTTGGACTATGAAGGTAGCAGAATCTATCCAGGAAATGGACTTTACCCCAAAAAGGGAACACTCTCCTACCAGGATTAGGATTCCTATCTCACAAGGAATCCGACTCCTCTCAGATTTAAGTATTACTATAAATAGGACCCATATCCCTCACAGAGGGCATCTTATTCTCACATATTCAAGTTATTATATATTCCCCTACTTCTGTTCTCTAACTTAGGCATCAGAGTGTTTGTGGGGACTCTCCCCACCTCTAACCTTGCCTTATGTTCATGGATTGCAGGATACCAGGCTCATGAGTTCTGAAAACCAGTTATCATTGTTAAATATTGCTTTCATTATTTCTGGACACTAAAGATGATAACCTTGTACACTAAAAGTGATCCCTAAAAAGATAGCCTTTTTTACTTTTGGGTCCAACTTTTACTCCTTAACATGGTAATATACAGTGGAATCAAACACGTGTAAGGAATCATAATTAGTAGTAAGTTTTCCAAACCATTTCTCCAATGGCATTTTACCACCAATAGTAGTCGATGGTAGGTGGTTAACAAGGTGACAAGCATAGACTACAACCTCAACCCAAAATTCTTTGCCTAACCTAGCATTAGACAACATACACTAAACCTTCTCCAGTAATGTTTGGTTCATTCGCTCTGCCACCCCATTTTGTTGTGGTGTATATCTGATGGTGAAGTGCCTGACGATGCCTTCATCTTTACAAAATTTTAAAAAGGATCATTTTTTAACTCTTTACCATTGTTTGTGCGAAGACGTTTGACTTTTCTACCTGTTTGAGTCTCCACCATCTTTTTCCATTTAAGGAAAATTCCTAGCACCTCATCCTTCGTCTTCATTGTAGACACCCATAATCTTCGAGAAAAATAATCAACAAAGGAAATGTAATAGTGTTTTCCTCCCAATGAAACATCTTAGAAGGCCCCTACACATCTGAATGAACATAATCTAGAATACCCTCTGTATCATGGATGGCTATTCTAAATTTCACCCTTATTTTCTTCCCTTTAATGCAATGCTCATAAAAATCCAATCTACAAGCCTGAGCTCCTTATAATAATCCTTGATCTATCAATAATTTCAAGAATTTTTCTCCAGCATGCCCCAAGTGCATACGTCATACTCTTGATCATTAGTAGAAGTTGTCATTGCTGTTGTCCAATAATTGTACTACCCAAAACATAATACACATTATTTATTTTTTGAATCCCCTTTATTATCACAAGTGCACTAAAGATGATTTTTATTATCCCATCTTTCGGCTTTACTTCAAAACCTTTTGACTTTAAGGTTCCTATATAAATGAGATTCCTCATCAAATCTGGCACATAATAAACACTTGTTAAGGTTCTAAATGATCCATCCTTATTGCTCAAGCAAACTGAACCAATCCCATATGTGTTAAGAGGGGAATTATTCATTGTGTAAACAACTCCACCTTTTAATTCTTTAAAGTCAAAGAACCATTCTCGATTGGGAGTCATATGGTGACTACAAGCTGAATCTAGCAACCATGAACTCGAACAACTAGTTGATAGTGCAGTAGCAATTGAAAGATCTAAATCTGCATCATCACACTCAACTACATTTTAATTTAAGATAGCATTTCCCTTTCCAAGTTTGTCTTTGTCCTTTCGCTTGGGATAATCTTGCTTCTAGTGCCCTTTTTCTCGATAAAGGCATATTGATCTTTACTCAGTTTGGACTTTAACTTAGATCTCCTCTCCTTCCTTTATTCTGGCTCTACGAACAGCCTCTAATAATAAGAGCTTATGCTTCAACACTTATATTTTATTATTTTTCTTTCTTTCATAATTCATAACTATACAAGGCTACAGTTACTTCACTTAGAGACACAACAACCTTTCCATGAAGTAGAGTAATTTCAAGATACTCAAAATCATCAGGAAGTGATCCCACCAATATCAAAGCCAGATCTTCATCATTAAAATTCACATCCATATTCATCAAATCAGTTACCAACTGATTAAAGCTAGCAATGTGATAATTCATTATAGTACCTAGAACATAATTAAAGCAGAAAAATATCTTTTTCATGTAGAGTTTATTCTGACTATTTTTCTTTAAAAATTTCTTCTCCAGTGCCTTCCATAATTTACTAACAGAAGTTTCTTTAGAAAATGCATACTTCTGCTCTCTAGAAAGACATGATCAACTGTACTACATGTCAATCTATTGATCACCTTCCATTATTTCTCCTTAACATCATCTGGTTTCTTTCCTTCAATAGCAATTTCTAGACCCTGCTAAAAGAGGGCATCTAGAACCTCACTTTGCCACATGCCCAAATGACTAGTACCATAAAAAATCTCCACCACAAATCTAGCATTTATCATAGTATTTCTTGCCAAAATTTAAGATGGAGAAGCTGTTGACGCTGATGTAAATACTTTTGTGCCATTTGCTATTTTTGCTATAAAATTCTATTTAATAACTGTCGATGTGAAATGCCAATTAGCCCAAGAAATTTTTTTTAATATGAAAGATCAGCCTAAGTCATAACCACAGAGCATACTAAAATAAACCAAGAGCTCTTATACCATTCAGGTTAATTTCCACCAATAATAACAAAAATCACCTTAAGAACTATTGCATAGGCGATTAAAGTGTAAACGATTGTACTAAAAATACTCCAAGGTATATTCCCAAAAAAGAGTGGTGGGGTCACAATGGTCCCATTAAAAACCACAATCCTGAGATAGAATTTTACTAAAATAAGTAATTTTAATAGCACAATAATTAACAATAACTATCCTTGACAATAGCTATTAAATAGACATAAAAGAGAATACCAAAATTTAACGAGGTTCGGCTAATTATGCCTATATCCTCGGAAACTACTAAAATAATATTTCACTAATTGAGGAAATATTACTAAAGAAAGAGAAAGAATAAAAATAGCCTAAATAATAGAGAAGGCTAATATTTTATGGGATGAGTTTAACTAAAAGGGGAGGAGTCTTTTTATAGCCTATGGACTCCTTCATTTTTTTTTCTTCCCGATGTGGAATTCCACATGTTACCACAAAACAACACAACCATCCAGCAAAAGTCCTCTTGTAGCCAAATAAACAACCTTAGAGACCTTTTCAAAAATGACATCTTCTGTGCTCAAGCTCTTTTCAACCATCCTAGCCATAACTAATTGACTGGTTTATAATTTGTGATTGTTTGCTACCTCATAACCATCCTATAAGTTCCTACTAATTACATCCATAATTTATTCAATACCCACATTATATGAATGGTCTAACATTTAAAATAAATGCTTAGGTGACTTTAATAATATGCTTTTAATGTCTGTGTTGTTGGCCACTACTTTCTCCATTAAAAGGATTTGTCGACAAACGAGAAAGCTGGTGGACATTACAATGATCTTTTGTATTTGAGCCTAGGCAAATCTCAATCAAGCCAAGGTTCAAGCAAGGCTTCTTGTATCAGACCAAAAATCCTACTTACTAACTTCAGTAGCCCAAGCCTTACCAATAAATCAATATTTTCACCTTTGCATTATCATTTTACTGTTGCTTTAAAGCAAAAAAAATACAAGGCTTTTCTCTCCCGTTTGATTTGAGGGTAAAGCTTCCACCAGTTTTAAGGGTAGTGGAAGGAAGCAACACCTGAGAATTCTCAAGGCGCATTTTATGCTTTTTCCAATCGTCATTTGTGCAATGTCTCACAGATAAAATCCATTGCATGGTCAATGGTAGAGATGCAATGGCTTCAGAAGGAGATCCATAATGATTAGCGAATGCTTTTCTAAAGTAATCCAAAGTTGTAGGTCCTTTCAGTAGAGGCTCCAACATTCTTATCCATGTTTTGCTTATCTCTTACTTCAAATCCTAAATCTGCTCCAGTATAAAGTGCAGATCCTTGATCATCACAGTGGCATGTGAACACTTAGAGTCATCTCAGTTTTAGTAGGTTTCAACTAACTCTTTTAATAATTCTTCATGTTCTACTTTTAATTCATCCTTATGGGACGGAGAGAAGAGCTTGTATAGCCTACCTAATGCAAAATCTAGAATCTTTCAAAGATAATCGATGCCCAAGGTACCTGACATTAGCAACTGAGAGAAAATATCTAAATCAATAGCTTCAGCAATCTCTTGCTTCCAACTTTCTAGAGCAATCTCAATAATTCCTTCTCTCACCTCCCTTACAAGGTCAATAAGCCTATCATAGCTAGGTTTGTCCTGATTGATGGATTAAAAAATGCTATCCCAAAAGGCATCCTCTATAGTCTTTATGATCTTGGCCTATATACTATTCTCATTTTT